>CM053759.1:18438229-18462728 GCA_028658305.1 Pachyuromys duprasi | reverse complement strand
AGAGTTATCTATGACCAGATTAATTGGCAGATGTAGACAATATCCTCTGAGAGAAGAAAAGCTTCTTAATTGCAATCTTCATGTCCTTATTTCTCAGACTATAGATGATAGGGTTGAAAAAGGGAGCAAGAACTGCAAACATCAGTGCAATGGCTGTGTCCAAAACTGGTGGGAATGTAGCTGAGAAACGCAGGTACATGAGAGAGACACTACCATAGAACATCAGAAAGACACCAAGATGGGCAGCACAAGTAGAGAAAGCCTTCTGACGGCCTTCACCAGAGGGAATCCTCAAGATTACAGTGATGATTCTGACATAAGAGATGGCAATAACCAAGACAGAGAAGATAATGGCCACAGCATGAACCACATCCTCAACCAGAATCATGGAAGTGTCAGTACAGGCCAAACGCAATACAGGTTCAAAGTCACAGAAGATCTGATGAATTTGGTTGGGACCACAGAAGGGCAGTGTGGAAATCCATGCAATCTCTGGGAGCAATACAAGAAAACCAAAGATGCAGGAGCCAGCTGAGAGCTGAGCACAGAGCCGAGGGGTCATAATAGTTGGATACCGGAGAGGATTACAGATAGCAACATATCTGTCAATAGCCATTGTGGTTAGCAAAATACCCTCTGAATTTCCAAGTGAATGGAAAAAGTACATCTGCAATAGGCAGCCAATCATGGAGATGGTTCTCTGCTTACTGATGAGATTGGAAAGCATTTTGGGTATAGTTGCAGTGGTGTACCAGATCTCCAGAAATGAGAAAATGCTGATGAAATTATACATGGGGTTGTGAAGACGAGAATCCATCCTGACTGCAAAAAACACAATGAGATTCCCAATAATAATGAATATGTAAATGAAGAATAAAGGAATAAAGAAAAGGAAACTACCATCTTCAAACTGGGGAAATCCAGAGAAGAGAAATTCTGTCACTGAAGTGGTTCTGTTAATTCTCATTATAGTCTCAGCAAGGTTTCTTTTCCTGGGTGGAAATGCACAGCTCAGCTCCTAGATAAAATGTAAAAAGTTAGACATATTGGTTCATACAAGAATAAAAAGGAAAACAAGATTTGTAAAAATCATGTGTTTTTCTTTTTTCATGGATAAATAGATGACCATTTGGTACTAGTGATGTCACTGAGGTATTTATCCATTTGTTGTTTCCAGTGGTTAAGAAGAGACTATCTTTATAAAACTTATGTCCTGATGAGAAATACAAGTGAAAAATGAAGTGTGGCTGTAGCTAATTGGTAGATCATTTTCCTACCATGCACAAAGCCCTGGGTTCCATCCTAGACAGCACAAAACAAAAACTAAATATGAAATTAACACATGAAAATGTGAAGTTTGCTTCATAGCGGTGGTGCTTGTCTTTAATCCCAGCACTCAGCAGACAAGTGGCAGGTGAATTTCTGAGTTTGAGGCCAGCCTGATCCACAGAGCAAGTTCCAAGACACCCGGGGCTGTACAGAAAACTCTGTCTTACAAAAACACAAAAAGTAAAGTTTAGAAGCTACATTAACTAAAATATAGTGGGATAATATGGGTGTGATAAAAATTGACTTTTATATTAACTTTAAAGTTGTTTTGAGCCACATATCAAAGAATGTTCTCTGAAGGTTCTTCAAAGATTAAATAAAGTTCTTGGTTCTCTTACTCTTCATATAGCCAACGGGAAGATGCATTCTGCTTTATGCTGAATATTTCCCGTTTCCTGAATTTTGCTTTCATCAGCCCATAAAAATAGCTCCATGTGTAGCTAGAGAAATGAGTTCGGATTTGAGGTACCACACAAGTGTAAAGTGTAGGTAGGAAACTATTTCTAGAGGCAGAAAAATCAGTCCAGCAGAAACCAATGAGCCCAGAAAGAAGTGTTCACTGAAAAATGCAGATTTCTTTTATCTGGATCCTAAAGCATCAATCTATGAGAGACTGAGAGACTACCGAAGTCTCCCTAGTCAGAGTCTGAATCCTGAAAAAGAGCATGCAAAGGTACAAAGATAAAAAGGCAAATGTGGGATTCTAGAGCAGTCCTTGCTGCCAGGTGTCTTGACAATGCCATGTAGCATTGAGCCGTGCCCTCTAGAAACAGTGCCAAGCAATTTACAAGCAGCAGCAGGAGTACCATCCAAAGAATTCAGATGCTGCCCCGACTAACAAGTTAGCCATTAAAGAAGATATTTATAACTCAGAGGACATCTGTAAATGAACCATGTTGATGACTCTTACATATTTGACTTGGGGGTATCTTGTCCAAGAGACCATTCCTTCCGTAGATCAGGAGGCCTCCTCATTCCACCCCATCTGTACAAAGCAGCCTACACTCTCTGTGAACTTCTAGAAGTTCTCTGGCGGAGGGGGGAAGGGAGGTAAAGGAGCCAGTCATTGAGTTCATGTCAGAAATAGTTTCTATTCCCCTTACTAGGGAAACCCACTTGAATACTGAGCTACCATGGGCTACATCCGAGCAGGGGTTCTAGGTTATATTCATACATGGTCCTTGGTTTGAGAAACAGTCTCATAGAGGACCCCGTGCCCTGATATATTTTGTCCTTGTGGAGCTCCTGTCCTCTGGAGCTCCCCCACCCCTGCCGCAGCCCGAGAGAGGAACAGCCTTGCTAGGCCACAGAGGAGAGCATTGCAGCCAGTCCTGAAGATACCTGATAAACTAGGGTCAGATGGAAAGGGAGGAGGTCCTCCCCTATGAGTGGACTTGAAAAGGGACAGGAAGGAGATGAGGGAGGGAAAGAGGGATGGGGCTATGGCTGGGATACAAAGCAAATAACCTGTGATTAATGTTAAAATAATAAAAGTAAAAAAAAAAAGAAGTTTTCTGGGCTCCATATCATGATCATTAATTTTCGTTGTTGGCTTGATTGGATTTAGAATTACGATGGAAACAAACCTCTGGGTGTGTCTACGAGAGCATTTCCAGGAATGTTTAACTGAAGAAGGAAGCCTGGCCCTGAATGTGGGTGACTCTTCTCACGGTCTGGTGTCCTGAACTGAATAATACAAGGAGGTATTGAGTATTCATTTTTCTTTGCTTCCTGATTGTGGTCACCCACACTTCTGAAGTCATGACTTCCCTCCCATGAGGCACTGTGTCCTCAAACTGTGAGCACCCTCTCTTCCTCTGAAAAATCAACTCATATGACAATGCGGGCCCTTTCTTTATGTTGTACACGTATGTTCTCCCACTAACAAAGCAAGTAAGTTCTAATTAATCAACAGTTTTAAATAAACTTCATATAGCATTGAACAAAAATTGTAAGCATCCAAATGAGAAAAGACTATGTGAAGCATAGATAAAGCAAATAAAAATCATTTGGCATAATTAGATATTTACTAGGCATCTAACTACTAAAAACCTATGTGAAAAATGCTTTTAACAACTGGTTTCTACTGACTAGAGTTGACAAATATCACTTTAACAGCTTTTGGAAAATGAAGAGCATATAAAAAATTAGGACATTTTGGTTAGCCTTATAGACACTAATCCTTGAGATTTTAAGGAACAGAATTACTACAACTGAAAATCTCGCAACTCTGAAGATCTCAGTTTTCATGGAAACAGTTCATGAATATGAATGTACAAATGTATGTATGTAACTTTTACATTATAAAGTTATCAAATTATATCATTCTTACTATTTTTCCTACTTTTATAGATAATTCCTTCACAGTGGGCATCAATTCTTCCCTCACATTAGCAGACTAGTAAAACCTTTGTTTGTTAAGTCTCTGAGATTACATAACATACAAAACATTTTACTGAAGTGTTTATGAGAAAGTTCATCAATATCACAGTTAGTTCACCAGCTTTGAACGTCATTATTTTAAATATACAATTTGAGTTGAAAGTTGATGCCATAAGTAAGTTGAATTAATGAAGTTTACTTAGCCCAAGCTTACTTCCCTGAAAGAAAAGCTAAACAAATAAATCTGAGGACCCGTTAAAAGAAGGTGTTGCTGTGTTACAAGATGATTTTGTAAGAATTAACAGTTTATTGAGAACCACAGAGGAAGAACATTAATTCCAAGTGGATGCAGTTAAAAACTTTAATTTGATTAATTTTTTTTGTAAAAAGTGATAGCTCAAGATTGAGCAAAGCATATAGACAGTGGCATCAGTACTCACTAGCTAAAATGTCAATATAGAAATACAAATGTCTATCATATACATTTTATCAAATTACCTGAAAATACTAAGTCTGAAAGGAACATGTAATGACCAAATATCATGTGCTGCTGAAGGGACTGTAAAATATTCCAGTCAGTGTAGATGCAGCTTGTCACAACATTAAACATATGTTGATTATTGATCCGGAAACCCATTCCAAGATATTTACCCAGGAAAAATTAAAATGTATTTTTCTCCAAGCTTGTCATAAAATAGCTAAAATAACCTTCTTCATAAAACTAGAAATTTACCATCTAAATGGCATCTGATTGGCAACTATATAAACATGAAATGAGCTATTCAACAATGAAAATGAATGAATTTCTTGTACATACAACAGATGCAGAGAAAGAAGTCAAAGGCTACATGCTGCTTATTGCTGTTTCATATGACACTTTGGAAAAGGTAAAATCACTCTACAAACATAAGCTTGAAAGGGTTCATCAATATGGGGTTTCAGTTTTACATGACACTTACAGAGTTGGGGGAAAGTTTGCCAATGGTAAGCCTTGATTCTCCGCATTACATTTACCTTGTCTGTACCACCAGTTAAACTCCACACACGCAACAATCTCTCTGACCCTAACTTCTGTTTAATACAAATGAAGGGGAAAAGAATTGGCTTTTTCCAGTTTCAGCCTTGTGTTCATTTAATTTCATTGTTGACTAAGGGCTTTATTGTCAATACTGTCAGTTACTACTGTTGACAATTTTGCTCCACCCAGCTGAGGTCCTGGCAATTTGGGTCAGTTATCAGGGTAATAATGAGATATGATGCTGGGTGACAATGATGAAAATCATACAGCTCTTCTGGTGTACCATTAGGAGGTACAATATGGTATGGAGCATATTGTAGTCACCTTATTGTTTTCAGGAGTGTTAGAGTCCCTCTAGGACTTCCCAGTGTGTCTTCCTGTAAGTGGATTCTGCAGAACACTTCTTTAACCATGCGAGTGAATGTGGGGGAGTTGTAACAGAAGCAATGAACATTCTTGAAGGATGGAAGCAAATTGTTCACATAAATATTTTGTTCTAGGTGAAATCTCTGCTGTCTTCACCTGAGAGGTTAAAGAATAAGAAGCAAAGGTACTAAGAGCCAGGACATTTTGTCAGGAAGTTGACAGATTCAAGAATTCCTGGATAAAGTAGGCCAGTCACGTGATTTGCCTGGTTCACCAGTCCCTCTGTTTACCCAAGAAAAATATGTGAGCAAATGCTGACCTCTTCCTCCTAAAACCCATAAGGGTTTCTGTTACTTCTGCCACTTTTTATGTGTCTGAGGATGATTTGAGGATCCCGCCAGCATCTATCCAGATATCTCAGTGTTCAAAAATAAAGAAAAATTGTTTGTTAAGTCAACCTTCTTCTGTCCCTTAGGTTGCCTGGAGAACCTAAGTGAAAGTGAAACATCAACTAAAGAAATAAAGGTCTTACTATAGAGTCCAGCTCGACCTGGAATGCATTATGAAGCTTAGGCTGACATACAACTCATGGAACTCCTCCTGCTTCAGTCACCCAGGACTGACATATTTAAATTCTCCTGTTTTGATAAGACAGTTACATAAAAATCAGCTCTTTCTCTACAAAGCTTTCTGTTACTCATGCACATGCTCTGTAGCTGTTACTACTGTAGCTCCTATTCATACAGATGTTCAGAATAGAGTGAGGGCTCAATGCTAACAAAGGAAGTGCAACCAAGGGGAAGGATCCATGTGACATCTAAACACAGGAAAAAAAATAGCTTGAGCTTCAGAGCAAACTGGTGTGTGGCTGAACACACACTGATCTACATATATGGATCATCTACATATATGGACCATCGTCAAAATCTGTCAAAGAAGCAGGAAATGCAGTGGCTTTTTTTGAATTCTAATTTAATTTAGAAAACTCAGATGTCATAACAAAGGGAAATATAGCAGTAAAAAGTATTAATTATTCTGATATGGCATATAAACAATATAGATGATATTATTGATTTATATTCTCTCTATGTATTTTCTTCCCCAAAATGAATCGTATTTCCAAATATTATTCAGGTAATGGAAGAAACTTGAGTTAAGTGACTTTCATCCTTTACCTGCTTGGAAGTTTATCTTCATAAGAGATGGCACACCTACATCTCTGACAGATGTTAATTCTTCTCTTACCTCCACCCAGAACAGTGAGTTCCCTTCCCTTCCCTGGACTTTTCAGTTTAAATCTCTCTAGTTCATCAAGAAAGACTGTTAGAACTATTTCTAAAGCCTTCTTAGCAAGATTTATGTACTGCAGTATTTCCCTCTAGTAATTAGGAAAACAACCCTGATTTCCCTGTGGCTTTAATTAATAGGAAACTCCTTTGACATTTTCTCGTGAGTTTTCCTTAATGTAAGGCTTTCCAAAGAATTTCAGTATAGTACAGCTTTCCATTTACATATGTGCTATAATAATGGTATAATAATTTTGTTACAGAAACCACATTACAGAAATACATTTTTAGCAAAAATGGCTATCAGTAGAATTGGGTACTAAAATTTTTAGTTCTTAAATGTTTCAAAAGTACTTCAATGTTTTAAATCCTATGAAGTTTCCCTGAATCTTACTGGAATAAAGTTGCTGTCTCTAAACAATACTTTGAAAATGTATACTTTTTCTTAATCACTGAGACCACTGCCTACCATTTTAGCCCACACCTACATAAGTACTTTGACAGTTCTAGTGTAGATTTCAGCATAGTGTGAGAATGATAGAAATCTCTACATTTCAAAAACTTCAGTCTATAACCTCTTTCTGTATCCAAAATCCTTAAAAGGTGAATTTGACACCTCTTCCCATCCAAGGATGAAATCTTCCCCTTGTAACAGGAAGTCTATGTGCCACTTCTTAGACAAGCCATCCGGAGACCTTTTACACTACACACTTCTGCCCTACCTAGTCACTGGATGAACAAACTGAATTAGCCCATTATAAGTGAACGACCACAGGTAGAAGACTACTTTAACAAGCTGTACACAAACAATTTACTGATATAGAAAACACAGATACAATGATCAAGGACTATTTGCTAGTATGTGGAATTATGAGAAGTTTTTGTTGTTTTAAGTTACGAATTTTGAAAGAGGATTTGCTCCATAGCAAAAGATATCTGAATAGATCTCTTAAATCATCCTTTCTACTTGGGCTTTCAAAATAATACACTCTATGTGTTATGTTATTTATTGATGTGTTGAACATGTATCTATAACATATAAACATGTATCTATATGTTAAAATTTTCATCACATCAGTGTTGGTATAATGTTCTTATGGAATGCATACAATTTATCCTGTTCATTCAAATGCTGATTTCTTTACCCCATTATCTGCTTTTAATCCGGACATTGCATTGTGATGCTTATTCTAAGCATCACCTGTCTCAAGTTGTGTAAACATGCCATTATTTGTTCTGTGTAAGCAGCCAGTGTTGTGCAATGGAGAGAATAGGGTGGAACATCCTGATCTGGAGGGGAGGAGAAGGAAGTAAGTGGGAGGAGTAGAGGAGAGGTCGGCAGGACAGGACTTCGAACCATGTGCAGAGCTGAACCAGACCTAAGATATGACTAAAAGCAAGTATACTGCGGGAAATCTGAATGGCAGGAAACGATATGGGATTGGTGGTTTAGATGAAGTGATTATTGCCCAACATTGTGCTCTAGGTTAATTAGATAAATCCATATTTCTGTGTGATGATTTGGGTATACAGCTGGTTAAGGAATAACCGCTGCTTAACTAAAAGGCAAATCTATAATAAATATTAATATTCAATAACACATCAGGGATATTATATCTATTTTTATATTCTTTACAGAATTTCATGTATGTATTGTATGACCATATCCAATGGATATCACCACGCCCAAGCAGATCCACTTCAAACTTCTTGCAACTGTTACCTTCTTCTTTCTCTTCCTCTTGTTCTTTTACTTCTTCTTCTCATCCTTCTAATTATTCTTCCCCGCCCCCCATCCTTCTTCTTTGATAATCATTAGGTCAAATTACTGCTCACTACAGTACCTGAGTGTGTGGCTATCCACTGGAGAATGTAAAGCTTACAAATGGCCATACTCTCAAGGAAGAATGTTTCTCCTTCCCTCAGTGGCCACCAATGTCCAATAGTTCCTCAGTAAGGTATGGGGCCTAAAAGCACCTCCATCATCTATGCAATAATTTGGGCGAGCTTGTTCTTGTTTAGGTCTTACATAGGCAAGCACAGCTGCTGTGAGTTAATGAGTGCAAAAGTCAGAAAAGAACACTTCATAGTTCTCTTCCCTGTTCTATATCCTTTCATTCTCTCCTCCTACAGAAAGTCAGTGATGCGAGCCTAAGAATGTCAGTGTTGGTGGGTTTGTGAAGACAATCCATAGAAGAAAGAGAACCACTACAGAATGAATTCAGGCTTCTCAGCAGCAGGGGTATCAGCCTCTGAAGGACCCCCCCTTTTTTTAATTGTTATTTATTACAATTTATTCACTTTATATCTCATCTCTGCTGAGGGCCCCTCCCTCATCTCCACCCAATCTCACCTTCCCTCCCTTTACTTCCCCAATGCCCCTCCCCTAGTCCACAAATAGGGGAGGACCTCCTCCCCTTCTATCTGACCCTAGCCTAGCAGGTCTCATAAGGACTGGCTGCATTGTCTTCCTCTGTCTGGCAAGGCGACACCCCCCAGGGTGAGAAGAATCCTGTCACTGAGTTCATGCCAGAGGGAGCTCCTGCTCCCGTTACTATGGAACCCACTTGGAGACTGAGTCTATGGGCTACATCTCATCAGGGTTTTAGTTCCTCTCCATGCGTGGTCTGTGGTTTGGAAATCAGGCCCAGCTCTTTTGGCTCTGTTGGCCTCCTTTTAGAGCTATGTCCACTCCGGATCTTTTCATCTCCCTCTTCTTTCATAAAATCCATTCATTCTGCACAAAGTTTGGCTATGAGTCTCAGCTGCTGCTTCAATATCTCAATCAGTGGAGTCTTTCAGAAGCTGTCTGTAATAAGCTCCTGTCCTCTTTCCCTGTCTTCTCCTGCTTCTGATGTCTATCACATTTGCCCTTCTGAATGAAGATTGAACATTTTCTCTAGAGTCTTCTTTGTTGTTTAGCTTGTTTAGAGGTATAAATTTTAGAATGTTTATCCCATATTATATAGCTAATATACACTTATGAGTGAGTATATATCATGTGTGTTTCTCTGCTTCTGGAATACCTCACTCAGGATGATCTTTTCTAGTTCCCACCATTTGCCTGAAAATTTCATGATTCCCTTGTTTTTAATAGCTGAGTAGTATTCCATTGTGTGAATGTACCACAATTTCTGTATCCATTCCTCCATTGAGGGACATCTGGGTTGTTTCCAGATTATAGCTATTATGAATAGAGCTGCTATGAACATGGTTGAGCAAATGTCCTTGTTTTATAGTTGAGCATATTTCAGATATATGCCTAGGAGTGGTATAGCTGGATCTTGAGGTAGCATTATTCCTAATTTTCTGAAAAAGTGCCAGATTGATTTCCAAAGTGGTTGTACAAGTTTACACTCTCACTAGCAATGGTTCCCCTTTCTCCACATCCTCTCCAGCATGTGTTATCACTTGAGTTTTCAAACTAAAGTCCAAGTAGATTAAAGACCTCAACATAAAACCCAACACACTAAACCTGTTAGAAGAAAAAGTGGGGAAGAGCCTGGAACTCATTGGCACAGCAGACAACTTCTGAACAGAACACCAACAGCACAGGCTCTAAGAAAAACAATCAATAAATGAGACCTCATGAAACTGAAAAGCTTCTATAAAGCAAAGGAAACTGTCATCAGAACAAAACGACTACATACAGATTAGGAAAGGATCTTCACCAACCCTATATCTGACAGAGGGCTAATATCCAGATATATAAAGAACTTAAGTAGTTAAACACCAAAAAATCAAGTTATCCAATTTAAAATGGGGTACAGAGCTAAACAGAGAATCCTCAATAGAGGAATAGTGAATGGCAGAGAAACCCTTTTAAAAATGTTCAACATCCTTAGTCACTTGGAGATGCAAATCAAAACAACTCTGAGATTTCACTGTACACCCATCAAAATGGCTAAGATAAAAAACTCAAGGACTGAATTTTTTAAAAATTATTTTATTATTAATTAAAATTGTTCCATTTGTATCCCAGTGGCCCGCTCCCTGGTCTCTTCCTAATCCCACCCTCCTTCCCTCTTCTCACTCTATGCTCCTCTCCTAATTCACTGATAGGGGAGGTCCTCCTCCTCTTCTATTTGACCCTAGCCTATCAGGTTTCATCAGGAATGGTTGCATTATCTTCCTATGTGGACTAGCAAGGCTGTACCCCACAGGGGGAGGTGATCAGAAAGCCTGCCACTGAATTCATGCCTGAGTAAATCCCTGCTCCCCTTACTATGGACCCCACTTGCAGACTGAGTCTATGGGCTACATCTGGGCAGGGGGTTTAGGTCCTCTCCATGTATTGCCCTTGGCTGGAATATCATTCTCTTCAGGGCCACCAAGGCTCAGTTTTTATGGCTCCATTGGTCTCCTTTTGGAGATCCTGTCCCCTCCAGGTCTTTCTGTCTCTCCCTTCTTTCATAAGATTCCCTGTACTCTCTTATAGTTTCCTAGAAACTCTTTAAAAAAAACAAAAAAATTTAATAACACTATTTTATTTCAAATTCACTAGAAACTCTTTTAATTGTTATACAATCATTCCCTTTATCAAGTCAATTTCCAAATACCAAAGCTTCTTATCTGATCTAGGGGCTATCTTCAAAGACCCATCAACTAAGAAATTCCCAGCTATGGGAGACTTCCTTTTGAGCTCCTTGTGGAGCTTCTACCCCTCCAGGTCTTTCTATAACCCCCTTCTTCCAGAAGATTGCCTTTACTCTGCCCAAAGTTTGGCTATGAGTCTCAGCATCTGCTTCCAGCCCCTGATAGGTATCATCTTTCAGATGCCCTCTGTGGTAGGCTTCTGTCCTGTTCCCTGTCTTTTCTCATTTCCAAGGTCTATCCTGTTTGCCCTTCTAAATGAGGATTAGCTGTAGCCTTAAAGGGCATGTACCATTGTTTTTTATATATGACGATTTTATCACTTATACACTTTTTGTTATAGAATATTTGCAAATTAATATTTACAGGATATTGTCAAATTTTTAAAGTCTATTTTCTATGAATAGCCTATCAATCATTTTTTTCAATTTTTTTACTCTTCTCTCACATATTACATCTCAGCCTCACTTTCTTCTCCCTCCTCTCCTTCCAGTTACTACCCCCACCTTCTTTCTCCTCCAGAGCCACTCTTCCTCTGTTTCCCTTCAAAAAAAGAGCAGGCTTCCCAGGGATATCAGCCTAACATGGCATAACAAGGTACAATAAGAATAGGCACAAACTCTTTCAAATAGAAGCTAGAGGAGACAACCCAGTAGGAGAAAAAGAGTACCCCAAACAGGCAAAAGAGCCAGAGAGACCCCCTGCTTCCCCTGAGTCTCACAAGAACACCAAGCTACATAATCCTAACATATATGCAGAGGATCTAGGTCAGACCCATACTTACATGCTACCTGATCGCTACTTCTAACATTCTATGGAGTCGTATTTGTTAATTTAGTAGTCATTATACATTTTTATATGCTTCATGTATTTGTATATATCTCTTTCTACAGCTGGGATGATTATCATTTCCTCATTAGTTTGCATTTGCTCTCTCTGTATATATATTCTGAATAATAATCATTTTAAAGTATGCATGATATAAATTGATTCCTGATTGTGTATTTTATCCTTTTGCTTTATAGTATCTTTGGTAAGTCAATGTCTTAAAGCTTAATTGCATTTTAAATTATTGGTTTATGTATAGTCAATCTATAGTCATATGTTAGGTGAAATCAGTAAATAATTTGATTTTATTGTATTTTTTCTTATACTGAACAGAAGTTTGAGCAGTGTAGATTAAGCATCATTTTCACCTAAACACATTGTGCCAGCTTTGTTCACCAATTGCCTGTGATATGGTATTGTGTCCACTCTATGATGTGTCATAGTTCATACTCCATTAGTCTTTTCTCATTGGTTTATTATTCTCTTTTATTAATTAAATTATTTATTTTACATCCTCATCTTCCTCTCACCTGCCCCTCCCTCCTCACCTCCCAGTCCCTCCCTCCAATCCACCCCTCTTTCCCTTCTCCTGAGGAAAGAGGAGGCCTCCCATGGATATCAACCAGCCTTAGCATATCAAGTTGCAATAGAACTAGGTGCATCTTCTTCTATTCTGGCTAGACAAGGTAGCTCATGTTAGGGGAAAGGGATCCAAAGGCAGGCAACCGAGTTAGAGACAGCCCTGTTTCTGCTTTAGGAGTCCCACATGAAGACCCAGCCGCACAAATGTTACATACGTGAAGAGGGCCTAGGTTTATCCCATGCATACCCTCTGATTGGCTGTTGAGTCTTTATGAGCCCCTGTGGGCCCAGGTTAGTTGATTATCTGGGTTTTCTTCTCATGTCTTTGAAACCTTTGGCTCCTTCAACCCTTCCTCCCCTTCTTATACAGGAATCCTTGAGCTCCACTTAATATTTCATTGTGGGTCGCTCCATCAGTTTCCATCGGTTGCTGTGTGAAGCCTCTCTGGTGACCATTAATGCTAGGCTCCCGCCTGGGTGTTTCTAGTGCCAGCAGGCATCCAGGAATTCAGGCAGAGTGTGGGCAGGAAGATGGAGTGCAGGGAACAGCTGTTGGGTGTGCTTTTGGCTTATTATTCTTATTGACATTTCACTTTATAACTTTATGATGATATTTGAGAAAGCACAATAATTCTCAGTATTTTACTTCCTCTCCCTTAGTATGTTCAGTTTTTAATTCTTTATCTTAGCATGTATTCTGTCTCTACATCCAAAAATGGATTTTGATTAAAATTACATTGAAATAATAGATTGAATTGGGGAGGTGGTTGACATAGTTAAGTCAATGAAACATTCTACTCATCAAAACTACTTGATTGTAGATTTATGTAGATATTTTTATCTTCCAACACAACGTAATGAAATTCTACATGTGGGTGTGACACATATTTTATAGCTCTTGAATTTAGATGACTTAAAAAAATTTTGGCACCCTGTATTGACTGATTCTGGTAAATAAAAGCATATTTGGCAAATGTATTGGCCTGTATGCATCTGTTGCTAAATAATTTCTTATTACTTTTTATATTCTTTTATAAGTTGCTGTATTAAATCCTAAATGATTATTAATGCTGTTTCTTCTTTGTGCATTCAGTATATTTGTTTTTCCAAGAAACATTTTTTTCTTAATTAAAATATAATTACATAAGTTCTCCCCTCCTGTTTCTTCTCCCATACCCTCCCAAATGCATAGATTTGTAATTTTTAACCATTATTGTTACATATAAATGAATAAATATATAAATACAGCTCTCTAAGTTCATTAATTTTGCCAACACGTATATGTTTCCAGGGCTGACTACTTGATATTGGTTAATCAATCAGGAGCTCATTCCTGAAGAATACTGATTTCTCAGCAGTTTTTAATTCCTTGCTACTCTTCAGTTATGGATGGGACCCTGAGATATTTTTCTATCTGTTAGAATGTCAACCGTTGGAATCGCCCAGTTTTGTGTCTTTTGTTTTTGTCAGCCGTGTTGTTGAGATTTCATAGATGTAGCTTTCCTGTCATAGCTGGAAGGCACAATCTCACTTCTTCATGGCTTCTGGCGGTACTTTGTTATATTTTTTTGCTTACTAAAACTGTAAAAGTATTTTATTTTAAGTTATACAAGCTAAATTGCATTGGGTACTTTCTCTGCATTTACTGATACAGGCAGAAGTTTCTCCCTTTAACCAGTTAACATTCACTCAGTTGATATTAACTGAGCCCAAAGACGATACATGGAGAAGACCTAGGCCCCTTGCTCAGATGTAGCAGATAGGCACCTCAGTCTTCATGTGGGTCTCCTAGTTGAGGGGAGCAGGGGCTGTCTCTGACATGGACCCTGTTGCCTGCTCCTCAATCACTTCCCGCTGGCAGGGTGGCCTTGCCAGGCCACAGAGGAAGAAGATGCAGCCAGTTTTAATGAGACTTGATAGGTTGGGGTCAGTTGGTAGAGGAGGAGGGCTCCCCTTTCTGAAGACAGGGGAGGAGGAAGACAGAGGGAAGTGGGAGAATGGGACCAAGATGAGAGGAGGGAGGGGCCTAAATAGGGATGTAAAGTGAATAAATTTAAAGGAATAAATTTATTTTTTTAAGAAAACCAAACTTAACTGTCATTTATACTTTCAGAGAAAGGGAACGTCAGTTTCCTCCAGTTGAATAACACTGGATATGTCAATCACTATAGGGAGGATCTCATGTTCATGAGTAGTTGACCAACAAATAATGTACTCCCCAGCTTTTTGTGTGTGCTTTTATTTGGTTACAAATTGGTGTTTTTGTTTTGGGAGATGTTTTCAATTTTCTAGATTTTCAGTGTTTTGTTGTTGTATTGGAATTTTGGTTTAATTTTGAGAAATAACTTAAAGTTGGGTGGGTAAGGAGAAAGAGGGGATCTGGAAAAACTTTGAGAGGAAGATCATGATGAAAATATATTTAAAATTTAAAACTGTTTTAAAAATAACAAAACAAAACAAAATTCAATCAACCAATCAAATACAAAAACCAAAGTTGTAATTTATCTAGTATGTGTGTTTTGAAAATTTAAATCCATGTGTGTATATGGGCATGGAAGGAAATAGAAATAAATGTGAAAGTGAGAAGAAACCTGTGTTTTCTGAATGGGTATTCATTGAAGTCCATTATGAATTCTTTTGTCTACTCTGCAGTTGCTACTGAATTATAGATAGTCTTGGCAGTCACAGGAGAATCCATGGGAATTGTCCTGGGGATGATTCATTACCATGAGACATTTCCTTCTTAATTTGTCCCTTAGAAAGGAAGCTCAGGATTCTTTCTTGAGATATTTCATAATCTAAAGCAAAACACCCAAGATCTGTGTATTCCCCAAAGGAGTCTTCAGAGATATCTATATACTCATCAGTGTGTCTAAA
Organism: Pachyuromys duprasi; assembly: GCA_028658305.1. Taxonomy (NCBI): domain Eukaryota; kingdom Metazoa; phylum Chordata; class Mammalia; order Rodentia; family Muridae; genus Pachyuromys; species Pachyuromys duprasi. Next base: position 18,447,467 of record CM053759.1, on the reverse strand, counting down.
CATGACCCTGGCTGCATAGTCTGAGGAGTGTTGTGTGGCCTCAGGCAGGGTGACTTGTGTAGACTGACACCGAAATTCAGGGTTCAGTGTGACTTCTGCTCTTCACCTGCTGCTTCCTGCAAACCATCTACTCTTCAGAATCTAGCTGTTTGCTCTTGGAATCTCATTGCATTAGCAAGAAATTTCAGTTATGAGACATGAAATGTAAAATGAACACTAGGAAGAATAGAGGTCAGTTGACTGATGAAGATATTGATAGCTGAAGTCTTTTGAGAACTATAATTCTATTGATTCAAACAATTCTAACCTTCTAGGGAGTCACAAATCAAGGTAATGTTTTTGTTTAATCACTAAATGCTAAATCAGATCTCTTTACCGTACAAGTAATATTTGTAGGGTGCCTCTTTTTATTTTGCTAGTTATCTGTCATTCCACAAATTATTTTATATCCTTTATTGTTTCAGGAACAAGAATGATTTTTGTTGACCTTTATATAGTTCTTGACCTTTTGGGAGAAATTGTTACATATCAGAGAATATTGATCGCCAGGTGAACAATTGTGTGAATGCTGAATAATGGGATACCTTATTGGTGAGAGGAACTGCAAGCTTAGAGCAACAAAGTTATCCTTGTTGGGATGCTCTGAGATACTTATCACTGGACTTTCTTATCCTTTCTCATAGCTCTGTGGTCACCTGCTTGGCATAATCAGTGTATCATTCTGCATATGAGAAAACATATGTAAAGGTGGAACAGATAAATGAATAATTTAGTGAGAGGGCACCTCCAGCTTCACATCTTTCACTTATGAACACCACAGTTTATTTCATTTAGAAGCTTGTCTCTCTTTTCTTCCTTCCTTCAAGCTTGGCATGTAAAATGAGAGACATCTACTATGAACTAGAACTAGTTTTTATAATCTACAATGCATTTATTTGAATTCGCTTTTGACCACCTGAGGAAACCACATAATATCTGTCACCATAAAACCGAAATAGTTATAACAATAAATATGAGGATTCATTAAATTAAAAAAAAGGCCATAGACTTTGAGGACAAACAAACCTCACTTTCAAATTACTGCTTTGGGCTTTTGCTATGTTAGTTTGAAGCAGTTAATTCTCATTTGTTCTCAGTTTCTCTGTTGTGTAACATGAACTATTAATCTATCATAGGTAGGAACATGTTATGTAATGTATATAAAGCAAATATGTGTAACTTGAATTATTCTCATTGCATAAGAATTAATTGGCGACATTTATTTCTGTTTGCTTCCTCTTAAAGTGTTTTTAGGCTGCTTGAGAGAGATAATGCTAAAACATGAATATTTGAAATGTAACACAGATGTATTAGATGTCTAAAAGAGAACAATTGAAGCACAGTCAGAGGAGAGGCTAGTTTCTCTGGCAGTGGGAATCATGAAGATTTTCATTACCATGGAGACACTAACACCTGAAATTGTAAGAAGAGCAGATCCAGAACATAAAAGAAATGAAATAGCCAAAAATTACACTACAAAAGAGTGATTTCTTTGGTTTTTTGTTTGTTTGTTTGTTAGCTTGTTTGTTGCTGAACTATTGATTTTCAGGATAGTTAGTTCCAAATTTTGCTTAGAACTACATTAGCAATGACAATGATAGTGAGTCAGATAGGTGAGTTTTGCCTTGAATGTTTTGTAGAGAAAAGGAGAGGCAAAGTCACATTTAGAGAAAATCATCTGCGGAATGACTCCTTAGAGGAATGGATAGCAAGGAATGAGCTACTGAGACAGTCAAGGTTGAGGGTGGATGAATATAACCTTCACTAATTCTAATTAGCTTTGCAAATTTTGGATTGTCTGTTATCCCAACAAGAAGATGCCAGTGTGCTTTTTGTTGCAGCTCATTTTGGAGAGCTTCCCCGTCCCCTACCCCCACCCCACCTAAGACAGCCATCACTATGGTTGGTATGATTGTTAAAATTGAGACTATTTTCTTCCCTTTGTCTCTTAGACTTAGCCTCTGTAGGGAAGGTATGGGTGATGCTAGGCAGTAGCTATAAGTTTATCCAAAACTGGCTACTAATTAGGTACAAAGTAATTCTGGAGAGATTCTAAATTTGGGCAATTGCCATGTTAACCTGGAGAGGGGAGACAAGATACAGATAAATTACAGTCTGTGAGGTAAAGTTTGCACAATTAACATCTGATGAAAACCGTACATTCCAGGACAAAGCAAACAGACCAGCAATCCAAAAACTGACAGTCCAGCCAGACTCAGGGGCAGTATTAGTGGAGGAAAATGTTTTAAAAAATCACAAAGTAAATTATTGTCAGAAATGTTCCTAATGCTTTCTTTGTGTTTTACTTAATTTCCTCCCCCCCCCCGAAGAACACAAATAAGAAATATTTAAAAATCAAGGTGAAAGTTTTGAGACGAATCACACAAGGGTTGAAGGCAAGGAGGGAGGGAAACTTTGAAATTGCTTGAATTTCCAGATAATACTTTCTGAATCTAAACTTTTGAGTCATTTATTTTTCTTCACATAAATCTATGACAGTCAGAGGATGGTAATTTAGAAATTAGATTATGTAATGAATGTTTCAACTGCTTCTAGAGTAGAATTATATAGTTTAGAAATAGTTCTGACTGACTTCTTTAGGATCTAGTTTTCAACATAAACAACTGAATACAGCAAGGAATCTATGTATAAGGAACATTGCAATTCCAGGAAGTCCCTTATGTCTTTCCTTACCTTCACAGATGACCCATTTGTTGGCCAGCCGGAATCAAACTATGGTGACTGAGTTCCTCTTCTCTGTGTTCCCACCTCTGTATGAAGGTGGCCTCTTATTTTTCATTCCTTTGCTTCTTGTCTATGCATTCATCGTATCAGGGAACCTAGTTATTTTTGTTGCTGTCCAGCTGGACATGGCCCTGCACATGCCCATGTATTTCTTCATCAGTGTGCTGTCCTTCCTGGAGATCTGGTATAGCACAACTACTATTCCCAAGATGCTCTCCAGCCTAGTCAGTGAGAAGAAGACCATCTCCCTAGCTGGCTGCCTCATGCAGATGTACTTTTTCCACTCGTTGGGTATCACAGAAGGATGTGTTCTGACAGCAATGTCCATTGACAGGTACATAGCTATTTGCTATCCTCTCCGTTACCCAACCATCATGACTTCCAAATTCTGTATCCAACTAACAGCTGGATCCTGCCTCTGTGGCTTCCTTCTAGTTCTGCCTGAGATTGCATGGATTGGCACTCTGCCTTTCTGTGGCTCCAACAAGATCCATCAGATCTTCTGTGATTTTACCCCTGTGCTCAGTTTGGCCTGTACAGACACATCTCTGGTTGTCATTGTGGATGCCATCCATGCAGTAGAGATACTGGCCTCCTTCCTTGTAATTGCTCTGTCCTATATCCGGATTATTGCAGTGATTTTGGGGATGCCCTCAGCAGAAGGGAGGCACAAGGCTTTCTCCACTTGTGCAGCCCACCTTGCTGTTTTCTTGCTGTTTTTTGGTAGTGTGGCTATCATGTATTTGAGATTCTCGGCCACCTATTCAGTCTTCTGGGACACAGTAATTGCTGTTACTTTTGTTATCCTTGCTCCTTTTCTCAACCCCATTATTTATAGTCTAAGAAACAAAGAAATGAAAGATGCTATCAGGAGGCTTTTTCATCAAAAGAGAGGTCGCCCAGCTCAGAAGTAGACCTTGATTCCGATATTAAAGCCCTTCTTGAAGTTCAGAATCTCACTGCTGCTTTTTGTGCTCCCGGTGATGTTCATTTTCCATTGGCACAGATGCCTTTTATTCTGCTGATTATAGGAATGATGGATGATGCCTCTAGACCACCGGCAGCCGCTTATTTACATAACAACGACCATATCCTTGACAGGTGGAGCAGTATGTGTGGATTCTTCTGCTTTAAACACAAGTTGGCATATGCCTCCTGCTATACTAATCTGTTCCTTCCCCTCTCTTCTGTGATTGCATGTGTTGATAAGGCCCAAGAGTAGAGTATGAGACACACCACACAAAATAGTTCTGAAACTTGCTAACGTTAATGTTCCTCTTGATTTCTGAGCGTTAAGATTACTCTGCCATTCATCATTGCTCAAGTACTGTTTCATGACAGAAGACAAATGTTCTCTACTTTTAGCCTATTTAATTAACCACACTCCATCAGCAAAATTGCACTAGTTACTACGTGATGCATCAGCGAATTTCAGGCTGAAAGGGTTTCAAAAGAGAAACATGGGTAATCCACTCTATTTCATGTTATTATCTAAAGCCTTTTTTATATATAAGTCACCTTGTAATTTAAACATCCTTAAGTAAACTTGTCAGTTTACATCACTACTATTTAAATATTGATAAATAAAATTTGGAAGTAAAGTTCAAACACGTTTCATAACTTTCTGAATGTTTTCTAAGTAACTAGTAACAGTAGCTTTATATTATTTATTTTTATGCATGTGTGTTTGTGTATTTGTATGTGTGTGTGTGCACACACTTGTGCAGGTATGGGCATATCCTGTGTAAAGTGCAGAAGATAACTCTTGGTACTCAGTTCCATTTCGCCATTTTCTAGAATACAAATGCCAAGCTCATGTATGTGAAGTTTCTGCATAAGAACCTCTACATGGTGACTTACTTCTTCAAATCCCAGATGACTTTGCACACATATCTATCCCAGTCTACCTAGTCAACAAGCCCATCAGTTGTAAAAGACCATAGGTTGAACGGCAGTTTAGCCAGCTGCAAGAAAACAACTGAGCAATCCAAAACACATAAGGACAATGAAAAAAGACTGGAAAAAAAATCACAGATTTCATTCTATCCTAAATTGTTAATGTATGGAATTATAAGAAAAATTCCATTTTAAGTCATTTATTTTGCAGAGTGATTTGTTCCATAATGAAAAATGACCAATAGTGCACATTAAGATATCCTTTCCATTTCCATACCACATGTGAGATACTATGTTAATTCTTGTGTATTTTTATTTTAGTACTTTTCTTCTTAGAGAATTTTATGCTTGTGTACAATGACAAATATTATAGCCATTCCTGGACCCCTGACTTCTTCTACATGCTCCCATGACTTTATATCTCTCCTTTAATTATTATTTTTGACAACTAAGTCTGGTTAGTGATGTCTATGTGTTCACTGGTTTGGAGTCATTCACTGGAACACAGAAAGCCTACCAGTGGCCACACTCTGAAAGAATTCCCCCTCCACCAGCAGGTACAAATTGCCAATATTTTCATGGTAAGAGGTGCATTTAAGGGGAGCAGGAACTGGCTCTCTGATCGTCTTCCCCTGGGGGGAGTGTAGCTGTACCAGGCCACAGTCCTGATGAGACCTGATAGGCTTGGGTCAGATGAAAGGGGAGGAGGTCCTCCCCTATCAGTGGACTGAGGGAGGGGCATGGTAGGAAGAGGAAAGGGAGGTGGGATTGGGAGGGCATGAGGGAGGAGGTTACAGCTGGGATACAAAGTGAATAAATTGTAATAATAAAAAAAATTTTAAAGAATAAAAAAGAGATTTAGAAATTCTGGAGACAAAATGTTGAAAATAATTTTTATGTATGCCCAGGTCTATGTGTGAGTCCAGGTTTTCTTTCCCCTACCTGGGTACTCGTTTTTATCGTGTAGAGTTCAGTATAATTGCTCTATCTGTGAAGAGAAACATTTGACCTGAACATAGATTGGAACATTCTCAAAGTTGTGTCCTAAGAAGCAATTAAACAAAATGTAAGAAAGGTTTAAAAAAAAAAAAGGTGGGTTTAGACGTCACCTCTCTGTCTATGCTGGAATTTGGTTGACTCGTTCTCCTTTAGATCTTGTGCAGATAAACACGCCTGCTGTGAGTTTATGGGTGCAGTTGACATGTCACGTTCAGAAGACCATATTTCTCAGATCATGTGTTACTCCTCATCGTCTGTCTTTTGCATTTTTTCTACCTTCTATTCTACAATATCAAGAACAAAATTCTGAGAATTACTTGCTTCAGTCTATTCAATGTTGCAATGTACATATTGGTTTGAATTCAGTGTTTCATAGCCTAACATTTGAAGCGCCTGTTATTGACTCTCCTTTTACCTCATGATTCTTCCTTTGCCCCTTCTGGGCTCATTGGCACCTGGTTCATATGGTCCATTCAGCTGTTTTCCAACTAAGGGAATCTGAAGAATGATTCCTCATATCACATTTTCCTGGCTGATTCTTCCTAAGTCTCCAATTTTAAATCCACTTCATCATACAACTCTTTTTTTGTCCCCTACCTTGATTTATTATTTTGAATGTCATTATTAAAAAGTTCCACAAAAGGTTCTATGATTTGAAACATATCTCCTTCACATTTAAAATTTTTATATAGAATAAACAGAAACACTTTAAGATAAAAAGCTAGAAACCATAGATTTTTTTCAAAGTTTATTTTGTGCTTTATTTTTTAAGTTGTTTTTTTTTTTACAAATTTATTCATTTTACATCCCAATAATAGGCCCCTCCCTAATCTCCTCCTCCTAGTCCCACCCCCCTTTTCTCCCATATCCTCTTCCCCTAGTCCACTGAACCAGGGAGTCCTTCTCTCCTGTCATCTGATCTTAGCTTATCAAGTCTCATCAGGACTACCTGGATCCTCTTCCTCTGTGGCCTGCCAAGGCTGCATTACCAGGCGGGAATGAATAAAGAGCAGACAACAGAGTTTATTACAGTGACAGTGACTGATCCCCTTTCTCTGGAACCCCCATGGAGACTGAACTCTTGGTGTTCTGTCTAGGAAGTTGCACCAATGTTTTTAAGGCTCTTCCCCACTTTTTCTTCTAATAGATTTACTGTGTCTGGTTTTATATTGAGGTCTTTGATCCACTTGGACTTTACTTTTGTGCAGGAAAATAAGTATGGATCTATTTGCATTTTTCTACATGTAGACATCCAGTTAGACCAGCGCAATTTGTTGAAGGTGCTAACTTTCCCCCATTGTATGGCTTTGGCTTCTTTGTCAAAATTCAGGTGTCCATAGGTGTATTGGTTTATAGACTTAGGACCCGCTTGATTACAGAATACTTTTTCTTGCACATCTAAGGCCTAGTGTTCAATAACAGTATTTTTTTAAAAAATAAAATAAAAATGCCTTCAGTCAAATAGAATGCGGGAAAAAAAGGAAAAAAATGAAAATTATCACATGAAATGTGAGTTTTTTCTGTTTGTTTTACAAAATGTTTCTTATCATTAAACATTGCACATTCAGGTACACACATTTGTGTTTTAAATTATCGTTAAAATTTTTTTCATTAGAATTATAATCAGTAAAGTCCAAGTTTGTATTTAAAACTTCGTTCTTGGGGGCGGGACAAGATGGCAGCGCCAGGAGGATGCTGCTTCTGAGCTGCAGAACAACATTTTCGGTACAGCGGCCAAGGGCCTGAACTGTGGGCCCTAAAACAATAGCAATCCTGTTTCCCAGGTGAAAGGAAGCCCCAAGGTACGGGAACCAGCCTGGTCCACTCACAGGACACCCAGCCAGAACCTGGAAGAGATCCCCAGTCGCGCAGGGACTCCATTGGTCGCCAGACCAGAATCACCCGCCTGCTTGTTCTTCACCTTCCCAGGCTGAACAGTGGGCACAAAAAACACCAGAGACTGGGAGTCCCAGCTGCGAGAAAAACCCACAGGGAAGGAAGGAGACAGACTGATATAGGTCATCCAGGGAAAAGATCTCTCAGAATGGTGGGTGCATGCTGCCTTCTCTGAACTAGGCTCCACCCCCGAGCACAGAGACTTGCTGTGCCCAACTCTCTGCCTCAAAAGAACTGTGTGCCCCAGAGCATCAGAGCCTGGGGTGCCTGGTTGGGAGAAAACCCCACAGGGAAGGAAGCAAACAGGGACTGAGTTAGGGTACCCAGGATATCCCTGGAAAAGATCCCCTAGATCAGCTGGCTCTCCCATTGCTAGTCCAGAGACCTGATGAGTATCAGTTACCCATCACAGGCAGATCTGTGCGACCCAGAGCACCAGACCCTGGGTTTCCCTGTCCCCGAATTGGTGAATCGAGGGGCTGTGGAACCCAAAACAACCATACGAGGAGCCCAGGGAGAAGGGGCACAAAACCTGATCTGAGTCCAATAGGACACAGGTCAATCAACCGCAGTCATCTTAGTGGACTTCTCCTGGGGAATCAATTTCCGGGCACCTCCTCCCAATGGATGGAAGCAGCGGCTGATGTAGCCAAGCCCGCAGCACAGGAGGAGGGGAGGAGATACTGCAGCCAGCAGGAAAGCAGCATTGGAGGTACCCCAACCAGCATTGAAGCAGAGGAGGCAGCCTGCAGTGCTCACAGCAACTTGCAAGAAGCACAGGCTACACGCTCCCAGACCAGATCTCTGGCATTCCCCTACAGCCTTGTCTGAGGGGGTAGCTGCTGAGGAAGTAGAGAGTGCTTCCCAACTCAGGGAGCAGAGTGAAGCCGGCTGAGTTCCAGCTTCCAGAGCAGAACTCAGGGCCGGACACAGAGAGTCCACAACTGAATATGTGTCCTGTCCACAGTGCCAGCCACAGACCTCAGAGTCCAGCCTGCTGACCCAGCCACAGACTGTAGACCACTGGTTATTCAGGAAACCTGCACAGGTGCATGCCTGCAGTCTGCACTTGCTAACCACGCTAGCATCCACATCCCCTCCTGTGCTTGCTCCCAACCCATATATCCCAAGGAGCTACATACCCTAGGACTCCCTTTCAAGACAAACATCCTTGCACCAGCCACCATAAACACGCTAGCGCGCACACACACACACACACAAACACACTTACGGTTCTGTACCAGCGGCATCTTCTCCCACAGGAACAACTGAAGCAATAACACACACTCTTAAACCGCTGGTCCGCACTGATCTCCTGAAGAATTCTACAGACACCATAGTAAGACTGTTCCACTCCAAAGGTTAGACTTGAGGAAGAAACTGTGAAGATTATATATAGGCAATGACAAAAGATCGACTTAAGAACTCACCCAACGGGGATCCAAGATGGCTGCCATGAGAGAACACTGTGTCTGAGGAGTAGGAGAGCAGAAACAAAGCAGCAACCAGGAGACTGAACTCTGGGACCTAAAACGCCAGCATTGTGAGTGCCAGGTGAGCGGAACTCCTACGGTGAGAAAATCAAGTGGGAAAACCCTAGGGACACCCAGTTATTACCTGGAGAAATTTCCCGGTGACCAGCGGCGCACAGCTCTGATCTGGA
>CM053759.1:18391260-18437729 GCA_028658305.1 Pachyuromys duprasi | reverse complement strand
ACGGCTGGGATTCAAAGTACCTAACCTGTGATTGAGATAAAAATAAATCAATTAAAAAATTATTTTATTAAAAAAAAAAGATCTCAGTAAATTCATCATGAGCCAAAAAAAAAAAAGAAAAGAAAAGTCAACTGTTAGTTGTTATTATTTGCTATTGACAGTGGTTGTAATATTTTAAGTAATATTATAATATAAACATATTAAAACCATATATTTAGAAACCTTATGTATGGTTATTATTTATAGTTTCTTGTTATTATTTTTCTGCCGTCAGGAAGAATTCCACCTCCAATTCCTTTGAATATTGATTAAATTCATTTAACTTAATTTAATTTGACTTTTTGGTTCAAAATAATCTTCACATAGTCTCAAAATAGATTGATGATACATATATATATAGAGAGAGAGAGAGATAGACGATAGACTATAGATAGATCATAGACAGATGATAGATAGATAGATAGATAGATAGATAGATAGATAGATAGATAGATAGATAAGAGGAACCTCCTGTGAGCTGCATTATTTTTGTGCCTTTTGGCATGGGTTTCATGCAATGCCACCAGTAACTGACTTTATAAAATTTAAATGTAGACTTTTCTATTAATAGAGCAGTTCAAACCCATATATTACATCCAATGGACATGAAGGTAAGATTACTGTAAGCAATTACTGTAAGTAAAAATTGTTAAAGATAACAAAGAGTATGCTATGTATAAAATTGCATGTTTCACATTGTACCTGAAGTGTATAATTATTGTCAAGCTATACTACAGAGTCCATTTGGTAACAAATTCAATACTACACATTCCAAGCTGACATCCAAATATACATTTTCAGGGCAAATCTTCTTATTAAAAATGCAAAGTAAAACAACCTGAGATTTCACCTCACGTCCATCAGAATGACTAAGATAAAAAACTCAATGGATGATGCATGCTAGAGAGAATGTGGAGAAAGGGGAACCCTCCTCCATTGCTGGTCGGAATGTAACCTTGTACAACCACTTTGGAAATAAATCTGATGCTTTCTCAGATAATGAGGAATAATGATACCTCAAGATACAGTTATACCACTCCTAGGCATATACTCAAAAGATGTCCTACCAGTTAATAAAGACATTTGCTCAACTATGTTCATAGCAGCTTTATTTGTAATAGCCAGAACCTGGAAACAACTTAGACGTCCCTCAACTGGGAATGGATAGAGAAAAGTGTGGTACATTTACACAATGGAATAATATTCAGCAACTGAAAACAATGAAACCATGAACTTTGCAGGCAAATGGTGGAAACTAGAAAAGATCATCCTGAGTGAGGTAACCAAGAAGCAGAAAGACGCATATGGTATATACGCACTCATAAGAGGATATTAGCCATATAATATAAGATAAACATACTAAAATCTATAGACCTAAAAAAAGCTAAACAATGAGGATCCTAAGGAAGATGCTTTATCCTCATTTAGAGGGGCAAACAGAATAGACATCAGAAGTAGAAGACAAGGAACAGGACCTTCCACAGAGGACCTCTGAAAGACTCTACCCAGCAGGGTATTGAAGTAGATACTGAGACTCACAGTGGAACTTTTGGCAGAGTGCAGGAAACCTTATGGAAGAAGAGGGAAATAGAAAGACCTGGAGGAGACAGGAACTCCACAAGGTGAACAACAGAGCCACAATGCCTGGGTCCAGAGGGGCCTGCAGAGACCAATACTCCAACCAAGGACCATCCATGGAATGGACCTAGACTCCTTGTTCAGAGGAAGCCCATTCACTTGCTCAGTTTCCAAGTGGGTTCCCTAGTAATGTGTACAGGAGCTGTGTCTGACCTGAAATCAGTGGCCAGATTGGGAGAGATTACAAAAGGGTGAGGAGTTGAAATGATCAGAATGACTTGTATCCACATATGAAATTATCAAGGAACAAATTTCACAAAAAGCATAAAGCACTTATAGATGCCATGTAAACCCTATTAATAGAATAGTAACATTTTTTTCCTCAGAAATAAAAATAAATTTTAAAGGTCATATGGAAGCACAAAGGACAAAACAATTCCTAAGCAAACAGGCAAAAACTGAAGATAGCAAGTTGAGTTTTTAAAATAATTTTTAATTAATTACACTTTATTCACTTTGTATTTCCCCATAAACCCCTTCCTCCTCCCCTCCCAATCCCACCATCCCTCCCCCTTCTCTACGTATGCCCCTCCCCAAGTCTACTGATAGGGGAGGTCTTCCTCTCCTTCCTTCTGATCCTAGTCTATCAGCTCTCATCAAGAGTGGCTGCATTGTCTTCCTCTGTGGCCTGGTGAGGTGATCAAAGAACAGGCCAATCAGTTCGTGTCAGAGGCAGTCCCTCTTCCCATTACTATGGGACCCACTTGGACACTGAACTGCCATGGGCTACATCTGTGCAGGGGTTCTAGGTTTTCTCCTTGCATAGTACTTGGTTGGAGTGTCAGTCTCAGGAAAGACCCCTATACTCAGATTTTTTGGTTCTGTTGCTCTCCTTGTAGAGCTCCTGTCCTCTCCCTATCTTACTATTTCCCACATCTTTCATAAGATTCCATGCACTCTGCCCAACAGTGGGCAATAAGTCTCAGCATTTGTTTTAATAGTCTGCAGGGCAGAGCCTTTCAGAGGCCCTCTGTGACAGGCTCCTAACTTGTTTCCTGTTTTCTTCTTCTTCTGATGTCCATCTGCTTTACCTTTCTGGTTGGGAATTGAGCATTTTAGCCAGAGTCCTCCCTCTTGATTAGTTTCTTTAGGTGTACAGATTTCAGTAGGTTCATCCTATATTATATGTTGAGTTTTTTACAAACTTCAGAACTCCAGTGAATCAAGTAGCATGAAGCTGTCTTAAAGCAAATACAAACCCAAACAAACAAGAACAACACAGTCCAGAAATAATCCTATGCATCTGTAGTCAAATGATTCTCAACAGACCTGCCAAAAATATGCATTCAGGAAAGTATGTCCTTTTCAATAAATTAATGTGTTGATGGTTAAATTTTGGACCCTGTTTTACCTTGTACAAAAGTCAAGTCAAAATGACTAAAATCCAAAATAAATCTTTGTTTTGATTTAAAAAAATTTGACAACAGTTTCACAAGACAGCAGGTTCTTTTTTAAAAAATCACACTTAAATCATGAGTAGAACAGAAAACTTGACTAGAAAGATAGCTCTGTGGTTCAGAGCACTAGCTGATCTTCGAGAAGATCAAAGTTCAAGTGGCAGCACCTAAATGGAAGCACACAAATGTCAGTTAATTATAGTTCCAGGAAACACAACACCCTTCTCTGGCCTCCATGGGCACCAGGCATGCCTGCATGGTATACAGACAGACATATAGGCAAGCTGAAAAGGACTTTCCTGAATCATGCTTATGTTTACTACTAAATTTTCATTAATTATAATTTTGTTTCTTCTCATTGTTCCTTAATTTTGAAAGCAGTAGGTATAATGAAAGGAAAAATATGCTCTATTATTTTGTTTCTACTGCTACCTACACTTATGTCAATCTTATAAATGAAATGAATCTTCTTCCCCTGTAATAAATTGCTACTATTTTATTATAAAGCAATCCCAGTTTTCCTTTTTATCTGAAGACTATACACCTAATCCTCTAATTAACCTTGGCCTTCCAATTATTGTATATGTTACACACTTCACACACACAAATTTTATTAAAGTTGTGTCTGAATGGCAAAATATTCATTAAATTAGAACAAATAATGTGTTATGATAATTATTCTCCCCATGCAGAAAAATCAATTCAATTTTGATGGTAATTCAATTCAGTCATAATTTGTTCATGCTGTTTCCTCTTCAGGAATATGAAGGAAATATAGAAGTAATAGAAAAAAATTAGTAGGAAGACACAGTATATGAAAAGGGAAGTGGCAATCATCCATTGACACATTTTGTGGTGAAACATAAGAAATATGTAGTGTTCAGAAGATCAATGGGACAAATTTAGTAAGACTTGTGCAGCCTTTGAGGAAATAAAATGTGAGGTGTTTTTTTTTTCATTTTTGTCTTTGAAACTCTCATGATTTTCTAACAAGGAAATTTTTAATAGAAGTCACTTTCTATTCTACTCATTAATTTAATTAATTTATTCATGATCTTGTCACAAAATCACCTTCAATATTGCCTCACTTATTCTTTTATTTTAATATATGTGTGTTCTATTATAAATTAAACTATATATAAGTTTATTTTTCCATCTGTATATACATCTACACACACACACACACACATATATATATATATATATACGTAATATGTACGTATGTATAATGACAGCATCTTTACATGTCTGCGTTTGGCATAGCAGTTCTAAGTGCCATTTCTAAATGGAGAATGGCTTTTTCAGTCATAACAGTGATAAAAGAGGGAGTAACAATGTTTAGCTGAATCTGCAAGAGTCCCACTGAGAGCTCAATTTCTCTGATCTGAGGCTCTAATGAACAAAAAGCAAAGAGTGTGATCTTCCGTCAGTTGACCCCAAGAGGGAAGTGTTTTCTACCTATTATTGAGGGAATAAAACCTCAGTGGAACTTACATTTTCTTCAGGATCTTTCCAGAGATGATTATAAGAACCTGTGAGGGGTTTTAAAAGACCACATACAGAGATACCCAGGGATAGAGGAAAGAACCCGACAGAGGTAAGTTTGGTGTTCCTGAGGTCAATGGAAAGTGCTCAATGGAATGACGTCCTCAGGAACTGAATCCTGAAGGTTCAAATAATGAGAACTTTGGGATGTGTGAAGCTTGAAATTTGGTTTGGGTTTATGAGAAATTTCATCTTTGGAGCTCTAGGCTCTGTAGAATTGCATGAAGAATAGTAATCAGTTAAACATCCTGTGTTCAGCTTCTTGGGTGTAAATGATGACAGATTTCCTTCCCACCCGTCTTCGTTACAGATTTCTTCTGTTTTAATTGTGCTTTTAAGTCCAAATCATTTTTTTTCATTAGAAAAAATAAACTATTTCCAAGTGAGTAATATCTATCAGGAGTAAACTTTGTCATAATAGAACCCAGTGGCATTAAAAAAAATAACAAGAACTGCAGTAACAGTGTCAGAATTATGGTAGAGACTATCTAGAAGATGCATGTAAATGTATAAGCTAAAAAGTTTGTGTATGTGTGTGTTTGTGTGTGTGTGTTTGTGTGTATGTGCTCAGCATGTGTACACATGTGTGTGCATGTGTACATGTATGTGCTTAAATATGTGGAGGAGATGATAATAGTAATAGTTAGTAGCCTTCTTATGAGAGAAAAGAGATAAATTGACACTTGAGGTAATATCAGAGCTAACCAGATAAATAAGTATAAACAAGGGGTATCCTAGGAAGAAAGCTAAATGTCACCAAAACTCTAGAGAGTATATCATGGTGAACTTTGAAAGTGCCACAGTGAAATATGAGAAAGTGAAGATAGTGAAGAGAGTGAAAAGAGTGAAGATGATTTAAATAACCAATCATCTCAAAGAAAACATCACTATAGGATGATATAAATGTAGAAAAGATGATTTGGTAGAAATTAATAACAAAACCTTCAAAGAGTAGTAGGCTACTATGCCTGTTTCAAAGGTGTAATCATAGTATAAGGACTGTGATTTCTATTTTTTGGTATTATTATAATAGGGATACATAAGGCAGAATGTATTCTGGGTAGCTAAAAGGAAGAAACTACCTAATAAATGGTTGAGGAGGGAACATGATGTATAGAACACATAATTAACATAACTCTGTCAGGTATCTGCTCTATAAAAGAAAGAAATAAAATATCAATAATGGGTTCTTTTATAAATTAACTCATTTGATTAACACTTCTCAACACAAGTACTCTACATGCACAATGGAAGACATAAGATTCAGAGAGCTTCTATACATTGCCCAGTCTCCAGTTAATAGTGGATAGGATGAAAATTCAGGCTCAGTATGTTTGACATGAATCCACACAACTAACCACTATAATATGCTCACCCCAAAAGCAAAATTGTTGATACAGGCAAGTTACTGTGTGTTTTGAATCTTAGACATTTCAAATCACAAATTCCATTTAAAGAAAATAACATTTACATTTACATGTAAGTATTTGATGTATGTGTGTACATTTTTCCATGTGTGTGCAATGAGATACTTCCAAGTATGCTTGTGCAGGTGGAGGCTAGAGGTCAATGTTAGGTGTCTCCTTCCAACTTTTTCCACCTTATTTTATTGGACAGGTACTCTCAGTGAATCTGAAGATCACCTATTTGGCCAATTAGCTGGCTACCAAGTTTCTGGGTTCATCTTGTCTCCACCTCTCAGCACTGGGGCTATAAGTGTGGATCTCAACAGCCAGCATTTTCACATGGACCCTCAATTCAGGTCCTCATTGTGTGACAAACATTTTGCCAATTGAACCATCTATTCTTACATTCCCAAATATTTACATTTGTACTGCTTTGACTTTCATGACAGCTGAGTGTGGCCTTTCCCTCATCCGTAGGTCACTCAGATGGGACTATGGAGAATGGAAACCTATCCATGGTGACTGTGTTTGTCTTCAGTGCATTCCCCGAGCTCAGGAATGGTGGCCTCCTGTACTTTTTCCCTTTACTTTTCATCTACATCTTTATTGTGACAGGAAACCTGATGATCTTCTTTGCTGTACGGCTGGACTCCCGTCTTCACAATCCCATGTATAATTTCATAAGTATCTTCTCATTTCTTGAAATGTGGTATACAACAGCGACTATCCCCAAGATGCTCTCCAATCTGATCAGTGAGCAAAAGACCATTTCTTTCATTGGCTGCCTCTTGCAGATGTACTTCTTCCATTCACTTGGCAACACTGAAGGGACCCTTCTGACTGTCATGGCTATTGACAGGTATATTGCCATCTGTAGCCCCCTCCGCTACCCTAACATCATGACACCCCGGC
Source organism: Pachyuromys duprasi (assembly GCA_028658305.1). Classification (NCBI taxonomy): domain Eukaryota; kingdom Metazoa; phylum Chordata; class Mammalia; order Rodentia; family Muridae; genus Pachyuromys; species Pachyuromys duprasi. The sequence continues at coordinate 18,430,792 of CM053759.1, read as the reverse complement.
TATGTGCTCAGCTCACTGCTGGCTCATGTATATTTGGCTTCCTCATCCTCCTACCTGAGATTGTGTGGATTTCTACTCTACCTTTTTGTGGCCCCAATCAAATCACTCAGATATTCTGTGATTTCACCCCTTTGTTGAAGTTAGCCTGTACGGACGCCTCGGTAATCTTAATTCAAGATGTGATTCATGCTCTTGCCATTCTGATAACAAGTCTGATTATTTCTCTTTCTTATGTAAGAATTATTATGGTTATTCTAAGCATCTCCTCAACAGAGGGTCGTAAAAAGGCTTTTTCCACTTGTGCTGCCCACATTGCTGTCTTCCTGTTGTTTTTTGGTAGTGTGGCCCTTATGTATCTTCGATTCTCTGCCACTTATACATCATTCTGGGAAAATACCATTGCTCTTACATTTTCTGTATTTGCCCCTCTTTTCAATCCTATTATATACAGCCTGAGAAACAAGGACATGAAAGATGCAATTAACAAACTCTTTTGTTCTCAAAAGGTGTACAATGAATCTGGTAGGTAATTTAAGTGGATGCCTTTTTAACCTAAATAAGATGTATCTTAAAAACAAAACAAATGAAACTGATTTCAGAGAATGACTGCAATTTAAAAGATTATGCAACTGATCAACCACTTTCTCCAATGAGGTGACATATGGACACATAAATTCTATCTTCTCAGAATTCACAGAGACGATAAAATTAACAATATTGTCTTAATTTCTCCAACTATTGGAAAGGTTTTTACTTACACACACACACACACACACACATTTAACTTTAGAATTGTTAAGTGTACAGCTATGAAGAGGACTCGTGGTTGGCACCTTTGGATTTGGCTTCTTGGCCTCTTTAATCTTCACTATTATCTTCACAATAACCATAGAATTCTTGCAGACTCATGTCAAACAGTGACTCTCTTTGTTAGTGAAAGAATAATCCAAAACCTTTAACAAGTTTTAGAGAAAGAACTCTTTCTTGCATCCAAACTATAGGGATTTTCCTTTCATCTTTGCCTCCTTTCCAGTTACTGTTTTAATTTTTAAGACACGTGTATCTGTGTGCTGTATGGATAAAATTTCATCAGCTGGATATTATAGGTTATATCTGGTATTGTATCAATCACTATAAAAATCACTCGATTTTTACAGAGCCAATATGAGTAAACTGAGAGTGGATAAATACACATATTTTATTCATTACTCTAAAATATTTTGCATCTTTTCCCTTTTACTAAAGTGGCAAAATACATAATTTCATAGAATTTTTAATATATGTGACTTCATAACCCATATTCATAAAATCTGGAATTTTATATTAAGATTTGTATATCCACATGGTACTTATTACATTTATATAATATCTTACATTATTTATAGACTATGAGATATTATACTGATATACTATAATTTTTTCTTTAATGTGAAATTTTATATATTTCTCTATGTCATGATTCTTATTCTCTTTTTTAAAGTAATTTATTTATTTTTATATTAATCACAGGTTATATATTTTGTATCCCAGCCATAGCCACTCCCTCATTCCCTCCCACTCTCCCCATCCCTCCCTCATCTTCTGCCTGCCCCCATCCAAGTCCACTGATAGTGGAGGACCTCACCCGCTTCCATCTGACCCTACCTTATCTTGTCTCTTCAGAGCTGGCTGCAATGTCCTCTTCTGGAATCTAGTTAGGCTACTCCTCCCTCAGGGGAGTGGGGGGCAGTCGACAAACCAGCCATTGAGTTCATGACCGAAATAGTCCCTGTTCTCCTTACTATGGTACCCAGTTGGATACTGAGCTACCATGGGCCACATATGAGCAGGGGTTATAGTTTGTATCCATACATGGTCCTTGGATGGAGAAATAGTCTCATAGAAGAACCCTGTGGCCTGTTCTATTTGGTCTTTGTGGAGTTCTTGTCCCAGGGCTTTTTTTGGTAGGGAGGCTGTTGATGACTGCTTCTATTTCTTTAGGGGATATAGGTCTATTCAATCTTTCTACCTGATCTTGACTTAATTTAGGTAGGTGGAATCTATCAAGAAAATTGTCCATTTCATTGAGATTTTCAAATTTTGTGGCATATAAGCTTTGGTAGTAAGACCTAATGATTGTTTGGATTTCCTCAATGTCTGTTGTCATGTCCCCCTTTTCATTTCTGATTTTGCTGATTAGGATAGTTTCTCTCTGCCTTTTTGTTAATTTGGCTAGGGGCTTGTCTATCTTGTTGATTTTCTCAAAGAATCAGCTCTTGGTTTCATTGATTCTTTGAATTGTTCTATTTGTTTCTAATTGATTGATTTCAGTCCTGAGGTTGATTATTTCCAGCTGTCTGATCCTCTTGGGTGTATCTGCTTCTTTCTTTTCTGGGGCTTTCAGTTGGGCCATTAAGTTGCTTGATGAGATGTTTCGAATTTCTTCTTGAAGGCACTTAGTGCTATGAGCTTTCCTCTTAGCACTGCCTTCATTGTGTTCCATAAGTTTGGGTATGTTGTTCTTTCATTTTCATTGAATTCTAGGAAGTCTTTAATTTCTTTCTTTATTTCTTCCCTAACCAAGCTGTCCGTGAGTGGCAAGTTGTTCAGTTTCCAAGTATGTGAAGGCTTTTTGCTGTTCTTACTGTTGTTGAGGTCCAGCTTTAGACCATGATGGTCAGATAGGATACAAGAGATTATTTCAATTTTCTTGTATCTGCTGAGACTTGCTTTGTGACCCACTATGTGGTCTATTTTGGAGAAGGTTCCATGAGGTGCTGAAAAGAAGGTATACTCTTTTGATCTAAGGTGAAAAGTTCTGTAGATATCTATTAGGTCTACTTGATTTAGGGCCTCTGTAAGTCCCCTTGTTTCCCTGTTTTGCTTCTCATGGGATGATCTGTCCCTTGGTGAGAGTGGAGTGTTGAAGTCTCCCACTATTAGGGTGTTGGGATCAATGTGTGATTTCACCTTTAATAATGTTTCTTTTACACATGTGGGTGGTCTTTATTTGGTGCATAGATGTTCAAAATTGTGGTGTCCTCCTGTTGGAATTTTCCTTTGCCAAGAAGGAAGTGCCCCTCCTCATCTTTCTTGATTAGTTTTGGTTGAGAGTCTATTTTATTAGATACTAGAATCGCTACCCCAGATTGTTTTCTGAGTCCATTTGCTTGAAACACATTTTTCCAGCCCTTTTCTGTGACATAGTGTTTATCTTTGTTGCATAGGTGTGTTTCTTGGATGCAGCAGAATGTTGGATCCTGTTTCTGCAACCATTTTGTTAATCTGTGTCTCTTTATTGGAGAGTTGAGTCCATTGATGTTGATAGATAATCGTGACCAATGACTGTTAGTTCCTTTTATTGTGGAGTTGGTGGTCTTACTATGATTCATTGTTTTTTTTTTGTCTTTTTTTGTTGGAAGTTATCTGAATCCTATATTTAGTTTGGTGTAGTTGCTTTCATTGGATTGGAGTTTTCCTTCTAGAATCTTTTGTAGGGCTGGGTTGCTGTGTAGATATTGCTTAAATTTTGTTTTGTCATGGAATATTTTGTTTTCTCCATCTATGTTGATTGAAAGCTTTGCTGGGTATAGTAGTCTTGGTTGGCATCTCTGATCTCTTAAAGACTGCATGACCTCTGCCCAGGCCCTTCTGGCTGTCATAGTTTCTGATGAGTAGTCTGGTGTGATTCTGATCAGTCTACCTTCATATGTTACTTGACCCTTTTCCCTTGCTGCCTTTAATATTTTTTCTTTGTTTTGTAGGTTTACAGTTTTGACTATGATGTGACGAGAGGTATTTCTTTTCTGGTCTAGTCTATTTGGTGTTCTGTAGGCTTCTTGTATGTTTATGGACATTTCTATATCATGATTCTTACAAATCCAGTAAAATATATTATTCCACAAATTTTCTTTCTTAAAATGTTACTTCAAGATAAATGTAAAGAAATCTATATATTAGAGAAGAAATTGTTAATATGGCTATCATTATTGAGACAATATTGGCTACATTAACAGTTGTACAACTCATGAATGTAAAAATATAAATATGATTTATAGCATAATATCTTATACATAGTTTAAATCTGATCTCTGTGTTTTGTGAAGCCTATTCATTTGATGATTGGCAAGTTGAAATACTGTAACTTAAAGAAAAATCTGATATGTTGAATTACAGGCTTTATTTGTATATATATTCTTATAAGAATTATAAATTTATGACCTTCAACAAATGGGCTCTCAGTGGGTTGTAGGCCCCTTCCTCTCTCATAATTCTAGATTGATTTTCCTCTTATTTGGCTCTTGAGGAGTTAATGGACAATCCTAGAATTCTACATATTGTTTCATAGTTGGTCTTGCCCAGTGTAGCTGCATAAGCTCAGCCTTATATTCAGCCTGTGCTATTTTTCCCCTTTCTTTAGTTTCCCCTCCCCTTCCTTCTCCTCCAAGTGTTTCTATAGTGGTCTCCTCTAACCTTTATCATGTATGAGAAAAATCTCAACAAGGGAAAAAAGTGGCTTCAGTTCTAGGATTGAACATCTGGATGTTCTTTTAAGCCCTTAAAGTGGATGGATATGGCCTATGGAGATATTGAGAAGAAGCTGACCTAGATAAAAAGAAAACTGGTTTCTCTAGTGGAAAGCTTGCAGAAGAGGAAAATTGAAAAAGGATGGCGCAGACACTCAACAGATAAAAAATTGGAAATCACAAGTGGTGCAGAACAGAGCTCTATGTTGAAAAATGAGACTACTGTGAAGGTGGAACCCATAGCAGATAAAAAGTGGAGTCTAGTAAAGAGTGATGACGCGGACAGAGGAGATAGTTGTTCATCAAGGATGATGTGTCTGAGGAAGGAGACCATTGACAGAGATGGTGCCAAAGATGACAAGACACTCAAGTACACAGAGGGCTTTAGAAACCTTATATTTCTTTTCCTAGACACTTGTCCAATATGAGAACTATAGTTGATCTCCTCTTTTAAAAATATTTATTTTTTATTAGTTATGGTTTATTCATTTTGTATCCCAGCTGTCTCTCCCTCCCTCATCCACTCCCAATCCAGCCCTCCCTCCCTCACCTCTTCCCATGCCTCTTCCCAAGTCCACTGGTAGGGGAGGACCTCCTCCCCTTCCATCTGACCCTAGCCTATCAGGTCTCATCAGGACTGGCTTCATAGTCTTCTTCTGTGGCCTGGTAAGGCTGCTCCCCAGTCAGGGGGAGGTGATCAAATAGCTAGCCACTGAGTTCCTGTCAGAAACAGCCCCTGTTCCCATTACTAGGGAACTCACTTGGAGACTGAGCTGCCATGGGCTACATCTGTGCAAGGGTTCGAGGTTATCTCCACTCATGGTCCTTGGTTGGAGTATCAGTCCCAGAAACCCCTGGGCCCAGATTTCTTGGTTCTGTTTCTCTTCTTGTGGAGCTCCAGTTCCCTCCATATCTTTCTATCTCCCCCTTCTTTTTATTCTGTAATTTATTAATATTTACAATTGTATTTATAATCCTCATTTCTCCTGTTTATTCTTTTGTTAATTTTTTATTCTGTAATTTTTGTTTTTAGTTTTGACAACTCTTTGGTTTCTATTTTCATGAATATTTATGACAATAATATAGCACATTTTTTAATCAACTGTCTCCAAAGTAACCTACCCCTGTGCAGGAAATATAGTTCTTTGTATTTGTACGTAATTTTTTGTATATGCTTCCGTGCATGCAAAAGACATATCATTTAGTTCTAGCAGCTGAAAGCAACTTTTAGTTACAACAGCTTATGCTTCCCCCCCCCCCCGAGTATCCTGTTCGACACATATGTAGCAGTATAATTTTGTGAGTGGGACTTGTTCTGTGAAACGTAACCTTTTGAAAGATGGTATAATAATCTTTATATCTGTTCACTCGAGAGACATTGTGGATTCCCAAGGAGACTGATTTGTTGAATCTTTTTTTCTCAAAATAAAAAAAAACCTTATTAAATCAATAATCTGGAGAGGGGAGAATGTCTACTACATATTTTATTAATCTTACAATGTTTGAAACTATAAAAGAATAGTGTATGCATGGTATATTATAATTTACATGTTAAATGTCATAATTTATAGATTTTTTCCAATAAATTTAAGGTAAAACTGCTAAATCTTCTAGATATATCATTATACATGAATGGGAGGCCCCCAATATTTAAATACATAATTAATCACCATATAATACAATGTCATGTGTTTTTAACAACTTGTGTCTTGAAGTAAATAGACCCTTTGTTTAACAGAGTTTCAGAAAACATATCCTATATCAAAATTATTTTGGTCTTAAATTTAAATTTAACTTTGAGAACAACATTTTACAATAAAAGGGGTTGTAGCAGATGACTTTGAGTCATGTGCTTAATCAAACACTGATAATTTAACTTGATATTTTCAGTTGCAGTAATCTTTACTCATTTTTCTTAAGGGGACTTATCACTGAGATGTAAATATCCTGGAGCTTTGAGGGTAACTATTTCTGTATTCTAATCACATTTCCTTTGAATGCACAAACATTCAAAAATGATTTAGAGATACCTCACCTGTCATGTAACATATTACTCAAACAAATAAATGCAATTTATTTTCCTATAATTTATACATCGATTTCAAGTTTTCTGTTCCATACAGGAAAGAGGGCTTTTTGAAGAAGAGCTTATATCACATTATAGGACAAGAGATATGCAAGGGGAGAAAAAACTCAGTTGATTGTTTAAAAGTTGGGACTATAATTTCGTCTTATGCGATCATCTTATGACAGTAGCATTAGTCTCTGGGAACCTTTTTTGCCTGTCATTTGTCTCCATTTGGGAGATCCTGACCTCAGTGCACAAAGTATGCAAAGAAAAAACGAACAAACAGAACAAAACAAAACAAAACAAAACAACACTATTGCCCTAATTTCAATAAGAATTTAGTAGGTGAAATATTCAAGTGGCCAATTGAGTTTCTAAAAACTAAGCTTAATAGTCTAGCAATAAGCAAGAAGTAAGTCCAGTTTCCCCTTTTCATTGTTCCACAGATCTCCCCTTCTTTACTCTACCAAAATCCCTCAAATCTGAGTTTTAGATACTCTTCATTTTGGTTCATTAAAATATCAGCACCATTAGGAGAGCCACAGAAAGGAGGATAAAACTAAATTTAAAAAAAGAAGAGTAAACTGACTCTGATATCTACAACTCCCAAGCCCATTTGAAATGAGCTGGAGGTTTTGGGGCCTGAGATTCTCCTAATTACTAGGCTAAACTGTTTTTCCCAATTGAAGCTATTAAGGGGATGATTTTTTTTCTACTAATCTTGAATCATTTTTGTACAGTTCCCAAGAGAGTCAATCATTTCACTCATCTTTAAAAAAACAAAACAAAACAAAAACAAGAGATGAGAATAAAGGAGGAGAACCACAGGAGAATCAGAGCTATATATCAATTTCTTTCATTATGATAGCAGACTCAAGTGTAAGACAGTAAAGAAAGAGTTTTCCTTTGGCAGTTAGAGTCCTCAGAAACATTAACATAGCAAAGGAAGAGTCTTCATATTTATTCTGACTTTGGACTCCAACAGCTGGAAGGTCAGTGGATTGAACATTTGAAGCGGTGATGGGAAACACATAGAGAAAAGAACAACACTCCCACAGTAGCAGTAGACAATGTCACCAGGTCTGTAGGTACTGTAAATAACCTCTGGGGTAGCTACGCCAATATAACACACAAAAGTTTGAATTAGTAGATTCCTCTACACAAAGGTCTGCTTTAAATTTAACACAGACATTGGGTTTGATTTACGAAAATTTTCAGGAGTAGTCACATAATTGTATGTGCTTACCAGTTAGGATTTGGAAGTTGATGTCACTAACAATTTTGCTAGACTCATCTCCACTGTAATTTGAATAAGGAAAGCAGAGGATTCAGTGGACAAAGATGAATACTGCCGCTTTTGGTTCAGAGTTTCCTCATGCTTTTTGTTGTTTAACAGCATAAATTTAGAGATTACAGAAAGGCCTGGGCCTACTTAGAAGCTACTTTTTTGAGCAAGTGTGATTCATATTTTAGAACCATATTCTCAGAGCCATAGTTAAAAGATGTGCTGGCTACAGTTGAGACTATCAAGAATTATAGGGAAAAAGTTATGTATATTTAAAAAGTCAAGAAAAGAAAAATATTTTAAATTATGAGCATGTATATATAAGCATATAGATAGATGATAATAGATGATGATAGAAAGATAGATAGGTAGACAGATGACAGATAGATAGACGATAGATAGATGGATAGATAGATAGATAGATGAAAGATAGACTAATAGATAGATGATAGATAAGCACACGTAAAAGAATAAGCCACCTTCTCTTACCACATAGCAAAAGTAAAAGAGTAAGCAGAGATACTAAAACTACAAGAAACACATGAATTTGGTTATGAAATAGAGAAGCAGAAGTTGAAAAAAAAAAGAAGCAGGTTATTTCTGGAAAGAGAGATCCTCTTACAGACTTTTAGAAACTGGAAAATATAAGTTACATGAGTAGAATAGTAATCGCTTTTCTAACCTGAATGGGTAAGTAGCAAGTTACTATAGCAACAAGAGATAAGGCAACTTTTATTTCTATAGAATAACAACTATTTTCAATATAGAATTAAAGGAAAATGGTATGGTTATTTTATGCAAACAAAAAGAGTTTGGTGGGACTTAATGACATAATCAAGATAGTGAAAATAAAAGTATTTTTTTGTATAATAAGAAAAAATAAATAGAACTTGACAACTGTGTGGTTTGGAAACTAATGAAAAGATAGGCATACGATGAGTACGGCTGTATGAAAGTCAGTGAGGATACTGGCTGAATGTTGATACTAAGTCATGTACCAGCTTGTTAGGGGTTGTTTTTAAAATAGAAATTTAATGTCCCACTATTTGGGGAACTAGAAATCTGAACTCAAGGTTTTGACATAGTTGCTTTATTCTGAGGCCTGTCAGTTTGGTTAACAAATATACATGTTTCACGGAGTTTTCCTTTGCGTTGCCACTGAAAATGCTTAATTTTTTTCTTACAGAAACACCAGTCAGTGTGGAGTAGGATCAACTTTAGTGGCCTTATTTTAACTCAAATACTTCCTTAGATGCTATGTGTGAAATGCAGTCATGCTTTGAGGTCCTGGGGGTTAGAAAAGCTCGGCATATGATTCTCAAAAGAGATGGCCTCATGGCTCAATAGGTGATTCTTAAAAACTGGGAGAAGGCTTTTCTTCTGAGAGGAGAGTCAATGTGGGGCCAAGAGAGATTAAGAATAGGGATTCACAAAGTATTATTAATTACAAAGAACAACTATCAAGAGAAACTGGGAATCTCGACTAAGCGAAATGTTGAAATAAAAAGACTCTTTTGTGCGGAAAGGAGTGGAGAGGCGAGGAATAATATGAGATCAGAATTTTGAGATATCCATATACCTGGGGAATGAGAAATGGAGCATCTCAGATGAAACCTAAGTAGGATGGTCTCAACAGGCAGAGGACTGCTGAGGATTGAGCACCTGGCCTTTGGAGGTGAGTGGAAGTGAGTATAGAAAGATGTAGATAATTTATTTGAGGAGGTTGGAACAATAGAGAGAATAATTGTCCATGGCATTAGGGAAAAAATAGATATATATGTATATAGGCTAACTAGAGACCTGCTGTCCTCCCAGTGAACGTATTTGATACTAAAATAAAAATAAGAAGAGGTGAAACAAACCATTGTGAAAAGAGAGTAAATTGCCAGGTCAATGCCCTGTACTCTGTTATGCTCTAATTAGGGTCACTCGACATCTCTCGCTTTCCACTGAGCTGCCCCAGAAAATTATACGGACAAGCCTACACTCACAACTTAATACATTCAATTTTCACAAGCTGCGTAATTCTGTCAAAGGCTTTTAGCACAAAACACCTTCAAGTCTCTTGTACATAAAAGATGAAAGGAAGAAGAGCAGAACATCATTTAAATAACAAGAAAAAAGCACAAAAACACCATTGTAGTTTATCCTCAGAATCATTTTAAGTGTAGACATATAAAGAGGTGGTGAGCTAGTTAAAAGAAAGGGCAGAAGATGGGTAGAAATCCTCAGCGATGCCTTATTATTCCCCTAGGTAGCTGTTTTCTAACAAGAGACAAAATGGGTGTAGGTTTGGATGAGAGGGAGGATGAAGAGGAACTAAGAGGAGGCCACAAAGGGAAAATCACAGTCATGATTTAAAAAATGACAGCCTACGGATTGGAAAAGGGTCTTTACCAACCCTATATCTGACAAGAGGCTAATATCCAAAATGTATAAAGAACTTGAGAAATTAAACGCCAAAAAAAATCAAGTAATCCAATTTAAAAATCGGGTACAGAGCAAAACAGAGAATTCTCAATAGAGGGATTTCGAATGGAAGGGAAACACTTAAGGAAATGTTCAACATCCTTAGTCATCAGGGAGATACAAATCAAAACAACCCTGAGGTTTCACCGTACATCCATAAGAATGGCTAAGATCAAAAACTCAAGCAACAACACATGCTGGAGAGGATAATGAGAAAGGGGAACCCTCCTCCATTTCTGGTGAAAATGTAAACTTGTACAACCACTTTGGAAATCAATCTGGCGCTTTCTCAGAAAATTGGGAATAGTGCTACCTCAAGATGCAGCTATACCACTCTTAGGCATATATCCAAAAGATGCTCAACTATACAAAAAAGGACATTTCCTCAATTATGTTCATAGGAGCTCTATTCATAATAACCAGAATCTGAAACAACCTAGATGTCCCTTAATGGAGGAATGAATACAGAAATTGTGGTACATTCACACAATGGAATACTACTCAGCTATTTAAAAAAAAGAAAGGAAATCACAAAATTTGCAAACAAATGATGGGAACTAGAAAAGATCATCTTGAGTGAGGTAACCCAGAAGCGAAAATACACACATGGTATATACTCACTTATACGTGGATATTAGGCAAATAATATAGGATAAACATTCTAAAATCTATACTCCTAAAGAAGCTAAATAACAAGGAAGACCTTAGGGAAGATGCTCAATCCTCATTCAGAAGGACAAAAGCGATAGACATCGGAAGCAGAAGAAGACAGGGAACAGGACAGGAACCTACCACAGAGGGCCTCTGAAAGACTACTGATAGAGGTATTAAACCAGAGGCTGAAATTCATAGCCAAACTTTGGGCAGAGTTCAGGGAATCTTAAGAAAATAGGGGGAGATAGAAAGACCTGGAAGGGACAGGAGCTCCAAAAGGAAACCAACAGAGCCAAAAATATCTGAGCCTTAGGGGTCCTGAAGAGAATGATCCAACCAAGGACAATGCATGGAGAGGACCTAAAAGCCTGCTCAGATATAGCCCACAGACTCAGTCTCCAAGTGAAGTCCCTAGTAAGAGGAGGGGGCATTTTCTCTGGCATGAACTCAGTGGCTGGCTCTCTGATCTCCTCCCCCTGAGGGGTGCAGCCTTACTAGGCCACAGAGGAAGACAATGTAACCAGTCCTGATGAATCCCGATAGGCTAGGGTCAAATAGAAGGGGAAGAAGACCTTCTCTATCAGTGGACTAGGGAAGGGTCTTAGGGGGAGGAGGGTCGGATTGGGAGGAGAGGAGGGAGGGGGTCACAGCAGGGATATAAATTGAATAAATTGTAATAAATGATAGCAAGAAAATTTAAAAATTTTTCTAACAAAAAGAATCTAATCTCAACTAAACAACAACAAACAACAACAAAACCCAATAAAACAAAACCCAAAAACAAAACAAAAAAACATTTCAGATCGTATGCCAAGAATCAGATGCACTGGACTGAAATAAAGAATTTTGTTGGGGAATCAAATCTGTAAGATTAGAACTCAGAAATGAGCATCATTTTTTTTTCTATCTCCTCAGGTCCTCCTCCAGACATCTAAATATGATGGTTTTAAATTACGAGTTCCTGACTAGCAGGATCAACATTGCCTGTAAATCTTCAGTCTCTACCTCAGACCTCCTGAATACAATTTTCAATAAGGGCACCAGGAATCTGAGCTTTAATAGCCCACCCACCAATTTTGATTCATGCTAGGACTTAAGAGTTACTAGGACTAAATATGGATTGTGTTTTCTATTTTTTTCTCCTGTGACAAATTCAGTTGAAAGCCAGCACTGAAGGCATATGATTTCATTATTCATTTCTCTTCATCTAAGCAGCACCTTAGCTGCTCTTCCACCGAGCAGCTGTCTTCTGAAAGACTGGTTTTTGTTAAGTGTGTTTTCAGCCAGAACTGTTTTAGACATTTTCTGAAACCCTGGAGTTTACTAGGAGTTGTTGACGCTCACACTTCTCACGGAGAGATGGAGCTCTCCAATTGGACCACTGCTCAGGAGTTCATTTTTACTGCTTTCCCTTGCTCCTGGGGAGATTCTGTCATCTGCTTCATCCCACTGCTCTTCATCTACGCTTTCATTATTGTTGGAAACCTTGTTATCATCACAGTGGTCCAGCTAAATGCGCACCTCCACACACCCATGTACTTTTTTATCAGTGCCCTGTCCTTTCTGGAGATCTGGTACACCACAGCCACCATCCCAAAGATGCTTTCTAGCTTGCTGAGTGAACGGAGGAGTATCACCTTGAATGGTTGTGTCCTGCAGATGTATTTCTTCCATTCCACAGGCATCAGTGAGGTTTGTCTCTTGACAGCTATGGCCTTTGATCGCTACCTGGCCATCTGCAGCCCTCTTCATTATCCTACCATCATGACTCCTAGGCTGTGTGCCCAACTGACCCTCGGTTGCTGTGTCTGTGGCTTTCTCACGCCCCTCCCTGAGATTGCCTGGATCTCTACATTGCCCTTCTGTGGTTCTAATCGCCTGGAGCACATCTTCTGTGATTTCCTCCCAGTGCTGCGTCTGGCCTGCACAGATACCCACACCATCGTCATAATTCAGGTGGTGGATATTGTCCATGCTGTGGAGATCATTACGGCAGTGACGCTCATTTTCATGTCCTATGTTGGTATTGTGGCTGTGATTCTGCGCATCCGTTCTGCTGAAGGCCGCCGCAAAGCGTTTTCCACCTGTGTCTCTCACCTCACAGTCTTTTTGCTCTTCTTTGGCAGCGTGGCCCTCATGTATCTTCGCTTCTCTGCTACCTACTCCTTGTTCTGGGACACTGCCATTGCTCTGGCCTTTGCAGTTCTATCGCCCTTCTTCAACCCCATTATCTATAGCCTGCGGAATAAAGAGATAAAAGAAGCCATTAAGAAGCACATAGGTCAAGCTAACATCCTAATTCATAAGAGCAGGAACTTCACATAATATCTCTTCCTTGGGAGGACATATTTTTTATTCTCTTGCATTCTCACACCTCAGATTTTTTTTTATGACCCTATTACTGAAACTTGTTTCCTAAATGTCCCTGATACACCGAATTTATAAATAAACTAAATTAGGTATATTATTTATCTTATTATGTCTTCGTGTGTGTGTTCAAGCATGGAGAACGCACGTGTTTATGAGTGACGAGGCCAGAAATAGACATTAGATGTCTTCTTCAATTGCTTCCCTACCTTAATTTTTTGAGACAGTGTCTCTCACTGAACCAGGAGTTTATCCACTGACTGAACTGGCTGGCCAGCAAGCTTAAGAATCTATCATTTCCCATCCCAGGTGCTGGGCCCAGCTTTTGGAAATTTTTGTAAATTTGATAGACTCTTTTTAAACTTTATCCAACCCATCATATTTCGGGTGTAACTTCAATTGTACGTTATGCCACTCAAGTTATGTGTAGTAACTTCATTTTGCTGAAGTTATCTTGATTAGCACTTTAATTTTAATATAACCTAAGCAGTTATTTGAAGATTTGGAGTGAGACTCAGTTGATAGAGTGCTGATCTAGCAAACACGAGGCCCTGGGGTTGATCATCACTCAGTACAAATAATAAACAACAAAAAAGAATGACGGCAAGGCTGGGGTGGCAATCCATACCCTTAATCCCAGAATGTGAGAGGCGGAGGCAGGCATATTTCTATGAGTTCAAGACCAGTCTCTACTTAGAGAGTTCCATGACAGCCAGGACTACATAAAGAGACCCTGTGTCAAAAAAAAATTGCTGATTGAGACTATGTTAACTTAGTGTCTTCATAAAACTATATTTTCTCTATCATGCCACTGTGTATAGAATTGAAGAACAACCTTAACCTAAAAACTGAGTATTTGAATTTTGATCAAGAATCAATGAAGTTAAGTTATACACCAAATAATCATTTTTTCATAATAAATTAAAATGCAGCCTTTCTTTTCAGTGTACTCTTGTGTCATGAATACTAAGCAATGTATATTAGTTCTTGAATTAACAAACCAACATCATTGCTGTAGCCAATAAGCCAACATAATGAAATCTATATTCAAGCCCCTTCTTCCCATTGGTTTTAACAATTCCCTATTCTTTACGGTACAGTGTTGTGGATTTCCTTTTTGGCAAGCATATTTCAGAAAGTCATTTTCTCAAGGACCTACACTTCAGTTTGGATGGAAGAAAGCTCACTACTCTGTATATATTGACAAAATATTAGCCCTCCTTCTTTCATGAACACAAACCCTGTAGTTGTCAGCCTTCTTTCCTTGCTTCTGTACTATACACTTTCACCTTTATTCCTAACTTCTATAGAAAGTCATAAGTAAAAAAGAAAGGTCTTACATTTCAACACTCAATGCCATTTATTGTTGAGCTCCATTGAAGGAAAGGAGGAAAATGAAAAAAGTTATATGCTGTGAGGAGAAGTCAAAGGAAGACTACACAGGATACTTTATCTTGGAAAGAAGAGAAAAATGACAAAGGAATTCAGGCAATAGTGTTGGACCATTTGATCATTTTCTTTCTGAGAATGTGTGACCTTGCTCAATATTATGCATTCCAAGTTGTTGCATTTTCTTGAAATTTGTGATTTCACAAAATTTGCAGGAAAATTGTGAATTTTTAATACTCCTTAAGTACAATTTATTATTTTGCAGTATCATTATAAAAGTGACACTTAAGACTAAGTACTATATGAAAACATTATTCCATGTCCTTTTCTGACCGCTACATCCTTTTTAAATAAAATTTTCATTTATTAAAATTTATTCACTTTGTATCCCAGCTGTAGCCCCATCCTTGTCCCCTCCCAATCCCATCCTGCCTCTCTCTCCCTTACTTACTCCCATGCCCCTTCCCCAGTCCACTGATAGTGGAGGACCTCCTCCCCTTCCTTCTGATCCTATCCTATGAGGTCTCATCAGGACTGTCTTTCATAGTCTTCCTCTGTGGCCTGGTAAGGCTGCTCCCCACTCAAGGGGGAGTGATTAAAGAGCCAGCCACTGAGCTCATGTCAGAAACAGCCCCTGTTCCTCTTACTAGGAAGCCCATTTGGAGACTGAGCTGCCACGGGCTACCTCTGTGTAGGGGTTCTAGGTTATCTCCATGAATGGTCCTTGGTTGGAGTATCAGCCTCAGATTTTTTGATTCTGTTGTTCTCTTTGTGATGCTCCAGACTCTTCCATGTCTTTCTATCTCACTGTTCTTTCATAAGATTCCCTGCCCTCTGCCCAAAGTTTAGCTATGAGTGAGTCTCAGATCTGCTTTAATATCCTGCTGGGTAGAGTACTATTTCCTAGACACAGACAATGCCTTTAGAAACTAGTATAGCTAATTCTTACCTCTATACTTTACTACATTGAAGCCAAGCCTCCCATCCCCAGTAAAATGGTTTACTTCTTAAAGTTTAGATCTTACCAGTTTGCTACCCTGCCTAAGAACTTTCCATAGTCACTAGAAATTATTTTAGCACTTTCACTAACATGTATGTGTGTGTATATACATTGTAAATATAATCTTTATGAGTACATAGAATTTAAGATATGCTTTCTGACTTGGATATAATGGATGTTACTAAAGCATTCTCTGTTGACATTGAACATACTTGTTTAACAAAAGTTTCATTCTATTAACACAATATTGTAAAAATAAAATAACAATATGAATCCATACTTGTATTTCTATTTTTATACTAATGCACCTTTCTACTTATTGCATATTCATATTTTAAGACACTGTGCTAATCGTCTCATATATTGTTTTAAGAATAATTTGCAATATTAATTTCATTATTTCTGTTATAAGAGGGACAAAATTGGCTTATAGTCATTAAGTGGCTTGACTAAGTATATTTATTTTACAAAAAGCTAAGCTATAATTCAACTCAAATCTAACCTTCTGCAGAAGCTTTGCTTTAACCACCATGAAATATTTTCTAATACTCTTACTTTGAGAAATCTGAAAAATACTATATTATCTGGGATAGTAATCATTTTCCTGAGGCTCTACTTGATCTATCTTAGTGGGAATCACAAATAGCCAAGGCAATTCCTGAGGCATATCCAAGGACCAGTGATTTCCCAGCTCAGAAGCTTATGGCTTTGGATCTCAAGAACTAGGAGCTTATAGCTCCAAGCTTTGGAGTTCAGAAATGTTCAATTCTTGCTATTCAGGTCAGAGGTTAACTGTATTGGTTCTTGAATCCTAGTACCATGCACTCACTGGACAGTGACCCACAAGTCATTAGTAGTTGGTGATGGCCAGTAAAACGGATGTCAAATTCTAAATGTTAAAACCCACAGCTCTTGGGTTCACATTATGGTTTTCAGGTCTTGACTATCAAGACCTGAATTCTCCCTCTTCTTGAAGGTTGGCATATCTCTGGGCATTCTGGACTCTTCCAGGGATCAGCACCTGCAGTCTCTCATCTTCAGCACTTTACAGCTTTCTGCCTCTCATACCTGTCTTCTGCCATTTTTGTCTTCATGGTCTCTTTCCCTGATATTTCTTTTCCCCTTTGCTGGAGGTTTTTCAATGCCTTCTTGCTGCTACTATTGCTACTTCTGATATCACTGCCTGATATCACTGTTATTGCTGATATCACTGCCTGCTCTTTGTGTTACCAGCTGAGCATGCTCTACCAATTACACAGATCGCACCAAAGCTGGGAAAAACCCTTCTATTGCGCTGATTCTCACAAAACCAACACAAGGGACTGCCTTTTGGTTCACTCAATGAAGGAACTGGAAGGCCTGGTTTATAGAGGAAATTGTATTTGTATCAATCAACAAAGCTCCACTAGACACAGCCCTTACAGTCCTACATATCTCAGTATCTTACTGAGTTACTGAGGAAGTATTTTCCTTGAGTGATAGTAAGGTTCAGAGTCACTTGGCTTGCCAGAGGCTTTATTTCAGGGCTTCTTTCTAAAACCTATGTGTTAAGTAAAAATTGGACAGAGCTATCATGACTGGAGCACGGTCTTCTAAAACAGACATCTTGGCTACAGCGTTCATTGCACCTGGAGTGCATGAAATGTTCAAAGCAGTCAAGTTGTTCTAAAAGCATCTGTCCGCGCAACAAACAAGTATCTCCGTTAATTGTTCTCTGCTTGCTTAATGTAATCAGGCATATAAAAAGTTCTAACAATTGTCAATCAAAGCTTCAAATCCACCCATCCCCCAACATGTAGTTTTCTTTGAAGGAAAAAAAATGGTCTGGCAATAAATTTCTGTCATTAATATTAGCATTCTCAATGTTATGTAGCAGTACATAACTGCTTACAAATTGCACCTAGGAGGGTTGTGCCCCTCTAAACTCTCCTAAGGCTACACTAGAGAAGCAGTGGTTTGGAATGTCTGGGGCGCACAAAAACTTTGAATCTGTTACTTTTCTATTGCTGTCATGAAATGCCATGACCAAGGCAACTTATAGAAGAAAAAGCATATGGTTTATAGTTCCAGAGGGTTAGAGTCCATGACGGAGGAGCAGAGGAAGCAGATGTTAGGCATGGCGGCTGGAGCAGTAGCTGAGAATTCACATCTTAAACCACAAGCTTGAAGCAGAAAAGGTAAAAATCAAAATGGTTTGAGTCTTTATATTCTCAGAGCCTGACTCCAGTGAGATACCTCTTCCAGTGAGGCCTCATTTCCTAAATAGCTCATATAGTACTGTGAGCTGTGGATCAAAGATTTTGCAAGACATCTTATTTAAAGCACCATAAACACCAAGAAAGGAAACCCATTCCTCTCTTGACTTTCTATTTATCCTGTGGCATCCAGTAGGGTCATTGCCCCCACCCCATTACAAATTAACTCTATTTAAATTTTTATGTATGTGTACCTATGTATTTGGGGAAGCTTCTACAGTAGTAAGCTTCCATAGGACTCTTTTCAAACATTTTCAGTGTTTGTTTTCCTACCTCATTCCTCTTCTACCTTTTTTATTCCCCACCCTGATTTAACTCTTCCTGCCTCTTTTACTCTCTTTACCTCTTTATACCACAGCATTCTTTCTTGGCTCTCTTGAAATGTCTCCCTTCCTATGGACCATCACTAGTTTCCCAATTTCAATAGGTAGTCCATGTGGAACAGACATGTCTTAAGATTAAAAGCTAATACCCACACATAAGAGAAAGCATGAGCATTCTGTTTATTACTCTGGGTCTGGGTTAGCTCACACAGAGTGGTCATTTCTTCCTCTATTTACTTACAGCTTTCATAATTTCATTTTTTCTAACAGGTAGATAATATTCAAATATGTAAAAGAGTCACATTTAGTTATCTGTTCACCAGTTGAGAAAAATTTAAGCTGTCTCCATTTCCTGGCTACTGTGAATAGAGCAGCAATGAACATGGATGGGCATATATCTCTAGAGTAGGACAGAGTTCATTTGGGAATATGGTCAACCTTGGTCAGATACATTTCTGTTCATCATAGCAGCAGGCAGTGGAAAGATACCTAAGTGGTCAAAGTGCTGAGAATAAAAAAAAAAAAAAAAGCGAGGACTTAGACCTAAATAGACCATTTATTTTTATTTTATTTTTCCAGAGCTGAAGACTGAACCCAGGACCTTGTGCTTGCTAGGCAAGAGCTCTACCACTGAGCTAAATCCCCAACTCCTAAATAGAGCATTTTTATTAGCTCCCACCCCACCAAGGCTCAACGAACATGGAATACAAGTAGGTGGAAAGAACGGAAGAGCTGGAGAGTGATGAGAGGTACTGTGAGAATATGAACCCTTCTGGCTCTCACACTCATGCGTCCACAGCACCAAGCCAGCCAAGATTCCTGCATAGATTGGACAGATATCCTCATACCTCACTCCTTACTGAAGAGGTATTTATTGTTGAGTTTCTGAGGAAGAGGAGATCATTCTTCTTTGAGGTTGAGAATAAGTTAAACAACACGTATTTATTTTCTCATAGGTCTAGAGGTTAGAGAATCTCAGACGAAGGTAAGAGGTAATTCACTTCTTGGTGAAGGTTCTCTTTCAGGATTATAGATGTCCACCTTGTATGTTTCCTCACATGGGAGGGAGGGAGGGAGGGAGGGAGGGAGGGAGAGAGAGAGAGAGAGAGAGAGAGGAGACAGAGAGAAAGAGAGAAACACTGTATCTTTCTAAGAAAGCCTGCTTTTTTCAATTTTTATAATGTTTTTATTTGTATGCATATGTACTTGAGTGTGTGTGTGTGTGTGTGTATCACCTGAGTGCAGGCTCCTAAGAATGCCAAAAGAGGGTGTCAGATTCCACAGCACTGTAGTTACAAGCATTTATAGTTGCCTGATATAGGTGCGGTGAACCACACCTAGGTCCTCTGCAGTTAATGTTTTTAACTGCTGAGACCATCTTTCCAGCCCACTTTTTAAATCACATATTCACAGGCTGTAATAGGCTGTAGATTGCCTATATAAATATATTAGTGATTAGTGTAAGTTCAGCTTACAACTTTAGTTAAAAGAGGGTCACAAAAACTTGGCTCACAACATGAGGAGTTAATTCATAGTTTTGTCTTATTTTACTCATTTTTCTAAACAAATGCACTGTTATAGAAGCAAGAAGGCTAGGATGTGAATTATTTCCCAATAGAAAAGAAATGTCAGGGAAAAGGATCCTGTTAATTATAGAAGTGTGCCTTTTGTAGCAGGGTTAATTAAGTGTTCAAGGTGAATCTCATGGAATATATAGTTAGGAAACTCAAGCAATTAATGGATTTTGGAGAATTATGTATTCTTCAATGGTTTCTCATTTTGGCACAATACATAGTATGTGGAATGCAATAACTACTTAACTTTTGAATGAGAAAAAAGAAAAATATAGACATTAGTAAAGTGAATAGTTAACTACTATTTAAAACTAGATGTCCAAGAAATCACACACACACACACACACACACACACACACACACACACACACACGACAGGACAAGTAAGAAGTAGATAGTAATGGTTGAATTTGTAATCACTGTGTGTTTTCCCTTGTAGGAAAATGGGCTTTTGGTATCCCCTTGCTTCTTGTATTCCTGACCACCAGCATATGGAACTTTATGATCTTCTTTGCATCAAATTGGGCCCATACTTAGACAGCCTGGTGCAGTTTTTCCTTAGTTTCTTTCTCTTGCAGCAACCCTCCTCCCCAGAATGTTATCTGACCTTGTCAGTGAGCAAGAAACCATCTTCTCAGCTGGTTGAATCATCTAGATGCATTCCACTTACTCTCTTGGTAGCAGGTTTTCTTGCTCATCAGTATAGGTATGAAAAGATTTCTGATTGGGGTATGTGAACTGTGGGACAGGGAAACTGGCCTGGAACTAGAGTGTGGTCGAGACATCCAGACCTCCCAAAAATCTAAATCTTGAGACCAGCAGGAGTAAAGGTTGCTTCCTCCCTGTTCTGGAGGTAATCATTTAGCCTAGGACCTGAAATCCCTCTCCATGCAAAGAAAGCATCCACAACACTTCAGCCCCAGCTGGGAATATAGACTTGCCCCAAAAACCCCTGTCCACTTTCCCAAGGTTTATATAGCCTTTATCCTTCCCAATAAAGAGAGCTGTTTCACTGAATATCAGCTAAGGGAGGTGTAACACTGAAATCCTCAGTGTTACCCTCCCCTCCCACCACTCACCCTTCCGTCTTCCTTTTCCCTCCCTCCCCCGGCACTTCCAGCTGGACTGGGATTCTGCAGACCCACTTGTTCCTGGCTTCGCTTCGTCCTTTCGAGCCTGGAGTACAGTGGTGCCTGGGCCCTCCCAGGACGATGCAGAATGCAGGACCACAACTGACTGCCTGTAACGTCCTCTAATATACAGATTATATCTTAGTTGTTCACTCAGCTGACCACTCATTATGACGGCCCATTCCTCTTTATGATTGCACTATCATTTTATGGTTCGGATCACATTCAGAATAACTTCTGTGACATTGATCTCAATGGGAATCTGGTGTGTATGGACATGATTATGACAACACTGATTGAAGTTTGGACATCGTACATACTGTGGCGATCATCCCAACTGCAAAGCTCATGACTTTGGGTTTTGTTTGTTTGTGTGTGTGTGTGTAAGCCAGGATTCTCCAGAGGAACAAAACTGACAATATATACTACAAAAGGAATGTGTAAGATTGGCTTTCATGCTATGGGCGAGGCAGACTGACAATAGCTGTCTTCCCACTGAAGAGGCTAGGAACGTGGTAGCTACTTAGTCAACAAGGCTGAATGCCTCAGCAGTCTCTGACACAGAAGACATGGAGAGCTCCTGGAGAGCTGCTCATCTTCAGGCCATATTGTAAAGCTGACAAGGCTTAGTTTCCTATGTCAACAAAGGCTGACAGGAACAGCTATAAACTAGAAGTACTCACCAGAAATGATGGAAGACAGGCAGGCAAAATCAAGAACTTATTACAGCTTGGCTGCCACCAAGAGGCGCTGCTACTCTGCAGGAGCAGTAAGCTCTCCTGGGAGAGCTCCAGTTATCCTGGGAGATACCATCACAGAGCCACCCGGAGATGTAGCTCTCAGTCAAATCCAGGTTGAATTGTTAACAGTCATATTTAACTTATGGATCCACTCTGCTGGCAGACACACAAAAAAGCCCTTTTAAACCTCAGCCTCCCACTTTGTTCTTTTCTGAATATTGTTTGAGAATGTGCTTACGCTGCTGAATTTTCCCTTTTCAGAGACACAGCTGTCAGCTCCAGGTTTGCAGTGTTTGCTGCATTATTCAAGTAAATTTATATACTCCAAAAAGAACAGAAAGAAAACTATCAAAAAAGCTTTCAAAAAAACCACGCATGCCATTCTAATATGCATATGTCAAATAGGACAAAATGCACACCATTTGCACCTGGGAAATAATCTACAGTTACGTTTTCAGTGTTTGTTGTAGCCGACTTGGTTCTGTACATAGATGGTCAATGGAGTGCTTAGCATCTCATGCTACAAGTACAAATAGTAAATGTTCTGAGATTGGCTAGCCACAGATGCACAGAAGGTGAGACAAAACAACACTCTCTTAACTGGTTAATTTTGAACCAAGGGAAGTCATGCAAGATGCTATATCTGCTCTGAAATCTTTTCTTCTAAACCACTGAAATATAAGCAACCTTACCTTTCTGTTTCTACATTGCATATTGCTTAAACCTCTATTTATTTAGCATGGTGTATTTTCTTATCTTATAATTTATCTGCCTATGTGCCTTCTGATTAAGAAGGTGATTTTTAGATACCCATTTAAAGTATCTCCATATCCACAATGTCAGAGAATGTTTTATCTACCAAAACATTGAATGATGGTTTGTTGAAAGAGTAAATGAATAATTAAGGGTAAACTTTATCATTGAAGTTATAGGAGAAGAAAACCTCAGACAATGCTCACAATTGGAAGAGAACCATAGGAAGCAGGGAAAAGGCAAAAAGAAAATATATTTGTGAATAGAAGATTTTAGTACTAAAACAAAACCACAAGCCAAATACAACAACCCAATTCAATTCAATTGGCATAGATTTAAAGGTATGACTATGATTTTCATTTGTATCCTTTAATGACAGTAATTAAAGCTCACATTGAGTAGAGTATCAGAAAGAGATGATCTGTTTAGGTCCAGTGCTTGACTATTTCCTACTTCTTTTTTGCTTGGATTAGCAATTACATTTTTCACTTGAGTTACTTTTACCCCCCTAAGTGGGACCATGTCACCAAACATGCTGGTCTTACAAGGCTTCTGAAGACTGATCTTTCCACAACTGTCATTCCAAATTACTATAGTGCAAAATAATCATTAGTGGATCAGAGCAGTAGGGAGTCTGACATAAAAATTTGCTACTGATAGAATGGGAATCATTCAAAATAGGAAATTATCCTTTATCAAAGAGTTTCCTTGTACATTCCAATGTTAAAATTTAAAAAGTAAGAATGAAGTGTCTGATTTGGCAGTCTAAATATACTACTGAGTTCTTCATATCCAACTACAACTGCCAATCCTCCCAGCTCAAAGTAACTGCACTTTTTAATTGGGCCATATGTCAACTTATAAGCAAGTAAATTAGTCACCATTGCCCCTTAAGTGAATTACCAATAGCCCTCTTATCCTTCAGTGGTAGATCTGAGCATTTGCACCAGAAGCCTGAGCCTCCAACCCAGTGCAACATTTCTATGTCCTAATCTGTCTCAAATGACAAATTTGTAGTGTATTGTATAAAGGAAATATGATTTATGGGTCTTATTAACGTGATAAGAACCGCATGATTAGCAGGAAAGAAAGAAACAGAAATGAGGAATGAATAATCAACTAGAGCTAAGGAGTAAATAACTTCAGGGACCTTCAGTTGTTAAGAGCTGAAACAGATGGTTAACACAGAAGGATCTTTGCTTGTGTGGTGATACCTGCATGTAATTCCAGCAGTTAGAAAGCCAAGGCAGGGCAGACTAGAGTCCCAGGCCAGTTTGAGTTATATTTGGAAACGCTTTGCTGCCAAGGAAATACATTTTTCTTTTTTAATTTTCTGGACAATACATTCCATTATCTTGACTCATTTTGTAGTCAAAAATCAAAGAAAAATTTAAATATGAAGTACCTCCAGAAATGTAAAGGTGAAATTTTCAGAGAATGGAAGAATGATAAATTCCATTGTATGGAAAATATTAGTTCTGCATTAAATGTAATGGATTTGTCTGTACTGACAAATCTATAGAGAAAACTTGACTCCAGAATAAGTTTACAGTATAGAAACCGTAAACTTTTGACTGTGAAGCCCTTGGATCTGCTGGGCCCAAGAGGAGGTCATCACCATCTCACTTTGCTCTGAAGTCTGAGCCTGGCTGAAGCAAGCTGCTCAGGGCTGATTACTGCTACACGAATATAGATCTGCCCGGGGCTGATAACCAAGGCCCAGAACGACAGCCCGCCATATCACCCCACCCATGCACAAGAGACTTGTCTTGTAAAAATCGTTCATTTCATAATTTCCCTAAGGTTTGATTAAAAAACAAGTCAGAAAAATAAACAGTGTCATTTAAAATTTAAAAGCACCTTTTGCAGTCAATATTGGACCATTAGTCTTGTCATTTAAGGTCTTCTAAGGCTATTTTCCTGTAATTATATTTGAACACATTTGCATTACTCTAATTAGTACTTTTTAATTAAATAATTCTCTCCCTGTGCCTTCTCATTAACCTACCTGTATATGAACAGTTCTGGATTTTAATTAACATATTAATATTCCTTTATGGACTTTACTCACTGAACACAGTTTCTGACTGTCTAGTCTTTCTGTGGAATACGCCAAGCGCTCTTTTCTAAGATTTTTATAAAATTTGAGGTTATAATTACAATATTTCTCTCTTCTCTTTCCTCCTTCCAAACTCTCCCATATATCTCTGATTGCTTGTTTTCAAATGTGTGGTTTTTTCATTAATTGTTTTTACATGTATACACATGCACACATATTTATACCTAAACATAACCTGATCAGTAGATGTAATGTTACTTGTATGTATGTTTTCTGGGCTGTCCTTTTGGTATGGGATAAAGAATTGGTATGTTTCTTCTTGGAAAAGTCTATTTCTTCCACTCTGAGCACTCCTTAGTTGCCTGTAGTTCTATGTGTAGGGTTAAGACCTCCTGAGCTTCCCACCTGCTGTGACATGTCTATTGGGCTCATCTTTGTGCATCTCATGTTTAGGCATGTTGGTGAGACTTTATGTTTTAGTCAAATATATTTTAATTTCTTTCCTTCCCTTGTATAGGTTCCTCTGGGATTTTGTTGATAGCTTTCTTGACTGTTCAGAAGCTTTTCAATTTAATATACCACTTGTCTTTTGTGGTTCTTGCTTTTTTAAATTTCAGACTCAAGATTTCATTGCCTAGATGAATTTCATGAAACCCCTGCATATTTTATTCCAGGAGGTTTGCATAGTTTTAATATATTCAAATAAAAATGATAGGAAAAACAAAGGTACTAGTTTAGTAAATATGCTCTATAACATGTGCTGAGAAACCCCTACCTAGAGCTGTTTTGAGGAAAAGAAAATATTTTACTTTTATCGAAGGGATGTGTTGAATATCTACCATACATACTGATGTGATTAATTCATATTAAAATTACTATTTCATTTTTATGCATGAAAACATAACAATTAGACTAGAATACAAAGTTTCATCTTGTAGTTGTGGCTTTGATGTATTCAAATAGAGTCAAGACTACACCAATCTGAATGTCGTGACATTCTGCTTCTCCTTGTTTCAGTCAGTCTTCTCTTAGTCCATCAACATTTATGGTTCTCATCTCTACTCTATGGAGCCATACCACCCTGAGTACAAAACATTTAGTAATTTATAATCACATGCATACACATACATGTACACAGAGAGAGAGGGTGGCCCAATTGACAGACAGGGCTGGGTGTCAGGAAACAAAAGTGTCTTCATTATATGAGAGGTGTAAGTATAATACAAAACTGTTAGAAGAAAACTTGGGAGAAAGCTTCATGACATCGGTCTTGACAATGATTCCTGGGATACAGGATCAAGTGCATGAACAAGAACAAAAGGATGAAGGTGCAGCTGGCTCGCACCAATGCTTTTCTTTAGAAAAGTAAAACCTAAAAGAACAAACCTGGTGAAGGAAGTTCTGTCTCCTTGAATATATGTGAAATAGTGTGGTTTCTGCCTCATATCTTAGGCATGTTTAAACATGCTGTGAATAATCTATATAGATTTCCAAATGATAATTATTGCTTCATTAACTTTAAAATGAACGCATCCATATATCTTACTGTTCTGTACCTTCTGCTTGAATGATTAAAGGTGCAGCTAGAACATATTTTTAATAATCTGTCTTATGAGGTCACAAATAAAAACTTTCAAATTTCAGAAAGACCCTGAAGCAAAATTTCAAATAAATTATTGACTAAAAGACATGTTATTACCTGAAATTGTTATCTTGTCAAACAAATTGAGTTGTACTTCCTAGAAACAGATCAGAAAGAGAAAGCTATGTCCTCATTGAATTTTTTTTTTTTTAGCCCTTTAGCATGGAATCAGAAGAAAGGTTCCCCCTGGAAGTCCTTTCTGGTTTAAAAATTCTCTAACCTTAGCATATCTAAGACTAAATAAAACACAACCTAGCACAGTCACTTGCTTTTCACAGGTCACTGTTTTTCCTCCCTACTTTTGCATCTGAAAACTTTTGTTTTCTATTCTAAAACTCCTGTTGAGGTCCTGAGAGCCACAGCCACCCTCCTCAAAACTGCTGAGTCACCTTGTCTGTGGAAGTCAGCTGCTGCCTCAGCTGAGCATGTCCCCTGGAGATAGGCTGATTGTCTATGCTTGGCGGGATTCTAAAACATTTTTTTCTCTTGGTATTTGCCACATTCACGTTTCTGACATTCCTATTAGAAGTGGACTTAGACACTCAAAGAATATTTTTTTCTCTCTTAGCTGCATTTCATCTGACGAAGTTTTAGACTTTAAGGAGAGATGGAGCACCCTCCAAAGGAAACTGTGAGTACAGATGAATTCTCATCCCTGGGGATATCAGGAAAGCTGACTCCTCTGAGCCTCCTATTCCATCTTCACAGGGACATTAAAATTATACTTATTTGACCTTAAAGCAGCAGAGAATTTTGATTTTAAATCTTTTGTGAATGTCTAAAAATAGCCCAGAACTTTAAATAACATATAATATAACCTATAATGATAATAAAAATTCAACAATTACTTCTTAAATTCGATATATCATATGGAAAACTACTAGATAATTTGAAAACAATTAATACCTTTAAAAGTTTGTTTCTCTGTGGAATGACTTAATTTTCTCGTCATCTCAGTAATTACTGTCCATAAAACTATTTCAGAAAATTAAACATTGAAATATAAATTCTATATTGCATGTTTTGAATATAAGAAGCAGGGAGAATAATGCCCTGTAGAATATTTCCTGGATATTGTTACACACAGCTGGATTTCTTTAAATGAAAGCATGATTTTGTGTTGACAAATAATACAATATTTTCTATTCCCCAAACCAATTAATAAAACATTAATTATTTACAATTTGTAACAAATGAGTAGAATACAGGTTTTATTTAGATTTTTTTGAATATTTCTTTCAGTGAAAAAAGAAGAAAAGTACATAATATATGAGCTAGACTTTTAATTAAGAAGACAAGTACTCAAAGTTGTGTGTGTACGATTCCTTAAAGTAATCACAAACTATCCCTGACTATTCCTTAAATTTACTGCATGAGCCTCAGTTATTAATGCTGTTTAGCCTTTAAAGGGTATAGGAGAGCATTTCTTTATTGTCTATCTAAAATTCTGTGATGCTGCTTCAGCATTCCAAAAGTTTTCTTTCAATAGAATATGTTGGATGATTAAGAACAATGAAGCTAAAGGACAGCTATTTACACAGTTTTAAAAATTATATTTAAAAATTTATATTACAGCCCCCACCAACGATATGAATTAAGAGGTCTAATGATGTGTAAACACAGATTCTATGTGGGTGAATGCCTTGGGATATATAAGAGGGATAGTATTCTAAATATGAGAACTAGCAACAGTTAGAGGCATTACTTAATTTTCTTTGTATAATTTTTAATTGGCATAGTAACAACACTCATAAATATTTTTTGATACAGAATAGTATTTCAAAACATGAAGAGACTTTTTAAACTTCTAGGCAGGGGAAAGCAGTGGACCAAAGGTTTTGGAAACAGCAGAAGAAATCCAGCAGAGACGACAGGAGGTGTTAGACCAGTACCAGAGGTTCAAGCAACGTGTTGCTGAGAGGGGTCAGAAGCTTGAAGAGTCTTACCACTATCAAGTTTTCAGGAGAGATGCAGATGACCTGGAGAAGTGGATCATGGAGAAGCTTGAGGTTGCAAAGGATAAGTCCTATGAACCCACAAATATACAGGTAACTCAGTACCCCAGAGGTTCCCAGAAATGACCCTAAGTTCTGTAGAGAATGAAATGTGCCCTTTTTCTCTATGATAATATTGAGGGGTGGGAGTAAGCACTACTTGATTTCTATATGTACAGCACAAAGCCAAATTGTGGAATGTGAAGTTTCAAAGTTCAGTTAAGATACAAGCTAAAGTTACTGCTTCTTTATAATGTTTGAAATATGAAAGAGAAGAAAAAAAATGACAGGGTATCAGTTGCTGATAATACAGTTGTACCGTATCAAACTGACGTCACTCAGAACTAATATTTTTATAATTATGTAGATGTCATAGAAATATTAGTCTATTATAGACAAAAGGTATACCTCTAAATGTTCTAAGCCTCTCTCTTCTTAACTTTTAGAGTCTTAATCTGCAAATAAAACAAATCCTGGACGTCATTTTACTGTAGCCTATTAGACAAAATAGTGGCTGAAAGTACTACAAAGCTTTGACATACCATGTGCTTTCAACATTGTGACTTTGATGACAAAACAATAATTTCTAATCTACAGGGGAAATATCAAAAGCATGAGTCCTTTGTGGCAGAGGTACAAGCCAAATCAAGGGTGCTTCCTGAGCTTGAAGAAATCAGGGAAACTAGATTTGCAGAAGATCATTTTGCCCATGAAGCCACCAAGGTAAATGGATGGTAGAGTCTCAATGCTAGTTGCTGATTGTGGTATCAGGGTTTCAGTGGATAAACCTCAACTGCCTTAGAACGAAGGCTAAGTGCTCTTGTTCTTTATTGAAATTGAGGCAGGTGAAATGATCAAACACTCTTGCCTTGCATAGGTGGAGAAGAACTATGGTATGGAAATACCATTGGGCAGTCTTTTACACTTGGCCTTATGTCAAGATTAAGCTCACTTCAGCCTATCCCACACTTCCCAGATAAAATGACTTTTCTAAAGAGTCTTATATTATTAATTTTGAATTCAAAGTGATGTTTACTCATTTGAATCTTCTTTGATATTTGAGGGTTATTTTTCTCTTTTTTTCTTACGTAATACTCCCCATTTCCGAGAGCATACTTTTCTTCCTATTTATAAAACAAAGCAAAACAAAAAACCAAAACAATAACAAAATGTAACAACTTCAGAAAAATTTCCTTGGATAAACTTGAAGATCACAGTCATTTTTTAAAAAAAATTTATTTTTCTAATTTTTTTATTAATTACACTTTATTCACTTTGTATCCCCCCTGTAGCTTCCTCCCTCGTCCCCTACCAATCCCTCCCTCCTCCCCCTTCTCCACACATGCCCCTCCCCAAGTCCACTGATAGGGAGGTCTTCTTTTCCTTCCTTCTGATCCTAGTCTATCACGTCTCATCAGGAGTGACTGCATTGTCTTCCTCTGTGTCCTGGTAAGGCTGCTCCCCCTTCAGGGGGAGGTGATCAAAGGACAAGCCAATCAGTTCATGTCAGAGACAGTCCCTGTTCCCATTACTATGGAACCCACTTGGACACTGAACTGCCATGGGCTACATCTGTGCAGGGGTTCTAGGTTATCTCCATGCATGGTACTTGGTTAGAGTATCAGTCTCAGGTAAGAACCCTGTGCTCAGAATTTTTGGTTCTGATGCTCTCCTGTGGAGCTCCTGTTCGCTCCAGATCTTACTATTTCCTACTTCTTTCATAAGATTCCCTGCATTCTGCCCAAAGGTTGGCCATAAGTCTCAGCATCTGCTTTGATAGAGTACAGGACAGAGCCTTTCAGAGGTCCTGACTGGCAGGTTCCTAACTTGTTCCCTGTTTTCTCCTTCTTCTGATGTCCATCCTCTTTGCCTTTCTGGATGAGGATTGAACATTTTAGCCAGAGTCCTCCCTCTTGAGTAGTTTCTTTAGGTGTGCAGATTTTAGTAGGTTTATCCTATATTATATGTCTATAGGAGTGCATATATACTGTGTGTGTCTTTCTGCTTCTGGGATAGCTCACTCAGGATGATCTTTTCCATTTCCCGCCATTTACCTGCAAATTTCATGATATCCTTGGTTTTTTTTTTTAATTGCTGAGTAGTATTACATTGTGTAGATGTACCACAATTTCTGTATCCATTCCTCAGTTGAGGGGCATCTGGGTTGTTTCCAGCTTCTGGCTGTTACAAATAAAGCTGCTACAAACATGGTTGAGCAAATGTCCTCATTATCTACTTGAGCTTCTTTTGGATATATGCCTAGAAGAAAGAGGTATAGCTGGATCTTGAGGAAGCGCTATTCCTAGTTGTCTAAGAAAGGGCCAGATTGATTTCCAGAGTGGTTGTACAAGTTTACTTTCCCACCAGCAGTGGAGGAGGGTTCCCCTTTCTCCACAACCTCTCCAGCATGTGTTATCACTTGAGTTTTTGATCTTGGCCATTCTGATGGGTGTAAGGTGAAATCTCAGGGTCGTTTTGATTTGCATTTCCCTGATGACTAATGACGTTGAACATTTCTTTAAGTGTTTCTCTGTCATTAGATATTTCTCTATTGAGAATTCTCTTTTTAGCTTTGTTCCCCATTTTTAATTGGATTACTTGATTTGTTTCTTTTTAACTTCTTTAGTTCTTTGTATATGCTGGATATTAGCCCTCTGTTAGATACAGGGTTGGTGAAGATCCTTTCCCAATCTGTATGTAGTCGTTTTGTTCTGGCAACAGTTTCCTTTGCTTTACAGAAACTTTCCGTTTCATGAGGTCCCATTTATTGATTGTTGATCTTAGAGCCTGTGCTGTTGGTTTTCTGTTCAGGAAATTGTCTCCTATGCCAATGAGTTCAAGGCTCTTCCCCACTTTTTCTTCTAACTGATTTAGTGTGTCTGGGTTTATATTGAGGTATTTGATCCACTTGGACTTCAGTTTTGTGCAGGGTGATAAGTATGGATCTATTTGCATTTTTCTACATGTAGCCATCCAGTTAGACCAGCACCAGTTGTTGAAGATGCTTTTTTCCTTGTATGGTTTTGGCATCTTTGTCAAAAATCAGGTGTCCATAAGTGTGTGGATTTATTTCTGGGTCTTCTATTTGGTTCCATTGATCCACCATTCTGTTTCTATGCCAGTACCATGCAGTTTTTATTACTGTTGCTCTATAGTACAGCTTGATATCAGGTTTGGAGATACCTCCAGAAGATCTTTTATTGTAGAGGATTGTTTTAGCAATTCTGGGTTTCTTGTTATTCCATGTGAAGTTGAGAATTTTTCTTTCAGGATTTCTAAGAATTGTGTTGGTAATTTGATGGGAATTGCATTGAATCTGTAGATTGCTTCTGGTAAAAAGACCATTTTTCCTATATTATTCTTCCCAAACCATGAACATGGGAGATCTTTCCGTCTTCTGATATCTTCTTCTAATTCTTTCTTCAGAGATTTGAAATTTTTTTCATACAAGTCTTTAACTTGCTTGGCTAGGGTCACACCAAGGTCCTTTATGTCTTTTGTGAAGGATGTTGTTTTCCTAATTTCTTTCTCAGCACTTTTGTCTTTTGTATACAGGAAGGCTACTGATTTTTTGAGTTAATTTTGTATCCAGCCACTTTGCTGTAGGTGTTTATCAGCTGTAGGAGTTCCCTGGTAGAATTCTTGGGGTCACTCAGGTATACTATCATATCATCTGCAAGGTAACAGTCATTTTATCATTGACCACTTATTCTTAATGACATAGCTATTTTCATTATAAATCATATATTCTTCCTTTTGTATGAGTAAAATTTCAGCTTATATATTTTTAAGTTACAAAAGCAGCTTATAAGACATAATTTACAATTGAGGCTTGTCTTTCTATATGCAGCATAAACTTATTTTATGTTAATGTTACCAAAATATAAGAAAAAGGGTTTTTTAACTAGAAAAATAATACAATTATAAAAATGTACAAATAAGAAAATATCAAGTCTTTTTCATTTGTTTAAAATAGAAACAACACTTATAATGCTATTTATAAACTCATATTAATTAAAATATTTAGAACTCGATATGATGGTGTATGCCTGTAAGCCCAGAGTAGATACATAGAGACAGAGGGTGGTAAGTTCAAGTCTAGTCCAGGCTACTCTCTTAGTTAGAAACATTTAATTGGGGATGGCTTATATTTCAGTGGTTTAGTCCATTATCATCCTGTTGGGAAGCATAGCAGCATCCAGGCAGACAAGATGATGGAGAAACCAAGAGTTCTACATCTTGATCTGCAGGCAGCAGAAGGAGACTATGCCACACTGGGCTTAGCTTGAGATAGGAGACCTTGAAGCCCACCCGCACAGTGACATACTTCTTCCAACAAGGCTATCCCTTCTAATAGTGCCATTCTCTGTGTGCCAACCATTCAAACACAATGAGTCTATGAGGACCATACCTATTCAAAGCATCAAATCTACAGAGTGGGATGTTGTTTTCTAAAACTTATAAGTAAAACAAAACAAAAATGTCTGAGTAGTGTTTAAAACAACCATCTGTTACCACTACTGAGGTTCTACTGAACACCACAGCAGGGTTCAGAGAAATGTGTCCTATGTACTACACTGAACAAAGGTCAAAGATACACGGTTTTTAAAATGATGGTCGGATACTGAACAGGTTCCCATAATTAGTGGATCAGGATGTTCTGGTCTAATCTGGCATTCAATTTCTTCTACATGTTGTCAAACTATGTAGTACCAAAGTGTTCTTTCTGTTTTAATGAAAGCGTTTTCCAATTATTGAGCAAAGTTGTTTGGCTGTATGCTATACTTCAATCATTCTCTATCTACCATCTACCCATCAGGAATCTTTCTTCCATTAAGACTCAATCAAGAAGAGAACTCTTCTATGCAAACTTCTCCCAAAGCCATGGTTTTTCCCATTTTGCCATCTTATAGCTTGTGTTTTTCAATTCTTTAAAATGTTGAAACATTTTTAACAAAATTTTCTCTTACTGAAGATCTCATTTGATTTAGCTTAGCAACTATTTTCATACGTATTTTTCTCTCATTACTTATTTGCTGAGCAATTAGTACTGGAATGAATAGGAGAGATTATTTTCTATCAATCAATCAATCAATTATTCAATTAATTTTACATCACGACCACTGTTTCCTCTCCCTCCTCTTTTCCCAGTCCTTCCCCATCCCTCCCCTCCACCACTCGCCTGCATCCACTTCTTTTCTCTTTCTCTTCAGGGAGGCTTCCCATGGTTATCAACCAGCCTTGACTTATCAAGTTACAGTACAACTAGGCATATCTTCTCCTATTGAGGCTAGACAAGGCAGCCCACTAGGGGGAACAGAGGCAGGCAACAGAGTCAGACCCCTGCTCCTGCTGTTAGGAGTCCCACATGAAGACCAAGCTGCACAACAGTTACATGTGTGCAGAGGGCCTCTGTCAGTCCCATGCCTGCTCACTGGTTAGCAGCTCAGTCTGTGAGACTCTCTGGGCCCAGGTTAGTTGATTCTTGTGTCTTTGGGAAGAAGGATTATTATTAATCCAGGTAGTTTTCTTCACATGTTTCTGATTCTACACCTACTCCATGTTTTTATGTTCCATCACTTGTTTTTTTTTATATTTTATTTTATTATCATTGTATGTGTACATTTCTGTGTGTGTTTGAGTGTGTGCCTATAGGTGTGTGTGCATGAGTGTATGTGTGTGTGTGGTCTGTAATATAGTGTGTGTTTTAGATATCAGAGAGTTTTCTCCTTCTACCATAATTTTCAGGGATTGGGTTGTAGGGTTTGTAAGGCAAAGGCTTCTACCTCCTGAATTATTTGCTCAGCCATTCTGTCTCTTTCCATTTAAGACCCATCTGAAGGAACTTCATCACCTATGGGATCTGCTGTGGGAGTTGACTCAAGAGAAAAGTGCTGTGCTGCTGCGGGCCCTGAAGTTCTACCAATACTTGCAAGAGTGTGAAGACATCCTGGAGTGGGTCAAAGAAAAGGTACAGGAGTGCATGATTGTGGGTACTCTGGTGGCCCTGTCCAAGCAGTCCAGAGTAACTTTCTACCTCTTACTTGGGTAGCTTGAATAGTTGAGGAATCTGTTCCTAAATTTCATTATTTGGAGAAAAGGTAAATTCTGGCAAAGATTTGGGAGGTTTCTGAAGATAAATGGTATAAGGGATAAACCTAAATCTATGGCCATGATTATGACAAGCCTCACACCACACTTTAAATATGATTCAGGCTCATTACTCTTCTCTTCCTATGCTGTTTTTCTTACACTCCGAGTCTTGACTGAAATAATTTTCAACTCTTGATTCTCAGTACCTACAACCATGGATTTTAAAATTTTCTCTAAATACTTCAAGTATAGTCCCTCAGTTGGAGCTGAAGTCTTACAAACACAAGAGTTCAATGCAGTGCTTTCATTGATTACAGATTACAGATGCTTGATTGTAAAGGAGGCAGAGTAGGAGGATTTGTTCCCTCATCTTCTAAAACATACAAGAAACTTCCAGAGGCTTGACCAGCAATACCTTTAATCTCATAAAAATATCCCCAAAAGAGACTGGTTCCCAGTCCAAGGTGTCATCCCAAGACATACTCCTGCTTCTGACTCTTCTCAGAAAGACTTTTCCTGAGAATTAAACAGGGGTTTAGGGCTTTTGACTTGCAAAAAATTCTAATTTTTGACTAGTGATTTTGTGAACTTTTCCATGATCCCAGGAAGCTATCGTGACGTTAGCAGAGCTGGGCGATGACTGGGAGAGAACTGAAGTCCTACATAAGAAGTTTGAGGAGTTCCAGGAAGAACTGACAGCTCGGAAGGGAAAGGTGGACAGAGTGAACCAGTATGCTAATGAGTGTGCCCAGGTAAGGTGGAAACCAGAGAGGCCTTCCAGAGCAGGGATTCTGATCTTAAAGAACTCCTTTTGGGCCACTAGTAGGCAGGATATGAAGGAAATGTGTCATTGTAAGAGAGCAGAAGGATGCACATCCATGGAGCAACATGCCAGGAGCAGTTTCTTCTCTCCTCTAGTGCCACCTTCCCTTCTCTGGCCCATGAAAATGGTAGTGTACACTTGTCTTTGTGTGTGTTTAAGAAAAAGAAATAGGGAGGCAGAGAAAATTAAACCCACACGTAGAAGAGGCCATTTCTGTACCATGAAGCGTATTGATAGACTGCTTTATTATTAAGCACTCTTCATGAAGGAAGCAAGAATAAAATAGCATAGAATTTATAATAATGTTTGCCTGTCAACATATATGTGTCATATAGCTATGTGTATATATGTGCATGTGTATATTATATACATATATAATGCTTGCATGCACTATCAATATATAATATTGTATAAGAGAGTGAGAGGGGGATGGAGATACACTCTCATTTTCTTAAAGCAATGTTCACATAAGTTCACAATGTTGAGTTAACAAAGGTTTAGTATGAGACTAAATAACCCTAATATACAAGAGAAAATTGGGACACTTGATTGTTTGTCTGTATGTATAATCAGACTTATATAATAGTTATATAGAGATACAGGTATATGTAATATAGTATAATATGTGCCCGTGAAATTCATATAGTCCAACAGTTGCCTCTATTGTGCACAATATTGCTCTCGGCTCTATGATGAACTTATTAACAGCCGTGTTAGTAGCAGCAAGGATTTAGAATGAACAGAAACTAGAGAAAAAGTAAGGAAATAATTGCTTACCAATTTTCTCAAGGTCAGCAGTTCCTACATTTTTTGTCTTAACCGATTTTTTATATTAAAATTCTCTCGCTTATTTATTTATTACCTTCTAAAACAACCACCATAAAACTTAGAATAAGTATATTTTTGTGCATGGCTCAGTGAGTCCGCTGTTGAGCTGCTTGGCTGGGCTGTTCTGATGTCACCTGATATCATGCATGCCTGCAGTTAATTTGGCGGCTGAGTTGGAGTAGAGGGCATAGGACAACTTCATTCTGACTTGAGGCCTTGGTGCATATGGC
Organism: Pachyuromys duprasi; assembly: GCA_028658305.1. Taxonomy (NCBI): domain Eukaryota; kingdom Metazoa; phylum Chordata; class Mammalia; order Rodentia; family Muridae; genus Pachyuromys; species Pachyuromys duprasi. The sequence continues at coordinate 18,394,611 of CM053759.1, read as the reverse complement.
AAAGTTTTCTCTATGTGCTTTGCTGTTGCTTAAAAGGTCATGCTTTGTTTTATTCCAGAGTGACAAGGTGTGACGTATAAAGGTCACTGTTAATGTGATTTGGGGTATGATGACGTATTCATTGGTTTCCATTCTTAGGAAAATCACCCCAAGTTACCCGAGATAACAGCAAAACAGGAAGAAGTCAATGCTGCCTGGGATCGTCTCTGGACTCTGGCTCTCAAAAGAAGAGAAAGTCTGTCAAAAGCTGCAGACCTCCAAAGATTCAAAAGGTGTGCTGCTGAAAGTGTAGCATAGTGTGTAGAGGGCTGACCTAGTACACCAGAAGCCCTGGTTCTGATACCCATCACCACCCCAAGTAGAATATATAGCAAAGAACCTATAATCCTAGCCATTCCAGAAGTGGAATCTGGTGGCTGCGGACTTCAAAAAGTGTGGGCATGGCTGTTGTTGATACCTGTCTCTTGATTTTAAAAAAAGAAAAAAAAAAAGTATAGCACTGCTGAATTGCCTCTGTAGAAAGCAAAAGAAGTGTAAGAGTTGGAGGGGAAGAGTGGCATTCATGAATAACTTCTCACAGGCCAGACAGGAGAAGTGTCTCTGGCAGCTAACAGTCAAGAACCCTTGACTAGAACATCCCAATGGGGAGAGGGGGGAAACAACTGACAAGCAAGAACTTTTTAAGTCACTTAGCTAGTTTGTTGAAAAGGAGACTTGTTGCTGCTTGTGGTAACTAAGCTGGTCCTATGGTGAGAGCTGTGGGTCTGTGCGGCCTGCCATGCCTGTCATTTTGGTTTGTTGGTGCTCATGACATTGTCTGGCAGGGATGTCAATGAAGCTGTCCAGTGGATGGAGGAGAAGGAGCCCCTCCTTACCTCTGAGGACTATGGCAAAGATCTTGTTAGTTCTGAGGCACTGTTTCACAGCCACAAGAGGCTGGAGAGGAATCTTGCTGTCATGGATGACAAGGTAAGCCTCTGCTGGAGAAAGGCTAGCCTCCAGGCTTGTAAAAGGTATGAGGTGGGACCTCGTGCCTAGCACATCCTCAAGAAGACAGAGTGAATTCACTCTTTTCAATAAAGGATGGATTCTTCTGTGGCATTGTAGTATGTCTCCTCATTCTAATTAATATTTGTTCATCAATGCCACACAGTCTTTAATTTAATTCAGATTACACACACACACACACACACACACCTGTTTCATATGCTCTTGTATTTTGTGTTATGGTTTACAACTAAACAAAGTACTTCAGAGGACAGTTTGTTCATCTCTCTTATGTTAGGACTAGAATATTCCCTCTGAGCACAGTTTCTTCTGTTGCAGTTGGACCGTTTTTTGCCCTTCACTCTATAAATCAGAGAATTTTCTTCTTTCATAATGAACTTTAAATTCTAAACTATATTTTAATCTCCTTCTAAAAGCTGAAAAGCTCTCATTTCTACATCCAGAGGAATAAACACAGGCACACTAGAACCCAGAGCAAGCCTACATTCTTCAACAATTTCCATCCTTTATTCCTTCCTCTGGGTTTCTGACATTTCTACCACTGTGACCACAATACCCTGAAGAAACTACTCAAGGGCAGGCACACTTACTTTAGATCATAGTTTCAGAGACTTCACCCCACCATTTCTTGACCTCATGTACCTTGGAAGAACATCATGGTAATGGAAAAGTGTGGTAGAGGAGAGCTGTTTACTTCATGGCTGATGGGGAATTTGAGAGGACTTCACAATAAAGGTATAGAGTAAAATACAGCTCTAAAAAAATGCTCCCATTGAGCTGTTTCCTGCAGCTAGAAGCAGCCTCTTACCTTCAACACCCCCCCCCCACCATACAAGATTATGAATCCCTCAAGAGATTGATTCACTGGTTAGTTGGTTAGTTAGTTAGTTAGTTAGTTAGTTAGTTTCTAATTGTCTCTGGAGACACTCTGTTCTCACAGACAGCCATAAAGGTGCTTTACTTGGTTAGAACTTTATCAACTCAATCATTTTGGTAGTTAAAACTTAACATAATACTTTGTTCACAACTTTACCTACAATTAAGGTAGATACTCTTTTGTTTCCAGTGAAGAGCCAGAATACAGAAAGATGACACCTGTTTGGTTTGAATAAAGCCCTGTTCCTGTGACCATTTCCACCATTCTGCTTTCATTCTTCTTCATTTCTTGTTTTGTTCTTAGTCTTTTTTCTGTAATAATAAATGCTGAACTTACAGGATTTAATGCGTTATGATAACAAAACTTCAAACTCTCAACAATATTTTATTACGTTTGAGAATAACGGAAGAAATAACAGTGACACATGGAAAGTCACCCGTGTCTACACTTTTCTATAGTATCCCTGGCCTGCAGCCCTAAAGTTATGTGGGGTTTTTTTGTTTGTTGGTTTGGGCAAAAATGTCCTCTCTGACTGTACGATAACAGCACAGAGAGCTGATGCAGGATTAACTTTGTGTTAAACCTTGCTTCAGACAAGAGCTGAATGACTGAGTGAGTCAAACAATACTTCTGTGTTGTCACTCATATAACATAGGAATAAGAACAATTTCTAAAAAAAAGAGAAACAAAAAAAGAAAAAAACAGTTCCTTATGATATTATTAAATAAACAACATAAAATGAGGAAATGTTTGTAAAACACTAAAAGTAGCTATGGATTTCAAGGATTTAAAAATTATTGTTTTGTATTAATCAAGTGTGTTAATATAAATATACTTATCAATTATTACTGTTCAAATGATTGTTTTTATTACAATTTCTCCCATAAAACTCTTCCAGGAGTCACAGTGCTCAGGTTATTTAATAGACTTCTTTTTTATTCCGAAGGTGAAGGAGTTAGGTGCCAAAGCAGACAAGCTGATGATTTCCCATCCTGCAGATGCCCCTCAAGTCAAGCAGATGAAAGCTGATCTGATCTCCAACTGGGAACGCATCCGTGCCTTGGCCAGTAACAGATATGCAAAGCTGAATGCTTCTTATGGGTCAGAACTTGTGCATATTTTTCTACCTCTTCTTGGGGGTGGGAGAGCAAAGCAAAGAAAAAAAATGTTGAAAAGACTTAGGTCTTCTGCCTACTATTATAAAGTAGCCTATAAAACTGGAACGTTCTTTGGCATGCTCCTGTTCTGTTGCTTGTTTTCTCCTCCGCTCAATGTCCATCCCCTTTGTTCATTCAAACAAGCATTGATCATACCAACCTGGGTCCTCCTTCTTGTATATCCTCTCTGGGTGCGTAGATTTCAGCTTGAACTTCCTATCCTATAGGTTTATATAAGTGAGTATATACCATATGTTTCTTTCTGCTTTTGGGATACCTCATTCAGTATGATCGTTTCCAGGTCCCACC
>CM053759.1:18370549-18390760 GCA_028658305.1 Pachyuromys duprasi | reverse complement strand
CTGTGCTAGAAGCTGTGAGCACTGCAGGCTGGTCACCCCTCTGGTCTGGAGTCTTTACTCCTCACTCTGTGCTAGAGTCTGAGTGTCCAGGTTTGAGATGTCAGCTGGGGGCTGTGGACTCCACCCTGGGCTTGCTGCTAAGGGCTCTCCCCTGGAATGGAGATTTGGTGCCTCCTTCTGTGCCAGGGGCTGTGCACCATGGTCTGAGATGATATTTGGTGCACACACAGTGGGTTTGTGTTTGTGTGCATCCGCTGTATGCAGGGCTGTCTGAAATGGTTCCCGAGGCCTTCTCTGTCTGGCCTGTGGACAGACACCCGAACTGGGGTTTTTGCTGGCGGATGTGTGCAGCTTTTGCCCTCAGTGTGCGGTCTGGTCAAGATGGTCCCAGGATCCTCTCAGTCTGGGGTGGTTCCGATGATCGGTCTGAGCCTGCAGCACACCCGAGGTTCGAAGCAGAACCCCGGTGCAGTGCGAGCTCGCAGGGCGCAGTTCAGTGAAAACGGCACCCGGTTCCTCCTGAGACTGCCCGCGAGACTGTGCGATCCAGTCTACAATGGCGGGTGCGGGCACCCAGCACGGCCGCTCGTCCAGATCAGAGCTGTGCGCCGCTGGTCACCTGGAAATTTCTCCAGGTAATGACTGGGTGTCCCTAGGGTTTTCCCACTTGATTTTCTCACCGTAGGAGTTCCGCTCACCTGGCACTCACAATGCTGGCATTTTAGGTCCCAGAGTTCAGTCTCCTGGTCGCTGCGTTGTTTCTGCTCTTCTACTCCTCAGACACAGTGTTCTCTCGTGGCAGCCATCTTGGAACTCCACACAATTTCCTGCTCTTCTGAATTTTAATTTTGTTACATTATAAATCCTCAGATGCTTTAACGTTATTGAGTTTCATTTTTAATTAGCTTTGAATAAAACTGAGGAATAAGAAAGTTCTTTCTGTCTGTTTACGTCCTCCGCTCTTCTGTGCTCTTTTGTGCTGAGCAGGGTTACCATCTCCACTGTTTCCTTCCAACCTGATGAAATTCCTCCGACAACCCTTGTAGTGTAACTAGGTAACCATCAATCCCTTTGTCCCTGCTCATCTGAGAGTCTTTATTTGTTCTACATTAATTTTCTCAAAGATATTTTCACTACACGTAAACACTGTTTTTTTTTTTTTAAGCTTTAAAGATGCAGCAATTTTGGGCTCAGAGTTGCAATTTCTGATTTGAAGTCTGATGTCATATGTTGTCAGCAGTGACTCTTCTTTACCAAGATTCTTAAAGTTTTCTGTTAATCACTCATATTGATTCTTTAGTGTGATTGCCACAGTGCTTCTTGGGTCTTCATTGTGATTCTTCATGCACACTATCATAGGACTACCTTAGAGATGAGTGCCATACTAAGATACCTTTCTAATGGCCCTACTTTGGGTTTGATGGTATTGTTTACGTTTATTGAGTTGCAATTTGAACTATCTGCAGGGTAAGATACGTCCTAAGGACTGTGGGATGGCTCCCTTCATACCTTTTCTCATCATCTCTCAACATGTATACAAATGACTTATCACTCAGACACCCTAGGAGATCTCACTGAATGTCTCTGATGCTCCAAGTCCATGAAGAACCTTTCTATGCTGTTCTTTGCCTCACATGTTCTAGTTGTCATGAATTTCACATTCTCTATCTCCTTAGCTGAGGTTTAGCTTGGATTATTCTCCTAGCATAGAGCCTCTAAATTATCCAGGGCATAAGCTACAGCATCATTAGGGCATTCCTTATTCTTTTTCTTTTTTATTAGTGCTCTGAAAATCATTGTGATTTCCAATCTGTCTCATTTTCTGCTTTTAAGGGAGAATGGAGATCTGCTAGTCCTTCTGTTGAATCTAGAGAAATAATTATTTTCATCCTGAGTCTTAAAGCACTTGTTGGTGTTTGGTTTTTGTGTCTGTATTTCTTTTATAGCAGCTCGTTCATATATATGTCTGTCCCTCAACAATTGCTGTTCACTCTCACTTAGGACAGTCCAACTCCAAGAGCCCTACAGTGTAACCCTGAGTAAATTCAGCATCATCTTCTTGCCTCTTGTTTTTCTCCAAGGTTTGATGAGGATTAGAACATGGCAGTTATGAATGAGGGTCATACTCACCATGTCTATAACCTACTCCATAGGACACTTTGCTGCACAAGACATAGCTTCCAGAGTTGAAAGCTTGAACAAAAATATGGAGTCTCTCCATGCTAGAGCTGTTAGACGGGAGAATGATCTCAAAGCCAATGTCCAGCTCCAGCAGTATTTGGCAGATCTGCATGAAGCAGAAACCTGGATTAAAGAGAAAGAGCCCATTGTAGACAACAGAAACTATGGAGCAGATGAAGAAGCAGCCGGGGCAAGTACCATGGTCCCGTGAATATTCACCTAATTCCGTCAAATGCTATATTATCTAAAGCTTCCATTGTTGTTGTTGTTGTTTTTTGCTTAGAGTTTTATTTATTTATTTATTTATTTATTTATTTATTTATTTATTTATTTATTTATTGCTGTGATATCCCCACATTTAACAGATATTCCAAAGGAACATCACATTATTTTCCAATCTTATAAAATTCCATCAAGTGTCCCTAAGTTCAATGTCTGTGGTCAAAATCTTTTAATAATTTCTCAGAATCACCCTGAACTTTCATAAGCCAACCGTGCCTTTAAAATGAGCATCTGAATTCCTTTATTGAAATAAAATGAGACAGACATTTTGGGGAGGGAAAAACTTTAAGGATCATAATTATTTTCATTCCCACTTACATCCACTACTATGGTTTGTCCATGTCACATGGAAAGCCTTTGTATATTTCACTAACCTTAGAAATAGTGTGTGTTTTAAGTTTTTGCTGATACCAATTCTACAAAGTAACATTATCCATAGTATTGTCCACATTAGCCCGCACTCACAGCTGTGATATGTCTTGGTTAAAATCTGTGCTGAGCTAACTTTGAATTAAGAAAACACATTGAAATTGTTATTAATTTGTTTACTGATACGTCCTTGAGATTTGCAAATATGGTATGAAAAGGGATTTTCTATAATAGAAGTAAGTGACTCTTAGCAGGATTCAAACCAATCACATAATTCATTGAGTATAGTAGCTGAAGCACCTCCCTGGTGTTCTAGGTGTTTCTCTGATATTTGCTTGTGTTTCTCTGATATTTGCTCTAATTATCTTTTTGTCAATAAATCTAGGCCCTTCTCAAGAAGCATGAGGCTTTCCTGGTAGATCTCAATGCATTTGGGAACAGCATAAAGGATCTGAGGAATCAGGCAGAAGCCTGCCAGGTGAGAAGGAATGGATTCTGACAGCAATCACAGTTCTTGCGATAGCTGCAAAGAAATTCAGTTGCTGGCTCTTTTTTATTTATTTTATTTTATTTTATTTTATTTTATTTTATTTTATTTTATTTTATTTTATTTCTACAAACCAAGAAAATTTGCCAAGAAAATACTAGTTCTATAATTATTTTAGGTAAGAATGCTAACCTCTTCCTAGCATCTATAAACATGTTTGCCAAAGGAAATTTTCTTTTGTAAATAGTTATTTATTACAATTTATTCATTTTGTATCCCAGCTGTACCCTCCTCCTTCACCCCTCCCAATCCCACCTTCCCTCCCTCTTCTCCCGTGCACCTTCCCCAGTCCACTAAGAGGGGAGGTCCTCCTCCCCTTCCATCTGACCCTAGCCTATCAGGTCTCATCAGGACTGTCTGCATTGTCTTCCTCTGTGGCCTGGTAACCCTGCCCTGTCTCAGATGGAGGTGATAAGAGAGCCAGCCACTGAGTTCATGTTGGAGACAGCACCTGTTCCCATTACTAGGGAACCCACTTGAAGACTGAGCTGCACATTGGTGCAGGGGTTCTAGGTTATCTTCATTCATGGTCTTTGTTTGGAGTATCAGTCTCAGAAAAGACCCGTAGGCCCAGAATTTTTGTTTCTGTTGCTGTTCTTGTGGAGCTCCTGTCCCCTCCAGGTCTTTCTATCTCCCACTTCTTTCATAAGATTCAATGCACTCTGCCCAGAGTTTGGCTGAGTCTCACCATATGCTTTAATACCCTGCTGGGTAGAGTCTTTCAGAGGCCCTCTGTGGGTAGTCTCCTGTCTTGTTCCTTATTTTCATGTCTTCCGATGTTTATCTCATTTGCCTTTGTGAAAAAAAAAAGGACCCTTACCCAGGGTCCTCCTTCTTGCTTAGCTTCTTTAAGTGTACAGATTTTAGTATGATTATCCTAACAGTGTTAGGTATGTTAATATACTTTTTGGCTTTCTCCTTTGCCTTTAAAAAAAAATTCCCCTCTTCTCTTATTTACACCTTTCATTTTTTTTATCTTCTTAATCTCTTTGCTTTGTGACTTAGCTTTTATTTGAACATCAAAATTTATTAAATATGTAGATGCAGGCTTGGATTAAAATAACCATGTCAGAAAATTAGTTTGTCAAGGAGCTAGAAATATTTTTAAAGCTATGTAATACATGTATAAACAGAAAGCAGGACCACCAACCACTGTAGAAAAGAACAGAACAGAAGTGTTCTCCCAAAATATGAGTGCCAGAAAAAAAGAAAAGGCTGAGTGAGAGTGTTGGAATACAGAGAAGTGGGTGAAAAGGTTAATCAAAAGTGAGAAACTTGGAATCAAGTAAAGGATAAAACATCTTGTGTATAAGGGAAGAAGAAAAACAAACATGTATTTTTCTGTTTAAGGAAACATTCTAATGAAAAGATTGAGAATTCATATGCTCTCTCTGGACATAGACTGGAAATAGCAACACAGATTCATAGCACTCTTTCTTGTCTATGTATCAGACTGTACCCAGTGGGTGGCTGGACACAGACAAGAAGATAGACTGATGAATCATATATCATGGGGAAATGCAACAAGTGAGGGACATTAAGTCAGAGGATGCATAATAGGAAATTCACCTTCAACACCAAACTGAATGGGGTATGCTTAGGAGACAACAAAACTTAACAGAAATTAAAACAGAATGGGTATGCTGGAACACAGTGACTTCTTAAAAGAGAGAGGAATATGCTCACAGTTTTGCAAATTCTGTTGCTATTTCTCTGTTATAGGTGTGAGTCTCTAATGTATAAATTTCACAGTTCCTTAACAGAATAAATGGAGGATGAAGCAGGTAGGGAGAATCTTCTTAGTAAAGAGCTAGATAAAGGAAAATAGTGAAGGATGGAGAGTGCATCATGTTCTCAGGTTTCTGCAATGCTGATAAAAGTGGTTCTTTTGAATCTTCACAGAGAAGTACATTACCCTTTCCACTATAAGAACAGTGGAGCATTCAGTGCTTCTGACAGAATGTCTACATGCTGTTGAATGTGTTCAGACTTTCCAATCTGCCAACTCTCTGATAGATGCCTCGGTAGTGTGGTATCCCTGAGGATCACCGTCATCAGACCTGGCAGCCACATCAGAACTCCAGCCAAGGTTTCCCTCTCCCGGGATACTCTAGAAACTGCTCACCACTGCTGAGCCTTACAGGGAAAGGCTCCAGTAGGCAGCTGACATCCGGTTTGTTTGCTTTCCTCCAGCAACAGCAGGCAGCACCCGTGGACGAAGCTGGTCGGGAATCCAGGGTCATAGCTTTATATGACTTTGAGGCTCGGAGCCAGAGAGAGGTCAGCATGAAGAAGAATGATGTCTTAACTCTGCTCAGTTCCATCAACAAGGTGATTATCTCTTGAATTTTCTTATCATCTCCAACATGGCTCTTCCACAGCTCTCTCCTGACTCTACCATATAGGTGGTTTTTGTTCTTTTGAGACAGGGTTTCTCTGTGTGAAACCCTAGCAGTCCTATCTAGAACTTCATGCTGTAGACCAGGCTGGCATTGAACTCAGAGAGATCCATCTGCCTCTGCTTCCCAAGTGCTGGGATTAAAAGGGTGTACCATAACCATCTAGCTCAGATACATGCTTATTTTTAATTAATTAATTAATTAATTAATTAATTAACTTTGTATCCCAATTGCAGCTTTCCCTTCTTCCTCTTCTACAGTCCCCCCTCTCCTCTCCTCTTCCATCCTCCCTTTCTCCTCAGGAAAGGGGTAGCCTCCCATGGATATCAACCCCCCTTTGGTATATTAAGTTAGAGTAGGACAAGGCACATGCATCTTTTCCTATTGTGCTAGATAAGGCAGCTCAGTTAGGGAAAGGGATCTTAAGGCAGGTAACAGAATTAGAGACAGACCCTACTCCTGCTCTTTGGAATCCTACATGAAGACCTAGCTGCACATCTGTTACATGTGTGCAGAAGGCTTGGGTCCATCTCATGCACACTCTCTTGTTGGTGCCAAGACTTTTAGTGGTCTTTATGGTTGGGAGAAGCCCCATGAGAGACAATTAATACCTTAGTAGTGGCCACTTGGCAGAGAGAGGCCGAAGGATCCCACAAACACAAAGGCTTGAGATTAGCCTGGGCAACATAGGGATACAATATTTTAGAAGAAAAAATAATATTTCAGTGACTTGATTTATTATATGGTTGTAAAACCAGTGTTAAAATAATGAATGGGATTTTACAGTATGTGTTCCTTATAAAAATTTTAATATGTAACTAATCTCTAAAAGTAATAAGAAAGGAGAATTTTGATCAAGACTTTTGATGAATCTTCCTGAAGATAAGTGAATGCTTTAGCAAGATGTTTTCTTATCAAAATAAATAGAAGTCCTGCTTCCTCTTTGGATCATGTTTCATAGCATTTTCTGTAAAGAACTGGGCCACAAAGTGGTGGATTCACTAGCACAGAAAGAGCTTACAGTAATAAATTCAGTGAAATTGATATATTTTAGTGCTTTGGGAGTGAAGAACCAGTTCTTACACAGTGCTTACAAACAGATCCCACCCCCAAGAAGCCCAGACAGTCCTTGAGAATCCAAAAGCTGGCTTTTGAGTGCCACACTCATCCGACATCACCTAGTAGATTAGTTGATTTCAGGGCTGACCTCTGCAATGACTACAACTATTCCTTGACTTTTTAATAATCCATGGAAAGCATGCGCCACCAACAAGTAATGCTTACCCCTTATCAGCCAGTTGTACCTGACCCTGTAGACTGGTGAGAGAATGGAGGCCTCTATGGTTTGGGGTTTTTCGAGGGATTAAAGAAGGATTGGGAATCTGTCCTCCCTCTAGGACTGGTGGAAGGTTGAAGCTGATGATCACCAGGGCTTTGTGCCAGCGGTCTATGTCAGGAAACTGGCCCCTGATGAACTACCAGGGTTCCCACAGCACCGACGAGAAGAGCCAATCAACATCCCTCAACTCCAGCAGCAGATCGAAACCCAGTAAGTTCACGGGACTGAGGCTTTCATGGGGGTTGGCTAAAAAAATTGTGCTTTCCCCTCTTGCATCTTTCAGTTTAGAAATGTAAGTCCACAAGAGTTAACATTCACATACTAGTTTGTATATGAAGAAAGGAAATCCCAGGGACATTAACTGTCTCTGTTTCAGACACTTTATAGAGAGAGTCCTGTCTTCTGACTCCTTGATCAGCTTCGTCCGGACATCCATAGAATGTTGCATACTGTTTCGTATCTAGCTGGCATGTAAATTTTTACTCTTCTACCACAAGAAAGTGAAGACACCAGCCATTCTCTCCAACCACTGATACTTTAAAGATACTTAATTAAGATATAATTACACAGTTTCTCTCCTCCACTTCCTCTCCAACACCTCCTATGTCCCCTCCCTCTAATTTCTTCATGTGCTCTTGATCTCAGATTGATAGTCTGTTTTTTCTTTTTAATTTTAGATAGACAGACAAACAGACAGATGTTAGGTAGATAGATACATATATAGATAGGTGGATAGATAAATAGATAGATAAGATAAAAAGATAGATACCAAACATAGAAATAAAACCTCCTGAATCTATTTTTCTTGTGTGTTTATGGTCACAGCTGACCACTTTGTATAGGATAGACGACAGAAGGCTTTTCCCTGGAAATGCTTAATTTTCCCTCTCTCAGCAGTCATTAGCACCTCTGGTTTTTGTCTGAAATCCTGACTTCATGAGATGTTCCCCTTCTGTGTTAGCATTTCTGTTGATACTGTCATTGTCCTGGTCTTGTTTAGGGAGCTATGTGTAGGAGACACACTTGAGCGTTTCTGGTCCTCTTGCTCTTATAATCTTTCTACCACTTCTTCCAAGATGTTACCTTAGCCTTAGGCGCAGGAGACATTTTGGTTTTTAAATACAGTGTTCTTCATCTGTCTGCTCTTATTGTTTATATTATTCCTAGTATATTCCTTTTCTCTTTTCCTGATTTTATCTTAATTTACATGTCCTTTCATTTTCCTCCATTTTATTCTCTATTTTCTAATGCTTTCTCTGTTTCCCCACCCATTATTTTTCTATCTCCTCAATTCCTCCACTAAGGTACCACTCCCTCCTGGAGAGGGCAGAAGAACGCAGGCGTCACCTGCTGCAGCGTTACAATGAGTTTCTGCTGGCCTATGAGGCAGGAGACATGCTGGAGTGGATCCAAGAAAAAAAGGAAGAAAATACTGGGGTGGAAATGGATGATGTTTGGGAACTACAGAAGAAGTTTGACGAGTTCCAGAGGGTAAGTGAGGAGACTTTGCTGAGATGTCATTTTGGAGGTGTTTATTTCATATTTGTTAAATATCCTCCACAGTTTTTGAGACCTCCACAGTTCAGATCCCCATAGCTGTTAATAACTAGAAAGAGCAATGACATCTGAAACTAGTCAACTACCTTTTCAGCCCAAGCCCCTGACTCTCCAAATTCTGCTAGGGAGTGCAGGGTCCACCATGATTCTTCAATACTAGTTCTCTGATATGCTTTTCTATAGAATCCCAGACAGAGATGGGGTGTCACACGACTCATGTGGACTCAAAAATGGAGTAGCAGTTGAGATGAAGAGAAGTGACCTGATTTCACAGCCCGAAAATTACTATTCACTTCCTGAGAACAATTTTATCAATTTTTCTTCACTTATTTTTATTCTGTTGCCTCTATTAGCATGAAGTATATAAACCTGTTTCTTCCCATCTTTTTCTTTTCTTATTCTCCATGTGGAGATACACATATATATTGACATGTACACATATACCAAACTTGTGAAATGTTCTGATGATATAAATTAATACAAGGAAAATACTTTAAGGAATTTAAGATATGCTCCAGACTCCAGATGAATGACGTTTATGGTAAGTTTTGGATTGTTTAAGAGCACAGTGTAGTGTCAAATGAGAGAGCAGCATGTATATCACTAATGATATTTATCATTTGCTTTAATAACATTTAACAAAATGTGAACCCAGGTGGCAAGCAGGTATGAAATGTCTAGGGAAAAGATTTACACTGCTTTGGATGAATTCTCTTATCCAGGATCTGAAGAGCAATGAGCCTCGGCTAAACGACATCAACAAGGTGGCTGATGAACTGCTGTTTGAAGATCTCCTAACTCCGGAAGGAGCTCACATCCGACAGGTAAGCACAGGTTTCCTCCATTCCTCAATACCAGGTTTGGCCCTGAAGTCCTCATTTTACATTGGCAAATTCAACTTCATATTCTAAGGACGAAAGTGCAAATGCAGTATGGAACTGGTTGTAGAAAAGGCCAATGACAGCAGGCCACATAGTCCAGTCATTTTTCTTGCTTCAGTGAACTTTAATGAAGTATATTTACTTAGTGTATATTTACACTTAGTGTATATTTACATTTACTGAGTGTCTTCTGTGTTTTCCCACATAGTGTTTGGATGGTGAAGGCAGCATCAGAATTCTTAGGAACTACAGTGATGTTTCTTTGGTAGAGAATTTGTAGACTGAATCATGAAGACCTCATTTTGGATCTTTATAACTCAAGTAACAACCAAGCACCACCACATAACATGTTTTTAGTCCCAACACTAGGAAAGGGTGGGCGGACAAAGGAGGCCCCCCACCCCAATCTTGCATTTTTAGCTATGCTAGCCACGTTGATTGGTTCTGGGCTTAGTGAGAGGTTCTGTCTTAAAAACTAAGGTGGAGAGTAAATGAAGAAGACACCTGTAATCAACCTGTGGCCTGCAAATGCATATACATGTGCACCTGTCTACTCATGCACACACATTCACATATGAGACACACATACCTAAAGAGAAAGTTTAGAAGATATTGTACTGGCCATCAGTTAAGTTGGGTTTATGTCTTGGCTTTACCCTCTCTGTGTGTTCTTTGTAAAATTTGCTTAAATTATAAGGACCTCAGCGATTGAGTAAAACACTCTTGAAATTTTCTTTCAACTTGTATTACTATGTCCCATCAAATGGATCATAAAATTCCTATCTTCGGGCATTACCCCAAATTAGATATTTTGTATTGAAAATTTTAAATTAAATCAAATTCATTTATTTATTTATTACTTTGTATCCCCACTGCAGTCCCCTCTCTCATCTCCTCCCAGTCCACCAATCCTCACTCTTCTCCCTCTATGCCCTTTCCCTAGTCCACTGATAGGGGAGGACCTCCTGCCCTTCTATCTGGCTCTAGATTATCAGGTCTCATAGTGGCTGGGTACATCATTTTCCTCTGTGTCCTGCCAGGGCTGCACCCACCAAGGAGAGGTGGTCAAAGAACTGGCCACTGAATTCATGTCAGAGACACCCCCTGTACCCTTTTCTAGGGAACACACTTGGAAACTGAACAGCCTATGGGTTTCCTATGAGCAGAGGTCAAATCCTCTCAATGCATGGTCCTTAGTTGGAGTATTGGGCCCAGGTATTTTGGCTCTTTTGTTCTCCTTGTGGAGTTCCTGTCCCCTCTACATCTTTCTATCTCCCTCTTCGGTAAGGTTTCCTGAACTCTGCCCAAAGTTTGGCTGTGCATCTCAGTGTCTCCTTCAAACCCTGGTGGGTAGAGTCTTTCAGAGGTTCCCTGTGGAAGGTCCTGTTTCCTGTTTTCTCCTACTTCTGATGTTTATGCTGTTTGCCCTTCTGAGGATTAACCTTCTTCCTAGGGTCCTCCTTGTTGTTTAGCTTCCTTAGGATTATAAATTTTAGTATGTTTATGCTATCTTATATGGCTAATACCCACTTCTAAGTAAGTATATACCATATGTGTCTTTCTGTTTCTAGGTTACCTCATTCAGGATGATGTTTTCTAATTTTAAGCTGTATACAATTTAACTGACCTGACATTCGGCCCATAGTCACCTACCTCTAACTGCCAAACACCTGAAATTGAGTTTAAACGTCCCTTCTATCATTTGTAGAGATGTGCGTGTGTGTGTGTGTGTGTGTGTGTGTGTGTGTTTGCCATCATAGACCTAATGAACTTTTATTGCAATGTCTAGTCTTGTAGTCTTGGTTGTCCTAAACCAATGAGGATGACTTCACTTCCTCCTTCTTATCTTACTTTTCCTGGAATTGTAAATAGAAGGAAGAGTTATAAAAATGCTGTATTTATCCCCTACAGGAAGCAAGGCATTGAAAGGCTACTGGCTCAATTGAATTCAGAATGTGGAAAGCTATTTTTCCCTAAATAAATGTGTCAGCATCCAACTACAAAGTCAATGCTCTTAATGCATTTTTAGAGGTTCTAGTGTACTTTTTGTGACAATAGGTATTTATAATTGCCCTAGGATCAGTAATCCTACCTATAACATCAGTTGAAAATAATAATAAAAAAATTCTGCGCCACTGTCTTAAAAGAAGACTATTCTTGGATTATGCAAGAGAGAAACAGAGCTATGTGCATACTAAAGGGGTACTGTGAATACAGGTGACATGCCAGCTAGTCACTGATAGCACTAACCTGTCAGAACTAGCTCTCTGACTAAATTCATGTGTCTACTTTCAGGAGTTGAACACCCGCTGGCATTCTTTGAAGAGGCTGGCAGATGAACAACATCAGTTGCTAAGCAGCGCCCATGCTGTTGAGATGTTTCACAGGTAAGTACCTGAACACTTAGATGGCTCCACCCCTTGGAGCCCACTCTAAGGACTCAAGTCTAGTCACTATTGAGAACCATAGCTGATAATATATAGCCCTTTTTGTTACAAAGATACAGTTTATTAACAGACCAGATTTTTTTTTCAGCAAAAATTTCCTCACTGGATGCACTGGATACTCCAAGACAAAACCAAGTTTAATTTTCTAGTTGAACTGGCAACTAGAAAATTCATAGTTTAGATATGATTCTATAATAGGGAATCAAATTTGAATTATAAATTGGGCTTATTTCATTGTATTCTTGAACCGAGTGTCAATGACAGCAGAATCACAATCAATCTACTCCCTCAACTTTTTCAATGCTTCATTATCAAATCCACAGCTATACTGAGAAACACTCAAATTTACAAATAATAAAGCAAACAAAAAGAACCCTTTCATGCATATAAATGTTTTGAGATAGAAAGAAGGAAGGAAGGAAGGAAGAAAGGAAGGAAGGAAGGAAGGAAGGAAAGAAAGAAAGAAAGAAAGAAAGAAAGAAAGAAAGAAAGAAAGAAAGAAAGAAAGAAAGAGACAATTGATGCATCTAACTGTTTGGAATAGCCTACAGTGAAAAGGTATAAAATGCATTAGTTAATCAAGTAGCTTTGCAGGCAGTGCACCACATTCAAACTGGGGCTCCACCATCTGGCAGTGGTATCATCTTGATACATAGAATGGAAACAATAACAACATCTATGCCTTTAGATTAAAGGAACTTAAATGCCTCTATATCACAACAGATGAGAATGACGTGGAAGGTGGTGACAGTGACTTTCTTGTGGGTCAGCCTTCTGAGGCACATTATTACTCTACATTCTTTACTCTTTTGTGTTCCAGAGAAGCAGATGATGTCAAGGAACAGATTGATAAGAAATGCCGAGCTCTTCGTGCTGCTGACCCTGGCTCTGACCTACTCAGTGTCCAAGCCCTCCAGAGGCAGCATGAGGTCTTTGAGAGAGACATCGTACCCCTGGGAGAAAAGGTGAAATACATGATGTCACCCCTTCTTACCACTTTCTCCATCTTCATGCCTATAGCAATGTGCCTTTCTTTGGTTCTCTTGCCAAATGTGTTGTTTTTATATGTTTTTCATTTTCCTCTCATTATACAAATTTCTGTACTCTCTTCCAAAGGAAAACCATTACAATATCATGCCCTCGTGACCATTAACATAGGAAAACTATAGTGACCTTTTAGTGTCTAAATCATACTTTCTATCCCTTTGCCTCCTTAGAACATGTCAAGTGAATAGACAATCGGCCAGCCGTAGAAGCCAATGCCTGGGAGTAGATATCTATATGCAATCGTTATCTATATTTAGGAGAGTGAGATTAGATATAGATGCTGAAAAAATAGTTCCTTAGTGAGTGATTAAACAAAATTATCCCTAGCTCAGAGCCTAGGTCAGATTGATGTATCACTGAGCATCACAGTCCCTTATCTCCTCTGGTCTATAAGTCCTTAAAAAATAAAGAAAAATAGCAAAAGACAGTTCTACATGGTTATCAGAATGCTTGTGTTTGCCCAGGTGACCACACTGGGGGAAACAGCTGAGCGACTCTGTGAGTCCCACCCAGATGCCACCGAGGACCTGCAGAAGCAGCGAAGAGAGCTGAATGAGGCTTGGGATACCTTACAAGGTCTTACAAATGATCGAAAGGAGAGTCTGAATGAAGCCCTTAAGTTCTTTCTCTTCCTCAGCAAAGCTAGGTAAAGCTCAAAAGGCTGGCCAACAAACAGTTTCTGTGCATTGCCTTGCATAGAGGCCCTCGGAATAACCTGGGCAAAAGTGTTATTCACTGTTGGGTTATAAAGACAACACTATATTCAAGTGTCATTTCTAGTAAGGTTCAGAAAAGGCATATTTAATGCTTCAAGCCCCCAAATACTGACGCTTTAAGGAATGTGAGGTAAGCAGGCCAACTAAGAAAGCATTTATAAAGTACATGTTATACATAAGGTGTTGTCAGGAGTTTGGGGGATGGGGTTTCTTTGGTGAGACAGGAAGAATAAAGATAACCATGGCCAATTCCAATGTATTTACTTCTACAGTGACATAGAGAATTGGATCAAAGCCATTGGTGGTGTAATATCATCACCTGAGCTGGCTGAGGACTTAACTGGCACAGAGATCTTGCTGGAGCGACACCAGGTACACATACAAAGTCTATAGCCACTAACCACTAAGGTAAGACTCTTCTCACTTCAGGACTTTCTACAGTATTTACAATCCCCTTTCCTGCTTTCCCCACAGGAACATCATGATGACATGAAGGCAGAAGCTCCCACCTTCCAAGCTTTAGAAGACTTTGGCACAGAGCTGATAGACGGGGGCCATCGTAACAGCCATGAAATTGAAAATACTCTCCAGGATATTAAATTAAAGAGAGAAGATCTGGAGAAGGGTTGGGAAAAGCGCAAGAAGATGCTGGACCAGTGCTTGGAACTTCAGGTATCGCGGCTTCTGGATAGCTGGGTTTTGCCACAGTTACATGGGAATAGTTTTATTTGCCAATTGTGGGCATGCACTGTATTAGACTCTGTGTGCAGTATACACCGGTGACTCTTGATCATTTGGCACTGTACAGTGAGTTATAGCGTGAACATCCGTGTGTTCTGTGCCCTTGTTCCTGTTAAAAGATACAAACAAGTACCAGTGAAATGGCTTAGTGAGTAAAGCAATTTGCTGAACAAGCATGATGACCTGAGTTCTATCCAAGAATACATGTAGAGAAGAGAGCTGACAGTAATAACCTGTCCTCTGACTTTCACATGCACGCCATGGAACCCCCTACTCTCTCTTTCATATACACGCGAACCTACTTCTATTAATAATAATAACAAGTAAATGAACTTTCAAAAATTATAAGTTTTTTTAAAAACAGAGAGGAGAACAAGATCGCAATCAGTCTTGTACATGAATTGGATTATTACCATTAAGTTATTAACTTAAAAATTAGCTTTCATTGAAAACTGTAGTATGTAAGTCCTTCTACTGCCAGTATCATTGAAGTGTGTTTCCTTGTATAAGCACAGATGGTTCTAATGTCGATCTTTACTAACAAAATAGAATGTAAGAATGTTTTGAGGATAAAGGATAAAGGAGTGATCATAGTATTTGAGGGAAGAATATGGCAATAAGACACATCTACAGCTAATATATGACAGAGATTTAAAGAAGTAACCAGCTGAAAAAAATCAGGCACATCTGTAATCTCAGAAGTTAGATCAGTAGCCCACGGTTATCTTTAGCTGCATAGTGAGTTTGATGCTATCCTAGGCTACCCTAGATGGTCTCAAATTTTAAGGTCATTCTTGGCTACCTAGCATGTTTCAGGCTAGCCTGGGCTTCTTGAGATTCTATCAGACACAGACAGACAGACAGAGAGTGCCTGTCAGTATTTACTAGAGGTACCATAAAGGGTCAGCATTTACTATAGGTTATAAAGCAGGCAAGACATGTTTAAATCAAAAAGTAAAGTGACAATATACTTAATATTCATTATAAGACTGCTTCTTGAGAGAATACATGAATTATACCAGTTCTAGCAAGATATTTTGTGTCATCATCACCGAGGAAGGTTAAGATCATTTTCTCCACCCATTTAGAATAACCATATACTTGCCTCTGATTTCACCTACCCACTCTCTTATAGTTGTTTCGAGGGAAATGTGAACAGGTTGAGAGCTGGATGGTGGCCCGTGAGAACTCCCTGAGGTCAGATGACAGGGATCACTTAAACAGTCTGCAGGCTTTGATGAAGAAACGGGATGATTTGGACAAAGCAATTGCTGCCCAGGTAATAATCAATATAAAATCTCAGATAATTACTATTAGAAATGATAACAGATACTCAGCACCCTTACCTAGTATCCTGATTTTTAAGACATTTTAACTCAAGTTTGCTTCTCTTTAATTGTTGCTTTATTAACATGTGAATTATACATAATAATGGGTTTCCTTATGATGCTTCCATATATGTACACAGTGTTTGGAGTATGTTCATTTCCAGTTTCCCACCCTTGTCCCCCTCCTACTCCTGCCTTTATCACCCTCTTCCTCATGTTCGTGTGGATGTGAACATATGTAGAGGCAGAAAAATAGAAAGAGGCCTATCAGAGAGAGACAGAGAGAGAGAGAGAGAGAGAGAGAGAGAGAGAGAGAGAGAGAGAGAGAGAGAGGATTTCTTTAAGCACATGTAAAACACAAGTGATGTGAAAGGGAAATGGAAATACTTGGGGTGGAAAGGCTTAAATGCATGGAAAAGATGCAGGGATATGGAGAACAGAAAGGAATGGGGAAAGGGCTCAACCAAACTAAATGTATAGAAAAGTCATAGGGAAATGTGACACTATTCATGAGCCAATAAAAAATAAAATTAAATTGTTTCAGTGGACATATCCTGTGTGGGTAGATGCCATCACTCCCAGAGGCCATAGGCCATTAACCCCCAAATCAGCTTTGCTTCTTATAGAAATTGTTGGGGCAGGAAGGGGAGGTTGACAAATAATGGACACTCGACTTTCTCATTGTAAGGCCTCCATTATTATAAAGCACAGGTTTTAAGATTAATTGTGACTTCTTGTTACTCTCTGCTTCAACATCTTCACAACATCTTCCACAGGGTCCATCAGAATTCGTTTCCACAATAGCCATGAGAAATGTTAACTCTATAGGGAAGTTAACACTATCCCAGCATACTAGATGTTGCTCTGTGTGCCAGGAACTTACTTTTTGATTCTGGTTCGTCTTCTAAGGACACACACAAACACACACATACACACCGTATGTTTATCATTCGGGCAGAGCCTGGAATTATATAAATGACCTAATGGCCAGGCATTTGTTCTTTCATTTCCTTCCTTCCTCCCTTCCTTCCTTCCTTCCTTCCTTCCTTCCTTCCTTCCTTCCTTCCTTCCTTCTTTCCTTCCTCCCTTCCTTCCTTTCTCTCTTTCTCTTTCTCTCTTTATTTTTGTTTTTATTATTAGTTACATTTTATTAACTCTGTATCCCAGGTGAATGCCACTCCGTCATTCCCTCCCAACCCCACCCTCCCTCCCTCTTCTACTCCCTGCCCCTTTCCAAGTCCACTGATAGGAGAGGACCTCCTCCCCTTTCATCTGACCCTGGTTTATCAGGTATCTTCAGGACTGGCTGCAAAGTCCTTCTCTGTGGCCCAGGAGGGCTATTCCTCCCTTGCAGGGTGGGGAGGTCAAAGAGCCCAGAATTGAGTTCATGTCAGAAATAATCCCTATTCCCCATACTAGGGTACCCACTTGGATACTGAGCTAACATGGGCTACAGTCGAGCAGAGGTTCTAGCTTATATCAATACATGGCCCTTGGTTGGAGAAACAGTCTCATATAAGACCCCTGAGCCCAGATATATTTGGTCCTTGTGGAGCTCCTATCCTCTCCAGGTCTTATTAACTCCCCCTTCTTTCATACAATTCCTTGCCATCTGCTGAAGGTTTGGTTATGAGTCTCAGTTTCCGCTTTGATACACTGCTAGGTAGAGTCTTTCAGGGGCACTCTGTGATAGAACCCTGTCCTGTTACTTGTTTTCTCCTACATCCCATTTGTCTTTCTAAGTAAGGATTGATCATTTTACCCCAGGCCCTCTTTCTTGTTTATCTTCTTTAGGTGTATAGATTTCATATCTTATAGGTCTAAATAAGTGAGTATATACCATGTGTGTCTTTCTCCTTCTGGGATACCTCACTCAGAATGATATTTTCTGGATCCCACCATATGCTGCAAATTTCATGATTTCGTTTTTAATTGCTGAGTAGTATTTCACTGTGTAAAAATAACACAATTTCTATATCCATTCTTCAGTTGATGGACACGTGGGTTGTTTCCAGTTTCTTTCTATTACAAATAAAGCTGCTACAAACATGGTTGAGCAAATGTCATTGTTGTGTACTTGAACAACTTTTGGATTTATGCCTAGAAGTGGTATAACTGGGTCTTGAGGAAGCACTATTCCTAGTTGTCGGAGAAAGCACCAGATTGATATCCAAAGTGATTATAGAAGTTTACATTCCCACCAGCAATGAAGGAGGGTTCCCCTTTCTCCACAACCTCTCTAGCATGTGTTGCCACTTCAGTTTTTGATCTTAGCCATTTTTATGGGTGTAAGGTGAAATCTCAGGGTCATTTTGACTTCCATCTTCCTGATGGTTAAGGACGTTGAGCATCTCCTAAAGTGTTTGCCATTCTATATTCCTCTACAGAGAATTCTCTGTTTAGTTCCGTACCCCATTTTTAATTGGATTACTTGATTTATTGCTTTTTAACTTCTTTAGTTCTTTGTATATTCTGGATATTAGCCCTCTGTCAGATATAGGGTTGGTGAAGATCCTTTCCCAGTCTGAAGGCTGTTGTTTTGTTCTGACAATAACGTCTTTTGCTTTACAGACGCTTTTCAGTTTCATGAGGTCCCATTTTTTGTTTGTTGCTCTTAGAGCCTGTGCTGTTGGTGTTTTGTTCAGCAAGTTGTCTCCTGTTCCAATGAGTTCTATGCTCTTCCCCACTTTTCCTTCTAACTGGTTTAGAATATCTGGTTTTATTTTGAGGTCTTTTATTCACTTGGACTTTAGTTTTGTGCAGAGTGATAAATATGGATTTACTTTCATTTTTCTGCATATAGACATCCAGTTGGACCAGCACCATTTGTTGAAGGTGCTGTCTTTTTTTTCCATTGAATGGTCCTGGTTTCTTTGCCAAAAATCAAGTACTCATAGGTGTGTGGATTTATTCCTGGGTCTTCTATTCAGTTCCATTGATCCACTATTCTGTTTCTATGCCAATACCATGCAGTTTTTATTGCTATTACACTGTAGTACAGCTTGAGGTTAGGGATGGAGATACCTTCAAATGATCTGTTGTTGTACAGGATCGTTTTGGAGGTTCTGGGATTTTTGTTTCTCCATATGAATTTGAGTATTTTTCTTTCAAGGTCTGTAAAGAATTGTGTGGGTATTTTTATGGGAATTGCGTTGACTGTAGATTGCTTTTGGCAGGATAGCCATTTTCATTATGTTAATCCAATTAACATAGCACGGGAGATCTTTCCACCTTCTGATATCTTCAATTTCTTTCTTCAGAGATTTGAAGTTTTTTTCAAACAGGTCTTTCACTTGCTTGGTTAGAGTCACACCAAGGTACTTTATGTTATTCGTGGCTATTGTGAAGGGTGATGTTTCCCTGATTTCTTTCTCAGCCCTTTTGTCTTTGGTGTACAGGAGGCCTTCTGATTTTTTGAGTTGATTTTCTATCCAGCCACTTTGTGAAGGTGTTTATCAGTTGAAGGAGTTCTCTGGTTGAATTTTGGGGGTCGCTCATGTATACTCTCATCATCTGCAAATAGTGATATTTTGTCTTCTTCCTTTCCAATTTGTATCCCTTTGATCTCCTTTGGTTGTCTTATTGCTCTAACTAGGATTTCAAGTACTATGTTGAAGAACTATGCAGAGAGTGGGCAGACTTGCCTTGTCCCTGATTTCAGTGGGATTGATTTAAGTTTCTCTCCATTGAGATTGATGTTGGCTATAGGCTTGTTGTATATTGCCTTTACTATGTTTAGGTATGTGCCTTGTATCCCTGATCTCTCCAAGACTTTAAACATGAATGGATGTTGGACTTTGTCAAATGCTTTTTTGGTATCTAGATGATCATGTGGTTTACCTCCTTCAGTTTGTTTATATGGTGGATTGCATTGATGGATTTCCATATATGGAGCCACCCCTGCATGCCTGGGATGAAGCCTACTTGGTCACGGTGGATGATATCTTTTATGTGTTCTTGGATTTGGTTTGCAAGTATTTTATTGAGTATTTTTGCATCAATGTTCATAAGAGAGATAGGTCTGAAGTTCTCTTTTGGGGGGTCTTTGTGTGATTTAGGTATCAAGGTGACTGTGGCATCATAGAATGAGTTTGGTAATGTTCCTTCTGTTTCTATTTTGTGGACTAGATTGAAAAAAATTGGAGTTAACACGTCTTTGAAGGTCTGGTAGAATTCTGCACTGAATCCTTCTGGTCTAGGGCTCTTTTTGGAAGGGAGACTGTTGATGACTACTTCTATTTCCTTGGGGGATATAGGTCTATTCAATATTTCTACCTGATTTTGACTTAATTTAGGTAGATGAAATCTATTAAGAAAATTGTGGCATATAGTCTTTTGTAGTAAGACCTAATGATTGTTTGGATTTCTTCTGTGTTT
>CM053759.1:18352600-18370049 GCA_028658305.1 Pachyuromys duprasi | reverse complement strand
CTCAGATGTTTCCCTTAGGCTAAGTCTCCAATTGGGGAGCAGGGATTTCTCGGGCATAAACTCAGTGGCAGGCTCTCTGATCATCTGCCCCTGGGGGGTGGGTGCAGCCTTGCCAGGCCACAGAAGAGGACAATGCAAACAGTTCTGATGAGACCTGATAAGCTAGGATCAAATAGAAGGGGTGGAGGACCTTCTCTATCAGTGGACTAGGGGAGGGGCATAGGGGAGAAGAGAGAGGAAGGGTAGGATTGGGAGGAAAAGAGGGTGGGAGCAACAGCCAAGATATACATGGAATAAACTGTAATAAATGATAATAAGAAAAAGGAAAAATAAAAAAGGCTGATAGAAACATTATACTTTATTGAATACATTTATGCATTTTTCAAAAACACAAGAAAATAATTTAAAAAGAATACCCCAGGATTCTCAGGATTAATAATGTTTTGAACATGTGATGAAAGTGACAGGCCCACTATGTAAGCCTAATTCAGGAAGCAACAAGATTGTGCTCATTTCCCAAATGCTCAGATCATCATTAAAAATGAGACAAATGCCGTGGAAATCACTGTGTCAGTTCTTCAGCAACTCTGATTTATTTAATGTCATCCTTTCCTGACTTCCACGCATGATACCTGTCTTTATAATTAAAATATTTGATTTTCTATTGTACAGAGTTACTGTTTCTGTCTCAGAAGTCAACATATTTGATAAGTAGCGTTTATGAAGTCTACATTTCCCCTAATTCTTTCAAATGTTTATTGATTTTTCACTTCACTTCATAAATATGAAGACCATAAGACAGTTGTGATCTGCGTGGGACACCTGAGATTAAGTTATTTTGGAAATAATTATACTCAGGAAGTGGCATATTTGTAACTGGAATGGCACTGTCTCCAACTCCTCATTTTCCCTCTCCCCAGTGTTTTCCCTTTCAAAATGTGACTATGATCATTATTCCTGCATTTCTCAAGGTGGTTCTGGAGAAGACTTTAAGATAATAAGAGTTCGCAATAAATATTGTATGAGTAATCTACAGACAATGTCTGCTTTACTCCTGCATTATTGTGAGTTTTGAACATGTAGAGTAACATTTTTCCAGTTCAGGCTAAATTAAACTTCTAATGGCAGAGCTGTCTTGCCATTGTCAGAAGAATCAAAAATAATACAAGTGGCCCCAGAGATAGCATATAACACTGTGGACACCACCTTATACATTTCTCTCATTCTCTTCTCTTCTTAGACTTTCTTCAATCCTTCTTTCCATGGAATGCATGATCAACATGCTCTAATTTTTCTTTTCTCATCCATTCTCCTTTCCTTAGGTTGTCCTAGTACCTATTTTCATTTAGAAGGCAGGAGGCTTTTGATTTCTTAATTATGGAAGGTTGTAGTTTATGAAACTCTGGCCTTCTTTATGAGTCTTTAATCATAAGACTTTTAGTGTCTATGTACACTCTAGTGTCTATGTCTATGTAAAATTTCCAAGTCTCAAAATTTGTTTAACCAGTATTACACCATTAAACCCTATCATCACTTAGGTCCTCAAAGGCCTTTTCTGTTATTCTCTGTTATTTAAACATACTGATGGGAGTCAGTAAAATACTCTAGTACCAATAAGTTCTCTCTCTATGTAGCAACTCTGTAGGGAAGTCAATTCTATGTATTTTAGAATAAAAGAGTAAACTTATTTTACGAAATGACATAATAAAACACACCAGCAAAAAGATGCTGAATTAATTTTGGTATGTTTAGAGCAAATTCAATATTTTTCTATAACATGTATAAGCAAATGTCATTTTATGGAAGATGTATAGTCATGTCCAACACAATCATTAGATGGGTGTTATTTTCAAAGTGTTCATTACTATTAGACGAATTTTGAAATGCAAACCCAGGTATGATGGCTCAAGCCTTTTTTCCTGTAATTTTGCTACTCAGAAGGCAGAAGCAGGAGGGTTGCATAAATTCAGGGCCTGTTTGGCTGAACCGTGGTTCTAGGCCAGCATTAGGTAAAGGTAAAGTGTAATATCACAGCATAGCATAGCACAGCACAGCACATCATATCATATTTGTTTTTAAAAGAACTAAAGAGATAACTAAGCAGTTAAGAACACTTGCTGCTTTTCCTGAGGACCTCTGCTCAGTTCCCAGAACCCACATGAGTCAGCTCACAGGTGCCTGTAACTCTAGCTCCAATTACTGGATCCTACCTCATCTTTCCCTATTTCTGAAGTTGTCATTAAATCAACACTTCCCAGTTGAGTATGTGTTATCAATCTATAGACAACAGAACTGCATATTCTTTTCAATGTCAAAAGCAAATAGTGAATAGAGAAAGTAGGCATAGTTATCTCAAAGATATTTTCTGTGGAGAAAAGTATGAATAAAAGAGAGCCAGCAGATCTGGCATATTTTCCTACCTTTAATGTAATTGAATTCCAAAGCCAAGTCACTGTCTCAGGTATATTCTGGAAAATACTCTTCACCGTTTTGGTATCAGCATCCCTTGTTCTCTTTATTAAGAAACAAAAATTGAGCTATAAAAATCACTGTTCTATTCAGGCTCCATTGCCCCCATTTCTAGGCGTCTTCGCTAGGGTCACCCTCATAGGTTCCTGAGGGTTTTCATTGTCCTAGGTTTCTAGTTTGTCCCAGAGATGCCCAGCCCCGTTCCAGTAGTCTCTCCCAATACTGATTCTCTCCTGTTCCCATCCCCACCCTCTGCAAACACCTCCGCCTGTTGGTTCTCCTCTCAAGGCCTGTGGATGAAGAATTGTTCTGATGTAATTATCAGGTTGCCAGTCACTCATGATATAAACCCAGAAAGCATCAGCCAGTGTTTTGGCTTTGCTGAGATTTCTTATATGCTAAGTATTTCTCAAATGCAAAAACCTAAAAGAATTCATCCTAACACATTTCAGGATCAAATTTATGAAAACCAAAGACAAATCACCTTGAATTCATTAAGAATAAGGTAGGTTACTGTGGTTTGACTGGGAAATGTTCCCCGTAAGCCCATATGCCTGAATGTTTGGTCAGTATTGTGAAAGCTGTTATGAAGGTTTGAAGAACCTTGAGGAAGCGGAGAAGCACTGGAGGAAGTGAGTGTTGGGAGGTCTTGGTTTGATAGCACAAACCAAGTTTGTCAGTTATGTGCTTCCTAACTGTGGATACAGTATGACAGCAACCCCAGGCATATGCCTTCGTGCCTTCCCATCTTCCTGGGCTTCATCCCCTCCAACTGTAACCGAAATAGCCCTTTCAGTCAGTAGGCTGCTATCAGTCATGCAGTTTGTTTCAGCTACAAGAGAGGTAATGCAGAGATAAAGTTAGTTGAAACTCTGCAGAATTCTCATGAGGAACTGTGGATGCAAAGATAGGATTCGGCAGATGATTAATTTTGCAGTTGATAAGTGACATATTTACAGGAGACCAATAAAGGATGAACTTTAGAGATAATCTCAATCTCCAAGATTAACAAACATATCTAGCTTATAAATTATTTGAATTAGCAGACATAAATAACCCAACTTTGGCAATAATTTCATTTTAAGAGCTAATGAGCATATCAGTGGGAGATTACTGATAGAACAACATAATGCAATTTGCTTGTTTTAAAAAGAATATGTCTTATTTTAGAACTGCCGTATCCAATATTTTATTAAGTTAAACACTTACTCATCATAAAATAGCTACAGGTAAATAGAATCACTCCAAAATGGATACCACATTTAAACTTAAAATACTAACTTAAGTCAATGTTATTTGACGACATGTAATGTCTCTAAATTGCAAGCGTTTTTGTTTGTTTGTTGTTGTTATTGTTCTCTCCGCAGTGTTCAACTATGACCCAAGAAGTTTTATTAAGTGCATTTTGCATTGTTAAATCAATATGTTTTTACTGTTCAGTTCTTATTTAAACACAGGAAATTTAGCAAACCAGGACTGACTCAGCGGTGGAGAATACTTGCTGCTCTTGAACTGGATTGGACTCTGGCTGTCAGTATCCACACTAGGGCACTCACAATTGCACGTAACTCTAGTTCCAAAAGATCTGATGCCATCTTCTGTCTTCCACGGTCCCCTGTACACACGTGCCATTCACTAGAGCACACATACACCCATAAGTAGAAATAAGACTTAAGGAAAGCAAAGAAATGTTAAGGGACATCCTTTAAGTCAGAGAGTTGAACTTACCCCAGAGAACTTGCTACAGAAAAGAATGAAGACTCCTGAAATGATAGACACTGGTTTAATATAAGGCACTATGCATAACAATGCATCTTTATCTCACTTTGTTTATAGTGACTCAAGTCTAGGAAATAATTCTGTAATAACTTTAACTGAATTGTGCTGAAAATGCCTGCTAAAAATTCCAAGAGCAACAACAAAAACAACAGTGAAGGATAATAGTCATAAAACTTGTATTTACACTAACACTTTACTTGTTTTTACATCTTTCTTATCTTTCATATATTTATGACTGGTGATAGTCGTAACAGGAGTAGTATTGAGTTGAAAGGATGTTTCCTTTAAAATAATATTTTTATTATGGCCTCTTGAATACACTTGCTACTGTGTTACCAGTTGGCTTTCTTATTATAAAACATATTTTAGGCATTGCATTTAATTTTTCTTTTCCTCAGTCATCTCTCTTAAAATAGAGGTAACACTGGTAATCCTTAAATATAATACTAAATCCATAAAGTGGATTTTAACTTTCTATCCCTATTAACCATTTAATCAAATTTAATCATTGTAGTGTTGAGAAAGGTTACTAGGTATAATTATGATTTTCCATTGTATTAGAGAGTAAATCTGTATACTACAGGTACACATACTGAAGAAACATGTATTTTGAAAATGCCAGTCATATGCAATGGTTAACATTTCCCAACTTTGGGGACTTTGGAGGGCCCATGTTATTCAAAGGGTAGTAATTGGATGTAAATCTGGATACGGGCATTTCATCTTTGTAGAAAAAGAAGGAAAAATGAAAATAGGTGATTTACTTTTTAAAAGGGGCACGTTGAACAAGAGAGAGGTGAGGATAAAGCAATGTATTGACCCTGTGCAAGATCAGGACAGTTTTCACAATGACTTTGAGACTGGACACACTGTGAAATAGTTGCAACAATCTCCTCAGTCCACAGTAGGAATATGTGAGTTCCTGTTTTCATATAAATATATTTTTATAAATAATACATTTTATCTTTGATTTGCAAGTATGAGTCCCAAATTATAGAATCTTGGATGAGTCATTTCAACTTGACTGGATTCAGTTTCCTCATCCAGAAAATTTAATTTAACCTTATCTTCCTTGATTCCAAGTTTTAAAAGAGATTTAATATGTGGAAGTAATATATTTAATGTATAAAAGGTATACAAATGATTGTGGCTGGACTCATGAACTTAGCTTCTATTTTTTCATAGTTCCCTTCTCTGCTTTCCCCAGAAGGATGGTCCCATCTGATAATAAGAACTACAATTAGATGTGTTTCCTGAAACAGCACCCACAGGGACAACAGAATCCCCTGAGAGAGAAGCTCTTCGGAGAGAAGCAGATACAGTTCACTAAAGTGGGGGAGGAAGCTTTATGGTACCACTTGGCTACACCATTCTGCTTGGAACGGGAGTTTCGGGATGGACCCCAAATCTTACTCCTGCAGAGCAGGATCCTGAGAGCTGCCTATGGCATGACTATAAAAAAATCAGAACTCAGTTTCTCTGTGATCTTCTTCATGTGAGTCAAGATCTCCTTTCCTCCCACAACACTGCCTGTTCTCATTGATGCCTTGGTTCACAGCAAACCTGGAGGTGAGGAATATAGCAGGGCTTGGTCACTGGGCTAATGGATGCCTGATGCATGGCCTTTGCTGTACTCCATTCTTCCTCCAGTATTCAGCATTCTGCTGACATGAAAAACAAGCCTGCTCTACTCAGCCTAAAGCATTTGGAGAGTGATTGCGTAGATACAATCAATTTCTGTTGAGCAAGATGCTTAATCTATACTTGTTAAGTATAATTGTCCCAAAGTGTCTGAAGAGAGTAATGAAGGTGTGAAGAAGGAATGCTAGATTATAACACAGGAAAACTGTTTTCTTGTTTTTCTTCCGTTTCACCTCAAAAAAAGTCTTTCACGGCAAGAAAACCCAGTCTACAAAACATTCCCCTTTACTGTACATTTTAATAGGCAATGTACTCTGAATGTATATTTTTAGGTATAAAGTCAGGATTAAAGTGTTTTCAAACTTGCATGAATGTGATTAAATGTGTATTTATTGCATAAAAGTACAACATACTTGCAGTGAGGTATTTAATAAAAGATGTGTAACACATAGTTTAAATGTGTGATATGTGTGTAATCACGTGTGCTTGTATTTGCCTACATGTAGATATGTATATAGGAGTTTATGTTCATTTGAATGTAACGATTGGCTGTCTATAACATACATGAATGTAAGGGTGGGCCTATAAAATGCTTGTGCCAGATGAAGCACATCATTTTCTAAAGTATTACAGTTTAAACTGGACATTCCTTTGTGTGTGTTCCAACAGGCACAAAGAGAAAAGAACCCATCTCACCTTCATCTAGAGAGGCATCTACTAGCATGGTGAAAGGAATCAACAGAATCACCAGGACTGTCATTCAGGATGGTACAAAACAATGACACCTTCTGGAGGGGCTTTGTCTTCCTGGGATTCTCTAGCTTTGGGGAGCTTCAGCTTCTGCTGTTTGTCTTGTTCCTGTCTTTGTATCTTGTCACCATCACCAGCAACGTCTTCATCATCATAGTGATCAGGCTGGATAGCCACCTTCACACACCCATGTATCTCTTTCTTTCCTTCCTGTCCTTCTCTGAGACCTGTTACACATTGGGAATCATCCCCAGGATGCTCTCTGGCCTGGTTATGGGGGGGCAGGCTATCTCCTTTATGGGCTGTGCTACCCAGATGTTTTTCTCTGCATCATGGGCTTGTACCAACTGCTTCCTCCTGTCTGTCATGGGATTTGACAGATATGTGGCCATCTGTGCTCCACTTCACTATGCCAGCCGTATGAATCCTTCCCTCTGTGCCCAGTTAGTTGGCACTTCCTTCCTGAGTGGATACCTTTTTGGCCTGGGAATGACACTAGTCATTTTTCGCCTCTCATTCTGCAGCTCTCATGAAATCCAGCACTTTTTCTGTGACACACCTCCAGTGCTAAGCCTTGCTTGTGGGGATACAAGACTAAGTGAGCTGGGAATTCTCATCCTCAGTCTGCTGGTTCTCTTGGTCTCTTTCTTCTTAATTACTGTCTCCTATGCCTACATCCTGGTAGCAATACTGAGAATCCCTTCTGCGGAGGGGCGGAAGAAAGCTTTCTCTACATGTGCGTCACATCTGACGGTGGTCGTGATTCACTATGGCTGTGCCTCCTTCATGTACTTACGGCCCAAAGCCAGCTACTCTCTAGAGAGGGATCAGCTTATTGCTGTCACCTACACCGTGGCAACCCCTCTCCTCAATCCTATTGTTTATAGTCTAAGGAATCGGGCTGTGCAATCAGCTCTGAGAAATGCTTTCCGAGGGAGTTTACTAGGTAAAAGATGAAGGCTAACCCAAGGACACTCTTTTGTATAAGCAGGTCCTGGACCAGGTCCAATCCAGTGGACAAGATATTCCAAAATTTTGGCAAAACTGCAGTACCAAAAGCCTACATCCCTCCTCAGCCTTTTTTCCAAGGATGCTTGCAAGGATAAGACAGGATAAGACAGGATTCCCTGCTCTGTTCATTGTGTTCAGCCCATAGTGAGTTCAAAAGTTTAATATTCACCTTCAGGTTCAGACTACCACTCCCAATTACGAAAACTCATCAAGAAGTAGGGATTTTCTTAATTTGTTAAGATCACTATAAATTTCCAAGCTGAACTAAATAAGATGAGGGAACTTCATAGTGTTTAAGTTCACACTAGGCTGTCAGGATCCAGGGGCGTTGTAAAGAATTCTAAAATGATTGCACAATGAGAATACTTAATCAATAAAGTTTTTCTGAGGTCTGAAACTCAGCATGTAGTCTGGGAGATGCAGGGCAGACAGAAACCCTGCTGTTGCATTTGCTCCTCATTCCTCAACTTAGCTGTTACCTTTCTGAGTTTGCTGTAGAACTATTTATTTTGTCTATTTCTTCCACCTACAGTGTTTCAAATATGCCCTTGGGTATTGGGGGTAAACAAAAGTGAATTCCCACAGTGCCCTGGCAGGGGTGTGAACACAAGCTCTTCAGCTAACCAGCTGTGTTAAGCTGGGTAAGTCACTTCATGTTTCTTAGCTTCATCATTTGTAAAATAGTTATTATCTCATTATTTTGTGTTGGTGACCAAACATGTCATGCACATATAAAGAATTTGTAAATATATTGGAGTCGTAGTCATTTTCTAATAAATGTCACCTGCTACTTTTAATACTGTTGTACAGAGAGTGGTGCTGGCTTTTAATACATGGAAAGGTCACTCTAAGTGAGAATCTGTGATGGCTTCATCCCTAGGTTAGTAAATGAACTTCTTCCTAAGGAGTGGGTGAAACATTTCCTTAACTGACTAGGACCTTCAGAGAAGATAACAGATATAACAGAATCTGAGTGGTAAGACACTGTGGGTATATTACAGAGCCAACTGAGTTGTTCAGAGAAAATCAAAGTCTTACAAATGAGAAATGTTTTAGCATGAAAATTTTTTGTTGTTGAAGATGGTTATCAGTTCAACGCTTCAGATATGATACTTTTGCCAAGTGGGAGACAAGACACAGTAAACAAAGCAGAGAGGCATCTGTGAACAGATTTAGAAACATTGACCCATGAGCAGGTAGGATGGAGAGTTCCAGCAGACAGAAATAAGAACCGAGGAAACAAGGAAGGAATCACAGCCATCGATCATACTAGGCTGGAGAAAACTGGAGGTTTTAAAAAGCTAAGTCCAACTCCACCAGACTTATCAAAGATATGGAAGTATGAGTGACCTGGGAAATAAGTGTAGGCTGGCATGACAAATTTCAGACAATTTAAAATCAATTCATACTAACTTTTTATAGTCCATTATGTCATACCCCTCAATTATAAAGATTTTGGTTATTTTTAAATAATTTAGATATCGTATTGTTAAGTAGTCATTTTCAAGGTATGTTATGATTACTGTATTCTACTGTAGTTAATGCCTTAAAACAAATGTTATAAAATACTTATGTATCATTTTCAAGTATTTTTATTTGTAACCAAAATTAGTTTAACTGTTTCCTATGACAGATTTTTTTCCCTAAAGATTGAGAAGCTGTTGCTTTCTATTCAAGTTAAAGAACTGCAATTGAACGTGGTATTTAAGGGGCAATATTCGTGAATGCGGGCCTATCAGTGTGAAATACTAAGTTTCACACAAGGCAAAAAAAGTTACCAAAGAAACATACCTGTCCTGAAAATACCTAGGTATAGTTACATATCTTCTTGGATTTTCCACTTAATTCATAAATTCTGGACAATCTTACTGAGTCTTTAAAAAGATAGAAATGAATAAATACAAACATCAATTGTACAATATTGAAATGTAAGTGATTATTCAGGGATTTAGAGAATAAGAGGGGACCCTAACATTCCAGAATTGTGTCATGCTTAGAGTAGACACATCCATTATAATGCTCAACAACAGAACTGGACAAGAAGAAAAAAAGCTTTATATTATCTTTATGTGGTTCTGCTTCATGGAATAATATAAAATGGCATTTTTTTTCAAATTGTAAGAAATTAAGCACACTCAAAAACTGCTTGAGTCGTCTGGATTTTATTTATCTACTTTATTACTGTCCTTCTTCACAGCATGCTTACCTGATTGTATTTAGTAATAATATGGTCCAGAAATTGTCCAGAGCACAATTTTAGTTAATGTTATTTTTTAAAAAGAAATGCTTCTTCTATAATCAGAATTCAGAGAAATCCTACAGGGGTGCAGAACACCCACCTCCCCACACCCCCACATACAGCCACGCACACATGTGGCACCATCTTTTCCTCTTCCACACCTGTGTGTGCCTTCCATCCCCAACATTTGTATAATGCACAAGAATTTTTGCTTGTCAGTTGCCAAAGAATGAATTTGTGAAGCCGACATAGTCGTAGCCTGCAGGTTGGCTCCGGCCGCGAGGGTCCATATACTGCTGCATATGTATGGTGCAGAACGACACTTGTTCTGGGGTGAGAGCCTGGAAGGAATTGAGAGAGAAAGACACAGTTACAGAAACCCAACACTAGTTGTTTCCATGGGTTTCCCTAGCAGACAGAGAGCCTTCAGGAGAAGCAGCCTTGTTCCTATCAGCTTTTTCCCCCCACAAATTTATTACTTCCAATGAATAAAACAGATTCAAATTTATACCTGAGTCTTTTTTCATAACATTCTGTTTAGAAATTTTTGAAAAAAAAAAACAAGCCCAAGCCAAGTACACTATGTATTATGTTTCATTATGATATTTCAAACACAACTTGATTTTGTTGATCTCTCTATCCCCCATTCTTTTTACCACCTTCCTTCCTGTCCTGTGCCCGTCTATCCCAACGGTCCTCTCTTTATGTAAAACATGTATTCTGATAGTTCCCACTTCTCCTTCAAACCTCTTTCCCCTCTCGTGGTTTTCTTTCTAGTTTCTTGGTCTATATCCACTCATGCCTACCTATATACATGCACACAAACGCCACTATCTAGGGTCCTGGGCAAGTTATGCCCAGAGCCAAATTCAGCCACCTCCTGTTTTTAAACTGCTTATGTGCCAAGAATGGTTTTAATATTTATTTATAGTTGTAAACAATCAACTATAAAGCATATATAATATATGAAATTCAAATTTCAATGTCTATGAATAAAGTTTTATTGGAGCAGAACCATGTTCATTCAGTTACCTCACTTAATACAATAATTTATAGGGTCACCAATTGCCCTTTAAGTTTCATGTTTTTCCTTATGGCCCAATAAAATCTACATATGTGTGTGTGCATATATATGATCCATATATATATATATAAAATCCATATATATGCATATATATAATCCACATATTCATATATATGTATGTATATAATCACATTTTTTATTATTCAACAGCTATGAACATCTAGAAGTTAGCTCTTTCTATTTCCTAAATTTGGCTTATTAAGTGGAAATGACAATAAATTGCTTAAAATTTGAGTTACTGGTTTTTAACGGACTACAATGGTCAATATTAAACCACTAGAGGTTTATGCATCACAGTCCATAAGGGAAAGGAGTTAACTGAATCAAGTGACAAAGAGAAGGTCTGACACAATACAGTGGGTAAATGGGTGAGAGCTTCTTGAGGAAACAGCAAAGGATAAGATGACCCAAACCAAGGTGACAGTGTTAGCACAGGAGAGGCAACAAAGGGAATCTTACCTGCTTCATGTCCTCCTTGGTAATATAGGCCTTGCCCTCTGCCAGGGCTTGGAATGCACTCTCTATGTCATCGCTGGTCTTGATGTTCTCTGACTCCTTGTCAATCAGGAATGCTGTGTAGTCCTCCAGTGAGACATAGCCTTTCCTGTAGGAGAAACAGCAGGCTCTGTGCCTTCTCAAGACAAGAAAGTGTATTCCCTCCATCCTGTGCAGTATCTCAGAGGCAGAGGGAACTTAGATCCTCCATAGTTCTCTTTCAAGTACACTCTCTGACACTTGGGCTCTGTTCTCTGACCCCCTATCACCATCTTTTAGACACCTACTCAGTCTCGTAGACTCTAGATATGTCCTCATTGGTCATCATCCATATTTCTTTGGACTTTTTCATCAGTGCTGGTGCCCAGATAATAATCCCCATCTTCCCCCGTCTTTAAAATTGGAAAGAATTAGTTTCTTACAGTAACTTGAGCTGTGCATGTCTCTGTCATAACTACTATAAACACACAAGACACTACTATTAACTGTGGCCTTTGAAATACTTTCTCCTTAAGAGATCACAGACGTGAGTGGATTTTTCTCTCAAGTTCCTCCCTTAGAAACACCTTACATTCACTGAAGAAACAATCTCCAGATGAGAAAACTGTAGAGCTTGAGACTGAGTTGGGATGAGTGCCATTTACTTCTGAGCTAATCAGGGGTTAGGGAAAGGGAGTAAAAACAAAAACAAAAACAAAACAAACAAACAAAAAAACAGAGAGAGCGCTTCCTATTTGTCTTATTTGCCTATTTTCAAATTAGTGAATTTTGTGTTCCATGGACCATTTCACTCTGTGTTCATCTCCAGTTAAGGCTCAAGCCCTAACTTCCTTTTCTTACCTCCCTGGATCCACAGCATTCAGGAATTTCTCAAACTTGGGCTCAGGTTCACCTTCCTCTACCATAGGCAAGTAGTAATTGAGTCCCCTCAGGCATGACCGGAATTCTTTATGAGTCAAACGCCCTGTCAAATTCTCATCAAAGTGCCTAAAGAACAATAGCATCTTATCAAGCTCAAGAAAGAATCAGGTTAAAACAGAATAGATCAAGTCTTGCTGTGTTGAATAGATCTTGAATGCCATGCCATAATATTGTTGGACCATAGAGTAGAAAATCTATTTGTACCTCTGAGTGTTTTCGTTAAACCCAGTAACAGGAGGAATAACATAAAGCATTGAATATTCTTTTCAGTTTTGCCCTCAGAAACAGTTAAAATTCACAGAGCAAACATAATCACCAGTTCGGTGATGATTTAAAACAACAACAACAAAAAGCAACATGCTTTACTTTTTAAATTCAGGGATCTCACAGATGACTAAAATTGGATACTAAAACCCAGTAGTGATGCCAATTAACATACATAGACTAGGTCTTCTCTCAAGAGCCCGTCAAGGCACATAGAGAGAGAAGTTATTATTTGTAAACTTATTCTGAACTCATTAGAAGGAAAAGGACCAGCCAACTATGAACTTATACTTACTTATATGTGGTGCTAAACTCTTTCAATGTCTCCTCACTCACACCTATGGTGTCCCTGGAAGGAAAAATATAAATTAACTCAGAAAATAAAACAGGAAATGTTAAAAGACATGCCATATGAAAACTAGAGGAATTTTAGTGCACAATGTATTATTTGAGCTATCTATTTCAGAGGTTGGCAAGTTATGCCCAGGAGCCAAATTCAGCCACCTCCTGTTTTTAAACTGTTCATGTGCCAAGAATGGTTTTAACATTTATTTATAGTTGTAAACAATCAAGCGCGAAGAATACAAAACATGTGAAATTCAAATTTCAATGTCTATGAATAAAGTTTTATTGGAACAGAGCCATGTTCATTCATTAGCGAATTTTCTTTGGCTGCTTTCCAGTGCATTAGCAAAATTGCAAAGCTTTAACGAAAATGTAATGGTTCAAAGAGGTTTAATTATTTATAATAAGGTAATTTATAGAAGTTGA
The DNA here is from genome assembly GCA_028658305.1 of Pachyuromys duprasi. Classification (NCBI taxonomy): domain Eukaryota; kingdom Metazoa; phylum Chordata; class Mammalia; order Rodentia; family Muridae; genus Pachyuromys; species Pachyuromys duprasi. Next base: position 18,356,625 of record CM053759.1, on the reverse strand, counting down.
TTGTCAATTTGTAATGTACAAAAAATACTTCAAAAGATGACTGAGACATAAAGCTACTGTGATAAGTTTAATTTTTCTAAGAAAAATTCATTTCTTCCCTTATGTCCCATGAGTCCATAATGTGAATCTTCCATTCTAGATATTATATCTTGAATAGAGTTTTATAATGATGAATGTTTCTGAACAGATCAGAAGATGTTAAAAAGGAACCTGAAAGTGAATAGAGGTCTCATGTGTCTACAAAGAGGATGTGCACATACATAGGGAGGGGAGCCACTCTTATTTTATAGTAGACCCTGGTAGAAAAAGAAAGAGCTCAGCTGTGGAACAGAAAAGAAGGAATGTTGATATGGTAGGTAAATGTAGCATCTCTAAAACAACTCTTTATCAGCTTCCCTAAGCCCAGCCTGGTAAAGTTTCAACATTTAGCACTGACTATCCCTCTTCCCGCCCTGGGTTTAAACCATCAGTACTTGGCCTGAATCTGTTGCTCCAAATTGTGCTGCATTCGCATCCCCAGTTGGTGCAGCTGATCCCACTGCTGGGCTAGTCCAATGGTGCTGTATTTGATGTCAAGGATCAGAGCCTCTTCCATGCTGTCACCCAGGTCTTCGATCTTTGTCAGATGACGCTTCATTGCCTGGATCTCCTTCTGCTTCCTCTGGAAAAAGACAAAAGAGAGTCAAGCAAGCCACCAGTTACAAACAGCGATAGGGAGAAAAGATGTTGGTTTTTCCTAACTTGTTCATTTTTAGAGATTTTCTTATCATCTATGAAACATGATCAACTCAGGAAAACTACATTGTTTCCCTTTGTGAAACAGTAGGATGCATATGTGAGATGATGTCTGTCATCCTGGAACTCAGTCGCCACCAGCTCCAGTCATTATGCTGTGGATTATCTCCATCATTCACTGGGACCTATATCTCTGGCTCACCCAATGTCCTCAGTGTGTTCACTTCCCTCATCCTTGGGGTGATGGGCTGTTGTTGCCATCTAAGCACATTATGTGAAAAATTTCTACAATATCCCAAAGCTTTCCAACAAGGGGAATTTGTTCACCTAGGAATCAAGGGACAAAGTGGCTCTGATGGATGGATGAAAACTTTGGTATCATAAGCCATATCAACTCTACCTGATTATCTTATTCTTCTCCCATTATGAACAAGTTATATTTAACCAAATATATTTTTTTAATCTTGCAAAGAGGCGATAATGTATACAAGACTGAAAAATACCCTTCTAACCCACTGCTTTCCTCAATTGAAAGAAAAGAATCTACATTCAGTTATATCATTTGGCCACATCAAATAATAAAAATGTATTGCTGCTCCAAGTTATAGTCTAGGAATACATATATCTGCTCTTTTAGTTAAGTACTTCAGCAATCTTTAATATATATATATACATATATATATATATATTAGCTTAGTTGTATTGTTGCAAAAATTGACACTCAAAGATTTAAATAAACTTAGGGCTGTGTCAATAATGTTACAATGCAAATTGACATCTGAGTATGAATACAGCCTTGGTTTCTTTGACTTGGGTAACCTCTATGCAAAATAACAGCAGGTTGCCTCTATGTTTTTTGTTTGTTTATTTTTTGTCTCCCCAGGGCTTTTAAAAATTCAAACAGTATCTTCAGCTAGTGAATAAACATTACTCACTTTATTTGCTTCTAGTTGGGATTCCAGAGTTCCTGTTTCCTTGAGCAACGATCTAATTAAGAATCAAAAGAAAACATTATTTGTTATAACGGAAATCCATACTTCACAGAACCATTACCTCCAAGCCTCTATAGTTCATTGTTTCTGCTTCTCTCAAATGCATGGAATTGATAAAGTTTTGTGAAGCCAAATTTTAATAAGCAAACATTCTGTCTGTCATTCTTTCTAGACAGGAATGTAAAGCCAGACCTATTCTTTCTGTGTCTAGAAGAGGGTGTCACATATCTTTCTGGTTGCCAACATAGTAGATGTTGCAGTTACAAAAAGCAAAAGCAGATTGCAGTATGTGTATATAATCTAGACTGCTTATAATACTTAATACAATGCAAATGGTTGTTAGGTACCTAAAAGAGAATGATGACAAAAAAGTAATGCTTACATATTCAGTAATCACAAATCTTTTCCTGAATATTTTCAGTCCATAGTTGGTTTAATATATAGATATACATCTTATTAATATGAAGGTTTTGTTCTATACATTTAAGTCATAGGAGAGAAGTACCACTTACTATGAGTATACGGTTAGGAGAAAGTAAGAGTCTTTATTCTTGCCCATCTTTAATTAGGATCTACCAGATTATGATGAGCTAGGATACTCAGGCTTAAGGTTTCCTTAACTAATTATTCTAATCCAATATGAGAAAACAAACATAATTACAGAAAATACTGACCCATCCAGAAAATAAGCCCTGGACATGGCGGACCGGAGCAGGAATCATCAGAGAAAAAAAAAGGAAAACATACATTAGCACAATTTCTTCTTATTACTGATAAAACATTTTATGCTTTTTTGTTTGTTTTCATCACAAAATAGTAACCCATTCACACGGGAACACCCACATGCTGCTTTCAAGGCCCCTGGTACTCAGAAACACAGAGCCTTTGTGAAGTTCCACATTTTCTCTGCCTTATAGTATCAAAGTCATTCTTTCATCCCTCAGAGCCACTTTGCCCATTGACTCCTAGGTGAACAAATTCCCACTCGTTGGAATGCTTTGGGAAAATATAGAAAATTTTCATGTACTGTGCTTACACGGCAACGGCAGCCCATTATTCCTGAGGATGAGGGAGTCTGGGAAGTGGATACACTGAGGACACTGGATAGGATAGAGATCTAGGTCCCAGCAAATGGTAGAGACATCATTCTTCAAGACAAAGAGAACTCATACCAGTATGCATACCAAGTCTCCAGCACACACTACAGGAAAATAATGCAAAGGAAACAGAACCAGGGCAGAAGGGGATGAACCGATTCACACAACCTCATCCAAATGTATGCTTTTAGCTATAGTGCAATTTTTGTTTAGTGTAGGAGTGTTAATTATGGATTACTCAGCCAACATTAAACCTCAAAATATCACATTAGTGATCTACTAATGGGCACAATATTCATACTTGGACCATTTATACTAACATATTATACTTTTTATGTCTCTTCTTTTCCAGATCATTTACTCAGAAGATGTAATACACATTATCTCCACACACATCTTGCATATAATAAATGAAATTAGGCCACATTATACCATTTCATTCTCATTATGGATTTAGTTGGCATGCAACATAATATTTTATTAGGTGCTCATGGTAGGTTCTGGTTTCGGTCATGTTAATAAATATATATGTGACCTTGAGTGAGTCAATTTATCTAATTGAACTTTCCCCGGTTGAAAGCAGAGGTAATGAGATCTACTCTGCACCTTTCAAGGTTGCTCCGACAGTTCTGTAAGAAAATGAGTGTGGAAGTACTTTATGAAGTGCCTTGTGGCATGCAGTCACAGAGCTGTTAATGTTTTGAAGTGTAAGTGTACACACAGTGTCAAGAAGAAAAACAAAAAAGGGTGGGAATAAAGGACACAGTAATGGAATTGTGAAACTAGTTAAATACAAATATAAAAAAAAGATCCAAAATATGGTGAGCGGACAGAGTACATAAAACTTCTCACTGCCACATATGTCATCCTACTGAAAACAGCACGTGTGGTTCTTGCTTTGAAGAAAGCACAGCATACCTGGTCTCCTCGATCCACTGAAGGAAGGCACTGGCATTCTGTTCAAACTCCTGGCACATTTCAAAGTTCTTGATTTGCCTAGCCTCTTCTTTTTGTAGCTCCTGCTCCCGCTCCTATAATGCAACAAAGAGCAGGATGGCTTCACATGGAAGAAGTTTATTTGGCATAAAAGAACCATTTTGTATGTATATGCACACACCTGAATTCCAAAGCTGTCCTATCTTCCACAGGTACATGCGATGTGCTCATCTATCTATCATCAATCAATCACTCATTTCTCTCT
>CM053759.1:18323679-18343811 GCA_028658305.1 Pachyuromys duprasi | reverse complement strand
AGGTTCTGGCTGTTACGAATAAAGCAGCTACAAAGGTAGTTGAGCAAATGTCCTTGTTGTATACTTGAACATCTTTTGGGTATATGCCTAGGAGTGGTATAGCTGGATCTTGAGGAATCACTATTCTTAACTGTCTAAGAAAACACCAAATTGATTTCCAGAGTGATTTCCAAATTGATTTCCTCCTACATTTCCAACAACAATGGAGGAGGGTTCCTCTTTCTCCACATCCTCTCCAGCATGTGTTGACACTTGAGTTTTTGATCCTAGCCATTCTGACAGGTGCAAGGGGAAATCTCAGGGTCATTTTGATTTGTATCTTCCTGATGGCTAAGGACGTTGAGCATTTCTTTAAGTGTTTTTCTGCCATTCTACAGTCCTCTACAGAGAGTTCTCTGTTTAGCTCCATACCCCATTTTTTAATTGGATTACTTGATTTGTTGCTTTTTAACTTCTTGAGTTCTTTATATATACTAGATATTAGCCTTCTGTCAGATATAGGGTTGGTGAAGATCCTTTCCCAGTCTGTAGGCTGTCATTTGGTTTTGATGACAGTCTTTTGCTTTACAGAAGCTTTTCAGTTTCATGAGGTCCCATTTTTGGTTGTTGCTCTTAGAGCCTGTGTTGTTGGTATTCTTTTCAGGAAGTAGTCTCCTGTACCAATGAGTTCTAGGGTCTTCCCCACTTTTTTTTTTCTAACCGGTTTAGTGTGTCTGGTTTTATGTTGAGGTCTTTGATCCACTTAGACTTTACCTTTGTGCAGGGTGATAAATATGGATCTATTTTCATTTTTCTGTATACAGATATCCAGTTGGACCAACACCATTTGTTGAAGATGCTGTCTTTTTTTCCATTGAATGGTTTTGGCTTCTTTGTAAAAAATCAAGTTTCCATAGTTATATGGGTTCATTTCTGGGTCTTCTATTCGGTACCATTGATCCACTATTCTGTTTCTATGCCAATACCATGCAGTTTTTATTACTATTGCTCTGTAGTATAGCTTAAGGTCAGGGATGGAGATACCTCAGGATGATCTGTTGTTGTACAGGATTGTTTTGGAGATTCTGGGGTTTTTGTTTCTCCATATGAAACTGAGAATTTTTCTTTCAAGATCTGTGAAGAATTGTGTAGGTATTTTGATTGGATTTGCATTGAACCTTTAGATTGCTTTTGGCAGAATGGCCATTTTCACTATGTTAATCCTACTAATCCATGAACACGGGAGGTCTTTCCATTTTCTGATATCTTCTTCAATTTCTTTCAACAGAAATTTGAAGTTTTTCTCATACAGGTCATTCACTTGCTTGGTTAGAGTCACCCCAAGGTACTTTAGGTTATTAGTGACTATTGTGATGTGTGTTGTTTCCCTAATTTCCTTCTAGGCCCTTTTGTCTTTGGTGTACAGGAGGGCTTCTGGTTTTTTTTTTTTGTTTGTTTGTTTGTTTGTTTTTTGAGTTGATTTTTTATCCAGCCACTTAGCTGAAGGTGTTTATCAGTTGAAGGAGTTGTCTGGTTGAATTTTTGGGGTCACTCATGTATATTAACATATCATCTGCCAATAGGGATACGTTGACCTCTTCCTTTCCAATTTGTATCCCCTTGATCTCCTTTAGTTGTCTTATTGCTCGCGCTAGGACTTCAAGTACTATGTTGAAGAGATATGGAGACAATGGGCAGCCTTGCCTAGTCCCTGATTTCAGTGGGATTGATTTGAGTTTCTCTCCATTGAGTTTGATGTTAGCTATAGGCTTGCTGTATATTGCCTTTACTATGTTTAGGTATGTGCCTTGTATCCCTAGTCTCTCTAAGACTTTAAACATGAATGGGTGTTGGATTTTGTCAAATGCTTTTTCAGCATCTAGGGAGATGATCATGTGGTTTTTCTCCTTCAGTTTCTTTATATGGTGGATCACATTGTTGGATTTCCGTATATTCAACCACCCCTGCATACCTGGGATGAAGCCTACTTGGTCATGGTGGATGATATCTTTTATGTGTTCTTGGATTCGGTGTGCAAGTATTTTATTGAGTATTTTTGCATCAATATTCATAAGAGAGATAGGTCTGAAGTTCTCTTTTTTTTGATTGGTCTTTGTGTGGTGTAGGTATCAAGGTGACTATAGCTTCATAGAAAGAGTTCGGTAATTTTCCTTCTATTTCTATTTTGTGGAACACTTTATAGAGAATTGGTGTTAGGACTTCTTTGAAGGTCTGGTAGAACTCTGCATTAAAACCATCTGGCCCAGGGCTTTTTTTGGTAGGGAGGCTGTTGATGACGGCTGCTATTTCATTGGGGGATATTGGTCTATTCAATCTTTCTATCTGATCTTAGCTTAATTTAAGTAGGTGGAATGTCTCAAGAAAATTGTCCATTTCATTTAGATTTTCAAATTTTGTGGCTTACAGGCTTTTGTAGTAAGACCTAATGACTGTTTGCATTTCCTCAGTGTCTGTAGTTATGTCCCCTTTTTCATTTCTGATTTTGCTGATTTGGACTGTTTCTCTCTGCCTTTTTGTTAGTTTGGCTAGGGGCTTGTCTATCTTGTTGATTTTCTCAAAGAACCAGCTCTTGGTTTCATTGATTCTTTGAGTTGTTTTATTTGTTTCTAGTTGATTGATTTCAGCCCTGAGTTTGATTATTTCCAGCTCTCTGCTCCTCTTGGGTGTATCTGCTTCTTTTTTTTTTTCTAGGACTTTCAGTTGGACCATTAAGTTGCTTATATAAGATGGTTCAAATTTCTTCTTGAAGGCACTTAGTGCAATTAATTTTCCTCTTAGCACTGTCTTCATTGTGTCCCATAAGTTTGGGTATGTTGTGCTTTCATTTTCATTGAATTCTAAGAAGTCTTTAATTTCTTTTTTTTTTTAATTTTTCCCCTAACCAAGCTGTCCTTGAGTAGCAAGTTGTTCAGTTTCCATGTATATGCAGGCTTTTTGCTGTTTCTGTTTTTGTTGACTTCCAGCTTTTGACCATGATGATCAGATAGGATACAAGGGATTAGTTCAATCTTCTTGTGTCTGCTGAAGCTTGTTTTGTGACCAGCTATATGGTCTATTTGGAGGTTTCATGAGGTGCTAAAAAGAATGTATACTTCTTTGATCTAAGGTGAAAAGTTCTGTAGACATCTATTAGGTCTAATTGATTTAGGGTCTCTGTGAGTGCCCTTGTTACCCTGTTTTTCTTCTGACCGAATGAACTGTCCCTTGGTGAGAGTGGAGTGTTGAAGTCTCCCACTATTAGGGTATTGGGATCAATGTGTGATTTCAGTTTTAATAATGTTTCTTTTACAAATGTAGCTGGTCTTGTATTTGGGGCATAGATTTTCAAAATTGTGATGTCCTCCTGTTGGAATTTTCCTTTGATGAGAAGGAAGTGGCCCTCCTCATCTTTCTTGAATAACTTTGATTGAAAGTCTATTTTATTAGATATTAGGATTGCTACCTCAGCTTGTTTTCTGAGTCCATTTTCTTGGAAAATATTTTTCCAGCCCTTTACTCTGAGGTAGTGTTTATCTTTGTTGCATAGGTGTGTTTCTTGGATGCAGCAGAATGTAGGGTCCTGTTTCCACAACCATTCTGTTAGTCTGTGTCTTTTTATAGGAGAGTTGAGTCCATTGATGTTGATAGATAACAGTGACCAGTGGCTGTTAGATCCTTTTATTGTGGAGTTGGTGGTCTTACTGTGATTCATTGCTTTTTCCCCCCCTTTTAGTTGGGAAGTCACCTGTAGCCTATATTTTCTTAGGTGTAGTTGTTTTCATTGGATTGAAGTTTTCCTTCTAGTATCTTCTGTAGGGTTGGATTGCTGTGTAGGTATTGCTTAAATTTTGTTTTGTCATGGAAAATTTTGTTTTCTCCATCTATGTTGATTGAAAGCCTTGTTTGGTATTGTAGTCTTGGTTGGCCTCTGTGTTCCCTTAAAGACTGCATGACAGCTGCCCAGGACCTTCTGGATTTCATAGTTTTTGATGAGAAATCTGGTGTGATTCTGATCGGTCTACCTTCATGTGTTACTTGGCCCTTTTCCCTTGCTGCCTTTAATATTTTTTCTTTGTTTTGTAGGTTTAGTGTTTTGACTATGATGTGACGAGAGGTATTTCTTTTCTGGTCTAGTCTATTTGGCGTTCTGTAGGCTTCTTGTATGTTATTGGCAATTATTTAAGTTGGGAAAATTTTCTTCTATGATTTTCTTAAAAATATTTTCTGGTCCTTGGAGCCTGGAGTCTTCTTTTTCATCTATTCCAATTATTCTTAGGTTTCGCCTTTTCATGGCATCCTTGATTTCTTGGATGTTTTGTGTTTGGGACTTTTCCGATTTTATTTTTTCCTTGAGTGAGGAATCCATTTCAGCAAGTGTATCTTCAGCTCCTGAGATTCTCTCTTCCATGTCTTGTATTCTATTGGTGATGCTTTCCTTTGTGGTTCCTGATCTTTTCTCTAAGTTCTCCAGTTCAAGGTTTTTCCCTGTTTGTGTTTTCTTTATAGATTCTAATTCTGTTTTCATACTTTGTCTCATTTCTATCATCTGATTGAATGTAGCTCCTATTTTTTGTTTGTTTTCTCTCTATATGACTTTAATTGTTCCTCTACGTGGGCAGTTATAATCTTTTGAATTTCTTTGAGGGCCTTGTTCATTTCCTCTTTTTGTTACTGTAATATCTGCATAATCATAGCTTTAACATAATTTTCCTGTGTCTCTGCTGAATTAAAATCTCCATTGTTTTTGGGTGTTTCTGGTGGGGCCATGGTGTCCTGATTTTTGTTGGGTGAGTTCTTATGTCAACCTTTGGCCATTTGTTTATACATAGTCAAGGAGCTATTTGTGCTTTGAGGCTGAACTTCAGATTTTAACTGTCAATCTCTGGTGTCTGGAGTATTCTTCAAGAAGATCAGGGAGTTCCAGTCGTTTGAGAGTGTGTGTTGTTGTCTCAGTTTAGCTCTGTTGTGGGCTCTGTGTGCCCGGCGACGTGCTCTGTGCTAAAAGCTGTGAGCACCGCAGGCTGGTCGCCACTCTAGTCTGGAGGCTTGGCTCCTCACTCTGTGTCAGAAGCTGAGTGTTCCCATTTGAGATAGCAGTTGAGGGTGCCGCTCTAGTCTGGAAGCTCCATACTCAGACCTGGGCTTGCTGCTAAGAGCTCCCCTCTGGTCTGGAGGCTTGGCACCTCCTTTTTCTGAGCCAGAGGCTGTGCACCATGGATCGAGATAGTATCTGGGGCTTCTTAGTCTGGCCCAGAAACTATGTGACCCAGTCCAGGGTGGTGCCTGGCGGCGCCGAGGGGTGTGGGCCCACACGAAGCAGCCCTAGCCCGGTCTGGATCAGTATGTGGAGGGTTCTCAGTCTGGCCTGGATACTGTGTGACCCTGTCCAGAATGGCATGGCTGGCAGCGCCCAGTGCGGCCACGTGTTCTGTTCAGGGCTGTGTGCAGCCAGGCACCCGGTGTTTTTCCAGTGAATAACTGGGTGTCCCTAGGACTTTTCCACTTGATTTCCTCACCATAGGAATTCTGATCACCTGGCAATTGCAAACGCTGGTGTTTTAGGTCGCAGAGTTCAGTCTCCTGGTCGCTGTGCAGACACTGCTGTCCTACTCCTCAGTCACAGTGTCCTCCTGGGGCAGCCATCTTGGGAATCCAGATGTAACTTTAAAGCTTCTCTTCTTTATACTCTCATTTAAATTTTCAACTAGTACATAGCTGTGTATCACTTAAAAAGGTTGCATATTCTGATAAACATCCCGTTAGGTAACTTTAAGTAAGTATACAAGCCTAGATCAATCAGGAGACATGGAAAATAGAAGTCCTATGAGGCTGCTTTAGGTGCAACATGAATAAAATTTATATAAAACCTTCATTATGCGTATGTATCAGAAAATTCTAAAATAATAATAGCTGAGGTGTAATTTGGTGGCTTAGTATAAACTTAACATGTTTCAGGCCCTGAGTTCAATCTCTAGCACTGAAAATAAAAATGACAAAAAGTATAATATAAAAACCACACAAACTCCATTGGCATAGTTGTTTATTATCGTTAGCTTTAAATATATATATAAAAGAAACACACTCTAGAGTCATGATGAAGTAAATAAGCCAGTTACTCACTTGTTGCCATTATGAAGTACACAAAGCACACAATTTATGGACTAGCGTTTTCTGAAACCAGCAGTGCATCAAGATCTTTTATACCAGCACTGTAATAAGCACCTGAACAACACTGCTTGACTTTCCTTAGTGATAAGGATTGTTCAGCTTCCTTATCATCAATGGAACCACCGGGGTGTATGTGTACAGCCCATTGCACACAGTAATGTCCTTAGACCACATGTGATTGTGTTAGTACATCTGCTGTTCTGCACTCACAGGAAGCTTTCATTACTGCAGAGAAGTTTGAGAACATGTGTGTATTGCAATTACTCCCCTTCCATCCTCACCACACTTATTCTGAGGTCTGCACTATTTGTCTTCCAAGTCCACTTTTTATCCAGAAACAGGTCTGGGTGTGTGTGAGGGAGGGGGTAAGAAGAGAAATGCAAGCAGTAAAGGACATCTCCCTCATTAAGCTTCTAACTGTGGAAGCAAAACAAATCACACATCTCCAACCCATAGGCAGACAAATGGTAAGATGCAGAGATGGCCGATTTTGACAAATAGTCATGTCCTCAATATGCGAATAGAGTCGGTGAGAACTCGTTCATCCACAGCTCTTATACTTCATCATTTCATTTCCTTAGCAGAATTTTAGTCTTGAGGTTTCATAACTATTTGCCTCTCTAGCCTCTCTGAAATCAGAACTTGAGAAGCAATGAATTTGAAGATTATACTCTACTTCACTGCAAGCCTATATTCCTTTAGGCCTCACACTATCACATGTGCCCTAGAAATAAAAATTCCCCGAGGTATGTGAGTTGGACAGTCTTGTTGGAGAAACATAGGTCACCATGACAATATGTCTTAAGGGGCCATGTCCCTGATGAGGGACGCTTCTGTTGATAAGAGCTGGCTACTGTCACGCTCATTGCCTTGGGGGCCCCATCCGCTCAAGCTCTGTCCTGTCCTGCCACAGATAACTCTAGTTCTACCATGAAATGTCAATCTACTGAAGGAGACCTGCAATAGACCATGACTGCCCCGAAGCTACAAGGAACCAGGCTTAATGACTGCTCAAAAATTGGAAGAAAGTGACTGTGGAAGACAGGAAGCTAAAGGACCCAGTGAGCATCTCAAAGAAAATGTGTCATTATACAGACCCCTCATCATTGCTTGCAGTTTTCATGAGGGTGAAAAGTCCTTGATTTTTCCTGAGTATCCAGGCTGCTTAAATTCTGGTAAACCAGTCAACATCTTCACAGTGAGTGTCCTGCTATGATTCCTTAGAAATGGTAAAAAAAAAAATAACTTTTTAAAAATGTTCATTAGTATAAGTATATTCTCAGGTACAGAAATGTGTACATTTCTTATTTTTGTAGTGGAATGAAAGATTACATATTATGGAATATGAGGTAATATTTTAACATATGTATACAAAGTGTAAAAATTGATTAAGAAGGATATTAGCATTTTCTTATCATTTCTTTGTGTTTGGAGACATTGAAACCCTCTCTATAGTTTTTTTCCCCCCTACCTTTCCCATTTCTAGCAAACATTGTTTTATTTTCTTCTACTAAGAGGTCAGAATTTTTAGCTTCTATATATGAAGGAACATACACAGTGTTAATCTTTCTATAACATTGAATTTCTTCCATTTTGCTGAAATGGTAGTTTCTCTTTTTTATAAAGTTTAATAACATCCCACTTTTTTGTATATATAATCATATTTTCTAAACCAATTATACTTTTTTATGAATGTGAGTGTTTGATGTGTGTGCATTTGTGTGTGTGTGTGACTGTATGTGCATGTGTGTGTGTGTGTGTGTGTGAAAACAATCACCCTTCTGATGTTGGTCCAAACATTCTGCCTTGTTTGAGACAGTTTCTTTGTAGCTCACTGCTGCAAACACCAGACTAGCTGACCCGTGAGCTCCTCAGGAGACTCATGTCTACATTTATCTCTCTGAAGACATAACCCTGAGCGATTGGAAGCATGGTGCTGTCCCAGCTTTACATGGATTCTAGAGATTTGGACCATTCTTGTAATATAAGCACTTTATTCCTTGAGCTATCTCCTGAGGGCCCACCTTGATGAACAACTTGACTGATTACACATCACAAACGTGGTGAATAAATCTGTGGGAAACACATATATGCAAGTATATCTTTCTAATGCTGACTTCATTTTCTTTTGAATATCTCTCCAGAAGTTGGATAGCTGAGTGCATAATGAATCTAGTTTTATTGCTATAAGGACCTCCATACTGTCATCCAAAGTGGCTGTACTATTTTCCATTCTCAACAACTACAATAAGTTTCATTCTTTTCCACATCATTGCCAGCATTTTCTCCTTGAAATTTTATCCTCGACATTCACAGTAGGATCATCTGTGTTTGATCCTTTAAAAAAATCATCTTTCTATGTTAGTCGTATGTAGAGATAAAGGTGCTTCAGCTCATGGTGCTGAATTGTCAGCAAATAACAAATGCTCAGAGACTGCCATAGGCTAATACATCTTTATATATCAATGATGTCAGTGCTCTTCAGTTATAGACCCACTATATCATTTACTAGAGCACTGATATTCACTTTGTGTTTATCAACAGAAGAACTGAAAGAAAACTGAAAATCACATAATCTTAGATTTCTCTGGAAATAGTGTTTCTGTGCAGAAGACTCTGTTTTTGTGTCTCTGGATAAAGGCTTACCCCCTATGCAGCAGCAACCTCAGAGGCAGAGGACTGGACTGTTAAAATTTCACTCATGTAGCTTGCAGTAGGTTGGGGCTGGGTAGGAACTCAGGCAGGTTTGCTGTTGTAAAGAGCCAATTTGGATCTGTTGTATTTTCAGATCCTCTTCTACCTGTGGAATCATCAAGCTATTACAAAATAATGAATTGTTTCACTTTGTGGGCAAATTGTCCTCACCAAAGAAATGTACTGGTGAGATGATACCTACCACACACACCACTATTAATTTCTACTCAAGGTGTAAGTCTCCAAATGATAAGAGAATATATTGTCATCATGACAGTTGAAATTTCAGGCTCATCTCTCTTGTCTTTCCCTGATAGCAGGGTGCAGTCCTGATTATCACAGGAGATTTGGAGTGCAAACAGGAAGAAGTAAGCGGTTGCCAGAAGCAAGGGCAGACATAAAAATGGGGGGGGGTCCCAGTTAAACATGAGGCCAGCAGCCATAGAGGCCAGAGAGACTCAGTGGGGATAACCTGAATCCTGCACTTACGAGTCTGTGTAGGCCAGCCTCTTCACAAAGCAGATGATAGAGAAAAGAGGAAAATAGGTCCAGTTTATGACAGGGGTCAAACTTGCCTTGGCTGGAGGGGAATTCCTAGGGTGGTCTGAGTAGCAAACGGGATTCTGTTGGCAGCCTCAGAGGATGATAAGTGTCACTGACGACAGGGGGGAGTTAGAGCCATAGACATCTTTGAGCACAAAGCAGCCTACATGCTGGCTTGCCTGGAAGTCAGGAGATAACTTAAGTCATGGTGGGTTTGGGGAGGAAGGTGACATCAGCCTACTTGTGAAGGAAAGAATGGGTTTCCTGTGCCCCTTCCCGCTCTCTCTTTTTTTCCCAAGGTTTTTTCAATTTGTTTTTTATTTTTTTATTTTTTTGGTCCTTCCTCTTCTCCTCTCCCCCATTATTTAAAGAATGATCCTGGACAAGTCGAAACTTTAACCAGATTTTATACAGTGCTGCCACCAGTAATTACATTTTATATTTGCCTCAGATTTTTAAGTTTATAAAACACGTATCTTAATTAAACTATGTAAGATGCTCTTAAATATGTGTTTTTATATTTTAAATATAAATACTTACATATTTAAAACCTACATATTAAAAATATTTATTTACTTATATATTTATGTATATATATGCACATATGTACAGAAACAGAAATGGGACTGAAATCTAATCTACTGACGTTTATTTGGTAGAGGCTTATTGCATCTTAGACCCTGCTGTGTATACTGGAAAAAGGACAATGAAAGCATGTTCTTCAGCAAACCCCTGATCACTCAGGTGTCTTTTGGCATCTGCTTAGGTACTTTGCTTTGGATAGCCCACAAGTCTCTTCCAACTGTAACATAAGCATCTAGCCCATTTCTACCTGATTTCTAACCCGAGGCTAATGGCGCTCAGAGTTACAATTTTTTTTCCCCCAAGATCAAGGTAAGAAATAGTATCAAGGGGATTGTTCACTCATCCTCATCAAACTTCCTCACGAGCACTCCTTAAAATCAACTGCTTGAGGAAGAGCATTATTTTCTTTCCTAATCCCTTGTTCAAAAACAAGGGATTCTTGTTCTTGATAAGGAATGTCATAATTGCATATTATGTGCCTAAAACTGCCCCAGAGTGTAAGTTTGTATTAGCACTGAAACAATGAAAGACAAATAATGAAGTAACAAATTCTTCCAGTTAGCTAATCGTGTTGTCAACTAAGACATCAATACAAATAATTTGTTGACAGGTTACAGTGTAATTTCTGAATGTACTTATTAAAATGTTGAAATAATTTAGTGTTATTGCTATAGCAAAGCAACTTTCATTGTCAGAGACATCAGTGGCACTTGGATGAGCTGATTTTCTCAGAGTTTAGAGTTCTATAGTGAGATGCAAGAACAGAATTGATGCTGGAATCTTTCTCATTGGGGATAATATGTAGTCATGGCAGCACATAAGAATCAAAAACATGCAATCCACATTAATAGAAGATGGCTTTTCAGTAAAATTTTACTGGTTTTGTCTAATATAATTTTTCAAACTTTGCTAGATATTTATCCAGCTTGAGCTACATGTGTGCTAATTATTAATATCTAGAGGGAAATCTTTTAAAAAGCACTTGTAATCTCAAATATACAGAAATGAAAGATAAATACAGAGGAACCCATAGAAGAATTACAAATCTAAAAATATAATGAAATGCCTTGGATTATGATGTTACTATTTAGATTCACTTACATAATTTAAAACAGGTATTAATGAATATCAGAGCATCAATATTTAGATTCTTTAAATAGAAGAAGAGTGACATAGTGGTTTCATTTAGATTTAGGTGTTTTAACTATTTAAGTGTCAGATTGGTATACCTCTTTTTAAAGCTCATTTAAGGAACAAATGTGACGTGCTTAGATCCTGCTGATAATGAACATGTTTGTGTCAGTCATGTGGTGCTTTCTTAAGTCAGATTTACAACTTTCCCAAGCGCCCTTTGAAGAAGTTAGGTCTCTGACAGTATTGATGGGCAACCAAGAAAGCACAGCAGAATTGTCAGTTAGAACATGCTAACTTCCTGCTTTGTAGACTTGCCAGTTTCCTGTGGCCAGTACTGTTTTATAACATGGTAGTTCAAGATAATATTTGCTTCTCAGAGTCCTTTGTGTTAGAAGTTTGAAATCTGCACCACTTTTCTAATGTCAAACATGCTAGGAAAGCTATGATTCTTCTAAAAGCTCTGGGAGAGAATTCTTTTCTAACTCTTTTAGCTTCTGGTGTCTGTTGGTGTTCCTTACTTTGTAACTAAATCATTACAGTCTTTGAGACCTGCCACATCTTCAAATTTCTTTGACTTACACCTTTATGTTGTATTCTCAGATTTCTTTCTAGCCTTCCTTTAAAGTCTCTTATGGTTGGCTTTAAGGACACTTAATTAACTCAGAACAATCTCTCCACCTGAAATTAGTAATTTAAATTATTAATTGAATCACACATTCAAAGTCTCTGTAACAGTCACAGATTCCAAAGATTACAGCATGCAAAGCTTTTCTTTCAGCTTCTCAATAATCTTGACTTTAGATGTATTTCTGTGTGTGTGTGTTTCTGTGTGTGTGTGTGTGTGTGTGTGTGTGTGTGTGTGAATGTGTGGTCATATGGATATGCTGAAATATCCCACAGTTTTTATACCTCTCTTATAGAAATTCTGCCTATGTTGTCCAAGCTAATCCTGGACTCTTGGCTTCCATCTTCCTGACTCATCCCCCTGAGTAGCTGGAAGAACAGGGATCTCCATTCAGTCTGGCACAGGAAGCCAGCCACACTAGTCCTAAGAATGAAACACTATGGCTCTGGCACAAGGAATGACCTCATTTAAAAAGACTTTTTAAATGAAGCTCTTTTCAGAGTGTTTCCTCATCTCTGCATTGGATTGTTTCTCCAATTGTAATGGAAACATTTCAAACTAATTCTTACTGTGCTATCTTGCCCCGTAGCTCCAGCAATCACTGAGTCCCATGACTTCATAGTCGATTTCTGTTGAGTGACAAGCCCCAAGGATCCACTTTCATGTCCTTTTTTATTATTTTATTCAATAAACACTGAGTAAAATTACTTTGGGGCTTGGGAGTTTGTGGTTGTTCTTGAGGAAAATGAAAGAAGGGGATATCACGGGTTTTAAAAACTGTTGAAAACTAAAACAACATACCAAAGCTATTCTGCTCTCTCTGCAAGTATTTAATGAATACTTAATGCAGATGAGGTCGTTAGCTGCCAAGCATCATTTGCAAGGACGAGAATTTTTCCTTGAATTTGAACTGCAAACTGGAGGGGGAAAATGTATGAAAAGAATAGGTGATGTCACAAACCATTGAACAAATACAGATTTGTAACCTCTTTGAGGGTGTTGCTTCTTGGATGCACCTGTCTTTTAGCGTTTCCTATTCCTGTTACTTCTGCAGGCATTCCAGGGGACTGACACCATGAGAAACTTGAGCGGAAGCCATGTGGAGGACTTTGTCTTGGTGGGTTTTCCTACCTCTCCGCCCTTCCAGACACTCCTCTTTGTTTTCTTTCTTGCAATTTATCTGTTGACATTACTGGAAAATCTACTCATCGTTTCTACGATCTGGCTCACCCCAAGCCTCCATCGCCCCATGTACTTTTTCCTTGGTCATCTCTCCTTCCTGGAACTCTGGTACATCAATGTTACAATTCCCAGACTCTTGGGAGCCTTTGTCACCCAGAACGGGAGAGTCTCTTATGTAGGTTGCATGACCCAGCTCTACTTCTTTATTGCTTTAGCTTGCACTGAGTGTGTCCTGTTGGCAGTTATGGCCTATGATCGTTATCTGGCCATCTGTGAACCCCTTCGCTACCCTAGTCTCATGCCTCCCAGCCTAGCCACTCGCCTAGCAGCTGCTTCGTGGGGCAGTGGATTCTTCAGTTCCATGATGAAGCTACTTTTCATTTCCCGGTTATCCTATTGTGGGCCCAATATCATCAACCACTTTTTCTGTGATATTTCCCCACTCCTCAACCTCACCTGCTCAGACAAGGAGCAAGCAGAGCTAGTAGACTTCCTGCTGGCCCTGGTGATGATTCTGCTCCCTCTATTGGCTGTAGTTTCCTCATATGCTGCCATCATAGTGGCCATCCTGAAGATCCCTACTGCCCAGGGGCGTAACAAAGCCTTCTCCACCTGCACCTCCCACCTGGCAGTGGTAGTCATCTACTATTCCTCCACTCTCTTCACCTACGCACGGCCCCGAGCCATGTACACCTTCAACTACAACAAGATCATCTCTGTGCTCTACACTGTCATTGTTCCATTCCTCAACCCAGCCATCTATTGCTTAAGAAACAAAGAGGTGAAGGATGCCTTCAGAAAGACCATGCTGGGAAGATGCCACCATCCTAGGAATGTTCCAGGCTGATGTGTGACAGATTCTGGAAGAGAGAGGGGAAAAAAAAAGTCATACTAAGCATTTGACTAACAATCACAGGATGGCCTCATAGGGAATATTGAAGTCAATTAGTCATCACTTTAAATACTCTCTGGGCACCTACTAATACAAATAAAAATTAATTAATCATTAATTTTGTACAGATATTTCCAAATAAGGTTGGATTATAAGAATTACCTGGAGTGGAAAGCCTCCAATGAAGATTCTTTAATACCATGTTTTTTCACATTTGGTTTTTTGTTTGCTTGAATTTTGTCTTACTTGTTCTCTATTTGTTGCTTGTTTTGGTTTTTGTTTTGTTTTGGAGGCTTTTAGGGAGAAAGACATTGAAAAAGACCATGAAGTAGGATGGGTAGGGAGGAATTAAAGATCCAGGGAAGAGTTGGGGAGGAAACAACAATGATGAAAATATTGTATGAAAATGCTTTAATAAAAGCTTTATGTAACAACTGAAGATTGCCTAAAATATGTGAAGACTCTGATAAAGTATGTCTGGGTCATATTCTACCATGAATAATTTTAAGACTTCCTAGAAATACTTGTTTCACAACTAGTTTGAGAGCCTCTGCTTTATACCATGCTTATTATTTTATAAGTGCAAAAATATGAAAGAGAAAGGTCTTTGAAGGTCCATATTTTCAAATTCTAATTCCGTTTAAAAACTGTACATATATATTTTATACATAATCCGAGAATAAATTTTATGGACTCTTATGGCCTTAATTTCTACAAATTAATATCAAAGCCATTGAAAGTCAATATGTTGGCATTCAGTCACATACACATCAAGATGGCTGAATGCCCTACTCATCTCCTGAATCTCAGGAGGATGTGAATCTGGTTAGATTAGTAGATATTGATGAAGTAGTAAGCAAAATGTGGGAGAAAACTTTCTTTCAAGGCCATCTAGTTACTTCCTGGGGTACAATATTTGTCAAATATATATAATTTCACCCCTAGGCAAAGGATGAAAACAGAAAACTATATAATAGAAGAAAATAGTCAAGATCCAGAAACTAAGCAAGGACATTTCTGACATATTCTTCTGAATAGAAGACCCAGAAATAAACCCACACACCTATGGAAATTTGATTTTTGACAAAGAAGCCAAAACCATTCAGTGGAAAAAAAAAAACAACATCTTCAAGAAATGGTGCTGGTCCAACTGGATATCTATAGGCAGAAAAATGAAAATAGATCCATATTTATCACCCTGCACAAAACTAAAGTCCAAGTGGATGAAAGACTTCAACATAAAACTAGACACACTAAACTGGTTAGAAGAAAAAGCTGAACTTCTTAAAGATAATATCACATCCATCTGCAGTCTAGATTTATTTACTCAAACTGTTGCATAATGAACCAAATCAGTGGAACATACAAAAGAATAAAATAACTATAAAGTTGAACAAATCCCAATAAAACACAGATTGTCTGTATCCATTTGCCTATACTGATACACAACGTGTGTGTTGAGGTAGAGGTAGGGATAGTTATTCAGCAAAGAAAACTACTTGTGGGTTTTCTATTTAAAAAATCCTAAGGAGTTCTCTACTCAGGGAAACAGGGACTGTTTCAGTCATGATCTTGATGGCTGACTCTTTGACCCTCCCCCATACAAGCCAGGGAGTGACAGACTGGCTAGATCCCAGGGGAGGACATTGCAGCCTGCCCTGAGGAGACAGGATAAGCTGGGGTTGGATGGAAGGGAAGGAGGTCCTCCCCTGTTGGTGGACTTGGAAGGGGCAGGGAGGAGGGAGATGAGGGAGGGAGTGGGAGGGTAAGAGGGAATGAGGGAGGGGGCTAAGCCTGGGATTCAAAGTACCTAACCTGTGATTGAGATAAAAATAAATTAAAAAAAAAATCCTAAGGAGAAATAGTCACAAACTATTAGCCCAAAGAAAGAATCTTAAGTGAAATGAAATCACCACGACAGATAAGATGAAGTTAGTTAAAGGTAAAATGCTGGAGTTCTAAGGCAGGTGATAAATACAGGACTGTGCATAATATATCTCTTTAGTTTGCCTTTTATCTTTGCCATAAATAGGCATGAGGTAACATGTGTGTGAAAGCTCACTTCCCTCCTAAATTGCTCACCCGGCAGAGGCTTGTTCCCAGCATGCCCTGCTCTTATAAACCAAGAGATAATTTCACATGATTACATAATCCTGTGGCCATTCCTGCTCTTCCTCCCCCTTTAAGCCAAATGGAAGTTCTCTTCCTAAAGTATAAAGTGCATTGATTCACTCAATAGCAGTAATGACTTTCTCACAAAAATTAATCCATTTCTCAAACTGCTATGTTGGTGCCAGTTCTTGAGAACAGGATTTTACTGACTTTGCGTTCTGTTGCTTTCAATGTAGTGGGTGATTCAGACAATTAACCAGATTATTTTAAATGAAAGTATGTAATTATGTTGGAAAACATAGCTTGCCTACCCCAAAAACTTCTTTTTCCCCCCCAGTGGTCAGAACTTTTTAACTACACCCAAATAAAAGATCTAATACAAAAAAAAAAAATCAGCAAAAAAAAAAAATATTCTGACCTACATAAAACAACAGACTTGTCTCTATTTTGTAAAACTTGAGAGTAGCCTTAGACTCTTCTTCACATGTGACTCAGTTGATATTGCAGTCCTTTTCCTATTGTGGAATTGTTGAAGGCATGGAGTTTATGGTGAAGATTACAAACCTAGAAACCATTAATGCTTGTTTGAGCCTAGAGTTACTGATTATACATTATACAATCATGAGCAAGAAACTTTTTATTATTTTTTAAATTTATTTATTACTTCTTACATTTTATTCACTTTGTATCCAGGCTATATGCCCCTCCCTTACCTCCTCCTAGTCCTACCCTCCCTCCCTCTTCTCCCCTTATGTCCCCCCACCCTCGTCCACTGATATGGGAGATCCTCCTCCCCTACTATCTGATCCTATCCTATCAGGTCTCATCAGGACTGGCTGCATTTTCTTCCCCTATGGCCTCAAGGCTGCTTCCACACACCAGCGGAAGGTGATCAAAGAGCCTGCCACTGAGTCTATATCAGAAACAGCACCTGCTCCCCTTAATAAGGAGGCCACATGGATACTGGGCCTCCAGTATCCATGGATACTAGCAGGGGGTCTAGGTCTTCTCCATGCATGGACCTTAGTTGGAGCACTGGTTTCTGCAGGCCCCCATGGACTCAGATTTTTTGGTTCTGTTGCTCTTCTTGTGGAATTTCTGTATCCTCCAGGACTGTCTATAAGATTCCTTATGCTCTGCCCAAAGTTTGACTATGAGTTTTGGCATCTAGTTCAATACCCTGATGGGCAGATTCTTTGAGAGGCCCTCTGTGGTAGGTTCCTGCCCTGTTCCCTGTCTTCTCCCGCTTTCAATGTCTATACTGTTTGCCCTTCTGAACGAGAGTTAAGCATCTTCCTAGGATCCTCCTTGTTTTTAGCTTCTTTAGGACTGCAGATTTTAGTATGTTTATCTTATATTATATGGTTAATATCCATTTATGAGACTATATACCATCTGTGTCTTTTAGCTTCACTAAGAATGACCTTTCCTAGTTCCATCTGTTTGCCTGAAATTTTCATGATTTCCTTGTTTTTCATTGCTGAGTAGTATCCCATTGTGTAAATATATCACAATTTCTCTATCCATCCCTCTGTTAAGAGATATCTAGGTTGTTTCCAGATTCTGGTTCTTACAAATAAAGCTACTATGAACATGTTTGAGCAAATGTCCTTGTTGTTTGGCTGAGCATCTTTCAGTTATTCGCTCAGGAGTGGTATAGCTGGATCTTGAGGATCACTAGTCCTAATTTTCTGAGAGAGCACCAGATTGATTTTCAAACTGTTTGTACAATTTCACATTTTACCAGCAATGATGGAGTGTTTGTTCCCCATTCTTCACATCCTCTCCAGCATGTGTTGTCATTGAGTTTTTGATCTTAGCCTTCTGATTGGTGTAAGGTGGAATCTCAGGGTCGTTTTGGTGTTTATTTCCCTGATGTAAGGTCATTGACTATTTCTTTAAGTGATTCTCTACCATTCGATGTTCTTCTATTGAGAATTCTCTGTTTAGCTCTGTGCCGCATTTTTTAACTAGATGACTTGATTTGCTGCTTTTTAACTTCTTTAGTTCTTTATGTATTCTGGATATTAGCCCTCTGTCAGATACAGGGTTGGTAAAAATCCTTTGCCAGTCTGTAGGCTGTCGTTTTGTTCTTATGACAGAGTCCTTTGCTTTACAGAAGCTTTTCAGTTTCATGAGGTCCCATTTATTGATTGTTGATCTTAGGGCCTGTGCTGTTGGTGTTCTGTTCAGGCAATATCTGTCACCCCACTGATTGCCAGGGTTGATTTGACTGATCTGGCTGGCTAGGCAAGTGTCTCCTTCCTCCCTCACCACTCCATGTGCGTCCCTCGCGAAGCTGAACACTTGGTTGAAGAGGACGGCCTTCCCCAAATAGAGGAGGACGGGTCTTCCATCAAGGGTATAGAAGCAGCTGTGCTCCCCTGCTAGAAGCTTCAAAGAAGCTCAAGGTCCATAAACATGGAACTTTAATTCTTTGTTCAAAGTTTCTCTCCTTCGGAACGAAAATAACACCAAGTAGCTCATGGGCTTGTTGTGGATACCAAGCAAATGGTGCATGAGGAGGTCCTCCCCTATCAGTGGACTTGGAAAGGAGCAGGGAGGAGATGAGGGAGGGAGGATGGGATTGGGAGGGAATGACGGAGCAGGATACAGCTGGGATAGAAAGTTAATAAGATGTAACTAATGTTTTAAAAATAAACAAATAAACTGGAACTAATAAAAAAAATCTTCCCAGTGGATAAATTTCTTTATGATACTAAGGATTTCTTTCCTACCTGTGATGGCTTGGGAACCTGATAAATGTTGCTAGGCAGTGTTACTTATGATACAAATATGCAATGTCCTCCAGCAGGGGAGATTAAAAATAAAGCAAGAAAGAAATCCCAGGTTCAACTACTGTTGCACACACATGGATCTGTTCCTTAGCAACATTGGCATTTATGGAGTTGAGGATCTCAAGTCAAAGTGGACTCTATACACCTTTGAACAGACCTTATATTAACATAGCTAAGACTTTGAGTAGCAATCTTGCCTGCTGGCTGCTTTCTTGCTCAGTCCCTTATGACAAACTCCTACTACTACTATGATGAGTTGTTTGGTTTTCTATCCTGTATACATCACCAAGTTCCTTTGATGCCAAGCACAGAGTTCAGTAGTGTATTGGGTCATTTTGCAGATACTAAGAAAATCTGTACTGTAGCTGACAGATATTAATTAGATGTTAAAAGTTCATTGTTGAGTCTCGGGAGGAGCCGGGTGCCGTTTTCACTGAACTGCACCTTGCGAGCTCGCACTGCACCCGGGTTCTGCTGCAGGCTCTGACCTATCATCGGAACCACACCAGACTGAGTGGACTGGGAGACCGTTTTGACCTGTCCGCACACTGCGGGGGCGCGAGCTGAACACTTCCGCCAGCAAAAACTCAGTCAGTGTGTGAGTCCGCCGGCGGATCTGAGAGGAACCCGAGTTCTGCCTCAACCCACGGGTGTGCGGCAGACACAAACCGATCGCCAGAACCACCACAGACTGAGTGGATTGGGGGACCGTTTTTGACCAGTCCACACACTGCTGGGGCGCGAACTGAACACTTCCGCCAGCAAAAACTCAGTCAGTGTGTGAGTCTGCCGGCGGATCTGGGAAGAACCCAAGTTCTGCCTCAACCCACGGCTGAGAGGATCCTGGGACCATCTTGACCAGACCTCACACTGAGGGCGAAAGCTGCACGCATCCCCAGCAAAAACCCCAGTTCGGGTGTCTGCCCACGGGCCAGACAGAGAAGGCCTCCGGCCCCATTTCAGACAGCCCTGCATACAGCGGATGCACACAAACCCAAACCCACTGTGTGTGCCCCAAATATCATCTCAGACTGTGGTGCACAGCCCCTGGCACAATAGGAGGCGCCAAATCTCCATTCCAGGGCAGAGCCCTTAGCAGCAAGCCCAGGGCGGAGTCCACAGCCCCCAGCTGACATCTCAAACCTGGACACTCAGACTCTAGCACAGAGTGAGGAGTAAAGACCCCAGACTAGAGGGGTGACCAGCCTGCAGTGCTCACAGCTTCTAGCACAGAGCACGAAGCTGGGCACACAGAGCCCACAACAGAGATCAACTGAGACAAAACACACACCTCAAACCACCGGAAATCCCTGATCTTCTTGAAGAATACTCCTGACACAAGAGATTGACAGATTCAGACTGAAGTACAGCCTTAAAGCACAAACAGCTCCCGGATTATATATAAACAAATGCCCAGAAA
>CM053759.1:18287708-18305721 GCA_028658305.1 Pachyuromys duprasi | reverse complement strand
TGAGTCTCAGCATCTTCTTCAATACAATGCTGATAGAGTCTTTCAAAGGCCCTTTATGGCAGGCTCCTGTCCTATTCCCTGTTTTCGCCCACCTCTGAGATCTATCCTATTTGCTCTCTGAGGATTGAGCAACTTTTCTAGGGTCGTCCTTCTTGTTTAGCTTCTTTAGAAGTATAGATTTTAGTATGTTTATCCTATATTATATGACTAATATTTACTCATAAGTGAGTATATACCATGTGTGTCTTTCTGCTCCAGGGGTCTTTGTAAAGACTAATACTCCAACCAAGGACCATACATGGAGATAACCTAGACCCCTTGCTCAGATGTAGCCCATGGCAGCTCAGCCTCCAAGTGGTTTTCCTAGTAAGGGGAGCAGGGGCTGTCTCTGAGAAGATCTCAGTGGCTGGCTCTTTGATCACCATCCCCTGGTGGGAGTGAAGCTGTAATAGGCCACAGAGGAAGACAATGCAGCCAATCTTGATAAGCCTGATAGGCTAGGGTCAGATGGAAGGGGAGGAGGACCCCTATCAGTGGACTGGGTGAGGGTCATGGAAGGAGAAGAGGGAAGGAGGAAGATATTGGGAGGGAATGAGGAAGGGGGCTACAGCTAGAATACAATGTGAAGAAATTGTAATAATAAAAATTTAAAAAAGAAAGCTACACAATGCACTTATGCCTGTCAAATGGCTGTCTAACAAATCTTAGAAACTACTAGAATGTGATTCAAAAAAACCCACCCTCGGAGATTAGGAGCTTAAAACTTTGAGTATATTTACACTGTGTGTATCTTTGGTAAAACATTCTCTCAGTTTGCATATTCATTTTATGGCTAGTCAAATTACAAAATTGGATATATATCATCTAATACTATAATGTCCCTAGTTAATAACTATATTTACAGTAATAGGCTGGAGTTTCCAATACATCCATATTGCATTTCTGTTAGTTTTACTCCACTACTCAACATCTCAAAGTTACAGCTCATGGTGAAAGGATGAAATAGTTCAGACAGATACTGTCTTTTATTTTTTCCATTTGTTTTATGTCAATTAATTTCTTGTTATGAACACTTGTCTGGACACTTGTATTCCTGTTGCGTGTCAAAGAGGAAAAATAATGCCTATATAATTTTAATTAAAATATTTCTTTTGTATTTATTAACTGATTCTTCAAACCAAATGAAATGCTTTTGTTACCATCATCTTCTCTTTTCATGCAACTTTTGATTTACATATCTGAAGAATGACTGTGTTCACTGTGAAGCTACTGGGGAATGCTGGATGATTTCCCAGAGCCAGCTTAGAATAAATTGTGAGAAAAATTAAAATTAAAAATTTTTAAATGTATAACTGAAAAAAATATTCTTTAGAGGCAGTAGGACATGCCTGCAGAATGGTAAGACATCAGGGTATATAATTCCTGGCATGTCATTTTCTAAAATGTAAACATGTGTGTAGGAACTTAAAACATACTATCACAGACCAAGAAAACTTCCTCTAAACAGCAACACAACTCCTTGTTAGTAGAAAAGGGATAATTTGAGTGGAGATGTAGGGGAAGATAGCCAAATATAAATTAATCTGAATGAATTACAAATGGTTTTGAGTTCATTTGACTCTTGATTTCACAGATTAAAAAGAAAGAAGATGAAGGAAAATCTAAGAAGGACTCCTAAACGTCACATTGTTTATAAGACTCACCACTTCCACAGTTATGCTAGTAAATATCAGGCTCGTCAAGGTCCCATTCTGTGTTTGTGTGTATGCTTGGGGATGTATGTGTGTAAGAAAGCATATTCTGGACAAATGAGATGGCTCAGTGGGTGAAGACTCTTGCCACCAAATCTGATTATCTGAATTCCATTTCTGAAGTTCACATAGTAAAAGACATGAACAACTCAGGCACTTTTTACTGCGACTTCAACATCACACACACACACACACACACACACACACACATGCATACACACACACACACACACACACACACACACACACGCAGGAATAAATGTAAGAAGAATTAAAGAAAAATGCATTCCAGTAGAAAACAACTGTTAAATTTACTCTGCTCTGTGGCTATTTCTTTTACCTTTTTTATTATAATCTGTGTGTTTTTCTCCTTAAGCATATATCATTTGGATATAATCTTCTGTGTTTATCATCCTAAATGTGCAATGTAAATGAAAAGAGACAAGTGGAAAAAGGGGCTCTGTGTTTGTCTCTCTCTCTCTCTCCTCTGTTCTGTCTCTGCCTATTTCTTTAGTAAATAGCCTTCTCTTAGTTTTTCTATATACTTATGTCTCAAAAACAATGATGTTCAGAAGTAAGGAACAAGAATAGCCCCAGAGAAAAACAAAAGAAACAAGAACATATCATGAAAGGGCTGGAAACAAGAAAGTGCTTCCAATCCGAGAGGTTCAAGAGCAAGTCTCAGCCCATCCTAGAGAGACGTCATACTTGGCTTAATTACCAGATAACAAGTGCTACACACAGCAATGCAATTTTTTATAATATTGCTCCCAAACTGATGACGAGTTCTGTACTCAGAAAATTGTCCAATGTCTTTCTCCTTTTTCATTAACAATAATTGACATTGCCACCATTTCATTTTTCAGAGTTTTGTTATTGGTAAGTCAGAATATATCCTCGGGAAGGGAATTATAGAGAAGAGAATGTTTGTTGATTTGGGGCTGAGAACAGTAGCTTGGAAAAAATAACAACAAATATTTATGGGAACTTAAATGCTAAATTCCATTTGATGTTGACAAATATAGATACTTTCCTAAAATTCTTACCTCAGAAATAAAAAAACCTAATGTTTTGAAAGCTTACATATTATAATCACTTGGCTAGACAAAGATGAGGTTTAAACACACGTTTGCCATATTGCCCATAAAGATGGTTATACAGTGGATTGGATTGAAGAAAATGCCCATCAAATTATTCATCCAACCTTATCCTCTGAGAAGCTGGTGAATGTTCACATTGCCGTTCCATTTTTTGTTAACCTGTGGGCATGCTCAACTATTGCTTTATTAAGGCTTTGACATATCTTTCGATTAAAGAAATATGATTGTCTCTGCTTTACAGGTAAGTGGGGTCATATAAGTAGACCTGCATCATACAAACTGTAAGTAATTAATTGAGTGTCCTACAGTGTCTTTACATGGGATACACAGGATGCTTTGCCTTAGTGAAAGGGTGGTATTAAGGGACTTCCCTATGCCCAATATGTTGGAAAAGCACAGTACTTGGACTTGGAAGGTCAAATTTTACTACTGTGTGAGTCTGGACAAGTCACACCTCTTGAGCTAATATTTTAAAATGCAAACTCCCTAAAGGTAATCGCTGCTCAAGAGTTTAAGTTCATAATTCAAGAATAAACAAAGTTTATTCTGATGAATCACTAGAGACAGGTCATCAATATAATCAGTCTCGGGGTGGTACTTGGGACACAGGAGGAACTGAGTTTGCTTATGTCCACAGCCAGCCATGATCATCAAGTTTCTAGAAGTAGACAATCGTACGACAACAATGCACTTTATTCTTCTTGGATTTCCAACACGACCAGACTTCCAATTTCTGCTTTTCTCTGTCTTCTTGGTAATCTATCTACTGACACTGGTTGAGAACCTTCTCATTATCCTGGCCATCCGTAGTGATGGGCAGCTGCACAAGCCCATGTACTTCTTCCTAAGCCACTTATCTTTCCTGGAGATGTGGTATGTCACTGTCATCAGTCCCAAGATGCTGGTAGACTTCCTCAACAAGGACAAGACCATCTCTTTCAATGGCTGCATGACACAACTTTACTTCTTTGTAACCTTTGTCTGCACTGAGTACATACTCCTTGCTGTCATGGCTTTTGATCGCTATGTAGCCATCTGCAACCCACTACGCTACCCTGTCATTATGACCAACCAGCTTTGTGGAATACTGGCTGGGGGGTGCTGGTGCTGTGGGCTCATAACCGCCATGATTAAGATGGTTTTCATAGCTCGGCTGCACTATTGTGGCACACCACATATCAATCACTACTTCTGTGATATCTCTCCACTTCTCAATGTCTCCTGTGAGGACTCCTCCCAGGCGGAGCTGGTAGACTTCTTCTTGGCCCTCATGGTCATTGCTGTGCCTCTTTGTGTGGTAGTGACATCTTATACCGTCATCATTGTCACCATTCTCAAGATCCCATCAGCTCAGGGTCGTCAAAAGGCTTTCTCCACCTGTGCCTCCCACCTGACAGTTGTAACTCTCTTTTATTCCACAACCCTTTTTACATATGCTCGTCCTAAGCTCATGTATGCCTACAATTCGAACAAAGTGGTGTCTGTTCTCTACACTGTCGTTGTTCCCCTTCTCAACCCCATCATATACTGTTTAAGGAACCGTGATGTCAAACTGGCCCTAAAAAAGACTGTACTTTGCAATAGAAGTGGACCTGGGGGAGATGCAGATTCCAATAGTTAAAGAACAAAACTTAAAGAATCATGCTAGAGAGATGGCTCAGTAATTAATGGTGTTCTTCCAGAGGACCTGAGTTTAATTCTCAACACACGTACGGCAGCTCACAACCATATCTTACTCTAGTTTCAAGCAAACTAAATCCCTCTTCTAGCCTCCCGAGCAACAGCCATGCCAGTAGAGTACATGGTATACAGACATGCACAAGCTACCCATAAACATAAAATAAAAAAAATTAAATTTTAAAAGAACAAAAACTTACAGAATTCTTTCTGGTTTAAATAGGTAGATGACCACAATGAATTTTGTCAGTCTGGCTTGTGTTTATTCATCAACGACACAGTTCTGTTAAGACTTTGTAAAAATTATAGATAGAATTCAATGTAACAATGCAGAATATATATACAATGTATATAATGAGCTTATTAAAACCCCTTTCTAATAAATTTATGTATGAAGGTGGTATAATTAGGTGGGGGTAGTGTGTGCACAAGGGCATTCATTTGCAGAGGGCAGAAGGCTGTATCAGTTATCTTCCACTGCCATCTGATAATTTTTGTGAGACACTATGTGTCATTGAACCTGGAGGTCAGTGATTGGCTAGACTTGCTGTCCAGAATCTCTGGATCCTCCTATCTCTGCCTTCCAGACCTGGGGGGACCATAGACACTTGCCACCACACCTGGCTTCATGCATGAATTCTGAGGCTCTGAACTCAGTTCCTCATGCTTGGGCAGCAAATCCTTTACCCATGGAGCCAATCTGCTCAGACCTCTGAAGTAAATTTTAAAGACTGAGTCCTTAGTGAAACAATATATGAAAAATATAAATATAATAAACAAAAATTACTTAAAAAGCAGTTATGTACTGAACTGTATCCTACAAAAAAGTATATATTTAAGTACTAATCTTTGATACATCAAAATGTGACTTTCCATGGAAATTGGAGTTGTATAATGAGCAAATTTAATTTAGATTTACAATATGATAGCTTACAGATAACATAGCACATAAGAAAGGCATATACATAATTTGGATAGATGAAATCCTAAAAATTTTAGTGTTTTTCCAAAAATGTTTTATATTCAGTTTTGTAGCTTATATTTTTTACTAGTAAAAACTGTTTTTATCAATAAATGATTAAGCTAGATTTCAACATATAATAATTAACTCATCGCAATTTTTAAAACAGCACGGTAAAAACATAAGCAAGCTGCAGAATTTTCCTGGATCCTCTAAAGTTTACAAAGTGATTTTCCACAAAACCATCTATTTCTTTACAAAAATAGATAAACCCTCAAAGAGGCTTGATCTTAAAATACTGATGCTAAGGAAGGTGAAATGCAGAGAGACCTTTATTAGGAAATTCTGAGACATTCTGTCAAAGTAACTTCTGTGTCTTCATAAATATTTGAAACAAATAAATTGAAAGAAAGGGAAATACCCAGGTGTATCTTACTAGGAACAAAACATTATCAATAAATTATATTGTAAAAATTATTACATATTGTAAAATATCATCATTCTCAAAAGCTCTTTATACAAAAATGGGAGACTGCGTAGAACAAACAAGGGATTATGTCCATGGTATAGTGTCTTCAGGTTCTACTTTATCTGACACAACTAGGAACCTGTACACAGCACGACTATTAAGTGGTACACATGTGTACACACATGTGTATGTATGCATATCATATGTATGTGTGCATGTATTTTCAAATGGGTGCTACAAGTAAAGTTGGTGATCTATTAGCTGAAAAAATTAATCCTCCATGTTAACATTTCAAGTGTATGAAATGATTGCCCCAAACTAGAACATCTATTATTAATAAAGACTTTGAGACCACAGAAAAATTCATTACTTTGAAAACATTGGAAATCTTTATTTAAAAATGTTTGTTGTATATGTAATGCATGCACATTTGTACATGTGTTCATGTGGCATGTATGTGTATATGTGTTTGTACGTATGTGGTTTGTGTGTATGCATGTGTGTACATGGTTTTGTGTGGTATGTGTATGAGTGATGTATGTGTACCTGTGTATGTGGTATGTGTGTGTGAATGCATGTGACGCTTGTGTACCTGTGCATGTAGTGTGTGTGCGCCTTTGTGTGGTGTGTGTGTGTGGTATGAGCATGTATGTGGTGTGCACGAACATGGTGTGTGATGGTGGCGGTGTGTGTGTGCTTGTGGAAGCCTGAGGTTGACAGCAGGTTCTTCCCCAGTTGCTCTTCAAATTATGTTTTGAATCAGGATTTCTACTTGAACCCAGCCGCCTCCCACCCTGACATAACAAGTAGGCTCCCACACCCACCAGGGTCCTGTTGGTCCTGGGGCCTGAAATACTGTTCTCACTCTTGCACAGCCACTATGTGACTGCTTGAGCCGTCTCCTCAGCACCGAGAGGCTTGTTTTGATAAATCCACGAGTTACTATTTTCTGCAGAAGCATCCATGTACTTACATTAAGAGCATACCTTACGTGGCTAGAGAGAGATAGCTCAACAGTGAAGAGCACCAGTAGTGCTTCCAGAGGACCTAGGTGGGTTTGACTCCCGGCATCCAGAGGGCGGCTCACAACCATCTGATACTCCAGTCCCAGGGAGTCTGATGCTCCCTTCTGGCCTCGGTGGACAGCAAGTACACACATGGTGAGCAAGCAGATATGCAGGCAAAAGTCCCACATGTATAACACATTTTTATTTGATTTTTAGAAAGAACATTACTTTGTGGCATAAATACCGCCTGCGCTCCCAAAATAATAATAATAAACATGCGTATATAGTTTTGAAGTCCCAATACCTAATTGGTTTCTAAAGTGTGTTTCACACGTTTAAAAATCTGCTATTAATACCTCAGAACTCGTTTTCTCCTGTGCTGTTTCTATTCTTTGTATGCAAAGGTGATTTTCTAGGACCCTGCCTTGGAATATGCTGGCATTTAATTCTCAAGAGAGTTTGTTCTAGGTGTTGTTTTATTCTTATGAAACCTAGAGATATATTTCATTAAGTTTTTGGACTCATACAACTGAGGACAGAAGTGTAAAAGCTTAATTAAGAACAGAGCCTTCAAAGGGGCTCTTAAAAGAAAGGAGTCTATTAATACACAAGGCCTTTTCTCCTTCATGAATTTCTCAACTTTTAATTGAATGAATGGCAGCTAAATTTATCAAAAAACAGTTATTCATATACAATATTGCAATATGAAAATTATTTTTTTGTTGTACACATCATCTCCCCATGTAACTGGCTCCTTCTCAGGGCTGAAGCTACATTATAAAATTCTATAAAATATTTAATTAGGCCAGGTATGATGGCGCATGCCCCTAATCCCAGAACATGGGGAGGCAGAGACAGGCAGATCTCTCTGTGAGTTCAAGGCCAGCTTGGTCTACAAAGTGAGTCCAGGACAGCCAAGGCAACACACAGAAATCCTGTCTTGAAAAGAAAATAATTAGGTTCATTAATAGTTTCAAAGCTAATTAGCTTAGCTTTGAAGTAACATTTTGTTTTCAACCTAAATAGTCATTTTGGCTCCCATAGCATTTTGATCAAAAATGGACCACATAATAAACATTGGCTCCCTGCGATTTTATTGCTTTGTGTTGCTGAAGATATTGTTGAGTTTGTATGAAAACATTCTTATGGCTGGATATGCTAGCATCTGATTTTAAGCCCAGCGTTCAGAAGGCAAAGACAGGTAGGCAGGCTGTGAGTTCCAAGCTAGCCAGGGCTACATGGTGAGTCTTTGATTTTTAAAATAATTATGAGAGAGAAAAATGGTGTTTACTGGGTGATGGGGAGGTAGGGAGGATGAGGAGAACTTGGGAAAAGGGAAAACATGATCGCAATATATTGTATGGAAAATTTGTTTCAACAAAAGTGGTAATTATAACCCAAATTATTATTATGGCTTTGTTTTCTATTATTTTGAGTCAGTTTAAAAGATTCATCACATCGTTCAATGTTTCAATTAAAAAGGAATATTAAATCCTTTTTCTACAATACTGGTTTTCTTTCTTTTTCATTAATCTTTTATTGATTCACTTTACATCCCAATTGCACCCCGCTTTTTTCCGCTCCTCTCAGTCCCACCCTCACACATCCCTCCTCTCATTCCCCCATCCCTTCTCCTCAGAGAAGGGGGGAGGCCTATGGGTACCAACCTGCTCTGGCACATCAATGAGGCCAGACAAGGAAGGCCAGCGAGGGGAAAGGGATCCAACAGCAGGCAGCAGAGTCAGAGATAGCCCCTACTCCAATTGCTACGGAACCCACATGAAGACCAAGCTGCACATACGTTAAATATGTGTAGGGGGCCTAGGTCCAGCCGATGCATGGTCTTTTGTTGGTGGCTCAGTCTCTGGGAGCCCCCATGGGCCCAGGATAGTTGAGTCTGTAGGTCTTCTTGGTGTGTCCTTAGCCCTCCCCCTCACTCTTCCACAAGACTCCCAAGATCCAACTATTGTTTGGCTGTGGGTCTCTGAATCTGTTTTCATCAGCTGCTGGATGAAGTCTCTCAGAAGACAGTTATGCTAGGTTCCTGTCTGCAAATATAGAAAAGTATCATTAATAGTGTCAAGGGTTGGCTCTCTCAAGTGGGGTGGGTCTCAAATTGGGCCAGTCATTGGTTGGCCATTCCCTCAATCTCTGTCCCATCTTTATCCCTGAACAAATTTTGGGTCAAAGGTTTTATGAGTGTGTTGGTATCTTCCTTCCTCCACCTGAAGTCCCACCTCACTACAGGAGGTGGTTACTTCAGGCTCCATATCTCCTCTTGCTAGGAGTGTCAGCTAGGGTCACCCCCATAGAGTCCCAGAGATCTCCGCTGTGCCAAGTCTCTGGCACTTGGCAGACCTCCTTGTTTCTATTTTCTCTGCCAGCATTCCCCCTCATTCTCCCACACATAATCCCCACCCTGTGTTCCCTCTCCACACCCTCTCCCACCTAGTTCCCTCCCTCCATTGACCTCTGACATTTATTTTATTTCCCCTTCTGTTACTTAACTTCTTTGGGTCTGTGGATTGTAGCATGGTTATCCTGTACTTTATTGCTAATATCTATGTATAAATGAGTACATACCATGCATGTCCTTCTGGGTCTGGGTTACCTCACTCAGGATATTTTCTAGTTCCATCAATTTGCCCACAAATTTCATGTCTCCTTGTTTTTAATAGCTGAGTAGTATTCCATTATGTAAATTACCACATTTTCTTTTTCCAAACTTTGCTTAAGGGACATCTAGGTTGTTTCCAGTTTCTGACTAATATGAATAAAGCTGCTATGAACATAGTTGAGCAAGTGTCCTTGTGGTATGGTGGAATATCTTTTGGGTATATGCTCAGGAGTGGTATAGCCCAGTGTTGAGGTACAACTATTCCCAGTTTTCCAAGAAACCACCAGATAGAATTCCACAGTGGTTGTACAAGTTGGTAAATCCACCAACAATGGAGGAGTATTCCCCTTGCTGCACATCCTTGCTAACATATGTTGTCATTGGAATTTTTTTATCTCGGGCATCCTGGTGGGTATAAAATGGAATCTCAGAGTCATTTTTATTTCCATTTCCCTCATGACAAAGGGCGTAGAACATTTCTTTAAGTGTTTCTAGGGCATTAGTGGTTCCTCTGATGAGAATTCTGTTTACCTCTGTACTCCGTTTTTTTTTTTGTTTCTACTGATAGCAAACAGATACTTTTTGTTTTGTCTTTTAGTTATTTATTTTTATATTAATCACAGGTTATGTACTTTGTATCCCATCCGTAGCTCCCTCCCTCATTCCCTACCACTCTCCCCCTCCCTCCCTCATCTCCTCCCTGCCCCTTTCCAAGTCCACTGATAGGGGAGGTCCTCATCCCTTCCATCTGACCCTAGCCTATCAGCTCTCATCAGTTTTGGCTGCATTGTCTTCCTCTGTGGCCTGGTAAGGCTCCTTTCCCCTTAGGTGGAGGTAATCAAAAAGGCAGCCACTGAGTTCATGTCAGAGACAGGCCCTGTTCCCATTACTAGGGAACCCACTTGGACTCTGAGCTGCCATGGGCTACATCCGTGCAGGGATTCTAGGCTATCTCCATGTATGGTCCTTAGTTAGAGTATCAGTCTGAGAAAAGATCCCTGTGCCCAGATTTTTTGGTTCTGTTGCTCTCCTTGTGGAGTGCCTATCCCCTCCAGCTCTTTCTGTCTCCCCTTCTTTCATAAGATTCCCTGCACTATGCCTAAAGTTTGGCTATGAGCCTCAGTATCTGCTTTGATACCCTGTTGGCTAGAGGCCCTCTATGATAAGTTCCTGTCCTATTCCCTGTTTTCTTCTTCTTCCCATGTCCATCCTGTTTGCCTTTCTGAATGAGGATATATCATCTTACCCAGGGTCCTCCTTGCTTAGCTTCTTTAGGTG
Organism: Pachyuromys duprasi; assembly: GCA_028658305.1. NCBI lineage: Eukaryota > Metazoa > Chordata > Mammalia > Rodentia > Muridae > Pachyuromys > Pachyuromys duprasi. The sequence continues at coordinate 18,294,861 of CM053759.1, read as the reverse complement.
TACAGATTTAAGTAAGTTTATCTTATATTATAGTTCTAATATCCACTTATAAGTGAGTATACACCATGTGTGTCTTGCTCCTTCTGGGATAGCTCACTCAGGATGATCTTTTCTAGTTCCCACCATTCGCCTGCAAATTTCATGATTTCCTTGTTTCTAATTGCTGAGTAGTATTCCATCGTATAAATGTACCACAGTTTCTGTATCCATTCCTCTGTTGAGGAACATCTGGGTTGTTTCCAGATTCTGGCTATTACAAATAAAGCTGCTATGAACAAATGTCCTTGTTGTGTACTTGAGCATCCTTTGGATATATGCCTAGGAATGGTATAGCTGGATCTTGAGGAAGCACTATTCCTAATTGTCTGAGAAAGCACCAAATTGATTTCCAGAGTGGTTGTACAAGTTTCCATTCCCATCAAGAGTAGAAGAGGGTTCCCCTTTCTCCACATCCTCTCCAGCATGTGTTGACCCTTGAGTTTTTGATCTTAGCTATTCTAATGGGTATAAGGTGAAATCTCAGGGTCTTTCTGATTTACATCTCCCTGATGACTAAGAATGCTGAACATTTCTTTAAGTATTTCTCTGCCATTCCTCTACTGAGAATTCTGTATCCCATTTTTTATTGGATTGCTTGATTTGTTGCTTTTTAACTTCTTGAGTTCTTTATATATTCTGGGTATTAGCCCTCTGTCAGATATAGGATTGGTGAGATCCTTTTTCAATCTGTAGGCTGTCATTTTGCTCTGATGACAGTGTCCTTTGCTTTACAGAAACTTTTCATTTCGGTGAGGTCTCATTTATTGATCTTAGAGCCTGAACTGTTAGTATTCTGTTCAGGAAGTTGTCTCCTGTGCCAATGAGCTCAAGGCTCTTCCCCACTTTTTCTTCTAACAGGTTTAGTGTGTCTGGTTTTATATTGAGGTCTTTGATCCACTTGGACTTTAGTTTTGTGCTGGGTGATAAGTATGGATTTATTTGCATTTTTCTACATGTAGCTATCCAGTTAGACTAGCACCATTTGTTGAAAATGCTATCTTTTTCCATTGTATGGTTTTGGCATCTTTGTCAAAGATCAGGTGTCTGTAAGTATGTGGGTTTATTTCTGGGCCTTCTATTCAATTCACTTGATCTACCATTCTGTTTCTATGCCAGTACCATGCAGTTTTTATTACTGTTGCTCTATAATACAGCTTGAGATCAGGGATGGAAATCCCTCCAGAAGATTTTTTTTATTTTTTTTACTTCTTTTTATTGTTTTACCCATTCTGGGTTTCTTGTTATTCCATACAAAGTTGTTTTCTTTAATGATTCTATTTCTATTACCAGGTGTTAAACAGTTTTATTAATTTCTTTTACCTGCTTGATTGTATTTTCCTGTGTTTATTTCTTTTCCATGTCTTTATTGTGTCTTCTGGTTGTTTTCTCTATATTTCTCCCAATACAATTTCTCCCAGTCCCCAAACACATACCTGGATAAGTATTACTGGGGCTTGGGGGATTTCCAAAGTCTTTATTAATATTTTTTTCATTGCCTTTGTTTTCAAAATGAGATGCTTTCTCCTTGGGTTATTTCAGCACTTAGGCTCTTATTGGCTGATCTTGATATGTGGCATTTCCCATTTACAAATCTGTGGTTATAGTGATTTTCTTTCAATCTAAGACAAAGTATGTCAGATATTCCAATAGCCATATCCACTATATATCACAAAAAATAAAAATATCTTAAACTAAAAAGAACTTTCACTAAAGGAAACCTGTAAAGAATCAGTCCACATAAGCAGTAAAGTTGAAAGGAGAGGGTTGGGGATGGAGGACATTTAAGAGAATTATTCATTTCCTCTGTAAAGGGCTCTATAATCTTTAAAAGATTGGATTTAAGGTCACCTTCCCTTTTTTTGGATGTGTTAGGATATCCCGGTCTTGCTGTACTAGAATAGTTGGGATCTGGTGGTGCCATTTTGCTCTGGCTCTTGTTGATGGTGATCTTACGCTGGTTTTCCCGGGTGTTGGCTGGATGTTCCTGATGCGAGCAGGACTCCTTAGGGAGGGCATCAAAGCAATGGGCCTAACAATGAACCTTGGGGAAGAGCATGCAGCTCACCTCGGCTGCCTGTGCCCCAGGTAGATTGGAATGTTCTGGTGGCTCCTGCAGACCTTCTCAGAAAGGCAGGCCAAGTCATGGTCTGATTATGAAGCTCAGGGGACAGAATGCAGCTCACCTCTGAAGGTTGTGCCCCAGGTGGGCCTGGCAGGCAAGGCATTTGCTGGGAGGAGTCTAACCTTGATATTTTTGGGTTACAGCGGGCATTCTTGGGAAGGCAGGAAGAGCCATGGGCCAGAAGATGGAGCTCAAAAGACACATTACTGGTTTTCAACCCCAGAGCCTGGTGAAAAGTAGAGAGGGTGTCTATAACTTACCTGCATCTACCTCTAACTCCTGTAAACAAAAGTCCACTGGAATGATGTCATAGCCATTTATTGATTTTCAATAAAAGACTTCAGACTACAGCAGAGACCTTATGGTATGCATAAAATATTTACCACCTCTCTCTTTTCAGAAAAAAAAATGTTTGCTGAAATATTGATGGAATGCGAACATCCATATTTAATCCATTAGCAAGATTCAAATAGATTTGAGGACCCAATATTTTATCTCTTGTGCACTGGGAATAAAAAGCATAAGGTAGTAGCTAGTCATTTTTGTTGGCTAACAGACAAGTCACCACAGTGCCGGGAAGCTCTGCAGCCCCAGAGTGCTGCAGGCCTTAGCACGAATCTAAGAAAAAGCTAAGCACCATGGGAATCCTATATTTGAGAGGTCATCAGCACACTGTGACTTCACCTCATTTGAAAGTGATTTCACACTATGTTTTATGGTTATGCTCATTTACTTCCTGAGTGTTTAAACTATCTCAACTTTATACAATAATGCAGGAATGAATGTGCTTTGTTTGTATTTTATTTTTTTGTTCTGAATGTTATATTTTAAATTTTTTAAATATTTAATTTTAATTTTTTATTGCAATTTATTCACTTTGTATCCCAGATGCAGCCCCCTCCCACCCTCTTTTCTTCCCATGCCCCTTTCCCAGTCCACTGATAGAGGAGGTCCTCCTCCCCTTCCATCTGACCTTAGCTTTTATTTTTGAGATTACAATATAGTTACATTTCTCCCTTTCTTTTCCTTATTCCAAAGCCTCAATATACTACCTCTCCATCACATTCATGGCCTCTTTGATCACTAACTGTTAGTGTAGGTATCTATGTATGTGCATAGACATGTATGTTCCTAAATATAACCTTCACAGTCCTTTTAATGTTACTCAGTCCTTTTAGTGCATGTAAGTTTCCAGAGCTGATTATCTATCTGGCACTAGACAACTAACGAGGATCACCTTTCCTAATCCAATCTTTTCTCAGTTGTCTCTAATGCAGGATTGAGGACTTTGGGGCTTTTTTTTTCATTCACTTTGGTATGTCCATCGGTGCCATCCTTCTTCTGTTTAAGTTTGAGTGATCGTGTTGCTGAGAATAAATATGTACAAAGTTGTGTGTGCATGAATGTTTGATGTTTAATATCTGTTGACAACTTGAATGTGTTTATGACCTCTGGGAATGACTGTGTGGATATTCCCTGAGGTGTTTAACTGATGGGGACACCCACTGTGAGTAGTAGTAGCAGCATCCCATGCCCTTGGATGTTTCACTAAATACAAAGGAGAAGACAAGTGAAACACCAGTGTTCATCTCTCTCTGCTTCTTGACTACAGACAAAATGTGGCCAGCCTCCTGATCTTCCTGTGACCATGCCTTCCCCGCTGAGACAACCTATACACACAGTGTGCCAAATCATCTCTTCCTTCCTTACCTCTGGTTACTCAGATATATTGTTACAGCGATGAGAAAACTAATAGGATATGTAACACATTTATATATGCCCCCTTAACATACACATTACATACATTTAATGTGTATATTTAACACATATATATATGTGTTCTTTATGTTATATATAACATAGAGTAAAATGTCCTTATCATATGTTTGCACATCTGTGTTTAAAGGCTGTTTTTTTTCTCTCCCAGAAAAACAATAATGTTACGTAAAAATAATTATATGCTTGCAATATTGTTGTATGCTACTACCCAGTGCTAGTGAAGTCATGGTCATTGGAGGAGAATCAACAAACACTAATTTACCAAACCAGCGTAATCCCTAAAGGCAATCTACAAACGTTTACACGCAGATATGTGTGAGTTTCCTCATTGAGGAAACACTTGCAACAACAATAACAACAAAAAGTCAGATACAGAGTTGTGGAGCCCAGTCCCAGTGGCTACTAAGATGCAGGGAGCATCACAGAACAGGGGGAAGAAAGTTGGTAATGGCTGTCCTTTCTTGTTCTGCACTGTCCTCCATTACTTTTTACTCCTTTAAACCATATGCTTTTCTTGTTCCTACCTTGTTCCCCTTTTTGTCTTTATCCATAATTTCCTCTTCTGGTCTCTTAACTAAATACTACAAAAATACTATATACACTTTGTGGTTTATAAATGTTATAATATTTAACATATTATATTTATAATATAAATTAAATATTTAAATATAAATATTACAATATTTATAAACCACAAAGCTATGAATGGTGGAGGCAGCAGGAAGCAGTTGGTAGGGCAAGGAAAAACAAAGTGAAGGGAACATGGAGACGGCTCTGTGATTAAGACCACATGTTGCTCTAGAGAGGACCTGGGCTCAGTTCCAAGTTCTCACATGATGGCTTAGAACTCTCTGTAACTCCAGTTCCAGTAGATCTGACACCCGCTTCTGGCTTCTGTCAGTTTCGGGCATGAACATGGTACACATAAAATAAAAATGAATGTTTAAAATATAAGAACACTGAAAAAAGAACAAAATATAATGATACACATATATGCAAATGCCATAATGCAACCTAATTCTTAATATGCTAACTGAAATAAATAAATAAACAATAATTTAAAAAGAAAGATCCTGTGGAAACCTAGTTAGTTCCTCTGCAAAAAGTGTCCTTGTCTTTCCCAGTAAACTGATGTGATTGCCATCACCTCTAGTTGAAAGAAAAAAGTGTCAGTAAACATGGATGTGCCTGTGGTGGCACTGTGTGTATGTGTGTGTGTGTGTGTGTGTGTGTGTGTGCTCTTGGCTGCACAGTAAACATTACATATTGGAAGTCAACGTACATCCGTGGGTGTCCATCTTGTTAGGGGGAAGGGTTCTTGTTGTTCACCTGTGCTTATGCCATAACCATGCAGGGAGTCTCTAGTCTCTGCCTCCCAAGTGGGTGTAGCAGTTCTAGAAATGTGTGTGTGTGTGTGTGTGTGTGTGTGTGTGTGTGTGTGTGTTATCATGTTTGGCTTCATGTGTGTTCTGGGGAATCTGAACTAAGATCCTTGTGCAAGTATGGCAAATACCTTATCACGGAACTGGAACACTTCTTACTGAAACTTTTGTCTATAACTCTTCTATTCAGAAACTGAAGGTACTTTTTTCACTATGTTTGTTTGTTGTTTTTTTCTGTCCTCCCCTTTTCTCAACTTTTCTAAATTAAACTGCTGCTAATGTTCTTTTGAAGTGTTCATTAGATACTCCTTAGTGACCCTTAAAAGTGCATAACCTAGATGTCCCTTAAAGGAGGAATGGATACAGAAATTGTGGTACATTTACACAATGGAATACTAGTCAGCAATTAAAAACAAGGAATTCATGGAATTTTCAGGCAAATGGATGGAACTAGAAAAGATCATCCTGAGTGAGGTAACCCCAAAGCAGAAAAACACACATGGTATATACTCACTTGTAGGTGGATATTAGCCATATAATATAGGATAAAAATACTTAAATCTATAGTCCTACAGAAGCTAAGCAACAAGGAGGACCCTAGGGAGGATATTTAATCCTCATTCAGAAGTACAGGCATCTGAAGCTGGAGACGACAGGGAACAGGACAGGAACCTACTACAGAGGGCCTCTGAAAAAAATCTGCCCAGCAGTGTATTAAAACAGATGCTGAGACTCATAGTCAAACTTTGGGCAGAGTGCAAGAAATATTATGGAAGATGGAGAAGATAGAAAGACCTAGAGGGGACAGGATCTTCACAAGGAGACCAACAGAGCCAAAAACTGTGGTCCCAGAGGGCCCTGAAGAAACCGATGCACCAACCAAGGACCATGCATGGAGAGGACGTAGACACTCTGCTCAGATGTAGACCAGTTCAATGTCCATGTGGGTTCCCTGTTAAGGGGAGCAGGGGCTGTCACTGACATGAATTCAGTGGCTGGCTCTTTGATCACCTTCCCCTGGGGTGTGTGTGTGTGTGTGTGTGTGTGTGTGTGTGTGTGTGTGTGTGTGTGTGTGTGAAAGAGAGAAAGAGAGAGAGAGAGAGAGGATAGGGGGGCGCGGACAGCCTTACCAGGCCACAGAGGAAGAGGATGCAGCCAGTCCTGAGGAGACCTGATGGACTAGGGTCAGATAGTAGGGGAGGAGGACCTCCCCTATCAGTGGACTATGGGACGGACATAGGGGGAGAAGAGGGAGGGAGGGTGGGACTAGGAGATAAGGGAGGGGGCTACAGCCGGGATACAAGGTGAATAAATTGTAACAAGTTATAAATCAATTTAAAAAGTGCATAACTTGTGAAAACTCACGGGGACTAGCCATCTTTCTGAACCAGTTTTTGAAAAGGAAATAGTTGCCTGCTCTAGCCACATTTATGTTAAAGTAAGTGAGTGCCACCTAGTGTTCATTTGCTGCAACTACTACTAGTATGGAATTTTAAATTGCTATTAACTCTTGGTTTCTCCAGTTCCTAGTGGCTAAAGAGCGTGAAACCGATGTTTGTGCGATAAGATACAGCGTGAAACAAGTTCGCATTATGCCAAGCATATTAGGATCACTGATTGCAGAACCCCCGGAAAGCTCTCCGTGTGCCTCCAGGCTTCTCAGAAACAAATCAGTGTGATGCTTTGGTGGCTTATACACACCCTTTTCTCCCTTCTTTTCCCATAACCTTACACTCCAAGAAACGGTAAATACGTCACTCCTCTTTCTCCCCCACCCTCTTTCACTTTAGTCAGATTAATTTTCATCCTGACCACTGCATTTGATCATAAC
>CM053759.1:18274803-18287608 GCA_028658305.1 Pachyuromys duprasi | reverse complement strand
TGCATTGGGTTTGCGCCCCCCCCCCCCCCCCGGCGCTGAGAAGGGTACAAGAGCTTGGGTCTGGATGGACCATGCCAAACAAAACAAAACCAAAACCAACAACAACAACAAACCTGCTTCATTTTATTATAGAAATAGCATGCAGTTTGTGATGGTTGGTTTTAATGTGAATTTGCCACAAATTAGAATCACCTGAGTGGCACCTACCTGAAGCATTATGATTACCTTTACTGATGAAGGGAGAGCCGCCGCTCACGTAGGCGCCACCTTCTGGTTGCAGGCCAGACTGAAGAGGGAAGATCTCTGGCCTTTTGCTTGCGTGACCTTCCGTCGCTCCTCATTGATTTACACTGTTGGTGTTAATGATGATTCTGTAACTGATATCAGAGCCAGTGTTACCAGATTTCTTCCACTTTTGACCAGGGTCCAGCGCCTCTCCAGGAACCTTCTTGTTTGGGGGCACCGGATTGGGACTGACAAAGCACCAACTCTGAAAACACAACTATGAGATTGTCCTGCTCTCCAATGTGAAACAGACATTGTGCAGATACCCCAAACGCCTGGGCTCCCAGCCGTCTCTCAGTGAGGAGACAACTGTAGTTACTATTTTCAAAGCACCCCAGTAAACAATATCCTTCTGTGCTCTCTGCTTTAGTCCCTGCCTTGCCTTGCCTTCGTTGTGGACTTTAACCTGTAAGTCCATAACCTGTCGCAGGAAAAACAAAACAAAACATCCAACTAGAACATAACACAGTCACAAGTGGTTTACTCCAGCTGAGACAGATGTAAAACTCATCCCTAGAACTCATTCTCATTTGGTAAATCTAAGAGAAATTTTTGGCCCATGAATGGACCAACCTTTACCTAACCCTCACTCTGCAGCTGTCCGTGGACCTCACTGTTCTGCTTTCCACTTCTGCTGAGTGAAAACCAACAGTATCTGTTCTTCTGTGGTCTGACTTGCTCTTTCATGCAGCCCCACATGCTGAACATGTGTCTAGGAGGAATTTACTACATCTCAGACTATCCCCTTGCAAGGACAGGGGCAGGGACATAGTAGAATACACCTCCAATTCCAAAAGGAATATACAGTTTGAAGCCGAATAGGTCTACAAAACTAGACTTTGACCAAAAAAAAAAAATCCAAGAGAAAGCCCTGGATTCTATTTCTTAACAGGCAGGCAGCTCCTACCATCATTTATACTCCCCAAAACAGCAGTAGCAGCAGCAGCAGCAGCAAAAGAAGCAGAGGGTGGGAGGAGAGAGGGAGGATAGAAGCTAATGAAGCATCAGTGAATGTGGTGGGCAGGTAATGGGCTTTATCTCGGAGGTAGATGGTTTTTCTCTCCTCCTCCCATTCTAGTCTCTTCATCTGTTACTGAATGTAATGTGCATATTTTCTGAGGCTTTCTCTGTCTCTAGCCTTAGTTACTGCTTTCTGCATTTGCATTCACCTGACATGTGTTCCTGAACCCACCCCACGAGAAATTGCACCCTCTGTAGTAGCCTCTGTCATTCTCTGTAGCCTTTTAATTTTTTTCTTTCTTTACTACCGAAATCTGAGTGTGCCTTCCTGCCACCACCCACTTCAGAGGAAGGCTGCCCGCCTCAGGAGTGGTTACTCCTGCTTTATTCCCCTGGGATTCTAGCAGTCAGCTCATTGGTATCACCTGCCATTTTCTGAAATCTGCATTTTTTTACACTCAACGTCAATCAAGTTGCCTGTCCTTTCTATAACTTGGATTCTTGAGGTGGGGGACTATTTGGAATTGGGAAAGAGAAAAGGCTTGAGCCAATTAAGTAGGACTGGCTCCCTGGTGTGTGCTCTAGGACTTCAGTTTCCTCTGTGCTGGGAGTTAGTAACAGCTCAGAGAGCTATACGTGCAGGCCATGGCAGAAAAATGTCTTCCTGAACATGGGCTAGGAGACAAGTTCCGTATACAGTACAAGGACGACAATTTCTAATCAAATATCAAGCACGGATCCCATTCAAAAAACAATAAAAACAGCTTATCCAATAAAAGCATACATTAAAAAGCTTTTGACCTAGCTTTTTTTTTCTGGAGTGTCACAGAATCAAACCACTAAAGCGGCATACACATTTAACAGCAACGTGGTGTGCTGTCTTTGCAGGTTGTGCTGACGCCTTAAAGGTTGGGCTAGAACCAGTCTCCTTTTGAGTTATGGAGAATCCCCCAGCATTTAAATCAAGAGCCACACAAGACGGAGTGCTGAAAGGGGCACTATCCATCTTATGGCCTGTTACACTGAACACTGATAGCATGGTAGGGGCATCAAATAGGGGTAGGCGGCTACAGCTGCATAAATGAATGTGCTCTGGAAAGAGAAAAAGGAAAGATCAAACTGTTGGCCAAGTTGAGAACAAAGAGCAATGACTCAAGTCCCTTAGTCTGTGAGCACTGACCGGATGTACTGAGAAATCCGACTTTATAGACATCCTAGTGAAAAGGGAGAACTTTTGGGTTCTGGGGCAGCTACTTTGGGAGCAACAGATACAAGAATCAGAGCTCCCAGTATTTGTAGCGGACCTGCAGAACATTTGCAGTAAAATAACACTAGAGGGTGCTCATTGCATTCATACAAAGTCTGGCTGAGCAGAAGAGAGTACAGGGCAGAAAAAAATAGGTAAAGCCACTTGTATTCTGGTGAAATATGCTGACTTTCTAGCCACTGTCCAAATGTGTGATGCTTATTTACAAATGAGGCATTGGGGATACAGTTCTGCATTGTTGGGGGAAGTAGGCAAATTGACCCATCCATACGAGACTGGCAAGGAGACTACATAAAGCCTAAATCTGTCATTAAAAGGTACAAATATTCCTTCATCTGTGCGGATACTTCTAAAGGTCTCATTTTTAATGTAAGTCAGCAATGCTTGAAGCCAACACCAAGGGTCTTACCTAACGCAATGTTATCTAGGAGTCTCCTTCCCCACACCCACCTCCACTCCCAAAATGGCAGTGACAAGTATATTTGTTGCAACTAGGATGAGAAAAGCCAAGTAAAATGGGCTAGGTTGACTGGTTAAAAGCTGGGCTGCTAAAGCTGCAGGTAAAGAATTTAAATAGAGAAGTCATCTGGGGGAAAAGGCGCTCCCAGACACCATGGGTTAGTGAATAAAAACCCAGCAGGGGAAAGATTTCTTGCTATAAGTTCTGGGACAAGGAGGCCTCCAAAGACCCATATACCACAGACTGTTTCCCCCGCTGTTGGTTGCATTCTAAATAAATGGTAAATCCTCAGGGCTGAAGACATGACATGCTCTGACCTCGGAACAGGGGAAATATGGCTGTAAGTGAGCCTGAGTCTTCCTCCCCACCGAGAGGTCCTGTGCAAACTACTGTGAACTAACTGTCCTCAGCACTCCCTCACGGCTCTGGACTTCATGTGTTGTGCTAACAGTGATAAGCTAGGCGTGCCTGCTTGGGAAATATGGCACACCTGTTATGGACACAGCCAAATGCTTTTTGATCAGTTTTAAGGCTGCAGCAGACAACTGAAGTTTGAAGCTATGGCTGTTCCTATTTCCCAGTTCATCAACTTAATGCTATGTTTTCTAAGAGATGTGATGCATCTGTGAAACCTCTCTCTAAACGTATGCCTATAGATCACTGACATTATCGTCTACAGTTACAGGCTGGATTACAGTGGGTGGTAGCTACTGAGGAGAGTAATAACCAGTCAAACTATGCATATACGTATGGATGAACTGTCCCTCCTGAGTTAAACAGGCATGATCTGAACTGTTTTGTCCTTTTCCTTACTCCCAAGATTTAAATTGTTTTGGAGGACCACCTGGTATGTAATGGGGTCTGCCACCAAGTAAAATGAGTTAAATCATTTTGGGGCTCAGTCTAAATGGGAGGTCCTGGCTGTTTATAAAGGAACCTAAAAATAAATCCAACCTATGTACACGATGGCTATTGTGTATTAACATATATAGTACCAGTATGTGTGTGTACATGTGTGGGTGTAGACTTATGACCTTATGTCTTGAGAAACAAAATTATAACCTCCTTTCACAGGAATATGGGATGGCTGACACGAGAGAGATGTTTCAAGACTAGATTAATGTGAGACGCTCAATGGACAATGAAACAATGCATCGCTTAGCATGGATGGTACATCTCACAATCTCACAGCTGTGTGGCTGTGCTGTGCTCACTGATGGTCATATTTACTGCATAAGTGGATAAGCAGATATACAATGAGATATTTGTTTCTCCAAGGCAATGCTCATGAACTCCCCAAAACTTGCATTCTGCCCCAGCTTGGTGGGATATTCCCTAAGCATCTCCTCACTTCAGGGCACCACTTTAGATGTCTCTATGCAAATGAGGTTTGAACTGATTTTTAACCACCAGGGCATTAGACAACAGCCACAGGAGTATATTCTTATATTATTTGTTTGCTTGAGATCCTGTACACCAGGCTGCTCTTGAACTCATTACGGAGAGGAGGCCGGCACTGAACAAAGACAATCCACCTGTTTCAGCCACTCTACACACTAATATATTCTTGACTAACTGGGTGGGCGGGGGAGGGTTTCAAATGAGAAAGACAGGACTGCAAAATAGAACGGTCTGAGAAACCAAGACACTCGTGCTGGGACATGTGTGTTCACGAGGACAGCGTGCCATGCTTGCATACTCAGTGATGGGACACACATTACTAACGCCCTCAGGTGTTTAAAACAGAACATCCAGATGACAATGGATGTTCATTACTGGGGTTTGCCTTTGCCTTGTCTCATTACTGGGGTTGCCCCTTTAATTGGAGTTCCTGCTGTTTTAAGATAAATGTCTGTTGCTATGGCAAAGTGGCCCAGTTCTCCAACCAGAGTGGAGGTAATTATATCAATATATATGACGTCCCCTACAGGGCTCAGGGAACACTGCAAAACAGGGGGTGGGCAGTCTGTAAAAGCAGCAGGAAGGTAGGCAGGGAGGGGTGCATTTCTGTTGCAGCCAGTTACTCCAGGCTTCTTATAACCACAACCACGTCTATGCCGAGCAACTGTGGTGACCTACAGGAAACTTTGGCCCTCAGCCATGGCAACAGAGTCATCAGAACATTACAGATCGTTACATCTAAGGTAATGTTAATGACCATGAGGTTGTTGACATTCCCTCTTCGAAACCAGGAAAGTAGGGGACTCGTAAGCTTCTCCTCTCAGATTTGAATCACCACTCCCTCCTGCCAACTGTACATGATGATGAATTATATGAGGTTTTTGCAGAATGCCAGGTATGAGACTTTGCAGTCATACAGTTACCTGTGAGTTCCCGTGATCCTATAAGGAAACCAACGTTATCATTCATTTGCCATGCTTAATTTGGTGGAAAAGTATTTGTCTTGCATTTGTGGCAATGTTTGAAGCTATGTGTCATCGTATTAAGTGAAATAAGCCAGCACTGAGATATAACAAGTAAATCATGATCTTACACAGATGGAGTCTTAAAACCTTCATCTCACTGAAGTTGAGAGTGGGCTAGCAGTTCTTAAAGGCTAGGGCCTTTAAAGGAACAAGTATGAGGAAATGTTGGGTGGTGGCTACCAGGATCCAGAGAATACCTACTGTTCTAGGTACTTCCTTACTCCCACCAGAATGGTGCACTAAATTCTCTTTACAGTATTCTAGAGTTTCTCTAGCCCACAGCTCCACACTCTTTTTCTTTTTTCAAATGAGCCCCACAAGTTCTGAAGACCTGTGGACCACATAGTCAGGTTTATGGCAGTGATAACTCACTTCTCTGTAGTAAATTTCTGAGTTAGTTCTGTTTCTGGTTGCTATGACCAAATACTTGACAAGGGGCAGCATATAGGAAGAAATTTACTTTGGCTCAAATATGAGGGTAGAGTCCGTTGTGGTAGGAAAGAAATAGCAGACCTTGAGAATATCTGTTCAACACCTGGGGATGAGGATGCAGAGAAAGGAGAATTTTAGCACTCAGCACAGTTTCTTCTATTTCCTTCTTTATTCATTTCAGTTCTTCAGTCATAGCATGTTGTCCTGTGCTGTTTTTAACAAAATCTCAATTATTTCATTTTACCAATAAAGACTTGGGGAGCCAGATTCTGGGATGAAAGCCTGCTAGCTCAGAGAGGTAGAGAAAGTGCCCAGCTGACCTTTCTCCTCAGCCTCCTTCCACACAGTCTCCAAAAGACCTCTCAAACTGAGTGTTCTCTCCTTCTACTTCCTGTGAATCTCCCTATTCACTCCCTCATTTCATCTTAATCTCTTTGTTTTTTTTTTCCTATGTTTACTTCCTGTCAACCAGTTGCTTGCCCCACCTCTTGACCTAGGGTTAACCTTTTAAAATCCTGTTTACAATACTCAAGCAGAAAGCTCTTGGATTAAAGGTGTGTGTTAGTGCTGAGCCACACCACAACTAGAAACATGTTTTTCCAGTAAACAGCACAACCTCAGGGTTCTCAGTGTGATCGAATATCCTGCAATAGTCATGGATTGTCAACTCAATACAACAAAGAGTCAACTGGGAAGAGGAAACTACAATTGAAAAATTGCCTCAATTATGTTGTTCTTTAGCAATGTCTGCAAAAGAATGTCTTGACTGGCATTTACTATACAATGTTTGTACCTTCTTTGGGTAGCACCACGGGAAGATGGGAGGGCCTGGGCTGTATAGGAAAGTTAGTTGACCAAATCAGAAAGCTAGCCAGGGAGCAGCACTCCTCCATGGCTTCTCCATTAGCTTCCACTTCAGCTCCAGTCTTGGCTTCCCTCAATGATGGACTATGACCTGGAAATACAAGCTGCAACTAACCCCTCCCCCAAGATGCCTTTGGTCATGGTGTTTACCAGAGCCATAATAGAGCACACAACAGCAGATATCATCACCCATATTCAAGACTTGTCCTTTCAATTAATTCTCTCTGGACACACTCTCCTGGGCACACCCAAACTTGTACCTCTCTAGCACCATAAGTATTTTTTAATCCAATCAAGTTCATACACCAAATTAACTAATTCACAAAGCTACTGGCAGATGGAACAAAAACAGAGATCTGAAGGAAAAGTGAAGGGAGGCCAATGATGGGAAGACGCTTTCCTTGCAGTTTCCACTGCTCCATCATCACAACATTTCTATAGAGGTTAAGGCCCAGAGGTTATTCTGTTCAGAAACTATTTTCTAAGGATGGGTATTTGGTTTCAGACATCCCTCAGTGCCTACCTGCCTAACGTGAACTTCCCTTCCCCCTTTATATTCCAGACATTTTGCATGTTGGTTCCCTACTCTCTCTCTCTTTCTCCTCTGGCTCTCCTTCTCTTCTTCCTCCTTCTTCTATACACACTTCTCTCTCTCCTCTCTCCCCTCTCTTTGCCTCCCTTTCTCTCCCTTCCCCTCCCCCTACGTAGCAGCTTTCTATCAACGTGCATTTCTCTACTATAACTTCATCTTTCAATTAGCCCATTCAGATGTTTCAGTCAATGGGGCTTCCACAGAAATCTTGAAATGGAAGGCCTTACTTAACAGAATCAGAAAACATCATTTCTTATACTTTTTCCAAAGGCTGAAATAGGCATTTACATACTGGTATAAATATAGTAAATTTAGTGGCACTCAAAGAGGATAAAGAAAAGGGAAACAGCAGTAGTAAACACAAGTACTTCCATTCAGTAGGGACTAGCTTTAGCCAATTACTGAAAGGATCCATTCCTCACGCATCAATAGCAGCTGCATGCTTGCATAGGTCCTTCACTGTTTCAATTACATCTTTTGAGTGATTGGTAATATAAACTCAACACTTCTTACTATGAACACAAGCTGTCCTGTGGACAGCAGTCAAAATATGAAAGGACTACTTTACAAATTTGTGTGGTCTCATCACCGAAGAGAGTGCTATTCTGTCAGGATTTATTCAAAGTGGCTGCTAGAGCCTCTACTTATAATTTCAGTCCAGGAACAGCAGCCCCCAAGGTAATGACAGCTGCAGAGTAGAAATGCCATCTAGCTCTGTTCAAGTCATGCCTGCCTTATACAGAGTCCCATGGACACTACTGACAAAAGAGAACCAATTCATCTCATAAAGGAATAGGGACCCTAGGTACATTTACATATCTAATTCTATGACCAATTGGGCCAGACCAAGCTTTCATAAGCCCATGGTAATCCCCATGGTATTGAATACAGCTCTACCATACTGGAATTATTTAGATAAACTTAGAGTAGTATTTATACTATACATCCCTTGGAGGTGGTGTCCAAGCCATCATTCAGAAAGCACTATGAGAATCATTTAATTTTTATATGCATAGGACTACTATTTTTTTTTTACCTGGACTTTTTTGAAGTGAGTTATCTGAATCTATATGAACCCCACAGACCACATGGGGTGTAGCACTAACTTATTTTCACAGCAAGGTAGAGAGCAAGCTGCTTTGTTAGAAAGAAAGTCCTCTTGATAAAAGGAAAGAAGCAGCTATTCTCTAACAAAGGGAAAAGATTTTTTTCCAGATTTCAAGACTATTTAAAGAAAATTTGACCTATAGATGAATTGTCCAACTTGGTGTTTCTAGACTGTCCGTGATATCAGAGAGCGAACTTTCCATATACCTAAAAGCTAGGTAGTGAAACTCAAAACTTTTAAGAGCCTAATCTGCAAACAGGTTAGACTGATTAATTTAGAGACAAGGAAAACAGGAAGAAGAGCATGACCACAAAATAATTCATGATTATCTAAAGGGTATAAACTATATATCCCGTCTTTAAAATGTTTGTTTGGCAGTCTTGTCTAGTACAAGCTAGATTTGAGTTCCTCACGTAATAAAGTATGATCTTCAACTCCTGTTTCTCCTGCCTCCGCTTCCAAAGTGTTGGAATTGCAGGCATGAGTCGCCATGACCAGCTTGTGTTTAATTCTTTTTCAAGAGTCTATTTAAAGTCTTCCACAGGAGTTTGCACCTAAGGTAGAGAGTCAAGACTCTCCGTTTCAGTAGCTTGGTGAGGCCACAGCTTGGCAGCTGAAATGTTCAAGGAAACATGAGCAGTTACAAGTATACCATAAGGGCTTGTCTGCCTCACTTCTCCAGGTCTTTCAGTTTGTTTGAGACAGTGTCTTACTTTGTAGCCATAGCTTACCTGGAATTCCCTATGTAGACCAGGATGGCGTCTCCCAGAGTTCTGGCTGTATCTGCCTCCCAAGTGCTAGGATTAAAGGCTTGTGCTGCCACTCCTGGTTTTTCTATGTCTTTTACATGTTTCATCCTCCTGGTTGACAGAGATATAGAATGTCGTCAGGGTATGATCTTATCATACTGGAAGCAAACACATGCATAGAATTTACAACTTTATTATGTTGTTACATATAATTAATTTTATTTTCATATTCAAAACGTGGGAGCAGTTTCCCCTTTATGTATATCTGAAATCCCTTCCGATATTTCATAGGGGCCTAATTGCAGTCTGATTCTTTGAACTTCCCTCATATGTGGAACATCATTTCAAGATAGTCTAGTCTCTTAACATCATTTGGTTAAGTGTCATGGTTCATCATCTCTATCTTCCTGTTGTTAAGATCCGAGCTACATAGAATTTCCAATGGATTTCTAGGGACTTATTCATCTGCTTCATTACTTTGAGGACAGAGGCAGGGCAATTGTCACTTTGAAAATAGACCACTTAGGAAGGTGAAATATCCTTTAGCAATGCTGAAGATTTTCTTATTCCAGGGGGATAGGCTTTAACCCAACTGAAAAGAAATATGTCAATAAAACTAGTAGATATTAGCCTATACAGTCAGTGAAGTCCACTTGCCAGATGACAGACACTTGCCTTGATGCCATGGGCAGTACATGATAGCCACTTCTTTTTGCATTAGTTCAGTCTCTGGGAATTTTCTTATCTTCTAATGAGTGCCTACATTCTTTTGATTAAAGGCAAAAAAATCCTCTCTATCTTTCCCCTTGGTACAGACAATTAAAAGACATACCTTGAGTGAGTTTAAGTGTTAGTGTTTTTATCTTGTAAAAATTAAATGTCTATGATTCAAACTACTGAGTAAACATACCTGACAGAAAGAGGCATTAATTTATAATATCATTAAGGGTCATTGTTTCATAAACAATGTGGAATTTACCATAATGCATTAACACTTTTATTACATTATTTATATGTGTGTGTGTATGATTGCAAAAATCATTTTGTGAGAAGCAGTTCTCTCTTTCCACTATGTGGGTCCCTGGAATGGAACTTGGGTTTTCAGGCTTGGTAGCAGGCACCTTAACTCTGTCCCATAAGCCATATTGCCAGCCTAAAGCTATTTCCATCCAGGAAGAACTTTTAGTCTTCGTGGGCAAATAGCTGCCTGTCAGCCTCAGTTAGTGAGAAGAGACAGCATCAAGGACCTTTACACATTCATCACATGCAATAAGAGTGCAGTTCCTATAGGCAGCAGAAAGCAGCTGGGTTTAATGCTGGTGTTCTTTGAAAGGTCAGATTACATGGCTTAACAGAACAGAATGATTTGGCCAGCTCCCTGGAATTAAGTCAGTGTCTTCAGCTTTTGTCCAAAAGGGTTGAGGCTTGATGTTTCAAGTACACAGCAATAGCTTGCTCAAGTGGTAGTTATCTAGCTTGCTTTAGCACATTACAAAGTAGCTGGTTCAGACTGGAGACAAACAGGCCCTCCGTTGGCCGCTTGATTTAATTGCTTTCAGAAATAATTACAGGTTGGGAAACTTCACTCACTAACTGAACAAAATATCATCGCCCAGTTCTTTCTAACTACTGTATATACGGTTTAAATATTTTCAATGTGTTAGGCAACCCCAAAGCAAATGTCAATGAGTGGTACATGCTTAGAACCCTAGCTGAGATGGAAAGATGACCATGAGATCAAAGCCTTTTATGTAGTTCTCCTGTACTATATACTGAGGTGCAGTTGAGCCCAAGCTATAAAGCAGTGTGACAGTTTATACCAAATAGATGACGATGATGATAATTTTCTTCAAATTAAATAGCTGTATCATCATCACAATACAATACAATAAAATGAATGAAAGCAAGTCAATGTTCTATAGGGCAAATTGAGCCCTCAAAAATCTTTGTAAAAGTAGAAACCAAGCACCATGTGTGAAAATGAGACAAGGGAGGGTAATGAGGGGCGAACGCAATCAAAATATGTTACATATGAAAATTTCATGATGAAAGCCACCATTACATGAAAACAATACACTCTAAATTAAGTAGACTCTAAGTTAAAAAAAAAACAGCAACTATTTTCTGAGTTGTTTTTTTTTTTAATTTCAGAAAAGAGCTGTCGTTTGTAAAGGCTCATAAGGAGGCTCATTTTCCTCAAATTAAATAGCTATATTTCTTCCCAGAAAATCTCATAACTGTTTACATATCCTAAAGACCTCAGTGCTGGAAATAACCTTTTTCCTAATCACTAATTAAGCTTTATTGACCTTGCTAAGACGGGAACCTCCAACAACTTGTTCTTTGCAAATCTGTGTTTTTTATAGAAGACAGTGTAGACCCACATTCAGCATAGTGATTAAGAGTTTGAATGGTGTATTTTAGTAAAAACTCATAAAGTAGGCTAGTGGTCATCATTTACACATTGTAGAAGGGTCCCTTGACTTAATTACAGCATTCTCAAATCTTTACCCAAATCTCTCCTAAGATTATGTGTGAGCATATGAATCTGTAGAAGAATATTTCCAAACTGTATTCAGATGGATTTTTGACTTGGAGTCTGTTCATTTGAAGACAAAAAATAACCGTGGCCCACTTTCCAGGAAAATGAAAAAGGGAAGCATTTTCAGAATGAGGACAGTGAAACATTTCTGATCTGCTGGTAAAGTGCTCAGAACAGAGTAAGTTTGCAACGGCTGGGTAAAAATGTGCTTCAAAAGTATTAGAACCGTGGATTAAACTGAGTTGAGTATCTCCCAGTTGGAAAAGTACTATGTTAAGATAGGGATTGGTTTGTCTTTTAAAAGCACTTTAATAGGCATGAACTTTCAGCTCTGCTGAGAGTCTCATCTGGCTATACTGCTAGTTTGACAATTTAATATATTTCAGAGGATATTGGCTTTCCTGGTGTGATGGTTGGTCTTGGTTGTCAGCTTGACTGGATTAGGAGATATCTAGGACTGAGCTGAGAAAATGGCTCCCAGTTAAAATGCTGGCCACCCAGTCAAGAGAACCTGAGTTTGGACTCTCAGGACCCACACAAATTCCCAGTTAGCATAGCAGCTTACCTAAATTCCAGTCTCTGGTGGAGGAGATGGAAATCTCAAGGGCAAGTTGTCTAGTGAGACTGGCCATATTGGTGAGCTCTGGGTTTGACTGAGAGACCTGGCCTCAACAAATCAAGTGAAATAACAATCAAGGAAAACTCCTGAGAACCTTGTACACGCACAAGAGCCCTCACATTCATGCTAACATGCTTACACACATGAACATCATATGCACAAACACACGGGAGAAAAGGGAGAGAGAATCATGACTGATGAAATATACCTGTAGGTTAGGATAGTTGCTAAGAGGACTTTCCTGTGTGAGTGGGAGAGAAAGTCCTACCTTCAGTGTGGCCAGTTCCTTCCAGTGAGTGATCCAGATGAAAGAGGAGTCTGGGAAAAAAGCAGGCTGGAACTATCTACCTTTTCTTCCTCTTTTTTTTTAGGGTTTTTTTTTTAATGTTATTTATTTATTTTTATATCAATCACAGGTTAGGCACTTTGCATCCCAGGCGTAGCCCCCTCCTTCTTTCCCTCCCACTCTCCCCATCCCTCCCTCATCTCCTCCCCGCCCCC
>CM053759.1:18192891-18274303 GCA_028658305.1 Pachyuromys duprasi | reverse complement strand
GAGCATTGATCATGCCAACCTGGGTCCTCCTTCTTGGATATCTTCCCTACTACCTTCTCTTCTTAAGTGAAGGAATCTGCCCTTGCTCCTGACATCAGAGTTCAACATCTTTGAGCTTTCAACAAGGACTGAATAACTT
Source organism: Pachyuromys duprasi (assembly GCA_028658305.1). NCBI lineage: Eukaryota > Metazoa > Chordata > Mammalia > Rodentia > Muridae > Pachyuromys > Pachyuromys duprasi. The sequence goes on along the minus strand of CM053759.1, from coordinate 18,274,164 downwards.
CCTTCTCCAGGATACTTCCAGGTTTTCAGCACTAGACTAAACAAGCATCCAGCTTCTTAGCTGGATTGAGAAACTAACCAGCTAGATGAAAGTCCCCTATGTGTTTAGAAATGCGTAGATCCTATCAGTTCTATTGCTCTACTGAAGCTTGCTTAATATGTATTCTTAATCTGTATACAGGTATAAAGGGGTTTGAAATTATGTCACTTTTACTTGCATTTGCTACCTCTCTGGAAGGGATATGTGAGCATTAATTTTGTACAACAAGTCTACACCTGTAAGTGACACTGAACATTCTGATGTGTTCTTTGGAAAGACCCAAATTAGATGTTTATCCCCTGGGCTGCACGCCAGTGGCTGTAGAAAAGGCTGCTCAGGAATTTCCTGATGCTCAAAGACATAAGCACAATTCAACTTGGCCATTTTGTGTTGACCAAGAGCTTATTGGTTTGTATAGGTTGTTCCCAGGTCTTCTATAAAGAGGTAATGGTTGAATCACCTTTAGACTCTAGTAAAGTCGTCATCTATTTACACTTCTACCTGATGCTCTGGATGTTTATCAAGCCTGTGTTTGTTTGTGCTTCTGGGCAATCACTTTTCCAGTACCCATTCTATTATAATATGCACACCGATCTTTTGATGAGGGCCTTATCAATTTCTCAGTAGTCCCATATCTAGTTGTTGACTATGACTGAGGATGTAAGCTTGTTAAGCTGAGCCTTCTCATTTTCCCAGTCATTAGAAATTTTGTAGGCTGTGGTGAGCAGTGGAGAAATGATCATCCTCACAGGACCCTTGAGTGAAAAAATAAATTATGATAAATCCAAAGTCACTCACGTAGAACAAGAACACAAATATGAGATGCACTATTTTCCTCCAACACCATGTCAGTCCCCTACTAGTACATTGAATGTCCTCTTTAAAAGTGAGGGGAGGCAAACATTTTAACATTCAGCAGTAGTTGTAGGAGTGATGGCATTGTCCCTGGACTGTGCAATGACCATGCCACTAACAAGAAGTATAACTGCAAATCTAGCTCATGTTCTCTCTCCTTCATCTCTCAGAGTCTCTTGCTATAAGGATGGAAAGGCACTGGGCACAGTGTTGTGGACTTTGCCAGAAACTCGAAGGCTCTCATCTGCTGGTTTGTGTGTGGGCTGAAGCCTACACAAAAATTGATAGTGTGAAGGGTCAGCTTCCTCTCTCTTTAGGCTTTCCTTCCAGATACCACCTCAGTAGCAAGTGTTCTTTTCCTCTAGAGTGAGCATCCTATGTTGGGTCCCTCGATGGGTCTTCAATGGAGAGACTGATTCAGTCTCACCGATAAACATATCAAGGAAATCATCTCTCCTGCTGCTCCAGAATCTCCTTTGACTCAGAAAGCAGCAAAATAAAAAGGGATGGAAGGTCTCTTGGGAGAAGAGGAACTGTAAGGGTTCAAAGTCATTGGGATTATTAACTCAGTTTCAATATTCCTGTTGTCTCTCAGCAGGGATTTTAGCATTGATGGCTGGAATCTTTGTTATGTAAATTTGGCCCCTTCCTTAAAACAACCTTTATTATGTATGTACAACATTGAACATATAACCCCCACCCACATTTTTGAATGTTGACAAAATAATTCTAACTGTAAAGTAATACAGAAATCCAATAACCTATTCAGAGGTCATCTCTCCTTTTTATCTAGTGCATATTTTGGTTGCATAGTCATGTAACAATATGCCATCTTTTCCTTAGTCACAGGCTCAGAACTACAATTAGGCCAGTCATCTAGAATTCTCCCAAAGGGGTTCCTGATAGTACAGTTAACTGTTTCCACAGCTACGCAAATTGTGATACTGACCTCCCAGACAGCCTGGCTTCTTAATGTATACCTTTGCTTAATTTATGTTGGGTCCATAGACTTTCAAGATTCTCTGCCTAAAAACAAATGATCTAAGCCCAAAATTTCTTGAGGTAAATCAAACACACACACACACACACACACACACACACACACACACACACACACGGCAGTAGGGCTGGAGAGGAAGCTCAGTGGCTAAGAGGGTTTACTGCTCTTTGCAGAGGACCCAACATTAACTTGGCAACTCACAGACATCTGTAACTCCAGTTCCCAGGATCTAATGTCCTTGTCTGACTTCCACAGGTTCCTTCATGTTCATGGTACACATTCAAGCATACACACATGCACATAAAATTGAATAAATAATAATTTAATAAAAGACACTGACCTTAGTTGTAATCAAAATTTAAGTTCCCTCATCAAAAACATATCACCTAAGCCCACACTGACCACAAGGAGCTCAGACAACGGAGAATGACAACAGAAAGGAAAGTTCAGAATTCATTGTCAGTGACAGATGGCATTAACTGGGATCACCTGGAGTCCATAGACAAGGGGGAAAAGCAAGGTTTGACAGTTACGTGTGGAGAAAGCACTTATCAGATAGCTATACTCTAAGTCAGTGGGTCTCAACCTTCCTAATGTTATGACCCTTTAATAATGTTCCTTATGTTTAGGTGACTCCCAACCATAAAATTATTTCATTACCACTTCATAACTATAATTTTGCCACTGTTATGAATTGTCATTACAATTATATACAGGATACAATTGTCGTTACAATTATACACAGATTGTTAGCTTCAGAGTACTGACAGAAGTTTATTGTGCTGTACTTATTTATTTAGTGAGCCTGTATATCATGCCTGCAGTCCGTGGCACAAGTGTGAAGGTCAGAGAACAACCTGCAGGAGTAGCTTCTTTCCTTTGTCTTGTGGGAAACCTAACTCAGGCTTTGCAGAAAGTGCCCTTACTCACTAAGCCATTTCATCAGCTCTTGACAGAAGTTTAAATGGAGACAGAACTGAGACAAGAGGTATGGATAATTAAGCAACCCTGGTCAAGGCCTGGTTGATGATTATCTCAGTTGCTGTTCTGTGTGGTGGTACAAGCGAGCTATTGTTCCTACCTATCAGCATTCTAAAACAGCGGTCTGGTTTCCAAAAAAAAAAAAAAAAAGGTTACTTCTGATACAGTCCTCAGTCTCAACATCACAGACAGACACCTTTATTGGTCAAAGGTCTGTTTCAGGGAGACTCACTGTTACTGTCCTGGTGCCTTATCATTAAGGTCTCTACTGATCAGTCCCGTGAATCCTGGAATCCAAAGTGACTACATGGAAAAAACAAACAAACAAACAAACAACAACAACAAAACCTCAAGAGAAAATGTTAAGGATGGAAGCACAGAGCCAGAGAGGGATAAGATAGAACTCAGAAGGTGACCAATGACCCCCTTCAACAGGAAGATACCAACTAACTATGATAGGTGCTTTTTAAATTTGAGGCTTTAGTATTAATACTACTCGCATTAGACAGACACCCTGAAAGTCTACGTCTTAGTTTGAGTTTTATTGCTGTGAAGAGACACCATAACCTTGACAACTCATAAAGAAATACATTTAATTGGGGCTGGCGTACAGGTTCAAAGTGCACTGTTATTATGATGGGAAGCATGGCAACATCCAGGTGGACAGTTTTCTGGAGAAGGAGCGGAGAGTTCTACATCTTGATCCGCAGGCAGAAGAAGGAGACTATGTGTCATACTAAGTGCAACTTGTGCATTTAAGACCTCAAAACTCCACTCCATAGTGACACACTTCCTCCAACAAGGCTACAATTCTCTATGGGCCAAGCATTCAAACACCTGAGTCTAGGGGGACCATATATATTGAAACTTTACCACAGTCTATAAAAGAGTCTTTGAGTCTTTAAGGTCCCCACTTTGTGTCTGTGTTCTACAGCCTTAGCTATTCCGGTTCAGGTATAGCACTTAATTCTTCCCAAGCAATCATTAGCTGGAGTCTCACTATTTTCTTCCAGGCATTTACTTGCGTGTATAATCAGATAACTTGCATCAATGACGTGACATAAGCATTGTAGCTTTCATTTCATATGAACAGATACGCCTGTGGCAGTGATATTGATTACCTGATGGCCGTCTACAATGATAGAATCAAAAGGGCATCTTATGTAGTAAGCCCACACCCTACCACTGAGCTTCAGCCCTGGCCTTATGCTGTCCTTTTGACATCTAATGTGTATACATGGGCAAAATAATTACGGTTCTAACAGTGTCAGTCCAAGTGCACAGGTCATAGGCTGACGCAGTCCCGTTCGTCCACCCGCCCATTTCTCCTCTGACCAGAGCACATCTGCTCCAGCCAGTTCTCCCTTGTTTTGATACATTCCTCTTTTCGTTGTTTTTCTATGGACCCCCATATAAGTTTGATTCAGTTGGCATCTGCGTACATTTTTGACCCTGCCTCCTCCTACATGCGGCTCACTCTCTACTCTGTCCAACCCTATCTTCTGACTGCACCCTTTGTCTCTCTCACCCACTCCCAAGCTACAGCCCTTGTTTATTGTTGACCTTTATGCTCTGGACTGCTACCCACGAACATTCATAAACTTCCTTACTTCGCTGCCTCAAAATCCTGTTCCCGGAAGGACTTTCTAATCTGTAAGGTGGTTGGCTTTGTGTCTACATATTACACCATCAGCTTATTCAGCTCCTGTATAGATACTTGCTTTTCTTCCTTGAAAGGTTTTATTTAGAATGTTATTATTCTTAATAACCTCTTCTAATTATTATAAAATGTTTAGCAGCAATGCATGCAGAATTAACGTGCACATGTACATTTTTGTTACATTTTTATCCCCCCCCCCGTGTGTGTGTGTGTGTGTGTGTGCGCATGTCAGCAAATAAAATGCATGGAGTAGTTTAGTTTCCTCCTTCCCACCATGTGGGACCTGACTATCAAACTCAGTTCTTCAGCATTGGGGACAGTCGCTTGTATCTGCTGAATCATTTTACCAGTCCTGATATAACATTTATTCTTACATAAATGAACCAAAGGTGTGAGCAGGGCTGACACTCCTAAGCTGATGATCTGCTCCCTATGTCCGAATGGACATTACACATTTGCTGGAGTATACACATTCCCATGACCTTAACCAATCATTTTTTCATAGCAGTGTCAGGTTGACCTTAAAAAAACTGTCTTTAATATTGACATAAGAGCATCTAATTCTTAGAAATCACCTTATTGATATCTAAAACATGTATCTTTTAATATCTCTGAAATCAACCACTGTTCTATATTGTTCAAGTGGGGAAATTTCCAAATTAGTTTTCTGAGGAAGTTTTTTGCCATCTACTTATAAATACATTAATTGTGATTAGATGTGAACTAAATGAGAAAATAACGGTAATCAATAGAAAATACAAGCTTTGGACTTGTTGGAAATGAAGGTCACAGGGCAGTCTGCCAAAGCTTCTTTTTAGAGTGATCACTCCCAATTTTGAAAGAGACGACTGCTAAATAAACCATTGTCTGCCTTGCCCAGGGGTGGAAATGCCCTTTGTCCTGAGCTATAAATATGTTGAAGAGGAAATGTGGTACTTCAAAGCTTCATTTGGTCACTGCATTCATTTCCTGAAGTGCTCTGTACCATCTCTCTAAACTTATTTCCCATTTAATTTTCAAAGTTAACCACATCTTCTCTTTCTTCACATCTTTTCAGTGTCACATTTTTTATGTGGGATTGTTAGAGGCATGAGAATATTATCATTCTGTGTCTTTAACATTAGTACAAGGAAAGTGAACATTTGACAGATATTTGTTACCTATATAAATTGATGTTTCAATAACTGAGTAAGACTCTTTGAGATATAGTGTGGCAAATATACACTGTAATGTCTTTAAGGAGCTGAGATATGGTAGGGAAGAAATAAAGAACTGGAAATGTATGGAATCCAGATGTAGGACACATGTTTAGCATGCATGTGGCTCTAGGTTCAGTTGCCAGGGCCTGTGTGCACACAAACACCACATATACAGCAGTACGCATACACATAATATACACACACTGCATACGCACAGACCACATATACATATTACATGCACACATACACCGTACACACACGTGCTACATATACACAAGTTGCATACACACATAGCACATGCATACATATGCCACACACACATGTGTAAACAGGCAAGCGAAGAGCCATGCACCATAAAATAAGCATGATATTGAAATCACTGGAGTTAACGAGGCATGATAGCAAACACCTTTCATATACAATTGGGAAGATCAGTAGCTCAATGTTACCTTGGCTACATAGTGAAGTTGAGGCCAGCTCTAACAGACTCAAGAGTGAGATGCTCATTACCCTTCTCATACCCCTTAATCTTCTTTGTCTCTATTTTTCCTCAGTTCGTTTGGTCTGACTCTTTGTTTCATTGGGAATCAAACCTGTTGCCTTGCCCATGCCGAGCACAGGTTCTATGTGAGTGATGTGTACAGCCCCGGGAACTCGCCTCTGAGTGATGAAGGGCGCCGTATGCCAGCAGGTATGTGGCATGGTTGCAGCTGGGGTTTGGATAATATGGGATAGGAGGGAGCCATGTTTGAGGAATGTCAGATGGGCTGAAGAAGCAGCTGTGTCAGGCAGAATGAGTGGACAATATTTGAAGACATCTGCGTCCAGCACAGTCAACTGAAAGTAGGCTTGAGCACAGCGGTAGTTCTCAGCTTACAGACGTTGCAGCACTAAGACCTGGGAACTGGCGAAAACTGGAATCCCACACACTCCGCTCATAACCGTGGTCCAAGGCTCAAGCCCTGGCCTTGGTAGGAGAGGAGACACTCTAGAAGGAGGCACTTGTGCTTCTTCGTCAGGTCAGCAAACTACTGAAACAATAAACCTCTGAGAATTCAGATTTCTCCAGGAAGTTCATGCTGCAAGTCACCAGAGGCACAACTCTTGTCACGGGAGAGATTTCACACGGTTCTGAAAGCTTTTCTCACAGTTAAATTAGCACATATGACCTGGCTTTTATTTCACCTTCTCCTGAAAATGGCAACACTGCCACAAGAAAAAGAAAAAGAAAGTCTTCACTAACTTGCCCTCTGTAAATGCATTTACGTGATGCTAACGAGTTGTATTTTTCTAATTGATTGTAAGATCCAGGCAAATCATCCTGTTGGCATGAGTCTGAGGGTCCTGTCACAGTCCCAGATCAGTAAAGAACTTTGAGGATGAAAACCAGCGCTCTGATTTTATTTATTTATTTATTTATTTATTTATTTATTTATTTATTTATCTATTTATTTATTTATTTATTTATTTTGTTATTGTTTTACAAACTTTTATCTAGTCTTGGAGAATTTCATACCCAAACATACAACATGCTTTGATCATACGCTTTCTCCATTTCCACTCTCCAACACTTCCCACAACTCTCTGACTATGTTTAGCAACTAAGTTCATCAGTATCTTTTCCTTGACTCCTCCCCCCCGCAATATGTTGCTGCGATTCTTTTAAAACAACTTACTGAGTCCAGTAAGTACTGCCCAACATACATGGATATAGATCAATCCACTGGGCCATGGACAACCTTCTATGTCCATGTCCCTGCAGAACCCTGACCCTCACTCTCAACAGCCATGAATGGGCTGCTGCCTCCACAGAGGTGAGGCCTTCTGAACCCCCCCACCCAAGTGATCCATTGTTTAATATGCTTTCTAGGTGATTCTTGATGCATGCTAGTTTGAAAATCATCACATGGATCTTCAAAGAAAGTTGTTTAATACCATAAATAATATTTCTAAAAATATATGTTGAAGGAAATAAAAAAGGACAATGGGGAAACTATGATCGAAGAATAAAAAACAAAGTTTATAACATTCACACGAGTGAAATTAGACATCTAAATGATTTCTTTGCAAGTGTAAATAAACACAAAACAACTTTAAGTAAAATAATATGTATACATATATACACATACATATCTAGTATTAGAATGGGGAGGAAAGGAGGGATTGGGAGGGGAGGAGGGAGGAAGCTACAGGGGGAATACAAAGTGAATAAAGTGTAATTAATAAAAATAAAATAACTATTATTATTAATAATAATTCTATGAGAAATTTAAAAACAAACAAACAAACCCAAAACTCAAAATCAAACCAAAGCAAATCCAAGAGGTCTTCCAGGAAAAATGTCTAATTCATTTTATTTAGGCCCAGACTTAAATATGAACTTCTCAGATCTCTACCTTTCTCTCTCTGTCTCTGTCTCTGTGTGTGTGTGTGTGTGTCTCTCTCTCTGTCTCTCTCTCTGTCTCTCTCTCTTTGAGGGAGCTGACCTCTGGGTTCCATCAACTAAAGAAATTACTAAGTTAATTCTCTTTCTCACACATGGTAAAAAATGAAGTTCTGTGTGTCAAACCTATTGATGAAAACCTGCTCACCACTGAGCTGCAGGCTCAGCCTCAAGTACTTTTTCCCTACCTGGAGGTGGTCTACTATGTTACCCAGACGTGGCTAGCACTCCTAGTTGAGCCTAGTGATGTGGTTTATCCCTTATAGTATGATGGCTATGGCTACACCACCACAGCCAACATGTTTTTTTTTTTTTATTAACAGTAGTTTTAGGTCTGAAACTATGCCTGCAAGACAGAACACTTGCTTAGCTTACATGCAGCCCTACATCCAATCCCAACCTCACCAACACAGTGGTTGAGAGCAGAGAGCCTTGTGCTCAGTGTTCCCCATTTTTTAACTGGATTACTTGGTTTGTTGGTGTTTAACTTCTTGAGTTCTTTATATATACTGGATATTAGCTCTCTGTCAGATATAGGGTTGGTGAAGATCCTTTCCGAATCAGTAGGCTGTTGTTTTGTTCTGATGACAGCGTCCTTTGCTTTACAGAAGCTTTTCAGTTTCATGAGGTCCCATTTATTGATTGATGATCTTAGAGCCTGTGCTGTTGGTGTTCTGTTCAAGGAAGTTGTCTCCTGTGCCAATGAGTTCTAGGGTCTTCCCCACTTTTTCTTCTAACAGGTTTAGTGTGTCTGATTTTATGTTGAGGTCTTTGATCCACTTGGATTTTAGTTTTGTGCAGGGTGATAAATATGGGTCTATTTGCATTTTTCTACATGTAGACATCCAGTTAGACCAGCACCATTTGTTGAAGATGCTATCTTTTTTCCATTGTATGGTTTTAGCATCTTTGTCAAAGATCAGGTGTCCTTATGTGTGGGCTTATTTCTGGGTCTTCTATTCAATTCCATTGATCCACCATTCTAATTCCATGCCAGTAAAATGGAGTTTTTATTACTGTTGCTCTATAGTGCAGCTTGATATCAAGAATGGAGATACCTTCAGAAAATCTTTTATTGTAGAGAATTATTTTAGCAATTCTGGGTTTCTTGTTATTCCATATGAAGTTGAGAATTTTTCTTTCAAGGTCTGTAAAGAGTTGTTTTGGTAATTTGATGGGAATTGCATTGAATCTGTAGATTGCTTTTGGTAAGATGGCCATTTTTACTGTTAATCTTGCCAAGTCATGAGCATGGGAGATCCTTCTGTATTCTAATATCCTCTTCTAATTCTTTCTGGAAATAGAAAAACTGTAAGTTTTGTTTTGGTTTTTGTTTTTGTTTTTTCATACAAGTCTTTGACCTGCTTGGTTAGAGTTACATCAAGGTACTTTATGTCCTTTTTGGCTATTGCAAAGGGTATTATTTCTTTAATTTCTTTCTCAGCCCATTTGTCTTTTGTATACAGGAGGGCTAATGATTTCTTTGAGTTAATTTTGAATTCAGCCACTTGGCTGAAGTTGTATGTCAGCTATAGGAGTTACCTGGTGGAAATTTGGGGGTCACTCATGTATACTATCATTACATCTGCAAATAGTGATACTTTAACTTCTTCCTTTTGGAACTTAATTCCTTTGATCTCCTTTAATTGTCTTATTGCTTTAGCAAGGACTTCAAGAACTATATGGAGAGAGTAGGCAGCCTTGCCTTGTCTTGATTTCAGTGGGATTGATTTAAGTTTCTCTTCGTTTGCTTTGATGTTGGCTATAGGCTTGCTGTATAGTGCCTTTACTATGTTTAGGTAAGTACCTTGTATCCCTGATCTCTCCAGGACTTTAAACATAAACATATGTTAAATTTTATCAAATGCTTTTTCAGAACCTAAGGAGATTATCCTGTGTTTTTTTTTCTTTCAATTTGTTTATATGGTGGATTACATTAATGGACTTCTATATGTTGAACCACCCCTGCAAACCTGGGATGAAGCCTACTTGGTCATGGTGGATGATATCTTTGATGTGTTCTTGGATTTGGTTTGCGAGTATTTTGTTGAAAAATTTTGCATCAATGTTAATAAGGGAGATTGGCCTGAAATTCTCTCTCTTTGTTGTGTTTTTGTGAGGTTTAGGTATCAAGGTGACTGTAGCTTCATAGAATGATTTTGGTAATGTTCCTTTTGTTTCTCTTTTGTGGAATAGTTTGAAGAGTATTTGAAGATCTGGTAGAAATCTGTGCTGAAACCATCTGGCCTTAGGCTTTGTTTGAATGAAAGACTTTTGATGACAGCTTCTATTACCTTGGGGAATATAGGACTATTTAATTTATTTTCCCGGTCTTGATTCAGCTTTGGTATGTGGAATCAATCAGGAAAATTGTTCACTTCATTTAGATTTTCAAATTTTGTGGTGCATAGGCTTTTGCAGTAATACCTAATGATTGTTTGGTTTTCCTCAGTGTCTGTTGTTATGTCCCCCTTTTCATTTCTGATTTTGTTGATTTTGATAGTGTCTCTCTGCCTTTAAGTTAGTTAGCCTAAGGATTTTTCTTGTTGACTTTCTCAAAGAACCAGCTCTTGGTTTCATTGATTCTTTGAATTGTTTTATTTTTTTCTAATTTATTGATTTCAGACATGAATTTTATTATTTCCAGCTGCCTACTGCTCTTGGGTGTGTCTGCTTCTTTTTTTTTTCCCTAGGGCTTTCAGGTGAGCCACTAAGTTGCTTGAATGAGATGTTTCATATTTCTTCTTGAAGGCACTTAGTGCTATGAACTTTCCTCTTAGCACTGCTTTCATTGTGTCCCATGAGTTTGGGTATGTTGTGTCTTCATTTTCATTGAATTTTAGGAAGACTTTAGTTTCTTTCTTTATTTCTGCCCTGACCCAGGTGTCATTGAATAGAGAGTTGTTCAATTTCAAAGTGTGTGTAGGCTATTTTCTATTTCTGTTGTTGTTGAGGTCCAGCTTTATTCCATGGTGATCAGATAGGATACAATCTATCTTGTATCTGCTGAGGCTTGCTTTGTGACTAAATATATGGTCTATTTTGGAGAAATATTTTTGCTACCTATTCACTCACATGAGGTGCTGAGAAGAAGTTAAATTCTTTTGTGTTTGGGTGGAAGGTTCTGTAGATATCTGCTAGGGCCATTTGATTCATGACCTCTGTTAGAGTCATTGTTTCTTTATTTAATTTCTGTTTTGTTGATCTGTCCTTTGTTGAGAGTCGGGTGTTGAAGTCTCCCACTATTAATGTGTGGGGATCTATGTGAAGTTTAAGTTTTATTAATGTTTCTTTTACAAATGTGAGTATCCTGTATTTAGGGCACAGATGTTCAGAATTGTGATGTCTTCTTGGTGGAATTTTCCTTTGATGAGTATGAAGTGACCTTCCCCATCTCTTTTGACTAAATTTCATTGAAAGTCTATTTTATTAAATATTAAAATGGCTACTCTTGCTTGCTTCTTGGGTCCATTTGCTTGGAAAATTGTCTTCCAGCCTTTTACTCTCAGGTAATGTCTATCTTTGGGATTTAATCCATCATTTTTATGATAAGTAAAAATTAAAAATCACAAACCTTGAAATGAACACATGTGAAGTCCAGACATTTTGACTCTCCATCTCTGATGTTCTAACTCAGTACTAGTAAGTTCTAACCAGTCTATGGTGATAACCTTTGATATCGAGGTGGTTAGTTTCATAGCTGATATCAGTTTACCCTTTGAGATATCCTTATCAGTTTCCCAAAAACTAAACATTGTGGTGTTGCTATAAGTAATCTGGGACCAGAATTTGTAGTCTCCAGTACAGCCTCAGGTGCTGCTGCAAGTGGACAAGCCCCTGTAGTCTCTGGGACCTGAGCTATTGCACTGGTTATTTTTGGTAGCAGGAACTTGCCTACATTGATACATTATGACTTTGCATATCACAGAGGGTTTTTTTATTAATGAGTGCTAATTATATTAAGAAGATTTTTATAGTATTTCTATATATGCATGTAAATTAATTTTGAAGCAGGATAAGAAGGCAAAGAATGTCGCAGAGATGGGAGACAAGGAAAAGACTTTTCACCCTAGGGCTCAATTTTCATTTCCCTCATGGAGAATCAAAACTATTGACAAAACTGATACAATTAAGATTGTAGCCGGGTGTGATGTAACACACCTATAATCCCATCACAGGGTCGGGGAAGGTAGTAGGATCAAGAGTCAAGGCCAACCTTATCTATGTAGTGATCCCAAGACCAACCTGGACTACAGTACACTCTGTCTCAAAACAAATAAACAAACACATAGACAAAGAAGAAGAAAGAAAAAAGGGTTTGGGGATGTTACTCAACAACACTGCCAGAATACACACACACACACACACACACACACACACACATACACACAAAGACAGAGACAGAGACAGAGAGACAGAGACAGAGAGCCTACAGAGACAACATTCTCTTTTCTAAGCGATATTTCAAACAATGGTGTTGAAAACATGAAAATAATAAAACGGTACTAAGCTTGCTTGGAGGCTGAATTGCTGTGACCTTTGAGTTTTGCACTATCAGGGCTGCTGTCCCATCATTAAACTATGTTATAACTTCATTTACAAAAACAATTCTAAACCCAGTCGTGTTAGGACACCCTTTAAGCCTTTAATCCCAGCACTGAGAGGCAGAGGCAGGCCCGGTCTACACAGGCCTACACAGAGAAAGCCTGTCTTAAAAAACCAAACCAAACCAAACCAAACCAAACAATAGCTTTAAAAAAATCTTTCTAAATTTATTTATTGTGTGTTTTGTTTGTGCTACATTTTAAGATAAGAGAAATGTATAATTTTAATTTTTAAGGGTATATAATATTTACTGCGGAGACACTGATAGAACCCTCTCTCAAGAAGCTCAACCCCCACCCTGTCTCCCTGTACATCTCCCCCTCTCCCTCTGTGTCCAAGCTTAACTTCAATATTTAAGAAATTGGTGAGCTCCTTCACTCCAACTTGTCCTGAAATTCTCGTCTGTGGCTATCTTCAAGGGTTAGCTGCTGGGCCTTTCTGGAGGTCCCTAAGGCAGTGCTGGCTATCTCCCAGCTGCTGCTGCTGCTGACAATGTGATCTCATTCATCCCCTTTACTCCTTATTGTCCTCCCTAACCCCCCTTCCCATTCCCCTTCCACTATCCCAAATGTTCCTCCTACTTTTGTGACCTTATAATGGAGCTCTTGTCAACTCTGACCTGCCCCACAACTGCTTCCTATTCTCTCACATTCAAAAGATGTGGAGAGAAAAAAAAAAAAAAAGCAATCAGTTTTCTTACTGCCTCTTTTCTTTTAGCTTTCTGTCTTCCCCTCCCCTTTATTTTCTGAACTTCTTGGGTATATGACAGAAGAAAATAGCAAAGTAAAAGAAACAAGAAGGTCTGAACCAAAGATGCTCTGATAGAAAAAGAGTAAGAATCAAGATTTAAAGTATTACAGCATTCAAAGAAGTAGAGAATTCTAGTGGCCCACAGGCAAATTGTACCCTCAGGGGAGCCTCGACTCTAGAAAAGAGGAGGGAGCAGTCTTGTGAAAGAGGTGAAATAAAGGCTTTTCAGGCTCCCAGGATCCCTTGGAGACTGGGATATTACCCTGGCACAGTTATTAAAGCTGAGTTCTTCAAACTATTTACTCAAAAAGGCCACCTAAGGACAACAATCCACCTGCCTCAAAGAACGCTTGTTTTACAGATCGCAGTTTGAGAAAGGCTAGTAATTACTGTCTGCATTCCCAACAAAGAATAACATCTTTCAGTGATGCTACTTTTATTCATTTAATTTTTTTGCTTTTTACTGCTTGCAGCTTTTAAAAATACGAATGGTGCTTTAAAACACTCAACAAAGACTTCAATTTAATGTCACTAAAATAAAGACAATTCAGAATAAGAAAAAGCATTTATGTTAATCTAGGTCTGAAATTTAGGAAGCCCTGGTCCTGGATGGGTTTGCTTGCTTGAGAAAGTGGCCGTCCTTTAGAACATAATGTCTAATTTCCTCTGTTTTTACCGAGAGCATTTCTTTTCTTTTTCCTTTTTATATGGTATCACATTGTGACATGTTTAATATTGATGAGTTTGACCTCCTGGGATTTATAATATATCCACCCCCTTTTAAACACAAATGTTGTCTAATTTATATGGTAAACACATAGAATTTTGGAGATTAGCATTTTAATCAGCTTTAATCTCAGTATTTTCAGCTTCCCCTACCTCCCTGCTCTGTGTCCAGAAAGGTCCCACAAACCCACTTTGGAAAAGACAGATAGTGTCCTGTTCTTGAAGAGGCATGTGCAACAGGCACAGGGAGCTTGGGGAAGCAACCTCTCCTAAGTAGCATGCTCACGAACATAGTGTGCAAAGTGATGGCCAAGTATTAAAAAACAAAACAAAACAAAACAAAAAATATTCTGTCTATTCAACAAGTATTTGAACTGGAGCCATACAGAAGTGGACAGACTGGTGTGTGTGTGTGTGTGTGTGTGTGTGTGTGTGTTCCTGATAATATGGCACTTCAGACCTGGCATTGGGATTCAGTTTTCTTTTCTGCTGTTTGTTTGTTTGTTTTCTTTCTTGTGTTTTTTTTTTTTTCTCATCGCAGGTCTGTGGGCTTTGAAGTTTTTTGAAAATGTTCCAACCACCGGTTCTTGCAAAGAGGGCAACACGGTTTATTTTCACGGTGGAGATTAAAGAGCCAGAGATAACCTGGCAGGAAGATCCCAATTTTGGTCTAGTCTGGGCTACTTAGAGAGAGCTTCCCTCATAGCCCTTATCATCGCGTCTTAGAGATTCAAACATTTCCCCCCCCCCCCCGTTTGGTTGCAGGAGGAGCCAGAGGGGGCACTGAGGGGGCGGCGGCGGTGGGCGGGGAGCCAGGCCAAGGCTGAGTCCTGTGCAGCCATTGGTGGGGAGTGCGCGCTGAACTGAGCATGTTCGCGCCCGACAGCCAGGGCCGCAGCTACAGCCGCAGGGACGGCAGCCGGGTGAGCCACCGCGCATTATGCAAAGCGGCAGCAGATGTGAGCGGGGCCAGCTGGGCGCTCCTCGGCCTCTCCTCCCAACGGCCGACCCAGCTGCCTGAATTGTCCCAGACACTCCCCTGGCCCTCTCCAGGGCCGAGATGGCCTGAGAATCCCCAAGGCGCGGCGGCGCAGCAGTGCGGTTGAAACATGGGGAACCAGGATGGGAAGCTAAAGAGGAGCGCAGGTGATGCCTCCCACGAAGGCGGCGGAGGAGGAGCGGAGGATGCCTCGGGGCCCAGGGATGCTGAAACCACAAAGAAGGCGAGCGGGAGCAAAAAGGCGCTCGGCAAGCACGGTAAGGGGGGAGGGGGCAGCGGGGAGACTGGCAAGAAGAAGAGCAAGTCGGATTCTAGAGCCTCGGTGTTTTCCAACCTGCGGATCAGGAAGAACCTGACCAAGGGGAAAGGTGCGGGCGACTCGCGGGAGGATGTGCTGGACTCGCAGGCCCTGCCGAGCGGGGAGCTGGACAGCGCTCACTCGATAGTCACCAAGACCCCGGACCTCAGCCTCTCCGCCGAGGAGACTGGCCTATCGGACACCGAGTGTGCTGACCCTTTCGAGGTGATCCATCCAGGTGGTCCTAGGCCTGCTGAGGCTAGGGTAGGGATCCAGGCGACCACCGAGGATTTGGAAACTGCAGCAGGAGCGCAAGATGGACAAAGGACCAGTTCTGGGTCGGACACGGACATCTATAGCTTCCATTCGGCTACGGAGCAGGAGGATTTGCTCTCAGACATCCAGCAGGCAATTCGCCTGCAGCAACAGCAGCAGCAGCAGCAGCAAAAGCTGCTGCTCCAGGATTCCGAGGAGCCTGCAGCGCCCCCCACTGCCATCTCGCCTCAGCCTGGTGCCTTTCTGGGCCTGGACCAGTTCTTCCTGGGACCTAGTAGCGAGGCTGGAAAGGACACTGAACAGGCACCACCGGTGAGAAGCGACTTGCCTGAGACCACCAAGTCTCCAGTGCCTGAGAATCCTCCGTCCTCCGGAGGACACTTGGCCTCTGAGACACCCGGCTATGCGACCGCCCCCTCCGCGGTCACAGACTCCCCCTCCTCACCAGCCTTCACGTTTCCTGAGGCTGGGCCAGGGGAGGGCGCAGCTGGAGCTCCAGCGGCTGGACCTGGGGACACAGATGAGGAGTGCGAGGAAGATGCTTTTGAGGATGCTCCCCGAGGCTCTCCAGGGGAGGAATGGGTGCCGGAGGTGGGAGAAGGCTCACAGAAGCTGGAGGAAGAGCCAGAGGTGGGGATGCAAGGGCCCAGTGTCTCTGCTGTTGCTTCTTTGCCTGGCAGCCCTGCGCCCAGCCCACGCTGCTTCAAACCTTACCCACTCATCACACCTTGCTACATCAAGACCACCACTCGGCAGCTCAGCTCGCCCAATCACTCCCCATCTCAGTCCCCCAACCAGAGTCCTAGGATCAAGAAGCGACCCGAGCCTTCCTTGAGCCGGAGCCCCAGAACTGCCTTGGCCTCTGCGGCAGCCCCGGCAAAGAAGCACCGGTTGGAGGGCGGCCTCTCAGGCGGCCTCAGCCGCTCAGCAGACTGGACCGAGGAGCTAGGCGTCCGTACGCCCGGGGCAGGAGGCTCCGTGCACCTGCTGGGCCGCGGGGCTACTGCGGATGACAGTGGTGGCGGGTCCCCTGTGCTGCCCTCCAAAGCACCTGGGGCTCCAGCAACAGCTGATGGCTTTCAGAACGTGTTCACAGGTGAGCGCGTCTTCCACGTATCTCCGGGTGGCACGTCGCCTGCCAATCAGGGCTTTCCTCTGCCACCCCGCCCCCTCCACGTTCTGAAAGGCCCTGGCCTGCCATTTGGAAATCCTTTCACCGCCAGGCATGTCTCCTCAGTTAAAAGCCTTGGGTGTGCTTAGTTCTCTATTCTCTTCTCAGGATAGTGTAAGGAAAAATGTAGTTGTCCGTCTGAGCTCATCTCAAGAGAAGACTGTTCTAAGCGCACATGCCCCATGTCGTCTAAACGTATTTTCTGTCTTGTTACCTCAGCCATCTTTCGTGTCATTCTTTTTCCTTCCACATTTTCACGGTCTTGAAAGAACAGAACCATGCATAGATCTTCCCAAGGCTTTGTATTTCAGGCACACGATATAAGTATCCCTAATATAATTCCTATCATTATAGTGGTCTGGGTACCATACAAGTAATTTGTGAAGTCAAGTGATTACTCCTGTTTGCTAACGCAAGCAAGTTTGATATGTGCTCTTAGAAGGTGAATAAATTATAGGCCATTAGTAATTTGTTATTTTTTTAATGATACTAAGGATGGAAAGGAGGACCTTTTGCCTTCCAGGCAAGTACTGTACTACTGAACTAGTCCTCAGACATTTGCAATACTTTTCATTTTGATAAAAGGTTTCACTAAGTTGCCTAGGTGGACATTGAGGTTACTTTGCTGATGGCATTCTATTTTGTGAGTCGGTGGAAATATTGAAGATGCGAAACTGAAAGCACAGGGCTCCCATGGATAGGGTCTTCTGTAGCCTTATGATGGGTGGACTCTCTGTGATAGATCACAGCCAGCTTCCTGGGCTGAAATTCAGTTTGTTTATTTCTTATAGGTACAAAGCATCACTTGAAAAGTTCACTGCTTCCTGCTTAACATGTTGATTATTGAAGAAATAATCTTCAAATATAAAGAACAGGGGGAGATATAGCAGCATTTTATGCCAGTGATGGTGGGTTTCAGATAAATACATGAAACGTTTTAAATGCAATTTAAAATTTGTTATGTTCTGTGATTGTAATAAACTGGTTATCAGCTATTTGTGTAGCAAGAGCCTGTAATCTCAGCACTTGAGAGGCAGGTACAGGAGGTTGGGTATTTGGGTTCTAGGTTGGCTAGAGGCTGCAGGAACTATTTTTTTTAAGTGCATTTATTTTAGTTTATTATTCTTATGTGTGTGTTTGTTTTGCTGCATCTATATCTATGCACCATGACTGTGCAGTGCTTGCAAAGGCCAAGCTAGTTCATCAGATACTCTGGGACTGGGTTACAGATGACTGTGAGCCACCATGCAGGTGCAGGGAATCTAGCTCAGGTCCTCTGAAAAGGCAGCCTGTGTTCCTAACTCCTGAGCCAATCCCCAGACCCTTAAGTTCATTTTTGGTTCACTTTTATGATAGTCTTTATTTTGATTTGTACAATCCTAAGAGTAACTTTTATTCACTTTATAATGTAATTAGAATATAATGTATTACCGTTTTCTTTCCTCCATGTTCTTCACTGTGAAGATTTACGGAAAGGGGAAATTTGTAGTCATGGATCAACTAGACATAATGTAAAATAAAATTAAACTATTATGAAATGAAAGGTCATATTTTTACGGATGATGATTGAAACGTTCGTGGAATAATGTTTTTTGTTGTTTTGATCTGAGCTCAGGCTGGTTTCAAGCTTCCCGTGTGCTTAAGATGACCTTGAATGCCTGAGTCCCTGCTTCTGTTCCCCCGCTGCTGGGAGTGCAGGCTTGTACTGTCAATCCTGGTTCTTTAGTTGATGTTTTTTATGTGTGTGAACTTACTTTGTTTTGTGCTGAGAACAGAACCTAGAGCCTTCCACTTGCTGGTCAAAACCTTTATCAGTGAGCTACAGCCTGATGCGCAGACTACTGAATCATGGCACTGGCTTCCCAAATTTGACTAAGTGTAAGGGAAGTAGTGACAGGAAGAGAGCATGGGTGCAGCTCTATGGGAAAGCAGCAGCCTAGCATGTAGAGGGGCCTGGGTTTGAGTATCAGCGCTGAAAAGAAGTACAGTGTGAAAAAGCTTCCCATCTATTTATCTATCATATCATATCATATCATATCTGTCTGTCTATCTATCTATCTATCTATCTATCTATCTATTATAATTTCCCTATGTATGCATTTATATCGCACTAGTGAAAGACAGTTCCTCCAGGCTTATCAAGTATAAAGCAAGAACTGAGGTAATAGAAGTTATTAAAGGAGGGTTGAACAAAGTCCTGAAGGACCACAAGACCTTAAATATATTCAGGTTTTATTTCCCTTTTACAAAAAGTGTTCTTAAGTCTTGGGCATCACTTAATTTTTGATAGTACTTTCAAATGTGAAATGTGTACCTCTTAGAAGAGCTGTTTTGTAGTGAGTTGTAGTGAGTTTTGAGTTTTGTTGGGCTCTTTTGGCAGATTTTTGCTATTGTACATAGTAAAAGTCCAGTCACTTTTGTGTGGCAATCATCTGCCTTGTGTTAGGTGATTTGACAGCAGGTAGAGCTTTGTGTTTCAGCTTTCATATATCTACTTTATCCACTCTGTATTGTCCAGGAAATGAAATCAATAAGTAGGTTTAACTTAACCTGAGACTGGTGGGGAAATAGAGATTAAATAACTCTCCAAGGTCATGCTGTGTGATTAGCTCCAAGGCGAAGCTAGAAGAGGACACTGTCCACTGAGTCACCTTTACTTATTGCTAGTGTCCTTACATTTGGCACTAAATGATGGTAACTTACAGAGCAGGAATCTCTGAAAAGTCATTACGGGGTTTAATACTTTAACTGATGAGATTATTCTGGCCTCTGTTAGTAGCGGCTGAATATCTGACCTTGGGATAAATGATTGTTGAATTTTAAGTGAGAGAACACTGGATTTTTCTTGAGAGCAGCTGTCATGGAGATTATTGTGGTATCAGAGGATCTCCAGATTGACCCTTTCCTTGTCATCTGAGACTTTTTACAGCTTTACAATCCTCTGTGGTTTTATAGGCATCTTGGAAACTACTGAGGTCTCAGGGAGCACTAATGTCATCCTTAAGGAACTAGATTTTTGGTTTTAATTGTGGAATTATCTAGATCAGTTAATTTCCAGCTGCCTTCAAATCCAGGAGGGCATTGTATCTCTTTGCTTCCCTCAACATTTTTTATCTTTATAGCTCTGGAGAGAGGGCCAGGCATTTCTCTTTTTTACTGTAAACATAACGGGAAATCATTCAAGCAAATACAGATTTTCATGACCAGGCTTTTGTCTCTGATGGACATGAAACCACTTAGCAACGAGGTGGTTTCCTTTTAGTTGTGAAGTAATTGGTGGTATTTTAGGGCATTACATTTCAAAATTTCATAGTTAATTTATTTGAAACATGTCTTTTTTCAGCATTTAATAGAAAGAATTTGAGAGGTTTCATTTTGAAAAGTGGTCTTGGTGTCAAACTCAGAACCTCGTGTATGCTAAGCATTTGCTTTATAACTGAATTACATTCCCAGCCTGGTAATAGGGTGCAGTTAATTAAAGTTTGGACATCTAATATATTGAATTTGTGATGCTAAATCACTTTTGATAGGAATCTTTCCAGTCAATTATGTGCTTAATCTGTCTCCCTTTTAAACACATGGAATGAAAGTTCCATCTGTTTTGGCTTGCTGTCTTCATACACATTATTGTCCTGTGAAAGCACCGGAGCTGCCCTGAGGAGTGGTTTATGCATGTGGGCTAGAGGCCATGGTCTCTGTCACTCGAGATTTTGTATCTGTATAGTTTCCTGGCTCCTTTTTGGATATCACTTCTTTATTCTTAATGCTATCATTATTTGCTTTCCCATTCTCCCAAATTCTTTATCATTTGAGTTTTCTCATTAATTTGGTATTAGCTTGCAAGAGCCTCCAGTTATGATGTTATTTATATTTATTGTGCTGGATATCAGGGCCTGGGATGGTGCATTACATAGATATATGTAATCTTTACCATGGTTTGAAGTACAGCTGTGCCTTGTCATGTTCTCTGTGAGCAACCAGGGCTCAGACACATCAGGGAACCCAACTAAGAGCATTGAGCTAGTAATCCATCCCCATCTAGGGTATGACTTTAAAAATCCAAGGTAGTTGTTAATGTGTAAAGAACAAAGCCAAGGGGACCCTGGAGCTTCTAAAAGGCTAATTGACAAAGGGCTTACATCTAGAGTCTGTGGCTCTCGTTTTGGCTTTCCTAAAGGTATTTATTGTATTAGTAGAAAGGAGGTACCACTCTAGGAGTTTGCATTTTTTCACAGGGCTCTTAAGAAAAAAAAATTTTTTTGAGACAGTATCCCATGTAACTAGCCTTCATCCCACTAGTAAGGGTAGCTGGCTTTGAACTCCTGATCCTGCTGTCTCCCAAGTGTTACAAATATAGACAGGTGTCACTCCCTCTGCCCATAGACTTCGCTTCAATATACAGCTTTTTTTTCCTGAATATCACAAAAGTTTATTTAGCAAAAAGTTTCATATGAAAATGTACATGACCCAATTCTATACCACAACCAAACAGTTCCTTTAAGGAGGGATATGGATGCCTCTACTGAACAGACATTGTTTAGACTTTTTCCAAGGCTTCTAACATGATGATGATGACCACCATTCCTATGCTATTCTGTTGCCCACTAGTTGCCATCTCCACACACTCATCAATCACAAGATTCATAAAAGGATCAAAGCCCGGAAGTATTCCTTGTACATGTCTGCCACCATTTAACTTTAATGATAACTTCTTGTCCATAAATTTCTTCAGTTCGGGAGGGTGGGCCTTACTCATGGCGACTCCTCAGTGGGCTCCGCACAACAGGGAAATAGTGTTCAGCCTCACCCAATATACAGCTTTTTAAATCATCACACTGAAACATTTATAGGCCAAATAGTCTGATAGCAGTAGCTTCTGACAGAGAACAGATGTCCAGTTAATATGGGAAATAAATGGAGATGTTTTTTGGAAATTGTGCTGTTGAGCTGGGCATGGTAGCACATTCTTTTAATCCCAGCTCTTGGGAATCAAGGAGGGCAGATCTCTCTGAGTTCAAAAAATGCCTGCCTGTCAATACAAAAACAGAAGCAAAACCAAAACCACCTCCCACCCTAGAGAAAGAAAGATAATTATGTCATTTATCTGAATGAGGAAACAGGCGTGCCTAGATATTCTTACTGTCAGGTTCCAAACATTAGAAAGAATTTGACAAGAGAGCTGTGACTGAGAACATTGTTCCTAAGTCATTTCAGTTTTGTCTGAAAGGTTCTTTAGAACGGTGGCTTGGATCAAAGTTAAATACCCCATTTGCTTCAAGGATACGTGGAATGGCTGCCATATTACCTGAAGATTGGCCTGGTTTTAAGTGCTTCAAGCACTTGGCTCTCAGCCATGCACATTTGAAATAGAGCAGGAACCTTGAGTGAGTTCCCTTTGGGTTCTATTAAAAAGTTTCTAAAACTGTGTTGGCTGATCCCTTTCTAGACACTGTTATCTTGTTTATTTGCTTCCTAGCTTTATTATTTACCTAAATGACTCTCCACATAATTGTTCCTCATATTTAGGAGTATGGAGGGACAATGTCACACTAAGAATGTCAAGATTCAGTGGCATAACGTAATGCAGTCCTGTATCGGAATTTTAATTCAGAACATAGGTGCTCTGGTAAGAGACTACATCCAAAGGCCTTCTAGGTCTGTGTGATCAGGCTGGAATACAGATATGACTTTAATCCCAGGAAGCAGAGGCAAGCAGATCTCTGAGTTCAAGGCCAGCCTAGTACAGAGCAAGTTTCAGGTAACGAAAAGCTTAGGTCCAGAAGTGGTGGGTGTTTACATGCCTTTAATCCCAGCACCCAGGCGACAGAGACATGCAGGTCTCTGAGGTCTAGTCAATTCTGTTCTAGCAATTTTGCTGAGTCAGTTGTGTTGAGAGGCAGTGCAGTGGAGTAGATTGAGTTCATGGCAGTTCAGTTCATGGGATTTGGGGGCGGGGGCAGTTTTAAAGAGAGTGGTTGTAGAGAGAATAAGCTAGATTCAGGTAAGGACAGACTAAGCCAGAGAATGAGGAGCCAGAAGATTAGGACAGATTGCTAGAGGTAGTTTGAGGCCAGAAAGAGCAATTTAGTCAGAGGCTGAGGGAGAAGCCAGATTGAATCAGTCAGCTTGGAGAGGAGTTTGAGCCAGAACAGCTGAGTGGAACCAGCCAAGTAGTGTTCAGAAACAACGAAGGGTGAGTTTATTCAGCAGTAAGTCTCAGAGGCTGAAAGCATTCTAGGCCTAGATTAGATTGTACAGAGGCTAGAAGCTTCCAGGACTAGGCCTAGTTCAGCAGACAGAGGCAGTAAGCCTCAGAGTCGATTATTAAATCAGGCAAAGAAAAGCTGCTTTAACACAGCACCTACCACTTTGCTTGGCAAATTGTAGGTGTTTAATTGGTGTTGATTGATTTCCTCAACTGACTTGTTTTCTTAATAAATTTCATTGTTCAAAGTGGACAGAGCCAAATGTGTGAAAACAGAACCAAACAATTATAAAATCTTGGCAGGATATAAATTATTCACATAGTTAATGAAAATATTTCTTAAAAATAGTTTCTTTTGTCATGCTCTCTCTTTTTTATTTTTCTATGATTGTTGTGACTATTAATATATTACTATTGGTTTGTCTTTTATTAAAGCTGCTTGTTAATCCTAAACAACTGTATAACCAAATCACCACACAGAGAGTATGATTTATTTAATTAACCTAGAACACAATGCTGGGCAATAGTTACTCCATCCTAAACCTCCAAGCCCTCATAGTTTCCTGACATTTATATTTCCCACATTACACTTTCTTTTAGTGATATCTTAGGTCCAGTCCATCTCTCCACGACGTTCCAAGATCTCTCCTCCAGCCTTGCTCTCCTGGCCCTCCCTTCTCCTCCCTCCTCTGCCTCCCACCTTCAGTCCTCTGGCTCCTCCCTCTCTTCCTGCTTCTTTCCATTGCTCAACATTGTGGCTGGTTGCTTTATTCTGGCATGTTTACACAAAGTTGAGACAGGTAATGCTTAGAGTAAGTATCACAATGCAATGTCCAGAATGAAACTAGAGAGTAGGGGAGAGAAATCAGCATTTGAATGAACAAGGGTAAGGTGTATACATTCCAAAAGAACATTATACCAACATACGATTATAAATATTTTCATCACTTCAGGTTTCTGGGATTCCAGATAAGGATAGTGAGGGTTTGGTTTTGAGAAATGTGTGGAAGACTGCTTGCCAAAGGCATTATGGGAGCCCAGTGTGGTAACCTAGACCTGTAATGAGAAAGCTGGAGCAGGAAGATTGCCACAAGTTCAAAGCCCGTCACTCCAGGATAACATGGGGTACTTATCAGACAGTTCTATGAAAAACACCAAAGACACAGCAGACAGAAACAGAGACACGAAAGAGAGACAGAAAGGACATTCTGTCAGTGATTCTATTCTGTACAACATTTGCCATCAAACCCCCGATTTTTCAACTTTCTCCTTCCCTGATTTCCTTAGATGATAGTGATTGAGACAGACAAATGTGTTCGCTGTTCTATGAACACGAGTTTCATTTTTCAGACGCTGGGCATTTGTCCTGCAGTGTCATCTTCTTACAAACACAGTTCGCCTCTCTTGGGAAGCAGATGAAAGGGCCGAGTGAGTGCCACATCCTCTCTGTTCTGTCTGCTAGCCCTGGCTGTCTCCATATCACCATTTGCATGTGCTCTCTGTAGCATGCTGCCCTTTGCATTCAGGATTTTTCTTGGTCTTCTTTCTTGTCTTGATTTCCAGATGCCATCCATCCATCACTTACTTTTCCTTTCTGTCTGTCCACTCATGTCTGTTGTGTGTCTTGCAGGGTGCCAACCTCATAAACACCAAGTATGTAAGTTCTTGGTAAATACTTGTCCACAGTGTTTTTCTGGGGGTTGATACAAGGATGTTAGGTATTCAGGCTTCCTGCTGTCAAGTACAACCTGTTGACGCTAAGCTTGAGACTTACCAGCCTTTCTAGTCAATTGAAATTAGTTATATTCACTGAGGTGAAGATGGCATGATAATTGGCAGTTCTGTTGAGAGCACACACCATCTGTGCTTGATCACAGAGGTTAGATTTAAAATACTGACCATGCTACAGAAGTTCGAGCTTCCATATTGCATATTCTCATATAATGTATACATATATGTGCATATATACTAATTTTAATGTGTGTGTGTGTGTATAAGCACTCACTCCATGTCACACATATAGAGGTCGGATGACAATTTGCTGAGTCAATTCTTTCTTTCCCCTATGTGTTTCTATTGAATTAAATTCAGAGCTTTAGGCTTGGCAGCAGGCTTTTTTTTTGCAAGCTGTCTATACATGTTCTTAACACACACATATATAAACTGTTACATACACATACATATATACATACATATGTACACACGCACATATATGAGTAGGGACGCTGAGAGTCAAAGCTGGGGCCTCCTCTATGCTAAGCAGGCATTCTACTTTCCCTCTCTGAGTTTAACCCAACCCCCTAGCTGCACCTCTATCCTTAAGTGCAGTCTTAATGAAGACTGACTGAAGAAGTTTTGGGGCTAGGGAAATAGTCCAGGTGGTTAATTGCCTGTTATGCAAGCATGAGAACCTGAAATTTATCAATAGAACTGATATTTAAAAAAAAAAAAGCCAGGTGTGGTGGCACATTTGAAATTCTAGTTCTGAAAAGACACATAGATATCCTTAGGCCAGACAATCTAGCCTAATTGGTCAACATTATACCAGGAAAGACCCTGGTTCAAATATATAAGGTGGTTAGTGCTTGGAGAAAGATGCCAATGTTGAGTTCTGGCCTCAGTACATATGTATGTGTCTGTGTGTTTGTGTGTGCATGCACACACACATACATCACACCCATGTGTACACCATCCAACAGGTAAAGGGAATAGGTAAAATCTGATTTTCCTCAAGTCTTACTCTTGTTTTAGAAGTAGTTGTAGGCACTAGTTTTTAAATGCTACTTTATGTGGGGTTCCTAAAGCCTCTGACTCTCCTCTAACCCCCAACCCTAGGTAGGAGAGAAAGCTGGTTAGAAGACAAAGGGGCGTAGACCTCTTTCGACTTAGTTCTGGCTCCTTAGGTTCTTTGGGAAAACACCAGCTCAGTTGTCAGGATATCCAGCAGTCCAGCAACAGCGAACAGTAAATGCAGCAAGTAGTTTTCTGCTTTCTTTGACACATTACTGAAGTGTTCTCTCTGTCCATCTCCTTCAGACTGCTGCCTTCCCTCCCTGGGCTCTTGTATATGCTACCTGCATCTGGCGAAGACCATACCCCGCTCAGTGCTGCAGGGGGCAATTATCATCAGCTATGGACAAACTAAGGCAGTTTTGTATCCCACATTTGAGATTAAAAGAAAAACTGACTTATTATAACATAACTGAATTTTAAAAGAAACCGAAGCTTTCTACTACAAGTAGTAATGGGAACCAGCATTAGGGATCATTAGGGAGAAATGAAAGTTTGGGTTTTTTTTTTCTGTCACTTAATAGTTAATGTAATTTTGCCAAATATAAAAACTTTATACAGCCTTTTACTTTAATCTTTATTTTTGTATGTGTGTGTATCTTATGTGTGTGTGAATGTGTGAGCAGGTACCCTTGGAGGTCAGAAAATGATGTTGGATCCCCTGGATCTGGACTTATAGGCAGTTGTGAGCTGCCCCCACATACGGGTTCTGGGAAGTGAACTACAGTCTTGTGCAAGAGCAGCAAGTGTTCTTCAAAATTTTTTTAAATATAATTTCTTTATTTATTACAATTTATTCACTTTGTATCCCAGCTGTAGCCCCTACCCTTGTTCCCACCCAACCCCACCCTCCCACAGTCCTGATGAGACCTGATAGGCTAGGGGCAGCAAGTGTTCTTAACTACTGAGGCATTTCTCCAGTTCTTACATGGCTTAAAAATATTAAAATGTAAAATATGGTTTCTAATCAATTAGAATAATTCAAAGTAGTTATTAAAATTATCAGATCAAATAACATTATAAGATAAAATAACAAGAGAATTCCTACCAACCAGGAAAGACAGTATTACCCCTCTGACACCTGTTCCACTGATGGTGAGAAAGAGAAAACTGATGACTTCCTCCCTTACAATATTTGCTACTCCAGAGTGAACCCTTCAGGTTCCAGCATACTATAGAATCCCTAGAATTGTTTTTTACTGGTTAAGTTAGAGCAGTGATGGGCTAAATATCAGCTTTGTATATTCAGAAAGAATCTGATTCACAGCTTGAGAAAGTCTAGCATTTATTGCGATGTAGTGCTATGGTGAAAATGTTCACACTGTCCAGTTCGGTCTCTTTTTATACATCAGGGTGAAGGGTTCTTTGTGTCGTTTAAATAATTGTTTTGGGTAACTAGGAAGGAAACGGATACTTCTCAGCAAACCACTACAGAACTATGGCAAAATTCCTTTCATCTGTTTCCCTTTGCATTTTTATTCCTTCTTCCTCCTGTCTCTCTTTTCTCCTCTCTTTCTCTCTGCTCTCTTCCCCTCACCTTTCTCCCCTTTCCCTACCCTCTCTTCCTCTCCTCTCTCCTCCCCTCCCTTCCTGTCCTTCCCTTCCCCTCTCTCATCTTCCCCTCCTCTCAAGTATCCTTCCTCCCTCCCACCATTCCTTCCTTCCTCCTCCTTTCTCATCTCTTCCTAACATTCTGGTTTCTCAGTTAACCAAAGGAAAGGCAGGGCTAAGGATGCAGCTGAATGGTAGAGTGCTTGTGTAGCATGTATGAGGAAGTGGGTTTGACTTCAGGGACACCCTAGTGCTCCAGGACACAAGGAAAGAAAAAGAAAGATAGCAGAGGTCATCTTGGTGGGAGGCAGCTTACTCTAGTTTTTAACCCTGTGATTCTTTAGAATGGGCAGCAGGGGCCTTTGAAGTCCTGCACTGCACAGACACAGTTTTATATTGTTGTTGCTCTCCCAATGTTGGAGCTGAAGAGGATCCTCCTGCCAGAGGACCCATTTATATGGGATACTAACCTTGGGGGCATCTATAGTCGCAGTGAGAGTCCTGTTGTTTTGATTTAGAAGCTGTTGACTGATTTTTGTTTTTATATTTATGTGTATAAGTGTGTCTGTGTACGTGTGCTCAAGGAGGTCAGAAAGAGGCCTCAGATGCCTCAGAGCTGGAGTCATGGGCAGTGTGAGTGGGTGCTGAAAACTGAACTTTGGTCCTCAGCAAGAACAGCAAGTGCTCTTAACTCCTGAGCTATCTCTCCAGAACCTTAGGATTGAAGTGGTTGGGCTTCATTACCTACCATGAATGTAGAACTCTGTGTTTTTGTATATTGAGTTTAATAATTGTATGTGGTGGATGATATTGCTTTGTGAAACATGAAAGGGAAAGCCATGCTGAATAACATCTGATTAGAACTTAAACCCATGTGTCTTTCTAATGTGGGCCCAGGCTCACTGAGCAAAATCACTTAGATCCACGCCCAGCACTGTCACTCATCTCCTATTGAGTGGATCAAAGGCTCTGCATCTCTTCTTGTCCTGTGAACTGCCTAATAAGAGGAATATACTAAGTCTTTATTTAAGCACACTTGATATATTGGTTTCTGTTTTAGTTTCTCCTGTTTTGAAAAGAGCTTGCTCAACAATTTCCTGGGTCTGTGGTATTCTATTTATAACTCAGTATTGACATTAAAATTCTCCCCAGCCCAGACAGGGTCTTACTACGTAGCCTTGGCTGGCCTAGAACTTATTATGTAGACTGGGTAGTCTCATACTCAGAGATCTAACTGCCTTGGTGTGAGTGCTGGGGTTAAGGCATGCACCGCCATGTCTGGCTCTGACATTGAAGTTCTATAGAGCTAAAACACAAAAAAGGGCAAACACTCCTAGGTCTTAAACTACTGTAGTGTAGCTTAAATCCATTGTAAAACAATGACCTGTTGTAGGATCCCATACAAGTGCAGCTGGACACGTTGATGGAGGATCTTGTAAGTAGTAAGCCACTCCATTGCTAAGACATAAGTTTTCTCTATAAAAGAGTAACAAATGGAATAACAATAAAGATAATCTTGTGCAACTGATCCATAAACTTAGGAGTTCTGTTTTTTTCCCCTTATAGACCAATACATGCCTGGCTGGAGATAGTAAATGACATGAGCTCTCTGTGGGAGGTATTGCATGTTACAGTGACCAAGATGTTCTTGCAAGGCAATTATGCCTTCCTGTCTGTGCAGAGCTACTTTGGTTAAATGGCTGTGAGGGTGCTAGATGTCTTTGAAAGCATCCTGGCTATTTTTTTTTTTGTATATTGAATTGGATATATTACTATTCTATTTTTAGAGAAAAAGTCCAGAAGTTTGTTGAGTGTGGTAGAGTTGGTGTCTCGTAGGGAGGCATAGATGGTACAGTACTAACTGTCATGATTTAGAGAGAGACACATATGGCTGAGCTGAAAATGTGACAAAAGTGAGTAAGTTATTCTAGGAGTCTTTAGTTTCTGGCTTGGATTATTTCTCTAATATGCTTCATTTGAGTATGATCATTTTCATTGTCATTTGCCTTGTGATAGCAAAGGGTAGGTGTATGGCTTTAGGTTTAGCTTCAAGAACCATTACTGAGGTTTGCAGAAAAACAAGGTTTCACAAGGTAGCTAGCACTCAAGGTAAATCGCAGTTTGCAATTGGTTGGTAGTGGATATAGAAGTGACATACAGAGATAGCATATGGGTCATTTTTAGGTAGATGCATTATTTGGTCATTTTTGACAATATGCAGTCTATAATAGTCTAGATACTCAGGTGCTATGTTTGGTGGGTGACATTGTTATAAGAAACTATTGTTAACATTCAGTTTGTTTGCCTATTAGGTTAGATTATATTTCTCCATATAGAGAGGCTACTTTGGGATGACCTTAATTTAAATATATGTAAATTATTATGCTGTGTATTATGTATGTGATGTGTAATAAGCACCATACACAGTTTAACATATGTTATTGCTTTTTAGGCTGGTCCTCTTGTTGCTTAGTGTTATCCTTCTTCCTATCCGAAATGCTCTAGTCACTTAAAAGGTGGCGTATGTATCTCTTTGTCTATTCTAGGTAGAGCTGAAACCATTTCAGGGAAAGAATCCAGTTGATCATATTTCTTATATTATGATATACTGCCAGACAAACTCTTCATTAAGAAAAAAAAAAAAAGCTCAGTGTTCAAGTGGGTTTCCCTAGTACGGGGAACAAGGGCTGTCTCTGACATGAACCCAGTGCCTGGCTCTTTGCCCCTGAAGGTGGGGCAGCCTTCCCAGGCCACCTAGGAAGACAAAGCAGACAGTTCTGATGAGACCTGATAGGCTAGAGTCAGATGGAAGGGGAGGAATATCCCTCCCATGTCAGTGGACAGGGGAGGAGGCATGGGAGGAAAAAAGGGAGGGAGGGCAGGACTGGGAGGGGATGAGGGAGGATATAACAACTGGGATACAAAGTGAATAAATTGTAATAAATTTTAAAAAATGGTTGTACAAGTTTGCACTCCCACCAGCAATGGAGGAGTGTTCCCCATGTTCAACACCTTGCTAGCATGTACTTTCTCTTGAGTTTTTATCCTAGCCATTCTGACAGGGGTAAGATGGAATCTCAGAGTCTATTTGATTTGCATTTCCCTGATGACTAAGGACATTGAACATTTCTTTAAGTATTTCTCTGCCTTTAGAGATTCCTCTGTTGAGAATTCTCTGTTTAGCTCTGTACCCATTTTTAAATTGGATTATTTTGTTTGTTGGTGTTTAATTTCTTGAGGGATTTTATTGTTGTTTTTTGGTTGCTTTTTATATTATCCTCTGTCAGATGTAAGGCTGGTAAAGATCTTTTTGCGCTCTTTAGGCTGCCGTTTTGTCCTGTTCACAGTGTCCTTTGCCTTGCAGAAGCTTTTCAGTTTTATGAGGTCCCAGTTTATCAGTTGTTGATCTTAGAGCCTGAACTGTTCAAAAAGTTGTTTCCTGTACCAACAAATTCAAGACTATTCACCAGTCTCTCTTCTATTAGATTTAGCGTATCTGGTTTTATGTTGAGGTCTTTGATCTATTTGGACTTGCATATTGTGCAGGGTGATAAATATGGGCCTATTTACTTTCTTCTACACGTAGACATCGAGTTAGAATAGCACCATTTGCTGAAGATGCTTTCTTTTTTCCATCGTATGGTTTTGGCTTCATTGTCAAAAGTCAGATGTCTGTAGGTGTGTGAGTTTATTTCTGGGTCTTCGATTTGATTCCATTGATCATCCTTTCTGTTTTTATGCCAGTACTATATGGATTTTATTACTACCACTCTGTAGTAGAGCTTCAAATAAAGGATAGTGATACCTCCAGAAGTTCTTTTATTACAAAGAATTGTTTCAGCTATCCTGAGCTTTTATTTTCCCATAAAGTTGAGGATTGCTCTTTTAAGGTCTATAAAAAGTATGTTAGGGTTGGAGAGATGGCTCAGAGGTTAAGAGCACTGGCTGCTCTTCCAGAGGTCCAGAGTTCAATTCCCAGCAACCACATTGTTTGCAGGTGTACATGCAGACAGAACATTATATAAATAATAAATTAAAAAATCTTAAAAAAAGATTTATGTTAGAATTTTGATGGGAATTGCATTGAATCTCTAGATTGCTTTTTGGTAGGATGGCCATAATTGCTATGTTAATTCTGCTGATCCATGAGCATGGTAAGTCTTTCCATCTTTGATATCTTCAGTTTCTTTCTTCAGGTACTTGAAGGTCTTTTCATATAAGTCTTTCACTTTCTTGACTAGAGTTTCACCAAGATATTTTGTATTTGTGGCTATTGTGAATCTTATGTTTTTTTTAAATGAAATATTCTCTGCAGTATCCTAAAAAGTAAAAGCTCAGCTGGCCTGGACAGCACCAGGGGGCACTATTCTGTTTTCCTGTAGCCTACATGTTCCTCTGGAGTTCTGTGAGGTGATAGCTCTGGTGTATTCCCTAAATGGTATTCAGCCTTTGCACAGTGAGGTTCTGGAGTCCTCACTCCCTTGCTCACTCCAGAAAACATCCTGGTGAATACCTCACTGAGAGTGCTGTGAGACTTCCATGTAGTAATGGCATACATAATTTGTCCAGGTATCATTAGCATAAACTTCTACTTTAGATGACTAGTTGTGTAATTTTCTTTTAGTTAAAAAATTTAATGTTATTGTTTATTGTAAAAACCTTTGCAGATAAATGAATATATTACACAGTAAAATTAACCCAAACTATATAATGTTTTTATTTTCTTATACGTTCTCATCAACAGAGTCTCAGGGTTCCCTTCTTGTATGAGTTACTTTTCTGTTGCTGTGATAAAATGCCATGAACAATGCCAACCTTAGGAAGAAAGGGTGTTAATTTGGCTTCTGCTTGCACAGTCACACAGGCCACAATAGCAGCAGGAAGTGATGGTTGCAGAAATAGGAAGCTGACTGATCACATTTTCATTTACGTAGGAGAGAGGGAGAACAAGAAGTGGGGGCGGGGGCCATGGGCTGGAGAGATGGCCCAGAGGTTAAGAGCACTGGCTGCTCTTCCAGAGGTCCTGAGTTCAATTGCCAGCAACCACATGATGGCTCACAACCATATATAATGAGATCCTGTGTCCTCTTCTGGCATGTAGGCAGAATACTGTACAAATAATATCTAAATAAATCTTTAAAAAAATAAGAAGTGGGGGGTAAGGCTGTAATCTCTCAAAGCTTACTATCCATGACACTTTCCTCATTTCCTAATGGTTCTGTAACCTCTCCAATCAGTGCCAGAAGCTTGAGGCCATGTGCACAAATCCAGGAGCCTAACAGAGACATTTCTTACTCATCAGCCCCCACTATGTGTATCCTCACCAATGTTCATTGGCTTTTGTTTCTTAATTATATCCACGCTGTCTGGGGTGAGACTGAATTTTGATTTTTTTTTCTCCCCTTAATGTTTTTGAAAAAAGTGTTGGTTTGTTATTTTTATTTCATTTCTTTTTTAAAAATATTTTTTTCTGTGTATAAGTGTTTTGCTTGTGTGGTTCCCCAAAAATTTACAATAGGGTGTTCAGTCCCTTTGAACTAGAGGTAGGAATGGTTGTGAGCTACCATGTGGGTTCTGGAAACTGAGTCTGGGTATCTTCAAGAGCCACAAGTGCGCTGAAGCTCCCTCCTGCTCACTATTTTCTTCCTCAGAATCTGTCCACTCAGCTCATTTGTCCATTTTAGGTGGGATTATTAGTTCTTTTAATGTTTGTTTTTGAGTTTTTCATTAATTTTGGATACTGGTCTCTTGTCAGATAAATCGCTGTCAGTATTTCTCGTTATCACGCCCTAGCATTCTCTTCTCCGTGTCTCTCCAGTGCTGGGATTAGAAGTGTGTGCCACTGAGCTGTGCTTTTGACCTAGGTCCTGAAGGCGCCATCTTAGGTCTTCATGCATATTTAGCAGGTACTGCTCTGACTGACTTTTCCTGTCCCCACCTTACAGTCTGAGGTCTTAAATCTATTTGCATTGCTTGTTCTATAGGACAAAAATGGAGATCTGGTTCCATTCTTCTACATGGGATATCCAGTTTTTCCATCGCCATTTGTTAAGGATGCTGTCTTTTCTCAAGCCAAACTTCCAAACACTTTGTTGAGAATCAGGTGACTGTGGCTATGTGTGAGTCCAGGAGTCTGCTGCTTGTTTTGTGGCCCTGGTCAAACAGTGTGGCTTTGTGAATATTTTCTAACAAGATCATAGAATCTTTTTATTCAGTCCCTCTAAGTGTTTCTAAACCAAGTCACATCCTATTGAAACTCTGTCCTATTTAGAAGACTCAGCATAGATTCAGTTTTTGTAATTATTAATCTTGAGATACAGAAGCATGTTTAATTGGCAAATATATCTTCTCTTTATGCTTCTTTTAAATTTCTATATTTAATTTATTTTTTGTGCTATTTCCTTCTCATGTAAGAAACTCTCTCTTCCTCCAGGCCTGCAAAACTTCTCATCTACTAATTTTATCATCCTGCCCTTTAACTTCTTTGATCTAGAGTCCTCCTGAATGTGTCAGGTGTGATGGGTAGATTCTCTATTTCTCTTTTCCACATGGAAAGCCAGATTTTCCAAAATCACTTGCTGAATAGTCTGTTACTTGATCTTTGACACCCCTTTTTATCATCACATATCTTTGTAACATATATATATATATATATATATATCTGTTTCTGAGGTTTCTATTCTTTGCTTTCATGTGTTTCCTTTTTTAAGCTAGTACCATACGGCTTGTATAAATGTGCAAAATGTCTGATTACTGATCCTTGAGGAGGATCTACTTTTTTTCAGTGTTGACCATCTGTCCATATATAGGTTCTATGCATTCTTTCATGTAAAACTGAACAGGAGATTTCAGTTCTTATTTTTAAAATTATGTTTATTTAGTGTGTGTATGTGTGTGTGTGTGTATGTGTACATGTGAGTGTGATCAAGAGTCAGCCTCATAAACATAGTTATTTTCACTATATTAATTCTGCCAATCCATGAGCATAGAAAGTTTTCCCATCTTCTACTGTGTTCTTTAAGATTCTGTACTTTTCATTGTCATCTTTATTCCTGGATGTTTTATTTTTGAAGCTTGTGTGCATTTTTTTTTCCTTCTTGGCTCCTCCTGATTCAGAAAGTTTGTTACACAGAAAAGCATCTGAGTGTTCCGTGTTTTTAGAGTCTGTTTCTCTGATGAAGTGTTTAATGGACACAAGAGTCTTTTGTTGGAGTCTTTACAGTATAGGCTCAGGTCATTTGCAAATAGGGGTAATTTACTTCTTTCTTTTTTATTTGTATCACACTATTTCTTTTTCTTTCCTTATTGCTCTGGCCAGCACATCTAGTACTACATTAGTAAAGTGGAGAGAGCCTGGGCACACTTACTGGTCCCTCATCCTAGAGAACTCGCTTTTATTCCCACCCCACCCCCCTTTAGTCTGATGCTGGCTGTTGGTGCAGAGGTATGTTTCTTCCCATTTTCATTTCTTTGGAGCTTTTCTTCCAGGAACTTTATCAGGAGGCCTTTCTGCATTTACTGAGACGATCACATTTTTTGCCCCTCAGTCCATTGATGTGCTTTATTACTTTTACTTACTATGCTTAGTTGCGCCTTCACTCCTGAAATGAAACAACCTGGTGGTAGTATAAGATCATCCTGAGTGAGGTAACTCAGAAGCAGAGACACACATGGTATATACTCACTTATAATGGATATTACCCATCTAATATAGGATAAACATACTAAAATCTATAGTCCTAGAAAAGCAAAAGAACAAGGAGGCCCCCCAGGGAAGATACTTAATCCTCATTCAGAGGGATAAATGGGGTGGACATTAGAAGTGGGAGAAGACAGGGAACAGGACAGGAGCCTCCCACAGATGGCCTCTGAAAGACTCTATCCAGCAGGTTATTGAAGCAGATGCTGAGACTCATAGCCAAACTTAGGGCAGAGCAAAGGGAATCTTATTGAAGAGAAATAGAAGGACCCAGAGGGGACAGGAGCCACAGTAGGAGACCAACAAAGCCCCCCCCCCCCAAATGGGTCCAGGGGGCTGGCAGAGACTGATGAATCAGCCAAAGAACATTCATGGAGAGGACCTAGAATCCCTGCTCAAATGTAGCCCAAGGGCAGCTCAGTCTCCATATGGGTTCCCTAGTAGGTGGAGCAAGGGCAGTCCCCAACATGAACTCCAAAGAGGATCCAGACAGTGCTGATGAGACCTGATAGGCTAGGGTTAGAAAAAAGGGGAAGAGGACGTCCCCTATCAGTGGGCTAGGGGAGGGACATGGTCGGGAAAGATGTAGAAAGGGTGGGACCGGGAGGAGATGAGGAAGGGGGCTACAGCTGGGATATGAAGTAAATAAATCATAAATAATAATGATGATAATAAAATAAAAATAAGGAAGAAAAAAAAAGTAAGGAGTGGAATACTTTTCCAGAGGTGGTAGCTCACATATGTGGTCACATCTTTGGAAGGCTGAGGCAGAAGGATTACCCTGAGGCTGAGGCTATTTGGGGCTGTCTAATAAGTTCCTGGTCACAGATTAAGACTCTGTCTGAAATTAAGTGCACTGTTACATCTCTATGTATTTGTGGCACTTCTTTTCATAAAAATATTTTTTATTATTTTTGTTTTTTGTGGTTGTGGATGTGAATATGTACATGTGTGCACGTGTACATAGAGGCCAGACAAAGGTGTTGGATTCCCCAGAGCTGGAGTTACAGGTAGTTGTGAGCCATCCACTATGGGTGCTGATACCCACATGTCTTCAAGTTCTCTGGAAGACCAGGAAATGCTCTTAACCACTGAGCCATCCTCCAGATCCTCCTATTTGTGGATAGATATCCTGATAATCTATGCCTTCCTTTCAGTTTGATTCTAGAAAGCAGTTGGTTCTAGTAGTTATTCCGTTGCTTCTCTAATCTGCCATCTTACCCTGGAAGCCTTCTCACTCACTCCCACCTCCATCCCTTTTTGAACCTAAACCACATTTTCTCCCTGTGTAAAGAAGAGGTTCCTCTGTTGCAGTGGTACTCAACCTTCCTAATGCTGCTACTCTTCAATACAGCTCTTCACGTTGTGGTGACCCCAACCATAAAATTATTTTGTTGCTGCTTTAATAACTTTAATTTTGTTACTGTTATGAATCATAATGAAAGTACCTGATATTC
Source organism: Pachyuromys duprasi (assembly GCA_028658305.1). Classification (NCBI taxonomy): domain Eukaryota; kingdom Metazoa; phylum Chordata; class Mammalia; order Rodentia; family Muridae; genus Pachyuromys; species Pachyuromys duprasi. Next base: position 18,237,459 of record CM053759.1, on the reverse strand, counting down.
AGGATAGCTGATACGGGACCCAAAAAAAGGCATTGCAACCCACTGCTTTAATGTCATGTGTTCTGTCAAAACAACAGCAACCAAAATTAAACAGGTAAGTGAAGGCTAAATTGCCATGGTGATACCCACCAGCAATCCTAGCACTCAGAAGACTGAGGAAGGGGGACCATGAGTTCATGTATTCCTTAGGCTGTAAACTAGTTTAACAAGGAAAGAAATGGAAAGAGGCAAGCATTAACTACATTACAAAGGCTAGTGGAAGCTATATAAACAAGAAACCTCTATTGTCACCATAGGGGGTTGGGAGGGGGAGCACAAATGAGCAAAGAACCAGAGACTTTCTGCCCTGTGTGCTCTGGTTAGGAGCCTTGCCCTGCATCTTGTCTGTAACACTGTGTCTCTTGTGTGACCTCAGTGTGTTCTTACTGGTTAAGACAGACAGCTTTCTTCCTGACTGACCTCTGGGGCTCTCCTCTCCTCAGTTCCACTAAAGGTATTCAATAACGCAACCCTTTTTTTTTTCAGACTGCTTTAAAATCTGTTCCTCTTTGGGCTTGGGTCACTTGAATGAGGTTGTGAGCCCCTGTAGGGTACAACCACATGTTTCCTTTCTTTTGTATCATACTGCAGAACTTTTGTCAGAAGTTTTCCCCAGGGTTGTTGGCTGACTCAGAAGCAGAAGGTCCCTGGAATAAGAATGAGGGTAACAAAGTTAATATCCAGCTTTGGCATTGCCCCTGTCCAGCCTTGTGATGCTGGCAGATTCTGGAACATTCTCATTGCTTAGCTAGCCATTTGAGACTGTGATGATAATGCCTTCTCTGCAGGGAACTAGGGATCTGGCTCAGTGGCTAAGTATCCTGTTTAGCATGGCCCAAGTTTAGCTTGTCTAGAGCCCAGGGTTAACCCCTAATGCCAATTTTTAGAAAATCCTTGTTCTGCCTGTTTCACAAGATATTGACAGATGTCGAATGACTTCTATCCCACATAGGTCTGTCCACAGAAGCATTTTCTAAGGTTGTGATGCCTGGATGTACTAACAAGTACTCAGGGGGTCAAAGACTGGAGAATTGCTTGAGTGCATACATTAGAGACCAGGGTGAGCAAATATTATGGTATCTTTTCTGAAGGTTGTGTGTGTTTGTGTATTTTGTGTGTGTGTGTGTGTGTGTGTGTGTGTGCTTCCTCTACATTTTACATTGTTGCTGGTCACAGCCCCAATAGAGCTCAAGTGCTGAGATGAGGGATTTTGATTCTTCCATACACAGGAGAATTACTACTTTCAGTCTGATGATAAATAGTTCTTTCTACTTTTACCCTTCCAGCTGTTGCTGTGTTTATCTAGCTCCTTGAGTTTTGTTTATTGTTATCGCCAGCATGCATTGTCACTAGAGTTTTTGATCTTAGCCATTCTGGTGGGTGTAAGGTAAAATTTCAGAGTTGTTTTGATTTATATCTCCCTGATGGCTAAGGACGCTGAGCATTTCTTTAAGTGTTTTTCTGCCATTCTATAATCCTCTACAGTCAGTTCTCTTTTTAGCTCTATACTCCATTTTTTAATTGGATTACTTGGTTTCTTGCTTTTTAACTTCTTGAGTTCTTTATATATACTGGATATTAGCCCTCTGTCAGAAGTAGGATTGGTAATGATCCTTTCCCAATCTGTAGGCTGTCGTTTCATTCGGATGACAGTGTCCTTTGCTTTACAGAAGTTTTTCAGCTTCATGAGGTCCCACTTATTGATTGTTGATCTTAGAGCCTGTGCTGTTGGTGTTCTACTCAGGAAGTAGTCTCCTGTGCCAATGAGTTCTAGGGTCTTCCCCACTTTTTCTTCTAACCGGTTAGTGTCTCAGCCTTCTTTCCACTGGGATGACAAGCATCTCAGTCACTATGTCTCCCATAACCTGCCCCTGTGGGCTTTGCAGTTGCCAATGGGAGAGGCATTGCCTGTACCAGCCCTCCATGATCAGCTGCTGCCCATTGCAGCGCTGTGTGTATCATCTATTCAATAGATGTGGCATTACTGCCTTTCAATACAATAATACAAAATAACCCTCAGGATTATCATTTTGGCATCAGATACTTCATTACATATCTCAAAAAAGAATCCTAAGTTACGCCTCATTCTTCTGTTTTCGGGGTTCAATAATCTTGAAACAACTAACTGTGCCCTACAGATATTAAAAACAAGCACTGTGAATGTAACAATAAGCACATGTGGACTCTATTCCTTATACCCTTGATAATATGGTATCACGCATATTTATTGATATTATTCTGAGGATTATAATTAATATAGAAATAATTTTGAGTGTTTTAGGGGTGTGTGGGTGTTATCTATAAACACAGTACATTGAGCATTCTTGGACTTTGATGTCTGTGGTCCATTGCAGGGGCTGTGGCACTTGTCCTCCATGGATTCTGAAGGACAGCTAGCTATAGGTTATAATGGAATGACTTAGATGTAAATAAACTTGACTACCTAGAGTCTATTATCTAAGCTAATTACTTTTCAGTACACTGTGTTACCTAAAATGGACAGTAAGGTGCATCCTAACATGATTTGATGCATGAGTACTTACTTTCTGTTTCTAAGGGTTTGGGGTCAGCATGTATTTATGACTTGAGGAATTTGTGATTCAGAATCTCCAACATCAACCACAGATAATAGCATTCTCATTTTTATTACAGGCATGAACAGTCTCTGGGTAAGGAGTAGACAGCTTGCCTGCCTAATTTTTGCATGTCAAAATAAAATTTTATACAGAAAAAGACAGAATAAATACTTCATCATTTTTATTAGTTAATTCTCTGATAGCATTATGGATTTGGATTGTAGCATTATCTAATAATGAGTTTTATTTTTATCAATCCTTTTAATATATTCAGTGTGATTTAAATATACTGAATTCAATTATTTTTATTTCTGCAATAGAATGATACTTAATGGTTATATAACTTCCTATCATGTGAATAAGGATTCTTAAAAACAACTAAAAATTGCCAGGCTTGGTGACATCTGCCTGTAATTCCAGCTCTTAAGAGGCTGACCCAAGATGCTAGCTACAAGTTTGATACCAGCTTAATCTACATACTAAGTTTCAGGTTAGTGAAGGCGTCACAGTGAAAAACTGTCTCAGGAAAATGCAAATTGGGCCCATAAAATGGCTTAGTGGGTTAAGGTATCTGCTATCATCCAGACTGAGTTTGATCTCTAGGACCCAGGTGGTGGTAGTTGAGAACTGACTGTCCACATGCACTGTGGCAATGCACATACACACACACACACATACACACACATGTGCGCGCACACACACAAATGGATTTATATGATAAAATACCCCTTAAAACAAAACCCAAACAAATGTGTTTTGCTGTTGGACACTTTAGACTTGCCCTGTTCCTTAGGCGCCACTAATCCATACACTATTGTATGGATTATTGAATGAGCAGTCACTTTCTGTTTCTAAGGGTTTGGGGTCAGCATGTGTTCATGCTAGGTCAACATGGGTTTATGCTAGATGTTTCACATACATTTTCTTGTCTAATCTTCTTACTAATCCGGTGATACAGCATTCTTAGATTTGACTCTGTGATTGCTAAATTGACCCCTTTAAAGTTCCCTGTCCATAGTTTTAGGCTATTTTAGGTTCAGAAATACCAGAGCAAGAGAACCAGTAAGGGCCCTGGGTGACATGGTGGTTCCTTGAGTTCTCATCATCTTCCCAGGTCTTCCCTCCTACACCATCCTCGTTAGGGTTTTCAATAGCTGTCTTTCCTTTCTGTCTAGTTATAGTAATGCTTATGTATATGTGATTAGTGTGGCAGTTACCACCATAATTGTTTTCATAAAAACATGTGTATGTGTACATTCATGGATTTATAAGAAGTAGAGTCCTTAGGAATTGTCAAGACATATTTGGAAATCCAGAAAAGGGAACTTGTGGGAAAGTAGCCAGTAAAGTAGAGAAAATCAAAAGGACGCAGATGGAGATGAAAGTCAAGTGTCTTAAAGGGCAAGTGGAAGAAACAATGTCATTGGTTGTGTTGCCTTTTGAATGTGACATGTATGCTATCCGTTCATGTGTTGAAACCAGAGGATTGTGCTATTTAGGGTGATGAGGGAAACCTTACTAGGTGAGGTCTATCTAGAGATGGCCTGGTGGGAATGTATTGTCTCCAGACCCCTCCTTCTGCTTTCTGTCCACTGTAGGGTGAGTGGCCTCACCTTACGGTTCATCTCCTATGATCTTTTGATGCATCTTAAGTCTGGAATCACCTGTGGACTATGGACTATGCCAGGAAACTAAGACAAATAATTCTCTCATTTACGTTGTTTCCTACAGGTTCTTCCTTGACATAACAATGGAAAATCTGACTCAAAGGTGCTACGTTGCTCACCGTTTTCTGTTTCTTAGCATAGATGGAAGTCAAATTAGAAGGTGACAAGCCAGGAGTAAAGGGATACAGCCAATGAGATCTCTGTAGCTCCAGCTAGTAGTTCTTTTTATGTGAAGGAAGCTTCCCACTTACAAAAAAATATGGAACAGTAACTGGAAATAAGGAGTGTTGTAGGTTCAATTACCTATTGAGATATTTATTTATTTGTTGGTTGGTTGTGGTATCAAGCCTAGATTCTTATGCATGCTTAGCCATCTACCAGTGAACTACACCCCCAGCCTGGACTCTCTCTGGGAAGTGGGAGTTAAAGGATGTAGTGCTTGTTGAATGGAGGAGCTGAAGAGAAAATATCAAGAGGTTAATGGACACTGGAAAAGACTCAGAACATTAGGAGACCTAGTGGCATGAGCTTTCAAAGGAACTTACGTTTTTGAAGGGTATTAAATCATTTGAAAGTGTTTGTGGGGCCTGAGGACAGCATTGCCCACCGACTTTCTTGTTCCTTATATAGGGAAGAATTGCAGTAAGATGCCTCTTTGTGGGAGGACGTCTTTGACAAAGACACACAGGGGCTCACTGAGAAAGACCTCCCATCCCCACCAGCTCCTGGACATTGCTCCCAATGCAGTTTTAAGTGAAATGACAGATTCCCCTTTACACAACTGAGGTTTATCTGTACATAGAATTAATATGTAGGAAACTGCACCTCAAGTCTCAGGTGGTTAATTATCAGAGCATTCCCATTGTGCACAGAATACAAAGTGGTTGAAAACAGCACTAACAGGACTATGGTCCCATTGTATGACTCAGATACTGTGTAGCAAGGTACAGGACTTGGTGTGTGAGTGAGTGTAGGAAAGTAAATGTGTATGTTACTAATTATCAAAGTGAGTGCTAAGAGAGAACACTAAAAGCATCTGGACTCCAGTTCTCTGGTGGGAAAGTAGTTCTATGGCCTTTATCTAGAGTTTCCAAGTTATGATACATATTCATGCAGAACTCAGCCCTTAGATCAAAGAGAACAAGAGGTAGGTTACTCTAGGGCAGTTATGAGTGACTATGTTCTAACAGATTCTAGTTGCCAAAAATGCCATGTTCCCACATGTTTATAGTTGTATGAAGTTTTTATGGGAACAAAACAAAGAAAGTCATAAATCATGGCACTTTAAGTATATATTGGTATTATTGGGGGTCGCAGCACACACTTTAATGCTAGTACTCATGAGACAAAAGCAGGTGGATCTGTGTGAGTTTCAGCCCAGCTTGGTTAACATAGCAAGTTCCATGCCATTCAGTACAGTGAGACCTTCTCTCCAAAAAAAGAAAAGAAAAGAAAACAAACCAACAACAACAAAGTATATTGGTTACATTCTTAACCTTTGGGCTGTTGATAATCAAGGGGATACTAGGTCAAACACAGAGGACACTACAGTCAGTCAGTCAGCCTTGTCTAACCTTTAACAGTGTACCTTTGGGCTGGGAACTTCAGTTTGCAGGTCATTTAAACCCTTTCTGCAATGATTCAGTGCTGTGGGTGAGGGGCTGACCCATGCCTGGAGCAGCAGCCCAGGTCACTATCACTGGATGCCAGTAGCACAAACACCGCATTGACAGTTATAACAGTCAAAGAAATATCTCTAAACAAGTATCCTATGGCCGTAGGTTGAGAATCGTGCCCAGAGAATTTCTCTGCCTGTACTAACAATGGGTATTTTGGCTACTCTTTTAGGACCTCCCTCAGCTCCCACATTGCATTTTTCTTTAGACATAATGATATTCATATTAATGTGTATGCTCTGTGCTAGTTAATGACACAATATGTACTGTTTAACCACAGAACTTTAGAAAGGAGTGAGTATTGGAGAGGTCACCAGGCTCTATGAATTCTAAAGAAAGACTGTTTAGCAGTCAATGTCTTTACTATTAAGGCAAGGCTTCTGTTTCAAATTTAGAATTCCAAGCAATAAAGAGGTGGTGTCTTAAAGGATTACTGGAAGGCAGAAGGAAAAAAGGAAGTGTGTGTGCCCACAATTCCCTTGGCTAATTATAAATAAATATGCATTATTGAATAGCATTGTCATCCTCTAGACATTCTTCAAATAGTTATCTTTTCATCCATGAAGTTATCAAGTTTACAGACTGTGTTGCTCTAAGGAATGATATGACTTTAGTGAAGGAGTGGGTATTTTACAAAAAAGACTTCACGATCACTTAAGTAAAATGGTCAGTTTCATGAAAGAGTGATAGAGGGATCTACAATGGTGTGGAAGGAGCTCAAGAAGGTTTTTCAGGATGCTCAATCTCGATTTAAAGCTGAAAGATGGATTCATGAGAGGGAGAGGTCATAGTTCTCAAGAATTGAGGATAGTTGTGATTTGGACCCTGAAGATTTTACTGTTTCTTCTGCTTTAGTTTGTGGATATAGAAAAATGTTACATGGGTTTCCGAGTTTCTGAGGATTGGAGTATTAGTAGTTTGTATCAGATTTTGATTTAAAACGCGGTCCTTTTTTATTTCTCAGAATTGTCGAACCTATAATCAAACCAAGTACCCATTTAGGCAGCAAGGGAGAGTTTTGCTTTTGACCAAGATTAGAAATGGGAGATAAAGCTGCAAATTAGATTCTTAACCCTTGGGAGGAAGAGGTTTTTAGCTAAGTTGTGAAAGAAGTGAAGGGAAGGCATAGGCAAATAAAGAGGAATATTCATGTCTTTTAAGGGTCTTGTTTGAGGTTCCCCAAGACTTAAAGTGTCAACACTTCTCCCTCCTTTTATAATATTTCTAATCACTCACTGGGTGGCAGTTGTCAACTGTCATGGCATTAAAGGGTGTGTTACTTAGCACACAGATCGGAGTATGAAAACTTTGAGGTGCTCTGGCACTTAGACTGTAATCTTCAATCCAACTAGTTTCTAGTCTACCTGAAGAGAAACTTCTGGTTGACCTGCAGCCTGTCCTTAATAACATACGAGATTAGCTTAGGACAGAAGTTCAGTCAGTTCATCAAGAACAGTACTCTAGGTAGTCACTAAAAATCAATTAGAGACTGGGCTCTTGACTTTCATGTCTATCTTTAGAATCAAACAGTAACTAGTGGAGTAGCGGTTCCCAAGGTGTCCATCATTCTGTTCTTCCAAGATGATTTTAAACCACAAGGAAAGTTGAGACATGGACAAGGAAGAACCAGTTTCCTAAGGTTTGTTGCTCATGTCTTATTATGTTATAGACATTGGCCAGAGTCTAGAGGACACTCATGGGGACTTTCACAAATTTGTATTTTGGAAAAAGGTATAGGGCCAGGGACACATGGAAAGTGATAGAAATAGATGTGTTTTATTAGAAAAGGTACTTAAGAGAATGAGAGTGGGCAAGAAAACTAGAGAGTTCAAAGGCTCTGGACCATGAAAGTATCTATTCTTTATAGATAATTCACATAGAACCCAGCTTCTCCAGGATCTGGAGATGGTAGAGCTTTTTTCTGTTCATGCTCTTGGTAATATGTAACCTATGGTCATTGGGGGTTTCCAGTCTTTCTCCATCATTAGTTCCCTCAACTGACAATCTTTTAATAATAACAATGTTTTTGTTTTCCTTGAGAATTTCATACATGCACACAATATATTTCGAGTGTGGGTCATGTTTAATCTACCAGGGACTGCATTCCTAGAAAACTGAGCTTGTCCCCTTAGCAGCCATCAAATGACAGCAGCTCTGGATTATGGGTGGGGGATTGTGTGCCCCTATGCTAGCCACACTGGAATGATGACTGTTTGATGTTATACAAGACTATAGCTACTGTGAATTCTTGAGTACAGCAGTCCATTACTGTCATGCCTAGATGGCACTGACTCAACCTGGCCCTCCAGACCTCTGGCATTCCCTGAGCCTTGCAGGGAGGTTATATAATATAGATGTCTCATCTATTTCTGAACAGTCTACAGACATTTACTTTCTACACCTTGCCTTTTGCTTGTCTTGATACCTCTGGAACCTCCCTTTCTGCTTTGTCCTCCCTCCTTAATGGTATTTCTCTTCTTTGGAGAAATAATAAAATAGTTAAATTTTTTTATTTAATAATAATTTTTTTATTAAACAGCTCTCTTAGAGCTGTTTTTTTTTTAAGTTCTTTAGACTTACTTTATTTGTGTGGGTGTTTTGCCTGCATGTATGTTTGTGCATTATATGCGTCCAGCGTCTGCTGAGGATCCCCTGGTACTGGAGCCATAGATGGCTATGAGCCACCATTGGATTCTGGGAACAGAACCAGGGTCCTCTGTAAAAGCAGCAAGTTCTCTTAACTGCTGAGCGATCTTTCCAGACCCCACACATAGCTGTTTCTATGGAGCAACTGAAAACATTTCTATCTTTTTCCTCTTCGAGATGACTTTTATTTTCTGGCCAACTTTGTCACTGTTCTTATGGGTTGACACCTTTGTCTGTGCCTGACTCTCTTGCCTTTCCATAGTGCGGGGTCTGAGACAGTGACTGTCACAGTCTCTGACATTTCTAGACCCAAATGGTGGCAGTTTGTATTACTCACTGCTTCTTCCAAAAATCCTCTAGAGAGTAATAAAAATAAAAAAATAAAAAATAAAGTCTTGCTTAATTAAATCCCAAAGGGGTGGAGGTTCCTTTCAGATGGAGAATGTCTAGTCAGTAACAGAGACCATTCTCTTTTGAAGCAAGATGTGTTTGGGAGTCTGGAAGAGCACACCCCTACTGCCCTTTTCTATGTGGCCTCTGGCCTCATACTGCAGTTTCGTACACTGGGCTCCTTTCTGTACACAAGTAGCCTTGGAGACTGTTGCTCACTAGTGATGTTTACTGTCCCCTCCCTGGAGAGTTTGGAGCTAGGTGATCTGCCAAACCCCCTCTAATGACTGTGTCTCACACGCAGGGCGGACTCTATTGGAAAAGCTGTTCAGCCAGCAGGAGAACGGGCCTCCAGAAGAAGCAGAGAAATTTTGCTCCAGGATCATTGCCATGGGCCTTCTACTTCCTTTTAGTGACTGCTTCAGGGAACCGTGTAATCAGAACGCTGGGTCAAGTTCAGCTCCATTTGATGTAAGTAGGAGAAGCTACTTCTGGCTGTGGGGTGGACTGCACTTGGAATAGCAGCTCTGATGTGTGTCTGCTCAATCACCCTATAATTTACAAACAACATGTGATGCAAGCCTTCTTCCCCTGGGCCACTTGAGGGCCCAGACTGTCTGTTTCTACACTTTTCTTTAGAGCATTAAATGGCAACCCCCCCTTAAAAATAATAAACAAAATTAAAAAAAAAAAACAACTTCTTACTTTTCTAGCCTGCTCTAAGGGTGATTAGGATTGCTCAGAATTTTTCTTTCTGGTGGAGATTGAACATGCACAGACAAGTGTTTCTTACTGAACTGTACCCCACACATAAGTATTTCTGTGCTGGTCACAGGCATTCCTTTAGAAGCAGTACCAAAAGGCTAAATACTAGTCCCGTGGGTCACAGGTTTCCATGGGCACTAGAATGCTATGTGAGCAATTTTCACAACTCATTTGTGCACCAAACATACACAAGAAGCAGCATCAGCATCTGCCCTTACCCAGGCCCCCACTCAGCAAGCGTTAATAGTGTGGAATTCAAAAGGCATATTCGTAATGCATCATGAACATCAGCATCTTCGAGCAAAGTAGTGTTGTCTTTCTCAGGTATGTGGTGTGTGTGTGTATGGTATGGTTCTCAGAAGGATGCTCCTAGAAGTGAGATGGGTGAGTATTATCATGTGTGCATCTATCATGAGAAGTTGGGAAGTCTGGGTGGATCTCTTGTGTAGAGCCCAGGAATTGAGTGTTTTTGGTCACTGGATTCTGATCACATGGCTAAATACAGTTTTCCAGTACTGGCAAATGTACCTCCAAAGACAGTGAATGTGAACAGATGCTGAAGTCAAAAGCTGGCTCTAGAATCAGGTATGGTGGCTCATGCTGTAATTCCAGCACCTGGGAGGCTGATATAGGAGGATCAAGACTTTCAGGTCAGCCTGAGCTACACAGTGAGGCTTTCTTTGTCCCTAAAACCAAAGGAGTATGAAAGTTGATTGTAAATAACAAATTCTCTACAAAGAAAGCTTGATGCTTTTTTCTTCCTCCTGTTTACCAATCCTAACTGGCAGTCTTTCCCATTTCCCTTAAGTATAAACAGAAGAAATCTTATAAAATATTGTGATATCTCAGTTCTAATCTGTGAGAAAATTTTCTAGATGATGCCATGACTTATGAACCTTGTTTTAGATTTATTTATTTGTTATGAAAGTTATTTAATGACATATCACCTAGTCACTTCTCGGTAGATCTTTTTCTCCTGTGGAAAGAATTAGATAATTTTCAAACATTTCTTCTCTTCTCACTGGGAGATGTGTGAGTCTGGAGATAGAACCTGGGGATTATGGTGTGATGTGTTACAGAGATACATTCCGGTTTCTATCAATATGGAATTCAGAGATATGGTAAACATAATTCAGGTAGAAGGAAACATTAGCAATGGCTGTATTGCATGCAATTATCTAATTATAGCAGCCATCTGCATCTTTATCAGAGCAGTTGTGACTACTTGCAACGTACCCTCAAAATCTAGCCAGTTGACACTCCCTCATAAAAGAAGGGGGTCATGATGGGGTCATGTACTCTCACCTGAGAGTCTGGCCATTCTTCTGAGTTGCATGTAACTGTCCAAGGTTCACATGGTCTTGTGGCCTGGGGAGATGCAGGAATACATGGAGTGTGCAAGGTTGACTGAAGAGACGGGGATCCTCATCTCTGCAGTTATAGGGAAGTTGTCACCTGTGCTGGAATGAGAGTTTTCAGTGATGTGGCTATCTGGGGAGTCATCCACTCTAATGCAGAACCCCTCCCGTGGCTCTGTAAATAAGCATGATAAGGCCATTGGTTTGACATGTGGGATTTCTATATACTGTTATTTTGCTATGTCGTTGTTGCCCTAACTGGGATGAATAGATGTGCAAGTGTGAATCCGCTCGTTTTGTCCCAGGAGAACTTCACATAACAGTTTGGTACTTTTTTTTTTTACATAAAAAGTATTATCAAATTAACTTTATTTTCCTCATGAAAGCTCAGAACTAAAATGTCCTTTCACTCAGTAAACATGAGATTGGCGTAAACTGAAAAGAACGGGATAATTCTATTCTCCCTTTTTAAAGCTGTTATTATTTATTTACTATTGTGATGCTGGGGAGAAACTCACATCCCCAGTTCTGCCCATGAGCCACAGCCTTTGCCTTTCTCGGTCTCTTTTTAAGTTAACCTGCGTATTTCTCCTGTGTCACTTTAGTGTTGGAGAGACTAGAAACGCTTCTGTAGCCATGCCGTCTTGGAAGGTAGCTAAGTGTCACATGAAAACACACACACACACACACACAACACAACAAAACAAAACCCCACAAAATAGAGATTTCATTCCGTATTTGAAGTCGTTGTCTCTCATTCCCAGCTTGAAGTCATTTTTTTCCTCCTTGCCATATTCCTTGGCTGTGTTCTGCCTCTCCAGTGCCCACACCCACTGAACACAAAACAACGAGGAAATTAAAGGTACTCTCATGGGAAACACTGCTCCATATTCTTAAATAGCAGGTCAGAAACAGCACCAGGGCTTACTGAACGCAGAGTTAAGGATTTTTTTTTTTCTCAGACAGGGAAGAAAACATACTGGAGACTTGAAAGACTGAAATATTAGTGGGGGATGGGAAGGAATGTGTTCATCTCTGGGGAAGCATGTTTCTGATAATTAGTCTCTCTGCTGATTTCCAGAAAAGAGATGTTATGAGCTTTTCCAACCAGCAGTTCTCTTAAGACCAACAGCTCTTTACAAGATGGTACTCAGTAGGATTGGGCTCTTAGCTGGTATTCTTTCTGTCCCCTGATTTTGTAACAGCATTCTACCTGTCTTTGTCTATACATCCCATTAAAAATATCTGTATTTTTTGATATGGGAAATCTTACTGATGCAATTTATGAATTGACCTACTTCAGCTAAATATTTCAGGTGTTAGTCTCTTGTTATCCTGCATATTTTTTTTTATGGCTTACAATTTTGATTCCTCATGCTGTAGAAAATTTAAAAGAAGGTCACATTTTCCCCTCACATTAATTGATAAAGGTTTTATGAACTTTAAAAGACACACTTAGTTTTGAGTGTCCACGTTAATTCTTTTACAAATCCTAAGGAAATTTATCCTACACACTAGGTCTCAATAAAATTCACTATAAAATAATTCAAGTAAAAAGGAAGATATTATTAAATAACAATCAAAAAGAGAGCGCTATGGGTATCAGTCAATGGTCTGTGTGGTGTTTTGAGTGAGGATTATCCATATAGGTTCATATATTGACTACCTGGTCCTCAGTCAGTGGGGCTGTTTGGGAATTATTATGAGCTATGGGTCACTGAGTGTAGGCTTTGAGGTTTAGAAAAACCCATCCATTTCCAGTTAGTGCACGCTGTCTCTTTGTGTCTCCCTCTCACTCGCTTTTGCTCTCTCTCTCTGTGCCTCATAGTTATTTTCTCGACATGTAAGTCCTTAGCTACTTCTCTAGCACCGTGCTTACTGGCCTGTTGCCACATTCCCCACCATGATGGCCATGGACTCACCCTCTGAAACTACAAAGAAGACCCCAATTAAATGCTTTCTTTTATAATTTGCCTTGCATATAGTGCCATCATAGAATAAAAGAGTAACTAAGACAATCCATAATTCCAGCAATTCAGAGGCTAAGCCAAGGCCAGGGTTGGCTATCCAGTAAGACAATGTCTTTAGAATAAATAAGTCAAATTATGAGGAAAAGAAAAAGTGTGCAAGTCAGAAAGAGTTAGCCTTTGGTAGGAAAGGATTGCACACTCAGGAAGGACAAAGACAAGGGGGGCAGAGACAAAGATACTACCTGGGTTTCCACTCTGGTCTACTTATGTAAGTGATCTGGACAAGCGTGCTTGGTCCTGAATTGTCAGTTTTATTTGCATGAAGATACCCAGCCATGTCAATTCCTGATTGGTTGACATTTTACAAATGTCTGTAGGGCTTCGTTCATTGATAAAGTCCTGGAAACAATGTAAAACTGTTCAGGGAATTGGAGGCTTTTTATTGGAGAATAATTGTGATTGGGAAGTTTTATATCAATTTATTGAATACATTTTCTCTGTTTTTATTTTTCTTCTACTAGGGATAGAACTTAGGGTTATATAACATCCCTGCCACCAAACCACATCCTCAACTCTTGTTTCTTGTGTGATTTATGTCTCACTTGTGATTTGCGTATCAGTTGATTTGGCTATCACTTCCACTTTTACTTGGGGATCTTCTTAGTGAAGAGCCTACTGTTGAGAGCTGAATCCCTAGCACCACTGGGAGAGAAGCAAGAAAACCACTGAGTTAGGGACACAAAAAATTAATGAAGATAGAAAAGTACACTCTCATTGGTAGCTAGCCAATATACGACCAATGGCATATGACAGAATAAAGCAAACAAGCATACAAGAGGAGCCTCTAGCCACACTTAGGTTGCTTCCTGTGTGTGAGGAATGCTCTACCTCCCTTCCATCTCCAGAGATTACTGACTCAGCAATGAGATCAAAACCGGAAAACCAGTCTCCCTGATTTTAAATCCTATTTGACATTAAAGTCCTTGTAGTAGAGAAGATAGTTGGCTGCAGAGACTGGTCCAACAGTGACTGAGTTCAAGGAGGCTTCACAGTGATGAGTTCAGCTTCTAGCTAATAACAGCTGAACTGCCACCTTCTACCACCTCAACTTCTTGGGATCCCTATCTTAGGGACTCCTCTTCAGCTGTCACAACTCTACATTGACACCACTTTTCTGAGTTCTTATCTCTTCTTGTTAACAGTCTTCTAGGATTGCCCAAATTTAAGCAATAGGCTCTCTCTCAAAGTGTTGCCTAGCCACGGCCCCATGAAACATGGAGGATGAGGACATAGATCATCTCTTGAATGCTGACTTTTCACACAAGAGGGGCCATTGATCCAATAAATCTTCAAACTGCATTTCAGGCTTTCAAGAATTCTGCTCTTATCCTTTGGCAGGACTATCAGCCTTCTCAATGGGCCACCTAGATTTTCTTTTGATTGGGCATCTGTGTCTTCTCGCCCTGACAGGGAGCCTTGGCTGCAGCTACTTGCTGGAACCATGTGGTACCCACTCCTTTCTGCTGCATCTGTTTTCTGCTTCTGTGCGTGTTTTAGTTGTCCCACCAGCTCCTGTCTGATTTCTGACATCCTTCTAATCTTTTTGTCTTTCGGTTGGAGTCAAATCTTTGTTATGACACTGTTCATTCACCACATCACTTAGTAGCAGGGTTTTTTTTTTTATCTTTAATCTGGCCTTGTAGGTGAAATTTTACTTTTTTTTAAGGATTTTATTTTTAATTATGCATGTATCTGTCTTTGTGTGGATATGTGTACTGGAGTGCAGGTACCCTTGACACCCAGAAGAGGATGTCAGATCTCCTGGAGCTGGAGGTATAGGCAGTTGTGAGCTGCCCAGTGTGGGTTCTGGGAACGGAACTTTGGTCCTCTGCAAGAGCAATAACGTTATAGCTATAGAGATATCTCTCTAGCTCCAGTTCTAATTTTTCTCTACAGATACTATTCAGAATTACATGCCATCTCTGTAGTCACCAGGCTTCTGCTTTTTCTCTCTGGACACTATTCATAATTACATGACTCCCCTGTAGTCACCAGGCTTGGGCTTTTTCTATCCAGATGCTACTCAAAATCACATGCCACTTGTGTGCCAATGTCTCCAACTGTCCTATATTAGATATATTGTTCACCTTGTAATTTCTAAATGGAAATCAGATTTTTTGTACAGGTATTCCCCTGAGTTGTATGGCTGCATTAACTCAACAGTTAAGAGCAGACTTTAGACTTAGATTTCAATCCCATGTCTTCTATATAGGAAGATACTATGTTTTTCCAAGATCACGTTAAATTTTTTCAGTGATAATAATATCTTGTTGGAAGATTGTCTAAATTGCTAAATAGGCTTAAGTTAGAAATCATTCAACAGTAATTGGCACATGCTAGTTTTTAAATTTTTTTATTAATTACAATTTATTCACTTTGTATCCCAGCTCTAGCCTCCACCCTCCTTCCCTCTCAATTCTACCTTCCCTCCCTCATCTCCTCCCATGCCCCTCCCCAAGTCCACTGACAGGGGCGGTCCTCCTCCCCTTCCATCTGACCTTAACCTATCAGGTCTTATCAGGACAGGCTGCAGTGTCTTCCTCTGTAGCCTGGTAAGGCTGCTTCTCCTTCAGCAGGAGGTGATCAAAGAGCAGGCCAATCAGTTCATGTCAGAGACAGTCCCTGTTCCCCTTACTAGGGACCCTTCCCCCCCCCCCCATGGATACTGAGCTACCACGGGCTATATTTGTGCAGGGGTTCTAGGTTATCTCCATGTGTGGTCCTTGGTTGGAGTAGCATTCTCAGAAAAGACATCTGGTCCCAGATTTCTTGGTTCTATTGTTCTCCTTGTGGAGCTCCTGTCCACTCCAGGTCTTTCCATCTCTCCCTTCTTTCAGAAGATTCCCTGCACTCTACCCAGAGTTTGGCTATGAGTCTCAGCATCTGATTTAATACTCTGTTGGGTAGAGTCTTTCAGAGGCCCTCTGTGGTAGGCTTCTGTCCTATTCCCTGTTTTCTCCCTCTTCTGATGTCCATCCCGTTTGCCTTTCTGAATGAGGATTGATCATCTTACCCAGGGTCCTCCTTCTTGCTTAGTTTCTTTAGGTATACAGATTTTAGTATGTTTATCCTATATTATAAGTCTAATATCCACTTATAAGTGAGTATATACCATGTATGTCTTTCACTTCTAGGATAGCTCACTCAGGATGATCTTTGCTAGTTCCCACCATTTGCCTACAAATTTCATGATTTCCTTGTTTTTAATTGCTGAGGAATAGTCCATTGTGTAAATGTACCACAATTTCTGTATCCATTCTTCAGTTGAAGGATATCTGGGTTGTTTCCAGCTTCTGGCTATTATGTATGAAGCTGCTATGAACATGGTTGAGCAAATGTCCTTGTTGTGTACTTGAGCATGTTTGGATATATGCCTAGGAGTAGTATATCTGGATCTTAATAGGTAGCACTATTCCCAATTGTCTGAGGAAGTGCCATATTGATTTCCAAAGTGGTTGTACAAGTTTACATTTCCACTGGCAATGGAGGAGGGTTCCCCTTTCTCCACATCCTCTCCAGAATGTGTTGTTACTTAAGTTTTTGATCTTAGCCATTCTGATGGGTGTAAGGTGAAATCTCAGACTCGTTTTGATTTGCATGTCCCTGATGACTAAGGATGTTGCTCATTTCTTTAAATGTTTCTCTGCCATTTGATATTCCTGTATTGACAATGCTCTGTTTAGCTCTCCACCCCATTTTTTAATTAATTACAGTTTATTCACTTTAAACCCCCTTTGTAGTTCCCTCCCTTCTCCCCTCCCAATCCCATCCTTCCTCCATCTTCTCTACTTGTGCCCCTCACCCAGTCCACAGATAAGGGAAGTCCTCCTCCCCTTCCCTCTGATTCTAGTCTATCAGGTCTCATCAGGAGTGGCTGCATTGTCTTTCTCTGTGTCCTGGTAAGGCTGCTCCCCCATCAGGAGGAGATGATCAAAGAGCAGGCCAATCAATTCTTGTCAGAGACAGTCCCTGTCCCCATTACTATGGAACCCACTTGAACACTGAACTGCCATGGGCTACATCTGTGCAGGGGTCCAGGCCATCTCTATGAGTGGTCCTTGGCTGGAGTATCAGTCTCAGAGAAGATCCCTGTGCCCAAACCTTTTGGATCTGTTGCTCTTCTTGTGGAGCTCTTGTCCTTTCCAGGTCTTACTATCTCCCACTTCTTTCATAAGATTCCCTGCACTCTGCCCAAAGTTTGGCTATGAGTCTCAGCATCTGCCTTGATACCCTGCAGGGTAGATCCTTTCGGAGGCACTCTTTGGTAGGCTCCTGTCCTGTTCCCTGTTTTCTCCCTCCTCCGATGTCCATCCTCTTTGCCTTTCTGAATGGGGATTGAGCATTCTAGCCAAAGTCCTCCTTCTTGATTAGCTTCCTTAAGTGTACATATTTAAATATGTTAATCCTATATTGCATATCTAATATCCATTTATGAGTGTGTATATACCCTGTGTGTCTTTCTGCTTCTGGGATACCTCACATTGGATTACTTGATTTGTTGCTGTTTAACTTACTGAGTTCTTAATATATTCTGGATATTAGCCCTCTGTCAGTTATAAGGCTGGAGAAGATCCTTTCCCAGTCTGTAGGCTGTTGTTGTGTTCTGATGACAGTGTCCTTTCCTTTTCAGTTTCATGAGGTACCATTTATTGATTGTTTATCTTAGAGCCTATGCTGTTGTTCTGTTCAGGAAGTAATCTCTTGTGCCAATGAGTTCTAGGTTCTTCCTCACTTTTTCTTCTAATAACAGATTTAATGTCTCTGGTTTTATGTTGAGGTCTTTCATACACTTGGACTTTAGTTTTGTGCAAGGTGATAAATATGATCTATTTGCATTTTTCTACATGTAGATATCCAGTTAGACTAGCATCATTTGTTGAAGATGTTGTCTTTTTTCCATTGTATGGTTTTGGCTTCTTTGTCAAAAATCAATATCTGTACATGTGTGGTTTTATTTCTGGGTCTTCTATTGGATTCCAATGGTCCACCATTCTGTTTCTATGCTAGTACCATGCAGTTTTTATTACTATTGCTCTGTAGTACATCTTGAGATCAGGGATGGAGATAGCTCCAGATGATCAGTTGTTGTACAGCAGTGTGGTAGCAATTCTGGGAATTTTGTTTTTCCATATAAAGTTGAGAATTGTTCTTTAAAGGTCTGTAAAGAATTGGGTTGGTATTTTGATGGGACTTGCATTGAATCTGTAGATTGCTTTTGGTAGGATGCTCATTTTCACTCTGTTACTCCTACTGATTCATGAGCACTGGACATCTTCCCATATTCTGATATCTTTTTCAATTTCTTTATTCAGAGACTTGAATTTTTTTCAAACAGGTCTTTCACTTGTTTGGTTAGAGTCACACCAAAGTACTTTATGATATTAGTGACTATTATGAAGGTGTAGTTTCCCTAATTTCTTTCTCAGCCATTTTGTCTTTCGTATACAAGAGGGCTACTGATTTGTGTGTGTGTGTCTGTGTGTGTGTGTGTGTGTTAATTTTGTATCCAACCACTTTGCTGAAGGTGTTTATCAGCAGAAAGAGTTCTCAGGTTGAATTTTGGGGGTCACTCATACATGACATCATATCATGTGGCACATGATAATTTTAAATATTTTCTTTTAAATTCTTATTATTGAATGTTGCTTAGCCATTCCACAGGTATTGCCTTAGTTTGTGCAGAATAGGATTGTAAGGAAGGCCATGGTGACTGAGGTTATGAACTGAAGAATCAACTCAGTGAATTGTCTTGAATGAGGAAGCATTATTTATGTACAGTAACAATGAAAACACTTGGAGAGATGGAGTTCACAATGGAATATAGACTTGGGCATTCTGTGGTGTGAGAATCAGCTTTGTCTGGATCTAGGCTCTTCATTGCTTCCTTTTTCATATTCATTTGCTATTATCAATTTTACCACTGGAATCACCACGTTCTTTCTATAGGCATCACTCTCCCATGTCTTTCTAGATAGAGTGGAATAGAAGAGGAAAGACTAGGAATAGCTACAGAGGAGTAACTAGAAGATGTAAAGGTGAACTCATCAGGCTCACCAGCTGTTGTGTTCATGACTGTTCCATCATCACTCCATTTCCCAGGTTTTTGTTTGTTTGTTTGTTTTGTTTTGTTTTGTTTTTCTGCTGAAATGTTACATTCACATATGACTAGCTTATTTAGCTCTCTTGAATGTATGTGTGAATGTTGGGGATGCTTTACAGAGGATGCAGCATGGAGGAGTGAAAGTTTCACTTTTATTTCTTAAGGAATATTATGTGGATATGTGTGTGTGTGTGTGTGTGTTTCACCTTGACTTCATTCTTGAAGCACACATACTTTGGTTTTAGAGAAATTGCCCTGCATAAGTAAATTTTTATGTTCACAAGATATATTGTGAGCTATCCAATTCTCTCATGCTTAGTAATCAGATCAGAGAGAGACCTTTATTATATGGTTTATTACACAAATGAACAGAAAGAGAGAAAGCAACAGACAGACAGACAGACAGGGTCTTTTAGCCTAGACTAGCCTGGAGTTCACTCTATAGCCCAGGTTGTCTTTAAACCTGTGATAATCCTCCTAATGCAGACTCCTCTGAGTGTGGAAATTATAGGCTTAAACTGCCATACCTACTTTTTATTATATCTTGTCATTTTTCTTTGTTTTTCTTTTTTATCTTTATCATTATCTTTATTTTTTACTTTATTTGTTTATATTTATTTTATCCTTATTTTTGTTATACATGTCATATTGTCTGAGTTTGGGAAATAGTATTTCTTTTTGGTTTTTTGAGACAGGGTTTCTCTGTGTAGCCTTGGCTGTCCTATACTCACTTTCTTGATCAGGCTGCCCTTGAACTCACAGAGATCCACTTGCCTCTGCCTCCCAAGTGCTGGCACTAAAGATGTGTGCCATGGTGGTATTTCTTTTTATCCCTATGATCAGTTCTGTTACCATTCCATAATGCTTATATAGCTACACCCTGTAGTCATTATTATGTATGTTTTCAAGCATGTGTCAGGCATACGTATCATCAACCATACTTCTGCAATTTTTGTGTATAAGAATGTTTTAAGCTAGATGTGGTGGTTCATGCCTGAAATCTCAGGAAGCTGAGATAGAAGGATTGCCCTGCATTTGGGACTAGTCTGAGTTCACATGTGAGTTCAGTCCAGCCTGGGTTACATTATGTGACCCTGCCTTAAAGAAAAGAAAGAAAAGAATATTTTGATCTCATATATCATTCAATACATTAAAAATGCTGTTTTATTAATTTAACATAAGAAGGGAAAATGGATGACTGTTTTTTCACTTTCATTATTATCTATCCAGGGGTAGTATTTCAGGGTTGAGACAGTAACTCCGTGGTAGAGCACATACATGGCTCTATGTATGAAGTCTCATGAATCCAAAGAACATGTGGTTTGATGACATAGATGACCATAGGAAGCAGCATGTAATGATATGAAGCAGCATAGTTTAATACACACTCATCTTATGTGGCTTAGGTTCCATTGTCAAATCAGAAGAAGGCAGGTGCAGCCTGGCATTACATGACATCCTATTTCAGTCTCATGCTCCTGACTGTTGTGGTTAGAATGTAAAATGTCCCCTACAGGCTCATGTATATGAACACTTAGTAGTTTTAGTCCCAGAATAACAACAACAAAGATAATAGTGAGTGCAGTAATGGTCATTGCTCTCATACCTCTTAATGACCATGTTTTGTCTTTAGATGCTGCCTTCAGATGCTGGTGTGAATGGAGAAATGGTCCTGAACTCTGGGTTCACTGAGTCACAATGAAGTTTTAACCCCCCCTTTTTTTTTCTTGGAAGTTTGAGGGAAGTATATACAGAGATAAAGGGTAGGGAAGGCTGACAAAAGAGGGTTACGTAGGAAAGACAGATATCACATTGTCTCTTATGTGATATATACAATATATTTAATGTATTACATTAATATATTATATAAACATGTTAGACACAGAAGCAGATGGAGGCTCTGTGGGGAGGTAGCAGCAAGCGTGGGTAGGAAGGGTCTACCAAAGAAAAGGGGTAAGGGTGGATTTGAATAAACTACAGTGATATTTGGCTCAGTGATACATGGCTTTTTCATAATGAAGCTCATTATTCTGTATTCTAGCTAAATTTTTTTTAAGCGGAAATCTTTAAAAAGATACATTCGGGATACACTTTTTAAGGCAGCAACAGGCTTTCTTTGTGTTTGCTCATTGGAGAGGATCATGCTTCCTCAGACACACATTTTGGCTTCCGGGACTCGCAGTCTGAATATTCCATTTGGCACTCAGTGTGTGGTGGTTCCTAATTCATCTTGATTGTAGGTGGTGGATATGTATTAAGCCAAATGATTCAGCTCAACTCTTTTGTCATGATTCTCTTTTCCTTTCCTTTTGCTGGATATGCCCGAGTAGCCATCATTCTTGTGTGGCGGAAGTATCTTTCTCATGTTCGTCTTTCCTTTAGTAGTATGTGTGGCACTGGGCTTCCACTGAAGGGTAGAACTGGGACACAAAGACCAAGTGAAGGTGCTCTGTGCTGAGAACATAGGCAACCAAATCAGGAGCTTGTAGGTTTTGCTTCCTGGAAGATTTATTATAGTTTTCATTGTCTAGATCGGGGGATAACAAAAGTTTTATGTAAACAGCCAGATAGCCAGTGTTTTCGAATATAGTTACTGTCTTACAGACTTTGTCAAGCCTTCTTTGGTGTGGATTACACAGACAATGCACAGCCTACAAATGTGGCTGTGTTGCCTAATAAAACTTACTTGTATAGGTAGGGCTGGAGGAGGGCAGCTGCATCTAGCAAGTCTATTTCAGTAGCAGGGTGCGATTGGTTGTCTCCTGGTATGTACTCAGGTAATATTTAGATGGTGAATTTATTCAATAAGTTTGACTTTTCTCTCTCAAACCGTATGTGGTTACGAATCAGTCACAAAATATTTATAGTAAAGAAACTTAGGGGAGTTTCCAAGTGCAGAAACAGAGAGGAGAGGCTTGCTTTTCCTTTGGAGAGGAAGAGTGGTCACAATGTTTAGAGACTGATGGAGGACAGGAGGGTAGGGAGGTGGGGAGTGAAGGGGTCCTAATAAGGGAAAGTGAAGTTAAAGGTGGAAGAGATTTACATTTGAGATTGTTATGAGATTGGATGAGCTATAAATACAGGTATACTTCTATAAAAGAGGAAGACGAACTTGAGTGGGATGGGAGAGCAGAAAGAAGGGCACAGATATAGTCAGCCTTTTGATGCTCATGGCTGGAAGCTGGGAGTGGGGCTCCCCTAGCTCGACACTCCATGAATAAAATGTCCATGTGGGGGCTTATAAGAGGCACAGGACTTATTTGGAAGCTCTTTAATTCTGATATTATTCACTTTGGAATGAGGACTGAATGGAATTAAAAAGGATGCTTTTGGAGAGCCAGGCACTGGCAGATACATGGCCTGGAGTTGTTTGAGTCTGTAAAAGAGGAGCCATTCAACTGATCTCGAGGTGGCTTTTCATGAGTGTATTGGCTACTTTTCTCATTACGGTACTAAAACACCCGGCAAGAGGTGACTTGCAGGAAGAAGGGCTTCTACCTGGCTTTGTTGCTATGGTGTGAGTGTGTAGCCTGATGGAGGTGTGGCAATGGCATGACTCACAGCTGTAGCAGCAGGATTGCAAGGCTGATTGCTCACAACTAGGTAGACCAGAAGGCTGAGAGGGTGTGTCTACCTCCTCATATTTTTTTCTTTCTTCTTCAGACTATGAGTTATTTGTTAACATTGACTCATTTTTTCAGGCTGTACTAGGCTTCAAGTTACTGTTGGTTCCTTGCTTGGTTCTTGTTTGTTTTGAATCCAGGGCTTCCTGTGTGGTAATCTTGTGCCATGCTGAACTGCATCGCTAGCCATTGGCGCTTACAATACTCTTCAATCTTTAAAAGAATATCAAGGCCACCGCTCCAGGCTTCCCTGTAAATGCCTTGTAAGTATTCATTTAATCTTCATGATAAGCCTGGTGAAGGGTTGTATTCTTTACAGAAGAAATTGAAGCACAGGGAAGCTCTGCTCTTGGATGCTCCTACTTGAAGTCCATTGTCAGCACAAATTCCCTAAGAAGTATTTTTGAAGTTCTGGCCAACTCTTGCTTTAATGTGCCACTCATAGGTTCAAGGCCTTCCTTGTCCTTAATCTGCTGTACTATGCATTTTCTGATGCTTATAGGATTTTATATATAGAACAGGTGATGTGTAACAGTTTCCAAGCTGATAGCTTTTGGGACATTTCTCCTCTGTGTTGTGTGCTGGCATGAGCATGCTGGGTTAGAGACATTGATAAATTTATGTGCATCTTCCAAAACGTCAGGATTTGTGGATAACAGTAAATTTCCGAGTCATGTATGTTTCCTTGGGTGTTATCTATCATGTAATACCTATTTTACTTGATTGCATGGCTGTTGACCATCACAGGTTCTATTATTCTAATCTTAATTATTAATGTTAACTACCAGACCACATACTATACTTCATCTAGTAATAAATATTTATAGAATTGCTACAAACAAGATAAAAATACTGATGCATTCAGAGATGCCTTAATGGAGGCAAAGGCAGAAGGCAGGGAGAGTTACTATTGTTGGCCTGATAAGATATTAAAGAACTCAACTTGAGAGCTTCTGGAGACATTCCAAGCTGAGCCAGTTGAAAGAAGATTGGCAGAAAGTTAAGTCCAGGTGAGGCTCATGAGGGCTAATCATCTAAATGGGCCACTGGAACAATAGAGACCAGGTGGAGGTCAAGTCAGGGGGAAAATGATTTTGTTTTGTTTTGTTTGGCTTGTTAGTCGTGGGCCAAAATGTGAAAAGTGGATGACAGATTTGTCAGCAACACTGTGCACAATGTTAGGCTTCCTACTTTTTGTGACTGGTTGAAAGAGTCACATCCTTTGTGGAATTAGTGTTTGTTAAGTTCTTGGGTCTGGATTGGCTTCTGTGGTTTTGATGCATTTTTAGGCCCACGTGTTTCCCACTGACTTGAGTTCAGAAGTAACACTTTCCAGTTGCATGAGGAGGCTCTCATGGGTCAAGGTTGGTCGCTGAATTGCCCAAAGGAATTGTAGAGTCCGGCTTCAGCATGTGCACTCAGAGTGAAGTCTAGTGCCTGAGTAAGTCACAGGCTGAAAATCTTCTGTTTTAAATGACAGCTATAAATGAAAATGTTTAATGATACCTCTTATTTCCTGTGCTAACTTAGATCAGTACCAAAGAGGGCCTGAGTTTGGATCCTCAGTGCTCACATAGAAAGGTGGGTGTGGAAATGTGTCTAAAAACCTAGTGAGGGTGGAACACTGGAGAGAGCCATGCTAGATTCCTAAAACTTAACTGACTGTCCAAGCTGAATCAGTGAGATCCAGGTTCAGTAAAGAATACTGTCTCAAAATAATAGAATAGAATAAAGGAGGGTGATTAAGGAAAATGCCCTAGACTTTGCTCCATACTCCATGCTCACACATACATACCCATAGGAACAATTATACATAACACACACATAACAACAATTAATAGCAAATAAATAAATGCCATTGTTCCATATAGCATGGAGTAACTTAGACTAGGGTACAGCCTTTTTAAAAATTTATTTTTTATTTATTAAAATTTATTCACTTTGTATCCCAGCTGTAGCCCCTCTCTTGTCCCCTCCCAACCCCATCCTCTCTCCTTCATCTCCTCCCATGCCCCTCCCCCAGTACACTGATAGGAGAGGTATTCCTCCCCTTCTTTCTGACTCTAGCCTATCAGGTCTCATCAGAACTGTGGCCTGGTAAGGCTGCTCCCCCATCAGAGGGAGGTGATCAAAGAGCAGGTCACTAAGTTCATTTCAGAGACAGTCCTTGTTCCCATTACTAGGGAACCCATTTGGACACTGAGCTGCCATGGGCTACATCTGTGTGAGATATCTAGGTTATCTCCACGAATGGTCCTTGGTTGGAGTATAAGTCTCAGAAAAGATCCCTGGGCCCAGATTTTTTGGTTCTTTTGCTCTCCCTGTGGAGCTTCTGTTCCGTCCAGGTCTTTCCAACTCCCTCTTCTTTCATAAGATTCCCTACATTCGGTCCAAAGTTTGGCTATGAGTCCCAGAACCTGCTTTGATACCAGCCTAGTTTATTCACAAAGGTTTTTAACTTGTGGAATTGCCCTGTTCATAGTATCTGCTCTCTCAAGGAAACCGATTTTTCTGTTTTAAAGACATTTGTCTGCACAGTAAATGGTTAATTTTCAATTGTGTGGTGCGGTCATAAAATATCAAAATCGAAGAGAAGTTTGGCACATATCTTAGTCCAATTTTCTTAAGCTGTCCAATGAGGATACTCAAATTTTGAAAATGGGAATGACTTCCATTGGTGGAAATGGGTTTAGAAAACCAGAATCTTTTGCCCTATAATTTGTGACTTAGAAGAAGGAAGTTCCTTTCATTTGAAACAGATTTTAACCTTCCTCTGTTATCATTAATTTACAGCCCATGTGATTCATCCTGGGTACTTCTAAGAAAACATTAGAACTTCAAAGATAAGAAACAACCTAAGATGAGTGGAGGTTGGGATTACATCAGTACCCTGAGAAATCTCCATGCAAAATGAAGGCAGCTGGTACTTTGCTATGATGAAATGATACTTCAGTGACATCATTAAATTGTGTTTGAGAAAGCAGATATAGTATGAAATGAGGAACTTGTAAAATTTCTGAGGGTTAACTTTAGTTCTGTGTAAATACTTACTCTCAGGGCAAGAAACTATCTTGTCCACGTGGGATATTGAAGGAGAGTGCTCCATAGGACATCTGAATGGAAGTCCTCTGAAGTTGTGTTGGAATACTCAGCCCTGGCAATTCAGTTTACCAAAGCCAAACTCCAAATAAGGCCAAGAGATTTAAGTTCACTCTGTTGCCAGTTTTTGTGTCCTTTTGAAAATTTTACTATCTCTGGTTCTTCTTGGAAAAGCTGCCCAGGAGGGCAGCTTTGATCCAGGACTGAAGGGCTAGATTTTGGGGTCAGCTGATGCAGAGAACTTTGAGTCTATGTTAGTATGGCAGAAACAGCTTGAATTGGCGCCTTGATTAGCAATCCTGGGTCCAATGTGGCCACTGTTTTCTGATACTTCTTGCAAAGCTTTTGGGCTGTTCTTGAGGTTCTGCTGACTCACCTAGCATTATGAGCAGAGGAAAATCTTTATTTTACAAGTTGCCCATTCACAACCAGATATTCACAGAGTTGGGATTATAATGGACTGAACAACTCTGAATCTGAAAACTACCTCATCTTTTACCAAATATATGATAATACTGAAGATAACCAGATAAAGAAACTTCTGAGCAAGGTCTGAGACCCATGGTCTCAGGATGCTGAGGAGGAAACCATTTCTTTTTAGTATTCTATTTTATTTTACTGTCATTAGTATTTTTAAAAATTTACTTATTTACTTTACATCCTGATCACAGTCCCCCACCCCTTCCTCCTCTCTTCCCAGTCCTACCCTCACATTCTTCTCCCCCGACTCCTCCTTCCCCTTTCTCTCAGAGATGGGGAGGCCTTCCACTGGTATCAACCCACCCTGGCACATCAAGTCCCAGCAGGACTAAGGGCATCCTCTCTCACTGATGTCAGAGAAGGCAGCCCAGCTAGGGGAAAGAAATCCAAAGCTAGGTAACAGAGACAGAGACAGCCGCTGCTACAACTTTTAGGGGACCCATTTGATGACCAAGCTCACATCTGCCACATATGTGTAGGGGGCCTAAATCCATTCCATGCATGGTCTTTGGTTGGTCGTTCAGTCTCTGTGAGCCCTTATGGGCTCTATAGGTCTTCTTGTGGTATCCTTGAACCCTCTGGCTCCCTCTATCCTTCCCACAGCTCCCCCACAAGACTTCCCGAGCTCGGCCTATTGTCTGGCTGTGGGTCTCTACATCTGTTTCTGTCAGCTGTCAGATGAAGCTCTCAGAAGACACTTATGCTAGGCTCCTGTCTGCAAGCATAGCAGAGTATAATTAGTAGTGTCAGGGGTTGGCTCTTCCATGGCGTGGGTCTCATGTTGGACATTCCCTCCATCTCTGCTCCATCATTGTCCGTGCACATCTTGTAAACATGACCTTCCTTCTGGGTGGAAGGTTTTGTGGGTGGGTTGGTGTCCCCATCTCTCTACTGGAAGTCCCACCTGGCTAACAGAGGGGACCGCTTAAATGCAAGTGACTTTCAGATTTACTGTAGCAGCAGTCTCACTATGAATTGAATCAGAAATCCTGAATTTCAATATATTTTTATATATTTGTCTCTCATGAGTTGCAAATTTTATAACTATGACAGGTGGGCTTAACTTGCTTTTGAAAGATGTGCTTTTAGACTGGACTATAGCTCAGTGGTAGAGCACTTGTTGAGTATGTCTACAACCTTTGGTACAATTCTTATCATTCTCAAAGGGTGGGTGGGAGTGGGGAGAGACCCAGGCACTGTGGGTGTTTGAGGAGTCATTCTTCTTCCCAAGTAAGAACTCCTTTTGTTTTGCTTAGTAAGGGGCTGGGGGGGGGGACGGGGGCGGGGAGGTGAAGGGAGTGTCTGTGTATGCTGGCATGCTCTCTACCACTGACATGTTTCCCTAGGCCAAAGTAATTTTTAAAAAGCATATACTGAGGAATAGAATGTTTTATTTGTTATGTAGTAATTTAAAAGGCCAGTCTTAATTTAAGCTGTTTTGAGAAATTTATGTATGTACTTATGAGTTGCTAGATATCCATCTGATATGTCTACAGTGCTGTTTTTCTCTTTTCTTTCTTTTTTTCTTTTTTCTTTTTGATGGCTTCTAGAGGGTATGCCCTTGAAATTATCATTTTTTTGCAACCATTTGGAGATGGGCTATGACGTGCTGGTGGTGAGGTGGAAGGTGAGAAGATGGTTGGTATGGTGAATGAAGGATGGATGAATCTGAGTGAGTGTGTTTGGTGCAGATGGCAAAGATGAAATAGGGGAGAAAACAGGGATTTTCATTTATTTTTTATGTCATGAACCTCAGCACTTAGAGAGAACGCATATTTTTGCTGTGCTCTGATTAGTTGATAGCAATTTGATTTTAACGTAATTTCATCTTTTGGCATGGAAACTGAAGCTTAGGATGGATGAATGGCTTGTCCAGAGTCACACAGTTTTGGAAACAGCAGGCATCTAATTTCAGCCCTTGAAGATGTTGCCCTCCACATTTCACCCTCCACAACCACACTGTTGGCTTCTCTTCACTTCACTACCACTCCTCTTGGTCTGAGTCACCTTTGTCTGGGGCCTGAGCCTGCACAAAAGTCTCTAGTTTCTATGCTGCTACTCTTGTTCTCTTCAATTCCGTCTTCTCTCTAAATGAATATCTCCCTAACCCCCTTCTTTCTGTGCCATTGTGAGGGAAAACCTGGACTTTGTGCTGGTTTTGTCAAGTGCTCTGCTACAGACATTCATCCAGAACGCCAAGCGATTAATTTTGAAACAAATAGTTAAGGGCCTTGTTTGCTGTGGTGGGCATGTTTTAACTGTAGGATTAAGGAAGCTTTGTTCCTGGAGCTCAGTGATTCCCTTGCTGCCTCCTTACAGGGCCTGTAGCCTCCTCCTAGTTTCTGTGCCCCGTGGGGCTTTTAAAAATGCTGATTACTGGGGTCCCCTTTAGGGAAAAAAGCAACAACAACAAACAAAGCATAGAGCATCTCTGAGGGTGACCATGGGAGCTCTTTGATCATACAGGTTTGGGAAAATTGCACCCCAAGATAAAACATGCCCCTTAGTTATTTTTTAGACCTAGAAGCTGTTCTTGACCCCTTTCCTTTTAACTCAGAATAGGCCTCCTTTTGAATTCTGAAGGGTTATATTCAAATGATGAGATGCTGTTCTAGGATTAAGGCTAATGATGGAACATTTCTCCTTCGTTAATTCTGGTTAACTTCTTGTGTATAATTGAGAAACTTCTCAGCAGAGGGGGTGAAAGAGGAGAAAGGGGGAGGTGGAGGAGAGGGAGGGAGAGAGAAAAAGAAACTGAACTCTGGGATCATCAAATCTTCGGTGGAATTAATACCCACCTTTTATTACTTATAAAAACTTTCTATTTAACTCTTTCAATTTTCTTTTCTCTTCCCCCTACCCCCATTATTTCTTATTGATTGTTTTGTTTATTTTTATTTTCTTGAGACAGAGTCTCATATAGTCCAGGCTGCCCTGGAACTGGCTATGTAGCTAAGGATGATCTTGAACTCCTGATCCTTCTTCTTATGCCCCAAGTGCTGGGCTTGCAGGTATGAGCCACTAGGCCTGCCCTATGTGTTACTACGGATCAGATTCAGGGCTTTGTGCACACCAGGCAAGCTCTCTCCTGCCTGAGCTAAATTCCATGCCTCTTTCATATTTCAAAAACAACAACTTGAAATATAAAATACAGGTATTCAAACCTGGAAACGTAACTGAGCAAAAACCCTATCTCTTAAAAAAAAAAAAGACCATGTTTATTTCTGTTCAATATATACTGTGCTCACAGACTTAATCCTGGACTTTTCCTAATTTTTTTTAAATCTATGTTGGCATACCTCTTTGAAATGTACTTTTGAAATACAAAGCATTGTATGTAATACAGTTTGGAGATATTAAAAATGGTATCAAACATTCCTAAAAAACTTAAAAGCGTTTGTGATAACCATGTCTATAGAATATATATTCTAGATTAAGAATTTTACATAATGAATAAAAACATATATATATAATTATACATTTCACATATTTTAAGTCTTATATCATACATACAGATTATGATTTGAGTTGAAGTGATTTAGTTGTATCTATCAGTATACATAAAATGAGAGACTATTAATATTACATTATTCCATTCCTTTATTTTGTGCGTATTATTACATTACATTATTTTATTGCATTGTTCATTCTTATATCTACAGTTTGTTCTGGAAAGAGCATTAAATTGAAAGTTGTTTCTTTGGCTGATCTCTAAGCTCTCCAATGTGTCAACTGAGGTGCTAAATTTCAGTCAAAAATAGAGCTGGGATTCATTTTGGACATTTCCACATTCGTGTACAGGGAATAGCTTTGCCCTCTGCTGGTCATTTCAAATTCTGCAAGGAAATTCTCAGTGTTGTTCATTTCTAATTTACAAAACTGTTGGGAGACATTTTAAAATTTCTCCACTGTGAAATTCACTAGAAAATTATAGCTTTCATTTTTTAAAATAAAATACTTGAACAACTTTGTAAAATTGGAGAGAAATGCAGCTTTAACTATTTCCCAAGATAATAACATTTGTTGTTTTCATTGCCATTTACAGGAAAAAAAAGGATAATTGTTAAAGGTTACAGCAACACTAGGGAATTTATTTGAATGTGTATAAATGATAATGTTGAAAAAGACCCCCCTTTTCAAAGACTCCCCCCTTTTCCACCAGAGTTTTTTGGTAAGTTAAACTTACATGCCTTCCTTTCAAATGAGATAAGTTTTTAATCAAATTGAATTTGCTTAAGGAATGATCTGTACTGCAATATTTTTCTTTTCTAAGGAACCACATGGCCGTACAGCAGGTGATAGCAATGCCCAATACAAAGGTCAGTGATGCTCACACAAAGAGTGGGCTACGAGGCAGACTTTGAGGCTAACCATCCATTAAATGTACTCAACAATAATAAAGATAGGCACTGGCTTGTTTCTTCCATACCCAGAAATAAAATGAGTAGCAATATGTGATGGCTATTCTTGGTTGTCAACGTGACTATATCTGGAATGAAGCACAATCCAGAAATGGAGAGCATACCTGTGATTTGGATTTTGAAGCAGGATGACAGGAACATTTAATCTAGATCTTGAAGAGAGAAGACACACCTTTAATCTGGGCCATACCTTCTGTTGTAAGCCTAGAGAAGGACATAGAGAAAGGAAGACTTTTCTCTTTGCCTGCTTACCCTTTCCTTGCTAACAAATCCACTGCTAGCATTAGAGCCTACTTCTGCGGGATTCTAGCATATATAGAAGACTACCTGAGACATCCAGCCTTGTGGGACTGAGTAGATACTAGGTTCTTAGACTTCACAGCTGTTGGACCTCTTCATAAGAAAGGAAAAACCCTAAAATTGTTTGACTAGTTGGACTGCAACCTGTAAATCATTCAAGCAACTAACTTCTCTCATACACACACACACACACACACACACACATATATATATATGTATGACAGAGACATAGAGAGAGAGAAGAGATTCATTCCATAATTTCTATGTCTCTAGAGAGATCCCTGACTGATACACAGTAAGTCCTCACCCATCCCGTATCACCTCAGCTGTAACTAAGCCAGGCAGTTTTACAAAGAAAAGGCCAAGCAAAATATCTAAGGGAGGCACATCTTGTTTACAGCCCCATTGGGTCAGGTTTTAGCAAGGGTTACATTGGCATTTAATTATCATTTTAAAGTAAAGTACATCAAAACAGTGTGAAGTCCCACAATAGGATGTTTGTTTCTTTGTTGTTTGCTTGAGTCCTGCTATTGCAGCCCGGGCTGGACTAAAACTCAGTGCTTTGATCCCCTACCTCAACTTTCTGAATGCTGTAATGTGTTCTTCAGCATTCTGGCTCCAGAAATTGGCACTGTTTTTAAACTCCTTTGCTAAGCACTATGTCCTCACTAGTAAAATTAATCCATCGTGGATGACTCTTTTAGTGTAAAAACCACTCCTGGAGCTCTTACACTGCTCTGTGCTTTACCATCATCTGGGCCTTACAGCACCCATGGGAGGTATGGCTGAGTTTCTTTTGGGGGGAACAAGACTGGTCGTAATGATTAGCAGAGAAATGACTGGGTCTCAGGCTGTTAAACTCTGCAATGCCTGATTTGCAGTAGTCTTTGAAAGTCTTTCAGGATAATTGTTACAGGCTGTGCATACCAATGTGCTAGGATTTCAGAAATCTGTCTAAAGGCCAAGGGACAAGTTCGAAGAGGAGCTTGCCTTTTAGAACAGTATATGGTCAAAACAAACAAACAAACAAACAAACAAAAAAACATGATCCAACTAGCTGTCCACCTCCCTGGCAGGATATGGATAGATTCTACAACTTTGCACCCTGTTTACAGTGTTGATTTAGAAAGAACTAGCTCTAAGTTTCTGTTTTATTCTATCAAGTTATATTTGAGCTCTCTAAGTGAAATACTTGCATGTGAGGGATTATCTTGTTTTTTTAATTTTTTATTTTTTTATTAATTATACTTTATTCACTTTGTATCCCCTCCCCCCCGTAAACCTCTCCCTCCTCCCCTCCCAATCCTGCCTTCCCTCCTCCTTCTCCCCACATGCCCCTCCCCAAGTTCACTGATAGGGGAGGTCTTCCTCTCCTTCTTTCTGATCCTAATTTATCAGCTCTCATCAGGAGTGGCTGCATTGTCTTCTTCTGTGGCCTGGTAAGGCTGCTCCCCATCAGGGTGAGGTGATCAAAGAGCAGGCCAATCAGTTCATGTCAGAGGCAGTCCCTGTTTCCATTACTATGGAATCCACTTGGACACTGAACTGCCATGGTCTACATCTGTGCAGGGGTTCTAGGTTTTCTCCTTGCATGGTACTTGGTTGGAGTATCAGTCTCAGGAAAGACCCCTGTGCTCAGATTTTTTTGGTTCTTTTGCTCTCCTTGTGGGATTATCTTTTTTCTTTTTCTTTCTTTTTTTTTTTTTTGTTTTACCCTATGATGATAACTAGTCACGCGGTGCTAGCTTGCTCCCATCAGCTGAGATCACTCCTGGTCTTAGTACCCACCCTGGAGTCTGTTCTATAAGTAGCAGTACTCACAGATCTCAATCTCAGTTACAGCTTGCTTCCTGTGCTATAAATAGTCACTGACAAGCTTTAATGCTAAGTTTCAATTTTAGGATTTTTCCTTTCTTATGAAGAGGTCCAACAGTTAGCATTAATGTATGCACTACTTCTGTTTCCTACATGTTATCTTGAACTAAATCTTAAAGCTTATCTTCAGCTCACACCTTTGAGAAATGTCAGCTGGAGTGTGAAGCTGCATTTGGAGGGCACAAGTCTTAGGAAATTGTGAATGCAGTTTCCTATAGCATTTCCTTTGCTTAAGAAAATTGTTTGTTACAGAATTTCATATATTCTTTGCTTTTGCAAGAATGTTGAGGACAGAAAGACTGTCTCTGTTAACTGGAGCTTTTAGAGTATAAGCCCAGACCTTGACATCACTAATACAGTAGGTTCAGCCATTGTCGCTTGTCATGAATAGGAATTTATTTAATGTGGTCACATTGGGAGAAGAAAAACTAACCATGACTATGGACTCCTCACTCTGTTTTCATCTTTGTGGTACCAAAATGAGGCTTAGGTTAAACAGAAGGCATTACATATGCATGACTAAGCAGCATCATAGTCTAGGTGTGGTCCTGCCCACCGCTGACCCTCATTTACTCAGCCTGATGCTCCTATAAGGTGGTCTAACAAGTCAAAATTCTATGAAATTTCTTCCTGGGAGACAACTCCTCCGCCACCCACCCATAGCACCTGAGATTAAATGTCTCCCTTCTTTCAGCATGAGACTCAAAGGGAAGTTCCTTGGTAGTCATTGTTTCTGCAGCCTGAAATCTGTCTCCACACGCATATTTCCTGGTTTTTGTTTCTTCCTTTTTACAATTTGTTACATCATTATGAGGAAGATGGAGACAGATTTCAGAATTTATCTCCCTAGTTTT
Organism: Pachyuromys duprasi; assembly: GCA_028658305.1. Lineage (NCBI taxonomy): Eukaryota > Metazoa > Chordata > Mammalia > Rodentia > Muridae > Pachyuromys > Pachyuromys duprasi. The sequence continues at coordinate 18,203,560 of CM053759.1, read as the reverse complement.
GGCTGAAACTGCCCATCAGTTCATCATTCCTATTTCTGTGTGTGCCGTTCTCCTTTCTGTGCCGGCAAGAGTTTAGAAGCAGAGCCTGGTCTTACTGTCGAGGCTCTGGTAGGATGGCACAATGTTCATGATATGAGCTACGCTCTCCCCATGTTGCTCAAGTTGCCTCAGAACTCTGGGTGCTGGTGGGACTGGTGTGGAGCAGTGCTATTCATGGCTTCACATGGGAAAAACAAAACAACAACAAAACACTGTTAATGGCTTGAATATGGAATGTCCCCCACCGACTCCTGTGTTTGAACACTTGTTCCTGCTGGTAGTGCTATCTAGAGAAGCTGTAGAATCTTCTGGACATGGGCTCCAGCTGATACATGTAGGGCTATACACATGGGGTTTGAAGAGTATAGACTGGCCTCTCCTCTGCCTCAAACTTTGTTTCCTCAATAGTCCAGACATGAGCAGGCAGATTCATGCTCCTGTACCACAGACAGCATCCACCCTAGCTCTGTGCCAAGCCATCATGATGGACTACAGCCTCTGAACCATGAGCCCACATAAGCCTTTTCCCCCTTAAACTGCTTGTCAGGCATTTGTTCACAGTGAACAAAAGCCTGTGCTTTGATACATGGGATAGAAGAATATTTCTTTCTCCCAAGTTTTGGAGGCCAGCTTCCTGTTGGGATATCTGGGGTACCTGGTAAACACTCTAATTCTTCAGGTACAAAAGGTGATAGATTGAGGGAAGAGAGGAGACAGCATCTCATAATGGATTTAAAATAACCAGGGACAAAAGATAGACTATAAAAATTATTTAGCCCCCCTCAGTTCTTTTTTTATCATAGATGTGTTTGTTCTCTATCTAGCCAGGGACACAGACATTATCTTTTAGCATGGGAATCTCTGTTACACTGGGCTAAGGCGCTCTTATTTGTGTCTTGATGCCCACCTCATACCCAACTTGCCATGGGGTATGATGACTATTTAAAAAGTGGGCAACTCATTTGTCATCTATGGCCCTGTGTTCCTCCTCATCAGTATGATGGGAAGTTCATGGTTTTTCTTAGTGTGATTCTGAAGGTACTGGTTCAGTGCCCCATACTCAGGGCCTTGAGTCATCTTCATCATTTTTTCTTGTTTTCATATATGCATGTCCAAGATTCTTGTGGGCAAAGTTTGTGTATAATATCATTTTATCCCAGTCCGGTCACAAAACATTCTCCTAAATCTAACTATATTTATTGCTGTTTTTAATATGCACAGAAGGCATGATTTTACATCTAGGTTTCCAGAAGAACACAGAAACATCATTTTAACCCAAATGCTTCTTGGTTGAGATTCACACACTTTCTGTTAATCATGGTCAAGCTAACAAGTAAAAGAAGCTACACTGGATGTACATCTCCATAGGGCCTATCCATTTCAGATAGTCCAGGTCTTGGGACAGCTTATATTCCAGTGTGTGGGAGGAGAGAGATGGTTCCCATAGTGGAGTATCAGGAGATGCTATGAAGTGCTGTGTGCTCTGATTGTGATGTGGAAGAAGCATGAGCTGCTATAGAAGGATGAACCTTTGCTTCTGCATTTGCAGGTCAAGTGGAAGTTTCTAGGAGTCTCAGTTACTTTTCTGGTTACTGTGATAAAATATCAGACAAAGACAACTAAGGAAGAGTTTTGGATCAGGGTTTGGGAAAACAATTCATCATGGTGGCAGAGGTGTGAAGAAGCTGGTCACACAGTCCTCGGCTGGGAAGCAGAGAGTGGTGAATGCTGGTGTTAGAGTTGCTTTTACCTTTTTATTCAGTGATTCAGTTCTCTCCCATAGAATGATGCTGTTGATATTCAGGAAGTGTGGCCCCACCTTAATTCACTTAATCTAGAAACTGTATTACTGATATGTCCAGACATGTGTTTCCATGGAATCCATAATGTTGACCCTGACTCTTCATCATCACAATAATTTTTGGGGGGTAGAAAAGCAAAATTTTGAGATTAAAAAAAGTACTTATGCTTATGTGTATGTGTACTTGCCAGTGTCTCTCTGTCTCTGTGTGTATGGGTGCCTGTAGATACTAGAGTATTGTATCCCCCAAAGCTGGAGTTATAAGTGGTTATGGGCCACTTAGTGTGGGTGCTGGGACCCAAACCCATGTCTTCTGGATGAGCAGCAAGCACTCTTAAAAGCTGAGCCATCTCTCTAGCCCTAGGAGTATTTGCATAGCATATTTACAGTGAAAATTTCATTCTCATCCTCAGAAGGTAGCAGCAGTTAAAGTAATAGCACTAATTGGCAAAGAATGGGATCCTGTAACATGGGATGGGGATCTGTAGGAGGACCCTACTGAAGCTGAAAGAGAGCTCTGAGTCCTCAGATTACATAGGGTTTATGTCACCTGAGGAAGTAGTAACCTCAGCCCCACCTCTTGAAATATTGCTCTTTTAGCCTTTCACTGAGAAATTAATCCTTAATTGTCTGCTAAAACAGGAGTGACTTTCTCTGAAGAAAATCCAAGCAAGACAATACCTCAAGGCCCACCAATAGTTGCCTCTGGACCTTTAGCCAGACTCAAGGCAAAGCAGGCTCCTAGAAGAGACATAGAAATTGTAGTCCATGAGGAAGTGTGCTATACTACTAAAAAGCATAATGAGTGTGCTAATTTATGCAAGCAGAAGTTTGTCAAGTATGTGTAGGAATGGATTTTAAGGGTGAGGTATAAAGGAATATAAAACTGGATCATGCTGAGTAGAGATTCTAGGTATAATATGGAAGCTCAGACAGTTAAAAAAAAAAAAAAAAGGTGCCAAATGTTTGTCTTAATGGTTGACTGAGGAGTTTATCAAAAGATGGCCTACTGAAAAAGGAATTGGACTTGCCTGATATCCTTTGTCTTATTGTCAATGAAAGTATTTTAAGGCTCAGGAATATGCTGTGCTAGAGAGGGTATGTGTGTGAAACCTAATTTTCAATAATGGGAAGGCCCAGAAGACATGCCCTTCACTAATTCTCTAAGATGCAAAATGGTGAGAGGGACAACAGCACATTTAAAGAGTTTCGTTGTCACCCTTTTCCTTCTGCTGGACCTTAGAGTTGGAGATACTGCTGCTTAAGTAGATGTATGCAAATGAAATGCGTTTGACTAGGCCCCCAAATAGCAGGGACCAGGGGTCAGCATTGAATCACCAAAGGTAAGGTGATTGTAGTTATCATAATGGGCAGCACAGACGAAACAATGTTCATAATGACCTAACCCTTAAAGGTTATCATAGGCAAGAAGAATTTTAATAGTGGTATGACACCTATGGTTCTTTGGTACTGACATTTCTAGAAATAGATAGAAATTTTTATTTGACCTGTAGAAGCAGAACATTTCTCAAACAAATGAAAGCAAGGCTACACGGGGTTGTGGCAAAAGGCTGTCTTGGCCATTGAGTCAGACTTGAGCTAGGTTGCAGATCCAGAACCCCTTGAATGAAGGGTGGCTAGATTTCCCTGACAGAGGACTTTGATAAGACACCTAAATGTTTTACAGTTAGTCCTTTTCCAGTTCTTCCCCAGGGGGACCTATGTCCTTTTATAAGGGGAACCATATACTGTGGGAAAGGAAACAGTCAGACTCTCTGGGATCTATTGGAATACTGGTTCTGTACTGAACTGATTCCTGGAGATCCCAAGAAACATTGTGGCCCTCCAGTTAAAGTAGGGGCGTACAGAGGCCAGGTGATTACTGGAGTTTTAGCTGAAGTCTGATTCACAGGGGGTCCAGTGGGTCCCCGAACTCATACTGTGGTTGTTTTCCCAGTTCCATAATTTAAAATTGGAATAGACATACTTAGAAGTTGGCAGAATTTACACGTTGGCTCCCTGACTTCCGCAAAGAGGTCTATTATGGTTGAAAAGACTAAATAGAAGCCTTTTAGAGTTGCCTTTGCCAAAGAAAATAGTGAATTAAAAATAGTGTCATATCCCTGGCAGAACTGCAGAAATTAGTGCCATCATCAAGGCCTTGAAATATGCGGGAGTGGTAGTTCCCACCACATCTCCTTTTAACTGTCCTAACTGACCAGTGCAGAAGAGGAATAGATCTTAGAGAATGACAGTTGACTATCAAAAACTTAGTAAGATGGAAACTCCAATTGCAGCTGCTGTACCAGATGTAGTATCCTTATGTGTCAAATTAACATATCTCCTGGTACATAGTATGCAATTATTGATCTTGAAAATACCCTTTTCTCTGTATCTGTCCATAGGGACCACCAGAAGCAATTTGCTTTCAGTGGACAAGGCCAGCAGTAGACCTTTACAGTTTTACCCAGGTGATATATTAACTCTCCAGCCCTGTGTCATAACTTAGAAGGGCTCTTGATCATCTGTGTCTTCCACAAAGTATCACATTGGTGCACGATATTGATGATATTATGCTGATGGGACCAAGTAAGCAGGAAATAGCAAACACTTTGAACTCTTGGGTAACTCATATACACATCAAAGGATGGGAAATAAATACAACCAAAGTTCGAGGAGCTTCTACTTAGTGAAATTCTTAGGAGTCCAATAGTGTGGCACATGCAAACATATTCCTTCTAAGGTGAAGGATAAGTTCTTACACCTGGCCCCTCCGACCACTTTAAAAGAAGAACAATGTTTAGTGAGCCTATTTAAATTTTGGAGAAGTACATATCCCACTTGGCTGTGTTACTATAGCCCATATAATAAGTGACTCAGAAAGGTGAAGCTTTGTGTGGGGCCTGGAACAAGAGAAGGCTCTTCAACGGGTCCAGGCTGCTCTAACACTTGGACCATACTAACCAGGACTTTAAGTGTCAGCAGCAGATAGGGATGCTGTTTGGAGCTTTTGGCAGGCTTGTCTAGGTGAATCACAGAAGAGACCTTTCAGATTTTGAAGCAAGGCTCTACCATCATCTGCAGACTATCCTCCCACCAAAAGACAGCTCTTGGCCTGTAATTTGGCTTTTGTGGAAGCTGAACATTTGACAGTGGGCCATCAAGTTACCATGTGGTCTGAACTGCCCATCATGAGCTGGGTTTTTATTGAATCCACAAAGTCATAAAGTAGAATTCGCAGAGCAGCAATCTATTATCAAATGGAAGGGATCTATGTGCAGTCAAGACCAAGCATGCCCTAAAGGCACCAGCAAGTTACATGGAGAAGTTGTCCAAATGCCTATGATTTCTACTCCTGTTTCAATGCCATCTGCTGGCAGTTTTATTAATTGGTTGACTGAGGAAGAGAAGACTAGGGCCTGGTTTACTGGTGGTTCTGCATGTTATGGAAGCACCCACCACTTGGAAGTGGACAGCTGCAGCATTACAACCCCCTTCTGGGACAATACTGAAAGATACTGGTGTAGAGAAATTTTCACAGTGGGCAGAACTTAGAGCAGTACACATGGCCATACATTTTGTTTGGAAGTGGAAATGGCCAGGTGTGAGCTGTCTACTGATTCATGGGCTGTCACCAGTGTATGGTTGTATGGTCAGGGACTTACAAAGAGCATGGAAAATTGATGAGAAAGACATCTGGGGAAGAAGTATGCAGATAGATTCCTCCAGATTGGTAAAATATGTGAAGATAGTTGTGTCCTATGTAAATGTTCAGCAAAGGTAACTTCAGCTGAGGAGCAGTTCAGTAACAAAGTCAATAGGATGATTCTTTTTTGTGGATAGTTAGTCTGTTTCCCCAGCCATTGCTGTCATTGCCCAATGGGCCTATGAACAAAGCAGCCATGATGACAGAGTTGGAGGTTATGCATGGGTTCAAAACATGGACTTCTACTCATTGAGGCTGGCCTGGTCATCGTTGCTGCTGAGTGCCAGCCCTGTCAACTGCACAGACCAACACTGAGCTCCAGATATGCCACCATCTCCCAGGGATGACCAGCCAGCAACTGGCGGCACGTTAAATACATCGGACCACTTCCTTCATGGAAAGGACAACGCTTTGCCTTTATTAGAGTCAATGCTTATTCTGAGAATGGGTTTGCCTTTTTTTTTTTTTTTAGATGTAATGCTTCTGCCAAAACAACTGATTTATAGAATGCCTTATCCACCATCATGTTATTCCAAACAGTGTTGCTTCTGCCTAAGGAACTCACTTAACAACAAGAGAAGTGCAATAGTGGTCCCATGATCATGGAGTTCACTGGTCTTACCATGTTTTCAACCATCCTGAAGCAGCTGTCCTGACAGAAAGATGAAATGGTCTTTTGAAGACACAGTTACAGCATCATCTGGGTGGCAGCAGCCTGGTAGGTTGGGAAAGGCTCCTCCAAAAGACAGTTCTGCTTTGAATCAGTGTCCAGTGCATGATATTGTTTCTCCCATAGCCTGGATCCAAAAGTTCAGGAATCAACAGGTGGAAAAAAAAAGAATAGTTTCACTCCCTACCACTCCTAGTGACCCAGTAGGGACATTTTTACTTCCTGATCATGCAACCCTTAATTCTGCTGGCCTATATGTTATGGTTCCAGAGGGAGGAGTTCTCCTGCCAGGAGCCATAACAAACATTGACCTGGGAGCTCAGACTTTCTCCTCATCACTTCGGTCTTCTAATGCCCTTAAATCAACAGGCTAAAAATGGAATAACAATGTTAGGGGGGGTGACTGATGTAGATTACCATGGGGAAATCATACTGCTTCTCCACAGTGGAGGTATGGGAAATTATATCTGACAAGAAGTAGATCCTTTAGGGTATCTCTTGAAGCTACCAAGTCCTGATCCGGTCCAATACCCATCAGTATTGAAGGTATGGGCCACTATTCCAGGAAAAGAGCCAAGATCTGCTCAGGTGCTTGCAGAGGATGGAGGAAATATAGAATTATAAATATTGTTTTCATTTTCTTCGAAGTAGAAATGAGATGAGTGTGGTACCCATGCTTTAGGAATACAGACATGGCTTGGGCTGATCCCAGAGCATTTCTATCCCTGGCCTAACTATCCCTAGGCCTAGGTCTGGAAGTTTCTAGACTGTACAATCTAATCGGTAAGCCTGGGCCTTGAAGGCTTTAGCTTCCAGCCCTCATCTGCTAACCTAGACCTACAGTGTTTCACTCTCTAAGACTTACTGCTGAATAAGCTCACCCTTTTTATATTTTTCTGAATCCTGGATGGCTGATCCATCTTAGCTGTTCTGGCTCAAAACTCCTCTACAAGCTGACTGATTCAAACTGGCTTCTCTCAGATTCTTGCTGAATTGTTCTGCTCGGAAAAACTGCCTCTGAACTCTATGAACTGAACTAGACTGACTGCAGGAACTCAACTGCACCCAACTGAACTTCTTCAAGCTTAACTCTCTCCACTCTCCCTGCACTGCTCTGAAGTAGCCTCTCTTTCCTGTCTGTTCTTGTGAGAGTTGGCCTAGCCTATCTTTGACTCATTCTGTCAAGTCTTTCTCTGATTCTTCACTTTGTCTGCCTCTCAATTAGACACCACTGTTTGAGATTAAAGGTGTGTGTTAAAGGCATATCTGTATTCCGGCCAGAGGGATTAAAGGTATGTATTAGGAGCATATCTGTATTCCAGCTGGACCACACAGCCTAGATCTTTGGATGTGATCCACAGTAGCCATGTTGCTGGATAAAATTCCTCTACACAGAATGGGTAGTAGAAGAAGCTGATATCATAAATAGCAGCTAAGGCCATATGACGAATTGCAGAAATAAATATTATACTTGATATGAGTGCTTCTGTTGTATTTTGTTTAGAATGTATTTGTAAAGATATTTGTGTTTTCTTTCAATTTCTTTGTCATAAGATTTACCATCGATTAAGAGAATATCAATGGTTATCGTGTTTGAGATATTAAAGGGATGTCTCCAAGGGACATTGCAATCTATTCTAAATTTATAATGTGTTTATGGTTGTATGAGGAAGAGTTTTATCGTGTTAGGTGTAATTATGACCTGGTTAAATATATAATGAGCACATTTGTGATTGTATGTGGGATATTTATATTACTTAAATGTTAGAATGACCCAGTTATTGCTTTCATTTAGAAATTAATTATGACATAAGGAGATATGATTGTGTGTCAAATTGACAAGGAGTGGACTTGTGATAGATATTCTTGGTTGTCAATTTGATTGTATCTGGAATGAACTACAGTACAGAAATGGAGATCTGGATCATAGGATCTGCATCTTGAGGCTAGAAGACACAGGCTTTTGATACAGATCTTGAGGCAGGATGACATCTCTTCATCTGGGCCATACCTTCTGCTGGAAGCCCATATAAGGACAATCGAAAGAAGATGTTCTTTGCCTCTTTGCCCTCATCTTGCTAGCACATCCATTCCTTCCCTGGCATTGGGGCCTACTTCTTTGGGATTCCAGCATATACAGAAGATCAGATGAGATACCCTGAATTTGGAACTACTAGATTCTTGCAACTTCCATTCACAATTAACCCACAGTTGGGTTAGTTAGACTGCAAGCTGTAAGTCATTTCAATGTTTTTCTTCACATATGTATATGAAAATATATATTTATTATATATATTATATGTTATACATATGTTAAATATGTATATATATATTTCATAAGTTTTATGACTCTATTGAACAATGAGAATAGCAACCATAGAGAAATCTTTGCACTTGATCTGAAAGCCCAAAGCCACTGGGATGAATGGAAAGTGAAGTCTAGTGGTATTCCTAACAAGCAAAGGATTGTTTTTGGTAATTTACTGAGAGTTTGATGTATAGAACTATCAATGGTCATGGTTTCTAATGTGGACTCATTCTTCATAATTCATAGTCCTAATAATTTTGACTAACAGTTTATAATTAATTAGTCCATTTAAATATCTTCAAAGCTGTGCCTAGAAAGACTGATGGCTTGCTCAGTGATTAAAAGTGCTTGCTACTCTTGCAGAAAACCCAAGTTTCGTTACCAGAACGAAAAACGGTTGGCTGTAAATCCAGCCCTAGGGTATCAAACTCCTTCCTCTGAACTCTGCAGGCACTATACTTACATGCACAGACATAAATGCACACACAAACACACACACACATAAACATACAAACAAAAGTAAGTAAAATATCTTAAAAATATCAACACCATAATAAACCACTAAGCTGATTTGGGAACTGATGGATTAACCCCAATTAGATATCTTAACTTTTAAATAATGGCTAAAATTAAACTTCTAAAAAGTGTGTAAGTAGCTGAAATGAGACTCATGTAGAGTGAAATATTGAGGCATATCCAAACCTGTCTTCAAACGTTTCCAAACTTGGAAACATTTATTTTAGGATATTTAGAAAATGATGACCTGTTCAAAGCTGTGAGCACCTGCACAGCAGTTTCTCTCTAGTTCATCCTGTGTTGCTCATGCTGCATTTCAAAAGGCTAAGGGAGGGAGGTGAGGCTGCGTCAGCTATTTTTCTGCAACTGTGTGGGAGACAGTAAGGCTGGTGTTAGTCTGTGAAACAGACAGCAACTTTGCTTCATGGGAGGGATCTTAGTATATCTGATGCAAGACTAGAGCCAGGATGTTAGGAGATGAGAATCACTTTGTGGTGGGCAGGCCTCCTATAAAGTAGGAATCATCTCTTAGGATTTGCCTCCAGAAAAGAGAAAACAATTTTGGAGCAGCAATTTGGAATTTATCCACCTGCTGATTAGTGGGAATCATAGAGGCAGTGAGATATGTTAGATGAATAGATATATACATTAACTGCCTAAGTAATACACAGGAAAAGACAGGAGGAAATCAAAGTGCATACATACAATAAGGTTTGCCTTTCTTTATGCAGTGTTGGGGACAGAGTGCAGGGCTTATGCACTGCATAAGCATTCTATTAATGAACTTCCATTCCAGCTAGGAACCCAACTCATTTAGGCTTGGGGTAAAAGAGATGGCTCAGACCTTATGTGTATTTATTGTTTTACCATAGGGCCTGATTTGGCTTCCTAGCTCTCACTAGAGATGGCTCACAAATGCCTGTAATTCCAGCTCCAGGGATTCAATCCCTCTTTCTGACCTCTGCAAGGACCTGAACACATAGATGTGCATACATATACACAGACTCACACGCACAGGTAAACAAAATAATAATAAAAGAAATTTTAAATTTTATTTAGTTTTAGTTATATGTGTAGAAACCTGAAAATGAGATTAAATTTTTTTTCTTTGTGTGATAAAAGGAATTTATAAAATAGTAGATACACACCTAGTAGTATACCTTATTTAATTAGGTGAAGCATATTTTCTCTGCAGTGAAAATTAAGGTTTTTCTGAAGCAATATGCACATACAATATTATGCCCCAGTAAATATGGCAGAAAATAGTTGTTTGTGTTTTGTTTCCTCCTGAGAACTAAAATTGTATGTGGAGTAAAACAGTGTGTGGGAAGTGCTTCATATTTGTGGTAACTGTTATTAGGTTAATGACATCTTAGAAATGTCTTTGAGAAATCCACTTTTGCTATGGCTGTATGCTGAATTACGGTGGTTTATTTTCACTTCTTCTAAAAATACTATAGTAGAAAACTCCCTCTTGTATATGTTCCCTAGGTATGTAGATTTCAGCATGACCTTCCTATCCTATAGGTCTATATAAGTGAGTATATACCATATGTTTCTTTCTGCTTTTGGGATACCTTACTTAGGATGATCGTTTCCAGGTCCCACCATTTGCCTGCGAATTTCATG
>CM053759.1:18160582-18192391 GCA_028658305.1 Pachyuromys duprasi | reverse complement strand
AATGAGGGAGGGGGCTACGCATGGGATGCAAAAAACCTAACCTGTGATTGATATACAATAAATAAATTTATATAAAAAAAGAAAACTCCTAAACTTCAAATCAGGATTGTTTGAAGGTAGGATGAGAATAATTAGTAAGTGACTAGAATTCCTACTATTGTTTGGCATTATTTATCAAACCCATGCAGCAAATCAAGATAACAGGATATGCAGAACTCATTACTATTCTGTGTAGGGCTCAGCCAGGAAGGTGTGCGTGCTACACAATCCTGAATTTGCATCCCAGCAGCTATGTAAAAAGCTAGGTATGACTGTGTGCCTATAACCCTACATAGTGTTTTCCCAGAGCCATCTAGCCCAGTCAGTGAGCTTCAAGGGCGAGGCTCTGTCTCATAAAATAAGGTAGAGGTCAATATAGGAGGTCACCAGATATTGCCCTCTGATCTCCACATGCATGTGTATACACACGGGCATATACACAAACAGATAAGACAGACACAGAGAAACACAGATGCACATACAAACGTTAACAGCAGCAGCACCATCACCACCACCACCATCATCATCATCATCCCTCTTTACCTAAGTCTGATCCGCCAACTTGAAATCTCCTTAGGTTTTAGCCAGACTCTATGTGAGTGCATTTCTGATCCAGAGTACTCATCCTATATTCAGTGCCTGAATGAATGAGCAATCCTTACATGTAAATCTCCAATGTTACTCTATCATTTGTCACCAACAACCTCAGGTGACTGATCACCATTCTGTCCCTTCCTTCCATTTTGTACTTACGCTTCATGAGTGGTAAGGGCAAGTCTCCATGAGCTATATTTCTGTGTGCAAGTTCTTCTTAACCCTGCAATATGTAGTTTTCCAAGCAATGATGTCCTTGTCTGTTTTTGCTGTTTCTCCACTTGTGAAATGAGCTAGAAATATTATTGCTTCTTTGGCCTTTTTTTTTTTTTGGTAGGAATTGTGGAGAAATTATTGGTTCATTAAGCATTTGATGCATTTCAGTAGTGAAGTCATGAGGATCTGGGCTTTTCCTTGATGGAAAATGTATTCATTTTCAGTATCCATCACTGGTTATTAAAGTTTTCTACTCCTTCGTGTTTCAGTTCTGGCAGGTATTCGCATTTCTTCTAAGCTAGAGACTTTCTTGGCATATTGTTGTCAGTAACATCCAATGATTCCTGGTAATGTCCAGGCTGTGGGTTATGTGTGCTATTTCAGTTCACACTTTATTTGTGTTCTTTCTTTGAGTTTCTCTTTCTTTGAGTTAGCTATTTAGTTTGTCAGTTTTGTCTTTGAAGAACCATTTTCATCTTGTTGATCCACATACATGAGTACAACTATATATTCATTTTTGCATTTATTGTGTATGTATGTATGTTTATATATGTACATGTGCATGCATGTTGTGCTGTGTGGCACAGGTGTGGAGGCAGAGGATAGTTTGCCACTGTTCGCTCTTCCCTTTTGGCATACAGCTTTTGGGGCTCAACCTCAAGTCCTTATGCTTAGAAGTAAATGCTTTTACCCATTGAGGCAGTATCTCAAGCCTGTATTTATATCACCTACTTGTGGTCATCCAACTTTCCCAATCTTATCTATTGCAAACATTCTCTTCTAGGTTTATAATTATTTATTCTGTATATATAACTATATTGTTACATATAATCACATACATCATATTCACATGTCTTTAATACCCTTTTCTTGCTAATTCTGGACTGAGTTTAGTTTAGTTGTTAAAGTTTCATGAGATGCATTGATAGGTTGTTCATTTGAGGTCTTTTTGCATTTTAGATGTAGGCATTCAATGCTATAAACAGCTCTCTTTATAGCTTTTACTCTGTTCCATGGGTTTTTATTGTGAAACTGAGAGGAAGTATCACTTGAGTTCAGTGGTACCTGGTAGATAGTGAGAGAGAGGCTGCCTGAAAAACCAATCCCAAAGCAACCAAACTCAAACCAACAAAGATAAGACACACCACATTCTGATGGATTAAACACACAATTTCAGGAAGTTGTGTAACTCAGCATCTGCAGTGTCTCATAATTCGTGCCAAGCCCATGTAATACCTCTTCTTCCAATCTAAGAGATATAGGTTTTACTATAAATAATAATAAAAAAAGTTTGGGGAAATTTGAAAGAATCGGTATCTTAATGGCTCTATATTGGGCACTGTAAGATGCCATTTTAATGTTTTACATGTCTCTACATAGCTTTGTTATTTACATTTTGTAATGTAGTAGCTGGTTATTTTTATGATTGCATTGATAACATTTCCATTTAAATACCTTTTTAAATGTAGCAAGATCAGCTGTACACCTGGGCTGCTGTTAGTCAACCCACACATTCGATGGATTACAGCGAAGGGCAGTTTCCCAGGAGAGAACCGTCCATGTGGCCACCATCCAGGCTTCCTGATGAAGAACCCATTCCCAAGGATATTGACACAGGTAGGATATGGGACAGACAGACTCACAAGATTACGTCATGTACTATGTAATTGCCTGTTAGTAAGTCACTAGTCTCTTGCAGATTATAGATAGATAGATAGATAGATAGATAGATAGATAGATAGATAGATAGATAGATAGCATATTTCCTGTAGGCAACTCATTGAAATTAGTGGGAAGCCTGAGACACTGAAAGTTATTATGGCAATATCCAAAGCTGCTGGGCTAGAATGTAGAGGCGTAGCAGCGCGGCAGGGATTCTTCAGTAATTTCTGCATTTACTGAAGTTTGAGAACCATTGTCCATAAACACCAGCCATCACCAGATTGATGTTCTACATCCTATTTGGGCCAAGAGAACATCAAAGGAACATTTTTCTCTACTATCTCTGAACCTCAGTGCTTAAAGTTTTCTCTGTACTTCTAAAAATTCTTTTTTTTTTCTGTTTTTTTTTGTGATAGAGATAACTTAGAGAGGAAAATAGAAATGTAAATATTTTTTAAATCTCACTTTAAACTAATTATACAATTTGCCAATGTAATCTTTTTTTTCTGAAAAAGTTTTCCTCCTTTTCCATTTTTTATCTTAAACTATTTTGCATTATTGGCTATGAAGATTATATTAGGCTTGCATCAGTATTAGTTGTAGAAATTCACTAGAATGATGATTTCTTAGTAGAATCCAGGTTCTTTTGGTGGACTGAGCAGGAATAAACACCATCTTCTGATGTGTATGTGAAGATAGAACAGCATTGTTCCTACCCACAGATATCCTTATGCAGATTTTCGTAAGTGATACTGTGGGTTTCAGAACGGAGAACTTGACCACCTGCACTATCTCAGTGAAAGAGAGATGGCCAGAGAAGCTTAATTTTTGCTTGTTGTGAAAGGGCCAAACATAAGACTATGAATCTTGGACTTTATGCTACATCAGCTTTGTGATATTAGGCAAATATCCAAACTGCCATATTAATTTCCTCATTTATGAAATGTTAATGAGAATAGCATCCACTCTGAGGCATGGTTTTGAGTAGCGCATCAGTTCATGTAAGTGTTAGAGTGCATAACACAGTGCCTGGGCCAATGGAAGCATTTGGTTTTACTGTTATAATTATTATTAACATTATTTCATGTTATTATCTTCCTCAAAAGTTTTCTTTAAAATCAACAATGACTCTGTTAATGGTTTGTCAAGATTCTATCTACATTTTTGTACAGAATCCCCACCTCTTGTTTCTTGGCAAATGGATTTTGTCATTTAATCTTTCTAGAAATGTACCAAATGGGAGTCTGCACAGTACCCCACATTTCCCTTTTTAAATGCTCCAAGTTTTAGGGAAACTGTTTAGTATCCACTAGTTGGCATATAACCCAAAATATAAAATAGGTAAACCACGAGTGAGAGAATATAGAAAATTGTTTATGTAAGACTATTTACAACACTCATAGACAGCAGTTGATCAAAGGTACAGGCAGACATCCACACATCAAAATCTTCAGAGAAAGATTAGGCATGACATAGTGCTTGAAAATCTAACGTGTGAATACGGAGATTTTTAGTTTCAAGAAAGGAAGAATTCAAGCAAAGATTTTTGATCCCATAATATGTATGATTGTCTTTATGCTAAAATTGGCTGAAATGCATACGTAAAGAATATAATAGTTGTAAGCAATTTCGTTGAGTCAGAACCCTTGGAGCAATGGCTTCTACCCTTTCCTTCATTTGTATCCTTGGATGGCATAATATTTCAATGGCCCTCCTGTACATTTTTTAACTTTTCTAGCTGAACTGCTATTATTATTCTGTAGTATTTAGTGATGCTTTAAAAGAGTTATAAATCTTTAGGTTCCTGGAGGGGCACTTGGCTAAGAATGAATGAGAGTCCTCACCTGAATTTTATTTTGATGAGGGTGATAGCGGGGAGATGAGGCTTACTTGGCTTCTTTATAGAGTAAGGTAGCTTGTAAAATGCCAGAGCAAGTAATTTAATATGGTCACTTTTCTCTTTTTAAAATGTGCATTCATGGAGAAGATGATAGAGGTAAGTAGAAAGTAATTTAAACTGTGTTTTTCTAATGGATCTGTTTTCTACTGCAATGGCCCCAGAGAATTATTTCTTCTAAAGCACATTAGCCTTGTTTTCCTGTTCTTCCTTTGTTTCATTCATTTGGGAAAAAAAAGGAACAGGCTCATTTTCAAGGGTTCATACCAGCTCTGCTTCTCTTGTCATTCAAATGTAAGAACCAGTAGACAGCATCACAGAAAACCCGATAGACACATGTTTTGTATCAATTATGAGTTTTAATAGTAAGATTATCATCATTAGTTGTAAACTTTACATATATCCTTGTGTAGTGACATCCTGCTTTACATTGATGAATGCAACATGTGGTCATTTTAAAGCTGTTTTACTGTTTTGTTCTGTTTTGGTTTTTCCAGAGAGGGTTTCTCTGTGTAGCCTTGAATGTCCTGGGCTCACTTTGTAGGCCAGGCTGGCCTTGAATTCACAGAGATCACCTGCCTTTGCCTCCCATAGTGCTAGGATTACAGGCATGCACTACCACGCCTGGCTTGTTTTACTCTTTGAAAAAATCAGTCTTGCAGATTTAACTATCTACTTTTAAAATTTTCTTTCAAAAACTTTTTAATGGGGGGATCTTTTTTTGAATTAACATTTGCTAATTCAGATGTCCTGCTAATTCAGATTTATGCTTCTGACTTTTCTGATTTTCCCATATGCTTCCATTTTTTCCTTAGTCACTTTTATAAACATGATTTCCCCCAGCCTTCATATATTCACCAAAATACTAACGTTTCTTAGTTATGATTTTTTTAGTGCTGAGGCTTAGCGGAAGCCTGATACCTCTCAACTGTGAAAGACCAGATTCCTTTTATTCTTTTGTTTTCTTTCTTCTCCTTGTTCTGTGGGTATTGTCTCTGAGAATGTGCCTGAGGTGTATAAACCGACCTTGTAAGGTATGCAGAAGGCATCGTGGAAGCATTGATTCTGGGTGGAGAAGAAATGAAGGCATGGTATAACCAACTACTGTTGGTAGATGGTATAACCAACTACTGTTGGTAGATGGAAGCATTGTTGATAGAAAACCTACTCGTCTTGTCTTTCTCACGTCTTCCCCCACCCCATCTTTATTACTTTTACTTTTTTTTCCTATATGGCTTACTTAAATATTTTTTGTTTGCTAATTTTTGTTTTATAGTCATTTGTCCTATAGTGGTTAGCTTTCATCATTTTAATATGCGTTTATATATCCAGTTCGGTTTGGTAGCTATTAAAAAAGTTTGCTTTTTCATATCTGAATTACACTGAGGAATAACACTGAACAGAAAACTGTTGACAAGAAGTTTCATAACTAAAGCTGAACAAGCGATCTGTACCAAGATAGAAACCCAAGAAGCTTAAAAAAAATATCAAGGGAATCTATTTCTAGAAAATTATAACTCCTCAGGTACTCTGTCTAAAGATGTGAAGTGGTTGGAACTTCAAAGAAACAATTCAAAGGTCTTCTTATAAAAATCAAACAGCTTCAAATGCATAAAAATCCACAAAATTAAGAGGAATAAAAATAAGTATATGGACATTATGGGAAATCAGTTTACAGCCTGGATTAGAATGTTTGTATTCTAGAAGAAAAGGTTAGGAATGTGATTGAGACCTTCAGGGACATTGATAGTAAAACAACAACAAACAAAACTAAGCAAACAACAAATGAAAGAGTTTGAAAAGTTAATAAACAAAGATTGCAGTGGAATGCATCACCAGATAAGTCAGAAGAAATAGCATGAGAGACAATACAAAGGAAAAGAAATGCAACAATACAACATCAACAAAAAGTTAAAGAACTAGTTAACAAAGTGACTTTCAGGAATATGTTAAAGACACAAAACTTTAAAAGTCATGAACTGGAAGAAAGAGATGATATTAAAACCAACAAACATGGAAAATATACTCAGTGACATTATAGGGGAAACTCCCCAAATCTAGGGAAAGAAGTGGACATCTAGGCATAATAAGAATTTAGAACCTCAAACAGACATGACTGAAAAAGGACCTCTCTACAATATATTAATAGGTAAATACTATGCTCAGAGCCCAAAGAAACCACATTACAAGCTATAAGAAACAATGTCCAAATCACTAAGACATACCCATTAGAATAGCTAAGGGTCAGGTTGAAATTTCAAACAAATAATTCAAAAGTCTCCTTATAAAAATCAACCAACTTCAAAAGCATAAAAATCAACAAAATTAAGTAGGATAGAATTAAGTAGGTTATAAACACTATGAAAAATCAATCTAGGGCCTAGATAAGAATGTTTGTGATGTAGAAGAGGTTAGGAATGTGAGTGAGGCATTCAGTAAGGACACTGAGATTAAATCAGTGATAAAGTTCACGCAGTGAAAGTAAATAATGACCAGCTAACCAAGAAGATCCTATCCCACAAAGTTATCTTTTAAAATCAATGGAAACCTTACATGTAAAAGTTACTGAAATCTGTGACCACCAATCCAGCACTGCAGAAATACATAAAGGAACGCTGCATAGAGAGGATGAGAAGGAGTTTCCATCATAAGAGCACAGAAAGTAATACAATGTAAAAGGCAAGCAGATGAGCAAAGAAGAAATAGGAAAGAATCATATTTATGTAACTCAGTTCAACATCAAACAATCTAATGTGAGGAAGTACAAAAGGAAAGAACAAGCATACTAAAATAAACCAGTGAAATAACTAATACAGTTATGAGAATCAGCAATCACTTCTCAATAGTAAGCATATATGGTTTTAGTTCTCCAGATAAAAGACACAGAAAGCTGATTGGATTAAAAACCAAACTCTTTTTTTGTTGACAGAAACAAACTGGCAAAACACAAAGAAACTGAAAGTTAAAAGGATGGGAGTCCATCTCCAAAATACGTGTAGCTGTACTCATGTCAGAGGAAGTAGACTTGAAGCCAGAGTAAATCACAAGAGATGAAGGTAATTACATATTAGTAAAAGGAATGATTACAAATTGTAAGCGTTGGCACCCTAAATTTCATAAAAGAACAACAAAGGGTCAAACAGGGCCAGATACAAAAATAGTGCTTTACTTTGCAACCCCAGTGACATCTGTAGTGGTGTTCTGGACAATCTGCTAATAAAGAGATAAATGATATCATAAACCAGATGGCCTTAATAGAAATCTGAAGAGTTTGTCGACCAGCTGAAGAACACCAATTATTTTCAGCATCACATGAAATTTTATCTACAGTCTATTAACATTTTAGTATACCAAACCCAAATCTTAACAAGTGAAAATATTTGAAACAATTTATTGTGTGCTATCAGATAAAATTGGAAATAAGCTATAACGTAAAATTTAAACACTGGTGCATGAAGATGGAGTAGTACACTACTGAATGATCAGTGGATCTTTGAAGAAGTCAAGGAGTTTTAAAAATTCCTACATTTAAAAGTAAAGCAAGCAAACAAAAAACTACCACCACAAACAACAACAAAATACAAAAAACAAGCAAACTAAAAAGAGCCTAGCTTACCAGGGCCTTTTGGAAACAGTAATACAGTTTCAAAGGGAATATTTAAACATTACAGATAATACATGTAAATAAGTTAATGATTCACCTCATTGTCTTAGAAAATAAAGAACAAACTAAATCCCAAATGAACTGTTAGAAATAATAAAGTTAAGATTAAACTTTACTGAAGTGAAGATTAAAAGAATACTACAAAGAACCAATGAAATGAAGTTAATTAAAAAAAATAGTTCAAACCTTTAGCCAAATAAACCTAATAAAAGAGGAAGATGCAAATCAATAAAGTTAGAAATAGAAAATGGAACAGTACAACAGTTACCAATAACATCTAGAAGCTTCAAGGGAATACATTGGAAAAAAACATAATTAAGAAACTTTAAAAATTATAATAAATGAATAAAAACCTAGAAACATACAGTTAACCAAAATAAAAAACAAGGTAATATAAAAACTTAAACAGATCTGTAGTGAATAATGAGATAAAGCTGTAATTTCTGGACACTGAACCAATAAATAAATAAATGAATAAGAAAAAGGAAATGATCCTGGACAGGATAAGTTCACTGTGTAATTCTCCTAGATCAACTAAATTTTCTCCTAGAAAATTATCAAGATTCTGTTAAGTTATTCCATAATAATAAAAAATGAACATTACTAAACTTATTGTATGAGACAACAATTATCCTTATAATCCAACAGGGGTAATGTACACAGCACTATTAGTTCTCAAAATGTGGCTAATTGAATTCAATAGCATATTAAAAACTTATACACTTTAAGTTAGTTTGATTCCCAGAAAATAAGAATGGTTAAACATATATAAATCAAATTATGTAACATGTAAATAGACTCAGGGATAGAAACTACAGGAGCATCTCAATAGATATAGAAATCAACACCCCCCTCATGAAAATAATCCCAAAGAAAGCAGATATATACAGACCTTACTGTGACATTATAATGACCGACCTATAGCCGATATTATAAGAAATGTCGGAAATCTCAAAACACTTCCTTTAAAATCAGGAAAGAGATAGGTTTATTCACTGTCTCCAGTCTTGTGAACATATATGGAATATTAGGCATATTATCAAAAACAAAGAAAAGAAGGAGACACAAAAATACAAACAGGAAAAGAAGTAAAAGGATCCCTATTAGCAGAAGATGCTTCCGTATACATAAAATACCCTAAAGAATCCAAGAGAGAACTCATGGACATGACCAACACTTTCAGCAAAGCAGCAAGATACAAACCAACATAGAAAATTCAGTTTTTAACAGTCCGAGAAAGAATTCAGAAAAACAATTCCAACTAGAGTAGCCTCAAAGAAAAGCAAGATGGTGAAGGATTTCTACAATACAAACTTAAGACTATTAAGCGAAAAAAAAAAAAAAACCACGAAGACACAAGATAGAAACAAAAACTCCCTAAATGCATGTTTTAACAGAACTAATATTGTTGAGAATGATGATATGACCAAAACAAGTGTACAGATTCTCTGCAGTGTCTGTCAAAATTCCAGTAGCATTCTTCATGGGAAAAAGTATCCTGAAACCCACATGGAAATACAAAATATGCAGAAGAGCCAAAAGCCATCCTAACCTGAAAGTACAATGCTAAAGAATACTTGATTTTACAATGTGTTTGTAACCATAGTTACAAAACCATGGTGGTACTTGCACGCAAATATTGTAGAGTAGAAATAAAGAAACAGAACAGTGGAATAGAATGGAAGCCTCAGATATGAACCCAGTTAGCCAAAGTAACACAGGCTTTGACACAAGTGTTAAAATCTTGAAGAGAAAACATGACTTTATCAATAATCGTGCTCAGAAGAATTGGATATCTACATGTAGATAAATGAAGCTAGATCCCAGTCTCTCACACTCCACACACATCCATTCAAAATAGATCGAAGACTTGTCTTAGATCTTAGACCTGAAAATTTGAAGCCAGTATACATTTCATAGAGACATAAGGAAGGAAGGATTTTGGAAAACACATACTAACTCAGAGTATACCAGCATAAAGGATTGCTTGAAATCTGTGCAGTAAAGGAAAGTTTCAGCAAAATGAGGTGACAGCTTTAGAATTAGAAAAAAAATTTTTCCTTTCTCTCCACATGATTAGGATTAATATCTATAATATATAATGTACTAATAAAACTAAATGAAATTGAAATAAATCAAGCTACCCAGGCAGTAAATGGGCAAATGAATTGAACAGTCTTTAAAATAGAAAATATAAAGATTAAATGTATGAAAAAAACCGTCAGTTATACAGAAATCAACACCCCCTCATGATAATAATCCCACAAGAAAACTATATTCATACTCAGTTTCATCCCAATCATAAAAACACAAATTAATAAATGGTACTGAAGCTTTAGGGGAAAAAGAAATGCTATCCACTGTGGCAGGGATGAATAAATGGACAGTACTCTGAAGACTACTCAAAACACTACAAACAGAATTGCCATGTGCTCTAGTTATGCTTTTCCCGGGTGTGTATCAACATGGACCAAAGTCAGCATGAGCCAGAGAGAACTGTCTACCCACATCTACTGCTGATATTCATAATAGCCACATTGTGAAGCCCGAACAGATGAGCCTCATGAGTTCAGGGAATAGAGAAAATGTGATATATGCTTGTAATGCACTTTATTTACATATGAAAAGAGTGAAATTATGTCCCTCCTAGTGAATGGAGGGAAGCAGGGATCTTGGGAACCTAAGCTAGACCATTGCATGTTTTCACTCATGTGCGTGAGTAAGTGCAGAAGGAAAACCATAATGAAGGGACTCTCCTTCAGTGGCGACGGTGAAGTAGGACAGAAGGGTAAAACTAAACATTATCTTAATGAAGCCCGTTATTTTGTATGCTAACTAAAGAGAAATTAGTAAAAATAATATAAAATGCTCAGATGGTCATTAAATTTGCATATAATCAAAGAATTAATTAGATTGGAAGTTTGTCTTCAGACTAGACAGAAGAGCAATGAGCAGTTGTAAGAATGGCAGGCTTGTACATTCTCATTTCACTGAAGTCTTTCACTGTCCTGTGACAATGACAGTGATCAAGACATCAAACACAAGACTGAGTTAAAAATCTGTACAAGTACAGAAAATTCTGGAGGAACAAAAACAAACAAAAATCCTGTGTGTGTATGTGTGTGTATGGCTATCAGTGTATGTATGTATGTCTCTGTGTGTCTGAGTGTGTGTTTGAGTGACTGTGGGTTTGTTCATATATAGGCTGAGAATTCTAATAGAAGCTTATCTGGGGAAATCCTTCAAACAATGTTTATTTTATGGCTGAATGGATTGTATGTTTAAGAAAACAATTTATCAGCTTATGAATACCCAAGATGCACAAAATGATCATAAAAGGAGATGGATCAAATTTTAAAAATCTTAGGATGAGACTGATACTCCAACCAAGGACCATTCATGGATATTACCTAGGATCCCTGTATAGATGTAGCCCATGGCAGCTCAGTCTCCAAGTGGGTTCCTTAGTAATGGGAACAGGGACTGTCTCTGACATGAACTCAGTGGCTGGCACTGATCACCTCCCCCTGATGGGGAGGTAATTAATAAAAAAAATAAACTTTAAATGAATCAATGAATGAATGAATGGATGGATGAATAAATAAATAAATAAATAGATAAATAAATAAAAGGATTGGAGTCTCATGTGTGGTCGACGCTATTAATTCTAATATACCTGTCTCTGGCAGGTATAAGGGGGAAAGAATTTAACATGTTCTATATAGGGTCATCCACACGCTCTTATTGATTCCTTGGTAGTAGAATCATCTCATTGTTGTCAAAAGAAGATATCCATATTTGGGACCCAGCCAGCTAAAGGAAAAATACAGGACACCATCTCACTCATACCTCCACCCCCAAGTACACAAACACAATCCATTCTTCTTTCTCTGAATTGTGTGACACAGATATCGAGCATTTAATCATCTCATTCTTGAGACTCCTGCATTAGCTTATTAGCTAAACAGTGTCAAAACATTTGGAGAAAAGAGAGAAACTGGCTGGCAAAACCACATTGCAGTACATCATACAAAATCTCTCGAGATTTATTTTTGTTTTTATTTATGTGTGCATGAACATATCTGCTTTTGTGAATGCCACTTGTGGGTGGGTGTCAGTGGAGAACAGAGAAGGCTATTGGAACCCCTGGACCTGGAGTTTACAGGTGGTTGTGAGCTGTTGGATGCTAAATTTAGAAAGAGCAGTGAGCACTGCTCATGACTTAGTCCTTCTTCTTCGGGAGCCATTCTTCTGTATGTTAGAGGCTAGAAAGTATGTAGTCCCCTAAGCAACTTTGCTTTCCATGTCATAGCAATTGAAGCTGACACAAAATTGTTCATGCTTCTCTTTTCGCTTTGAAACTAAGGAATACATTTCCAACTACCTTACAACATTGTAGATTCTTCTGAGATACACTGCTGCAAACTAATCTAACCCAGATTCATGTTATTACTTCATCCTAAGATTTTTTTCCTTTATTTTTTAATTTATTTTTTATATTAATTACAGTTTATTCACTTTGTATCCTGACTGTAGCCCCCTCTCTCATTCCCCCCAGTCCCACCGTCCCTCCCTCATCTCTTCCCAAGCCCCTCTCCAAGTCTACTAATAAGAGAGGTCCTCCTCCCCTTCCATCTGACCCTAGCTTATCAGGTCTCATCAGGACTAGCTGCATTGTCCTCCTCTGTGGCCTGGCAAGGCTGCTCCCTGCTCAGAGGGAGGTGATCAAAGAGCCACCCACTGAGTTCATGTCAGAGACAACCCCTGATTCCAATCTTAATGCACACAATTTAAATTCTATTTAATAAATTATCTGTCTTTTGAATTAACTAGATTTGAACCAAACTGATGTATTTCAGTAAAGTAGATATAATCCAGGGAATTTTAACTTTTTGCACATTGGTTATAATGTAAAACTTCTTAAGAACATATACTTCATTTTCAGGAGGTACATTTTGTATCTTTGGACTGGTAATTTAATTATCTTCTCATTTTTTAATAGAGAGATATATGTTGCTGATTTTACTACTGTCTTTTTCTAGTAGTCAGGTATAGTACGATCATGACTTTGAGATAAGCTGTATTATATAATGAAGACCTATCTCTAAAGCATGTACACAAAGACCACATCTAAATTGTGTTTGTAGGAACCCAGGAATTTCAGATTATCCTCAGAATTTAATGAGGTAATTTAAAGAATATAGAACATTCAAAGACTTTTCAAGAATATGATGGGTTTTGAACCAAAAGTTATCTAGTTCTTTTTGGGGAGGGCTTTTTAAAAGTTCATTGAAGGAAGTGACAGTTTTGAATGTACCCTCAAAGTGTACTCATTGGGTTGATTGACTCTTTAACCATTCTGATATTTGATGGAGACACTTTCAGTCTCAGAGCTGGTTGAAAATGATTATGAAAAATATCTTTGGGTCCTAGATTAAGGAAAAATAATAATATCTGACTGATACTGATTCTAATAAACAGTTTCCTAATTACATTCTTCTGGTGGACTTACTTGTTAGGATTGACCACCTGAGCCTGGAAGCTGGCTTTTGTGGACAGTTTACCAGGTTAAAAACTGCAGAGAGTGAGTGGGAGAGATAGCGCTAGAAATCATTGTGTACATGACTAATGTAAACAAAAATGCAAACAAAATGCAAACAAAAACCAAATACTAGAATAGAGTAGGAGATCTGCTTGCTCTTACTGTACTATTTAAGTAGAAACAAGAAGTAAAGATACCTTCTTTCATGTCTGCTAAGCCAGGCCTTGTCTGTGGGTCTCTGTTTAGGAGGAAGTGTAGGAGATGAAAACAGATTTTGAGTTTGCTTTATTAACTGTTGATTGGCTTTCAAACAAAAGATCTGTTCAAATGGAGATGACTATGGTGCCAAGCTTAACATTAAGAGAGTACTCTCTTTTTGATTAGCCTGATGAATAGCACCATCTGGGACAATGGTTGCATTTTAGCATTTTAGAGCCACTTGTTTATATTCTATCAGCTCCCTGATAGCTCTTGGCAAGGGACTATTTTGTGCTACTCTCTGGTTTTTGTCTTTCCAGATAAAATCTTAGGTGAAATTCAGGAAATAACTAGATTTAAAAAAAAAAGAGGGGAGTTGTTTTGTTTGGTTGATTTTTTGTTTTGCTTTTTATGGTGGCACTGTTTGCTTTTCTTTTCTTTCTTTCTTTCTTTCTTTCTTTCTTTCTTTCTTTCTTTCTTTCTTTCTTTCTTTCTTTCTTTCCTTCTTTCTTTCTTTTGGCCTGATAGAATGTTTCATTTATTCTTATTTTTATGTTCACTCTATTTTTAAACACTTACTGTTGGCGTACACTGTCATAAAAGACAGTAGAAGGAAATACTTCACACAAGTGCCTTCTTCCATGGAGTGTATGCTATGGTGTGTTACTTAGTTTTTCCATTGTTAACAAAAAGTGCATGATAAAATCAAGTAAAACGACAAATCATTTTGTTTTGGTTCATGATTTCAGAGGTTTCTATTTGTGGTAACTTGGTTCTATGATTTTGTA
The DNA here is from genome assembly GCA_028658305.1 of Pachyuromys duprasi. Taxonomy (NCBI): domain Eukaryota; kingdom Metazoa; phylum Chordata; class Mammalia; order Rodentia; family Muridae; genus Pachyuromys; species Pachyuromys duprasi. The sequence continues at coordinate 18,177,791 of CM053759.1, read as the reverse complement.
TCTGTGGTGAGACAGACCATTATGGGTGTGTGAGGGGGGAATCGATGGTGAATCAGAGAACTTTACAAGACCTGGGAAGCAGAAAAAGGTGATGTGTAGTATCCTATTATTCCTTTTAACAGATGCTCAAAGTGACGAGTCATGCCTCATTTTCTAAGTTGCTTCCAATCTCCTGATATCACCATCATCTTGAAGCCAAAGCCTTGAAGACATAAGTATTCAGGAAACCTTGATTCAGAAGACAACATAGAGTAATAGATAAATAGCAAAGAGATTAAGGATGGAATATAGGGTGTGATGACCTATCCTATGGAGCATGTAAGGGCTGGACTCCTGGGGAGGTAGCAGGTATAGTTCTAATAGAGTACACAGGAAGGCCTGAGCACAGTTCTCAGAAGAGAGGTCAAGGAATCAAGGAAAGGTGACATTGCAGGTATCAAGAAGCTGGAGTGTTACAGGTGAGGTAGAGATAATACCTCCTGTGGCCTCAGAGGCCCTGTGGAAGGGTGTGTGCTTCACATTACAAGATGGCCGTGAGGGTAGGAGCATTGTGAGGTAGTAGGTACGGTGGAGTGTTTACAAAGGTTAGAAACCATAGGCAGAAGATACAAGGACATAGATCCTGTCTTGAGGCTGTGGTGCTCATCGGGTACAAAGAAAACTTTCAATGCAGCTTCACAGGGCACTATGCTCTTCATACACTAACTATGCAATATTTTTCTGTAGCACTGTTGCATGCATCAGTTACAACATTGATGAAGAGTGACTGATTGACCTTATTTGCAGTACATACAGTACATATGCCTGTCTCTAGATAGACAAAAGACCTAAACCCCTCCATTTATTTTGTCAATGAATGGGCTGCTCATAACTAAATGAAAGAGGATGAATAAGAGTCTTTATTTATATTTTTATTTTTTAATCTTCAGGTAAATTTCCCTTAGAAATACTGCCCTCTAGCTTAAACCACAACAACAAAGTCTCTAGACTTGTTTATCCTAATTTGTTTCTGGCATGATAAATTTGTCATCTGTTATATTCTCAAATGACAAGAAAGGCAGAAGGTAGAAAATCCGTTCAGAACATCATCTACTGCTGCCTCTCGGTGGCAGTGTTTGCTATCCCTCTCTGAAATCAGAATGGAATTTAACGCTTTGAAAATCCTTTGCTTCTAATCGCATCCATTTGGCCTACAAATTTTGAGTGAGGTAACCCGGAAACAGAAACACACACAGTATATACTCACTTATAAGCAGATATTAGCCATATAATAGAGGATAAACATACTAAAATGTATATTCCTAAAGAAGTTAACATCAAGGAGGACCCTACAGAAGATGCTTAATCCTCATTCAGAAGGCAAACAGGATAGACATTGGAGGCGGGAGAAGACAGGGAACAGGGCAGGAACCTACCACAGAGGGCCTCTGGAAGAATCTACCCTGCAGAGTATTGAAGCAGCTGCTGAGACTCATAGCCAAACTTTGGGCAGAGTGCAGGGAATCTTATGAAAGAAGGGGGAGATAGAAAGACCTGGAGGGGACAGGCACTCTATAAGGAGAGCAACAGAACCAAATAATCTGGGACCAGGGGGTCCTGCAGAGACCAACACTCCAACCAACGACCATGCATGGAGAGGACCTAGAGCCCCTGCTGTTACACCCATGGAAAACTTAGTCTCCATGTGGGTTACCTAGTAAGGGGAGCAGGGGCAGTCACAGGCATGAACTTGGTTGCCTGTTCTTTGATGAACTCCCCCTGCCTAGGTGGTTTTACCAGGCTACAGAGAAAAAGGATCCAGACAGTCCTGACCAGAGCTGATAGACTAGGGTCAGTTAGTAGGAAAGGAGGACCTCCCCTATCAGTGGACTAGTGGGAGTGACATAGGAAGGGAAAGGGAGGGAGGATGGGACTGGACAGAGACGAGGGAGGGGGCTACAGTTGCGATACAAAGTGAATAAATTGTAATAAAGAAGAATAAAAGATGTCAACAATGAAAAACTAAATAAAATCCTGTGCTTCAGCACTGAGGTGCTCCTATCATGTATGAACTTCCATTAAGTGAATAACACAATAAACATTCTTAAGCAGGGACTTTTGGGGGAAAATTAAGAACAATTGAAAAAAAAATAATTAAGACTGGTCTGCAGGGCAGAGCACAGGGCTACTCCTGTTTAAAAAAAATAGCCAGTGACGTAAGTGGTATCAATGTGTTTATGAAAAGCCCATTGTATTCGTATGACGTGTTTATTGAGTTGGAAAAAAAACTAGATCTTTTTGGTACTTACTTCAAGATATACATATATATATATATATATATATGTATGTATGTATATATATGCTTTTAACTGAGGAAATTTTTGTTCTTTAATGTATTGACTGTCTGCTTCCTTTCCAATCCAGAACCTCAATCCTCTACTTTGGAAAGCCCGAAAACATGTTCAAATGGTGTCCAGCAGGTAAGAAGACCTCTTTAGGATGGCAAATCCCCATTTCTGCTCTTCACCTTAAAATAGTGACAGATCTTTGATTGACATTCCTTTCTGCACAGATGGCCTGGCTGCCCTGGTATTAGCTAGCAGGGTAGTCCAGTGAGACAGAGGGAAACGCTTCCTTTCATTTATGTGTTGCAATCCCATTCAGCCTTTAAGTAGAGCGGACTACAAGCTTTGCAGAGCTCTATCATTTTAGATCAAACCAGAGGGTTGGTCCCAGCATTTGCTGCCTTTAAAATGACTTTGGCATGGCCCGTCTAGTATCTAGTATAACTCCTTTCCATCGTGCTGTGGTTGGGTAAAAGGCCTTGGTGCATGATTTAGTAATGACTGTGTTATTCATCCCTTTTGACTCTTTGCTTACTTTAGAGAATGGGACATTTGATGGCATCTTTTTAGACCCATGTATGTATTACTACTACCCATATGGGTAATACCTGTCATGGGGAGGCAGAGACAGGTGGAGCCTGGAAACTCACTGGCGTGGTGAGTTCTGGCTTCCATGAGAGACCTTACACAGGTGCAGAGTGATTAAGGAAAACATTTGATATCGACATAAGCCCCCCATGCTCACACCTGCACACACATTTTCTGACACGTAGGCAATCATGCATATACACACAGAAGTAAATAGCTGAAAATGTCCAGAAAGGAAACACTGCATAGAGCATTGACTGTGGATAGCAGCTACGTTTATATATATATGGGATTGTTGAACTTATAATTATTCTCAACTATGCTTTTGAGAATTTTTTTTTTTACTGTATTAGACAATAAGCTAGTCTACATTGTCTGCCAACAGGAATGGGGTTGGTTTTGTTCTACTGAGTCTGGTCTATGGATGATGAGAGGACTGTTGCTTAGGCTCTAGAACTAGGTTGGTTTCTGGTTAATGTGTATTGGCGTATATTATATAGGACATGATGATGTCCTACCTGAACTTGAGAATTGCTGGCATTTGAGAATTCTTCAAAGTGAAGACTGAGTTCTGTTTTAAAATATGTTGATTGTTACAGTAAAGTTGTGCTCTTCTTGGAAGTGGGGTGGGCTATGAGGCTTAGAATTGAACAATCTCCGGGTTCTCTACAGTGTGCTAGCTAGATAATATTTTGCTATTTAGAATTAAAGCTGCTCTAAGGACAGAATCATAATATCATTCCCAGCTTACTGTTTGTCATTGTTTTTGATAGACCTGTATTGACCTAGACTCACTAGATATACCTAGTGGTCTCACCCTGTGGTTATTTAATTAGTTGCAATAATTAGTTTACAGTGAACCAGAGAGAGAAATCCAAAATGACAAAAATGGAATAGCCAAGCTGGCAATGGTAAACAAGCAAACAAGCAAACTATTGCATTGAGCTGAACAGATGGATCAAGTGGTTAAGAACATTGGCTGCTTTTTGAAGAGAACCTGGGTTGAGTACTTATGTACTCATTTGTTGACCTATTTAGTCCTTACAGTAGTACTTTAAAATAGCTACCTATTTTCCCTTTTACTGATAAAATGATGTTCGGAGAGCTAAAAGCAACTCCCCCAAAAGCTACAACAGCTCTAGCATGTAAGTTAAGATGTAAGCATGGGCATTTACTTTTTACAGATCCCATGGTGAAAGATTCTACTTTTATGTAGATAATCCTCAGGTGACTTATTTTATACCATCTCATTGCAAAACCATTTGATGAATGAAATGGGAAGCTCATTATTATTCTTATCACTTTTATTTTACAAATTGTTCAATTTGTTCACCCTCCTTCCCTCTTACATCTCTCCTAGTCCACTGATAGGGGAGGGCCTCCTCTCCCACTCTCTAACCCAAGACTATCAGGACCGTTAGGACTGCCTGGATCCTCTTCCTCTCTGGGCTGGCTAGGTTGCCCCACCAGGCAGAAGTGATCAAGGAGCAGGCAACCAATTTCATGTCCGAGATTGTCTGTTCTACCCTTACTAGAGAACCCACACGGAGATTGAACTGTCTATGGGCTACATCTGAGCAGGGGGTCTAGGTCCTCTCTATGTATAGTCTTTGGTTGATGCATCAGTCTCCAGAGTCCACCTCCCCCCTGAGGCCAGCTTTCTTTGGGTTTGTTGATTTTGTGGGGCTCCTGTCCCCTCTGGATCCTTCTTCCATAAGAGTCCCTGCCTTCACTTTTGAAGTTATTCTATTATTTTTAAACTATACCTTTGATGACTGTCTTATGTCAACATATGTAATATAAACATATAAGTCTATTATTTTCCTTTTGTCTCTAGCTTTGACAGTTTTACCATGACTTTGAGAGGTTAAATTTTATTAGTTGTAGTGTTCAATAGCTTCAATAGGTTAAGGTTTTTGCTGATGAATCCCTTTGCAGTTTGCATCTTGATCACTAGAGGGCAGCACGGCACCTCTGTAAATAACCACTGCAGCTGGACAGGAATGCTTCAGGCCAGTTTGCTGTGTGTGAATGGTGATCAGGAGTGGTTTGTTGGCCCATGAGATGCTGCTGCATTATTCTCTGTTGGAAGAAGAGATGTTCAGGACGGCTTAGCCAGGACTCCATTGCTTTCCTCACATCTGTGTCCAGACACCTGCTTTCTCTACTGAAACTCTATGGAATTTGAATGTTACTCTGCCCCATAGTTAATTCCAAGAGTCCATCATCCCTAGAACCAGCACTGCACCGCTGGCTATGTGGATTTGCCCTGTGAGGATTTGCATACTGTCTGCTGTGCATTTAGAATGCTGGGTGTTTTCCTGCCTAGGCCTCCCCGGAGGTGCCTCCCTGCCCCATACTTGCTGATTATTTTAAGTTTGGAATGTGCTCTGAAGACTCTTGGAGTACCTACTTTTTTTTTTTCCATAAAATTAAAGTAAAACATTTTTGCCTTTAACAAATACCCTGTGGTACTTAAGCTACGCTGTAAATGGGAAATGCTCTTTACACCCTGTAACAAGGAGAAAAAGAAAAAAAGACAACTGTTGATCATTTTCTCTGACAATGTTGCGTTAACATATAGAGTAGCTACCCACTGTGTTTTACTCCATTCTCACCTGGTTGGGTTTTTTAAAGATTTATTTTTATTTGTGTGTGTGAGAACACAGGTATGTGCACCATGTGTGTGTGAGCATTCACAGAGACCAGAAGAGGGCACTGGATTCCCTGGAACTAGGTTAGAATTGCTTTTAAGCCACCTGAGCTCAGTGCCAGGCAATCCAACTCCAACCTTGTGAAGGAACGGCATGGCTTCTTAATCACTGAGCTGTTTTTCCAGCCCTGCCTCCCTGGCTCTACTATTTATTTATTTATCTATCTATCTATTTGCTCACTTACTTATATATTTGTTTGTTTTGCTTTTGAAATTCCAAACAGAATTTTTATTTTGCAGCATTTTCCTAAACCTCCTAACTGATCTCTAATGTAAGTATGTAATTTGAGTAAAATTGTTATTTTTTTTAAACTCTAGCTTTTTTGTAAGATTGATAATATCAGCCAATTAAAAATTGGGTCCATAACATTGTTAATTGAGATTCCATGAGGTATTTAGAACCAGTACCAAAGATGGATAAATAACCAAAATAAAGCCAGTACAAGAAAAACGGGCCTAAAACCCAACTGGCTGAAAGGAAGTAACTCAGAAAGCATGAGACAGTCCTCTATCAGACCGAGTTTATTATCATTTTAGGTGCTCAGTAAACACTTCAGCAGTGTCTAAACAGTGGGTCTCAAGAGGTGTAAGGTAGGAATGGAGGAAGAAAAATACAGATTCTCCACGGCAGAGAGGCACCTACAAAATTGGTAACCCTCGAACAATTTCTATACCATGTTCTGGAGAAGACAGAACTTTCCTGGGATGGACATTTTTGTTTTATGGACACTCCAAGGAGATCATGGAATAGGTATTTTAACATCAAAAAAGGGAGGAGATACTTTCATATCAGGTTTTTGTTGTTGTTTTGAGGCAGAGTCTCCCTGTGTACCACTGTCTAGTCTGGAACTCACTATGAGGACCAGGCTGGCCTCATACCCATAGAGGTCCATTTGCCACTGCCTCCCTCCCAAGTGCTGGGATTAAAGGTGTATGCCACCAGGCCTAGTTTTTGTACTGATTAAACAGGAAAAGCAGTCAGCATCTGGGAAGCAGTTAAAGTGTGTGTTTCACATGGAAGAAAAAGAAATAGATGCTGCCCAGTATTTTGTTTCACCCCGGAGTGGTGAAGGATTAGAAGTACAACAGAGCCAACAGTTTTGCCCTGTTGAATTTTGGATGGTGTCAAATCAGTTCTTACCATGCCACGTTTATAGGGGAGAAAGGGCACACAGTTGACCAAGCTAATCTGATGGAATATTAAGTGTGAAGACTACCTTGCTTATTAAAGGATGTTTTACCCCTGGTCAAACATCTCCTGATTTGCTGCATACTAGGATACTTCTAGAAGATTTTTTTTTTTTAATGTGAAGACTTATAAGACAATCTGGCCCCTTCATGTTAACATGTCTATTGGTGTCATCTTTGTTCAGGTCTCCTTCAGGCTCCACGTTGATGAGACTCGATGTAGCTTCTCTGATATTTCTAGATGAATTCTCACAGTAAACATCCTGTTCTTCTGGCTCTTATAATCTTTCTGACCCGTTTCTGCTGTGATCCTTGAGCATTAGGTGTCATGTTAGAGATGGATCAGTTGTTGCTGGGCACCGCTAAGTCACTTGTTCTCTGCATTTGATTGGGTGTGTTTTTTACTGTAATGATTCCCATCTGTTGTGCGATGTTTCTTGGATGCAGGGTGAGATCTGCACTGATCTGTGGGTATATAAGAACAAATACTTAGGGTGTAGTTAGGGATTGTGCTGGTTTAATAGGGTGGAGTCTGTGTTTCAATCTCAAAAAGTAAAATAAAATGTAATTAAAAGTAAAAACAATATATTGAAGTAAATAAGAGTAATAACACACACATATTATATATATGAAGAAGAAAAAGAAACAGTCATTTTAGTTACAGGACTGTATCTTTTCCATATATCTACAAACCAACTTACAAGACACAGTGTAACTACCGAGATAATTAATGTGTGATATAGAATATTGGAGTAAAGAAATGAAAAGTCATAGAGAGACTGTAAAGAAGAGTAGTTTTCTAGGAAGGTAATTTCCTGATCAACTAAATTTGCACGTGTGTAGGAAGAAGAAAGTTCCAGACAGGTAACTAGAGGAGAGATGCAGAGTTGGATGTGAACTTGGCATTAGGGTGACTATTGTCTAGTTGACTTGATGGGCAGCTTAACTTCTCCTGTGGAGACTTGACCTTTGCTGTTGGCCTGTGGTCCCCTGCATGCAGCTGGGCAATGACTGAGCCCAGAGCCACGGATATCTGGAGTATAGCCACAGTGTCCTGACCGACCTCCTGACTTCCAGGCTTAACCCCTTCTAACCTCTTCCTGCACGTTGTCCCAGCGCTATCTTTCTGAAAACACAAGTTTGTTTACCCCTGATATCTGCTGAGACTTACTCAAGGACTGTTCCCCGTGTCTCTAAGAAGTTTCAGTCCTGTGGCTTTGACATACAGAGTCTCCCTCCTGCCATTGCTGTCTTGGTCTTATCTCTCACTGTCTTTCCTCCAGATTCAGTTTAGTCTAGGGGAGGGAAAAAAAATGTCATTTCCTGAGGACTCCAGTATCCCTTACAACTGCTCTTGCACGTCTCTTATGTGCCCTCATATGCCCTTTTATAAAATGGATGTGACTACGATTTTATTATTTAATATACTTAAGTATTTATTATTTCATTTAAATTGTTTCATCTTGACTTCCCCTTAGCCACTTTTTGTGTATGAAGCCTCATTCTTCAGAGCCCCTTTGGAGTCTTTACATTGTAACGCCTATGCCTATGGCCCCTGTTTAGAATCACTGGACTTATGAGCAGGGACTGAGCCCCTTAAGGATAACACTGTCTGTACTTTCCTTTGTCTCTGCGGTATCTAACAGAGTCTGGCAAATGAACAGAACCCAGAGAAATATCTGATGAATGAACTAACAAAATCAAGATCATAATGATGAGACAGAACAGCTATAGAAAATTCAGAGGGTGTCGTCTGTGGGGCAGTTTTCCCCAGCACAATTCCCAGTCTTTCTAGAATTAGCTGGAAGACAGTCTGAATGAAGCAAAAGCAGATACTGATTAAAATGCTAGGGACAGATTTTAATCATCGGTTACCACCACAGTGCGGGGAAATTGCGATGCAAACAGAAGTCAACTGTGGATTGTACAGAGATGAATCAGTGTTTTAAAGGGATGGAGAAAGAACGAGGAGGAAATGAGAAGAGGCTTGGGAGAGTCCAGGAGTGAACATGACAAGGGCTCTTCACTGCTTATGAGCATAGAATAGTTGTGTCTGCTAGTTGGCCATGAAAGAAGCTAGGATTCCCTTCTATCTCAGAATTCAAGAGACAAAGGGTCTTATCTTCAGTTGCTGCTGAAACAGATAAAAGATTTTGGCAATCTTGCATCTTCTCACACAGTTAGACTGGGGGAGAGCTTAGGGTCAGTCTAAGGGTGTGGCCTTGAGAAAACTTTGTGTTGGTTCAAGTGTTTTCAAAACAAGGTTGAAGCCTCAGATGAACCTGGTTATAGTTTGGTCAAGAGACATTCTTTGTTAGACCTTGTCTTAGTTTGTTTTCAGTTACTTCAGAAGACTGAAGGTCATGGACTGGGCAATTTGTAAAAACTGGCCATTTATTTGGTTCAGAGGGATAGAGGCTAGAATGTCCCATAGTATAGTATCTGCTTGTCTCCAGGACCTTCTCAGTATTTGGCAGCAGGGACCCGCAATACATGGTGGTTGAGACAGAGACTGCTAGCCTAGAATTTTCATATAGCCCCCCAATGTACTACACCCTAGTGACATCAGCCAGTCCTATTTACCCTCCAAAGCATCACCTCCAAATTCCTTGAGGTGTTTTTCTTTTTTTTTAAATTACTTTGGGGGTTGGTAACATTTTTCTGCATGTGATGTGATGTGATGTGTATGTGTACAAATTGTTACCACAGCAGGCCTTACGGTGAACTGCTAATGAAGTGTTAGCTATTGAAATGAGTATAGCATTTGTTACTCTCCTAAGGGAAAGTCTCCTGCAAAATGGGCATATGAATCTTTCCTACCTGAAGGGTTTTGAGGAATTTAAACATATCAGTCTGTGAAAGATTTGAGGAGCTTAAGGCACGCAGGCAATATGCGATGGTTAGTTGTTATTGCAACACAGCAATTGTGCTTTTATTTTTAGTCAGCACTGAGGATTGAACTCAGGAGCTTTTGTACATGCTAAGCAAATGCTGTACCATTGAGCTACACTACTCCTCATTATTCTGCATTTAACTCACCTACTGGGTAAAATTGATTGTAGTGTTTATGTTTCTGAGGTGTGTTTGTGGTCATTTGCAGAGACTTATACAATGTGGTTAAAAATCTTGCTCTGTGAAGTGTGTATTTTCCTAGGTAAATCTGGACCAAAGGAAGTCTGCAAATGCGTGTCCTTTAGTGGTTTATTAAGTACCCTGCCTTTCACAGTTTTGTGGTATTTCTTTGATGATTTCACTGTTGGAAATGGCTTTTTACACATAATGTTAAAATGCTGTTGGTGTTCCCAAATGTCAGAGGCCTTGGTGGACCTAGTGGAAAGACTACATGTTAGTCAGGCTTTGTTCCAGCACGAGCTAGAGTGTCATGGGCCATCAGTGCAGTGATAGTGAATCAACAATACGTCTTGAATAGGACAACTTTCAACACTGATATATGTTCAAAACAACTTAAAAGAAGGATTATACATGGATCATGTGACAAAATGTGACTTGAGGATTGCTGGAATCCAACCCTATATTTTCCTCCGGAACAGTTGTTTAGCATTGATTAATTGAGGATTGTCAGAGAGTTTGTTTATGATGAGTTTAAAGAGCACAGGTTGAGTATATCTTATTTAATCTTCACAGTACATCTCTGTAGTAGGCCAGATGGGTAATGGGGTGTTAGTCACAGTTTAAAGGAAAGTAGGCTTATGTCAGCTTGTGGTTTCAGGCTTCAGTCCATGGTCTTTTGGATGTGTTGTTTCTAGGCCCAGACTTGGTGAGACAGAGCATCACAGAGGAACAGTATGTAGTGGAGTAAAGTGGCTCCACTCACGGTGGACAGGAGACGGAAGCCTACCACACAGCCTAGGTGGGGGATGGGAGATTGCCTTCAGAAACACAGAGCCAGTGACTACTTCCCCCACCAGACTCAGTTTCCTGAAGTTAGGAGCTCACTAATGGATTAATCCTTTGATGAACTTGGCACCCTCATAATCCAACCACTCCTCAATAGCCCTATGAATTGGAGACCACACCATCAACTCGTAACCCTTTCAGAAGGAAAGAGATTCATATCTCAAGCTATGACATCGGCTTCTTCATCACACAGATCATTAAAGACTTTATGAGCCATGTGAGAAATTAACATGTTCTCAGCAAGTAAAGGCCAATGTTTTTAACAAGGAAGTAAACTTCCTGGCAAAGGAACCTAGGATGGCTAGTTAGAGGAACAGTAGAACCAGTCAGGAGTGTAGTGTTGGGTTGCTGAGAGTCTCAGCTAAGGCATTATATGATACAGTAGAAATGATAAGCAAGGTGTGGGGGTGGTAACTGTGCTGGGTGCAAATTAGTCTCAGAAACAATGGCATCAAGTGGGAAGTGATTAGAAATGCAACTGAATTGCTAACCCTGGGGAAGGGGACAAAAGATTGTGGTTTAACAAGCCCCTGGTGATTTGGGGGGAACATTCATTATAAGGGACACTGGTCAGCCATCAACAGGGGTTCAAAGCTCTTAGGGCATGCTATTTTGTTGGAGGATAAGACACAGTTTATATTTAAAAGGACAGGCAGCTCTTGTCTAGCAGCAAGAGCTAAGCAGTCACAACAAAAGTGAAGCAGCACTGAGAAGGAAAAACTAGAAGTAATCAGCAGAGAGGAGAGACAGGAGGCTGAGAAAATGATTTTCTCAGTATAGACAACCAAATTTCCCAAAGATTAACCCACACCGCAGGTCCTACTGAGAACAAACAAAAGAAGAACAAAAGAAAAAGAAAGGATTAGAGGGGAAAAATGAGATAAATGGAGTTGGTAATTGGAGGAGCCAAGGGAGGAAAGTGTTTTATGAAGAAAGCCATGAGCAGCAGTCTTCAGCATTTCTTATAGGAGGGGTTAAGGCCACACTGTTTGACAGTAAGAACAGCAGCAGCACTGGCAGCAGTTTCTTTAGCATGGCCAGGTCTGGGGAATGCTTCACTGCCATCTTTTGAGCTTAATCCATTGCATTTGATTTTTATCTAATATTTATTTTTATGGCATTTGACAATAGTTGGGTGTTAGTGCAAGGGAAGTAAGTGCTTGGGAGATGGCACTTTCCATCCATAGATCATGAAAGGAAATTCACACCAATTGCAGTGCTTTTCTTCCTGGTACTATCTGGGTAAATATAACCATGTACTCTCTTAGAGTATGATCCAGCAGCCTGACAAAATACTGACTTTGTATGGAAATTCCAAAGGCATAGGAATGAGAACAGCAGGTTCCCTCCCTTTGTTGATTTGATTCATTATTACCTTGGTTCTTTCCCAAATATATTATCTCTGTCTGGGTTACTTATCAATCACTCCTGTAGCTTTTATATCAGTTTATTGATCATGAGTTATGCTAAATATAATATGGCCATTATTTCTAACTTGTCTCCTTCCCACGCATATCACATGTCTCATTTATGTAAGCAGCAACTTTACTCGATTTATGTTTGTTAAGCATATTATAATTTTCAACAGTTTCATTGTTTGCTTTGTTATAAAGTTGAGTCGGTCTAGAGAGGTGTGCTTCTACACAGATTGAAGAGCCAGGTTTGGATGCCCAGCATCCCCAGCATCCACTTAAGAATATGCATGTCACTGGCTGCATGCTTCCATAACCATGTGTAGGGCAGAAAGAGGGTGATTCCTGGGGCTTGATGGCCTTACAGCTAGCTGAGAAAATGGTTCACTGAGAGACCTTGTCTCAAGTGAGTAGTAGTGCAGAGAATAATAGATGAAGACATCTTATATCATGTTCTGGGTTCCATAAGCATTCTCTTTCTCTCTCCCTTTCTCTTCTTCATGAATTCTGTTTGAATTCCATGAAGCTCTTGTTTTCTGAAGTAAGTTCTACTTTAACAAACCCTAGATAGGTTATTCACAATTTCTCATATCTCATATGTCCTAGTATTTTCCCCTGTCTTGAAATTTTCCCTAAAATTTGAAATTATTTGTGTTTATTTTTGGAAGTAATTATGCCTGTTTAAAGTCTGGACTTCCTTTCTATGGGATCCAGCCCAGCATACATTAGGTTATTACAGATCTGGAATTCTATTAGCTTGTTCCAAAACATTAGGTTTTTTTTTTTTTTTAATTCAAAACATGACAAATAGAACTTATATGATATTCTGAGGAGTAAGCTTGCTCTTGTGTAGATGTGTGTGCTGTCCTCATTTGTCAGGAAAGAGACCTTAAAATCAACAGAACTTGCAAATCTGAGTGAGGCGGACAATGAATTACGTGTCTCACACCAACATTTACAAAATCAATTTCGTATTAGCTTACCAGTGTGCAGTTTTTATATTCTAGGCTCTGAAAGCACCCTGCTTTCATAACATAATAAAGTTTAAAAGATGAGCCCATTAGCCTTTCAACAAAGGCTTGCTTGAGTGTATCTTGGCTTCTTTTTGGACAATTGTAACCTTAGTGTTACTGTAATGGGTTCTTTTTCTGGGAACCAGATAATCTTGTACTTGGGGACATGTTTTTGGTGAACATTTTATTCTCTCAATGGCATTTTGAATTTTGTGATATTCAAGTGCTCAAACAATTTATAAGAAATGACCATCGCCACCCACATATATGATTATTCAGAAATAGAAAAAATTTTGGCTCTGTGATTGCAATTGCTGAGCCAAATAGGAGGGCAACTTCTATTGCTCTTAATGATTTAAGCCTCCAAAACACTATTTTCAAGTACAGATAATCTCAGATTTGGTAAAATATAAATACATTGCTTTTATTTACAACAGGTTTGTCCTAATCTGCTTACAAGGAGATAGCTATTATATAGATTGTTTATAAAATTGGCACAACTATACTTTGCCCTTCTTTTTAAAGAGTGATGTAATTTTTTATAGCTATTGCCATGAACATTGGATAAACTATTGCACAATTCTGGAAATGCTGGCAGCATTTTTTGTAAAGGGTAGAAGTCTAAGATAACAAAGTGTGTTTCTCCAATGTCAACTCCCTTCAGAACTGGATAGACATCCAGTTGAAGCCTGAAAGATGGAAGATTAAGTTCCAGGCACTGGACACTAGCAAACAGGCTCCCAACTTGAGGGCTTTTCATGGACCACAGAGTGCCTGGCAGGCTCTTAGAGATTAAATTGTGGCTTTGTCTGTGGGTGGGCCCTGAAGATCTTCACTTCACATGGGTCCTGAGCATTGAATGTTTGCTTACATGGAGAGAAGACAGCCAGCCCTGTTTTGTCGATAATGACCTATATTTACCGTGGAAATTCCTTAAAAAAATAACCCATAGAGCAATCAACTGTTACTGTTGACAAGCGATGCTGCCTTTCTAATACAACAGGAACTGTTGTCATGGATGTTGTGAGTTAGTACTCAGCTAGAGCCAGCCAATACTCCATAGACAGTCCTGGATAAGAAAGGCCAGATAAGATTCTTTGATGACTCTTAGCTAAGTGGAGAACTAAAAATCTTACATTTTGAGCACTCTATAACAGTGCCCAGGTGGCTGGTGTTTCTTGAGTTCCACTGTAGTCAGCTAAGGTTTGAGAAGAGCTTAATTACTCTGCTTCCAAATGGAAAAAAAAAAATTGCAACTTCCAATATTTCATGGAATGAGCTAAACATAGTCAAAAGGAGAATGCAAATTCTGGAAAACTGTGGATTTTTTATTTCTCTGAAGCAGAAATAACGTGAAAAATAAGGAAATTCTTTCATCCCATCTTCTTTTTCCTTTGTCTATAAATTTATCTGTATAAAAGGATCTCTGCAAAAGCATTCCATCTTTGTCTTTGTAGTGTTATTTTTAATATCTACAATTAATTCCTTAACTTTGAACCTTCCTGGCACCACACAACAAATTACAATGTTTATTATAGATTTAGTTTTGGTTCCCCTGCCATTTCTTAGTTGCATTTCTTACTATCCTATACACTTGAAAATCTTTGAACCTAGAAGATTATGTGTATTTCTATATTATCAGTTCCTTATTTTCTCAACTTTGGAAATTTTTTAAGGTTGTTAGCTATCTATTTTTAAAAAAGAAATGAAATACATAAAAATAATACATATTAGGATACTATACATCTGAGTAATCCAATGTCACAAGAAAAAGCTCAATGGTCCAAGTCTTTTTGAGATGGGTTTCAGAGTTAGAATTTTGCATTTTTGTTACTTAAGTTTGTTAACATCATAATTATAGCATAGACATTTATATAATGGTCAAATTGGAAATAAAAGTATCTATAAATTGAGATATCTTCATAAACTACTTAGAATATATATTATACCATTTGCATATATTAATACTTTGGTCTTTTGAATGTTGTTGGAAAATGTTGATCTAAGGGTTTGTGTGTGTGTGCCTAAGTTTACATAAATCATATGTAGTCCTCAAAATTTTGCCCATTTAAAACATCTACCTTTATAATTTTTAGAGAACCATCAATGATTTCTGTAAAATATTGAAACTGTAGTAAATGTGATAACAGAATCATGACATTCATTCATGATGGATATATCCATGGTTATATCCATGGTTTTACATGTGTGAATAATATTTCATATATTTTTATTATTGGTGACTCTGATCACTTTTTTTTTCATGACAGGGTATTTTTTTGTGCAGCCTTGGCTATCCTGGACTCACTTTGTAGTCCAGGCTGGCCTTGAACTCACAGAGATCCACTTGTCTCTGCCTCTCTGAGTGCTAGGATTACAGGTGTGTGCCACTGTGCCTGGCTGACTCTGACCACTTTTAAAAGCTAGTGGATGCCTTTAAAATTCAGAACTAACTTCCAAAGTCTCTAGATGACATACTAATAGCATCAATTCATAGTCAGAAGAGCAAGCATTTGTCTGGTAGATTGTTCTTCCCTGTTTTTAGGTTCTAGTCTAGTTTTAATTTATTATTGTGATAAAAATCCTGACCAAAAGCAAGTCATTGGAGCAAAGAATATATGTGTCTTATAGTTCGGGGTTACAGTCTGCCATTAAGGCCAAGTCAAGGGTTCTGATGCTAGAGAGTGAAGATCAGAGAGAAATGAATGGATGCTCCCTTGTTGCCTGCTGTCTTCATTCAGCTATCTTTCTTCACTTATCTGCAGTTGAGCGTCCAGTCAGGGTGGGTACTTCCATCCCACCATTAAAGTAACCAAGACAATCATCCACAGACATACTCACAGGCTAGCTTGATTTCAGTAATTCCTCTCTTCCCAAGTGATTCTCCGTTGTGATAAATTTGACACTTAAAACTAATCATCACAGTTGCCCATCCTCAGTTGGCATTGTGCAAAGCTAACACAAATAGGTATCTTAGGATTTAATAGGAGTATGTCTGAACCACTTTAAAATACATGTGTGGAAAAGAGGGTCCACACAGAAATTTCAGTAGAATTTTTAGGGAAGCAGTCCAAGTGTGACTTTAATTCCACATTCTTCTTCAGATATTTGGATTTTTTTTTCCTGCTATTTTACTCATTTTGCCTGTCCTTGTCTCTCAGGAAGTTTTCGACATGAAGTCTGAAGGACAGGCAACTGTAATTCAGCAACTGGAACAGACCATTGAGGATCTGAGGACGAAAATAGCTGAGCTAGAAAAGCAATATCCAGCCCTGGACTTGGAGGGGCCCAGAAGCCTTCCAGGACTTGAGAATGGATTGGCAGCCTCAGAAGAAGTTGGTCTGGATGCTCTCAGATTGCGTGGGAAAGTTGCACAGCCTCCAAGGACTCTTGAGGCAAAATCAATACAAACTTCCCCAACAGAAGAGAGTAGGGTCCTGACACTGCCACCTCTGAAGGCACCACCCGAGGTTCCCCCAGGTCCTCCTGCAGCCGAAAGCAGGGAACCAGCTGTTGTAACCTCAGCCTCCGGACCTCAGACAAAATTCTGTTCAGAGATTTCTCTGATTGTGTCTCCAAGGAGAATATCAGTCCAGCTTGATGCCCAACCAGCCATGCAGAGCGCATCACAACTACGACCACCTCCGTCTCTCCTCGGGTCTGATGGTCACAGCCAGCCTTCCCAGCCATCTCTGCAGACTGAGTTGGAAACCAGCCATGAACACTCTGTTTACTCCTCCTTCGAGAACAGCTGTAATATACCACCTGCACCACCTCTGCCTTGTACAGAGTCCTACAGCCTCATGCCTGGCCTGGCCATGGCCATTCCCCCACCACCCTGCCTCTCCGACATAACAGTGCCTGCTCCTCCCAGTACAACAGCCCCACAACCTATCAGTCTACAGGGACCAGAAATGCTGCTAGCCCCTCCCCTACCTCCTTCCCTCCCTGGACTAGGAATACCCCCTCCACCCTCTCTTACTTCTGGAGTGGTGATGCCTCCAATACCCCCTCCCCCTCCTCTTCCTGAAATTGGAATACCTCCTCCCCCTC
>CM053759.1:18081415-18160482 GCA_028658305.1 Pachyuromys duprasi | reverse complement strand
TTCCACCTCCAGCCCCACCTCCCCCGGGGGCAGGCATCCCTCCACCCCCACTGTTGCCTGGCTCAGGTCCTTCAGTCTCCTCCCAAGTCGGGAGTAGCACTTTACCAGCAGCACCTCAAGTGTGTGGGTTCCTTTTTCCTCCATTGCCAACTGGCTTGTTTGGATTAGGGATGAATCAGGACAGAGGGGCTAGGAAGCAGCCAATTGAGCCCTGCCGGCCAATGAAGCCTCTTTATTGGACAAGAATTCAACTCCATAGTAAAAGGTAACCCAGAAGCAAACTTATCCCTTCAGTTTGCTCCTACCGGGGATGCCTTACTGTAGAACCTTGTGGGGAAAGTATAATTTAATGTATTTTAAATGCAACTATAGAAGTTATGTAAGGTTTTGAAATCAGCTTTTCCTAAAGCAGTTTATTTAACATTGCAGACTTTTCTCCTGCAGTATCAAAGGCTATAAACATGGCACATCTGCATCTCTGTCTGAGATGGACATTTATAGTGTTAATTTTTTTATAAAGGGAGTCATATTTCTTATTTTAATTTTTGGTATACATGTTTTTGCCTGTGGTTAGAAGACTTGACTGCCCCATACACTCAAAGCATCAGAAGCAAGGCTTGTCTATAAAAGCAGCCAGGTCAGAGAAGCAGACATATGTGTGATGTAATTAGTTTTTACTTCTTGATTTTCCTAATTAAATCTCTAACCAACCATTTAAAAATGTAAATCCAATCCATAGGCAAACTGACTCTCCGAAATGAACTCTGCACCTTTAAATGGCACAGACTTGTATTATGATTCTGTCTTGTTCATAAAAAGTCTTTCTTGAGAAATGTAACACATAAAAACACATCCAGACTATGTGTATAAAGTAACTTAACTTTGAGAATGCCTGGCGACTTCTAAAGGAACAAGGCCAAGTTACATTGTCACAGTTGGGAACAGCCATCATGAACTAACACCTTTTCACCAAGTGTGTTCAGGCGGCATAAAATTTGTCTGCTTGTAATCTAATCCCCAGGCTCTGAGACAGTGATAGGAGGCTTGGTCATTAAATAGAGGGGAGAAGGTGGGAAAGCACACACTTTAGATGCCATTGGCTATGTTTTTTTATTCTAGTTTATCATGATTCCTTGATGTATTTGAACCAAGTTGCATGAGTTTGGGAACAAGGGTCCTTTGCACTTCCTGTATTGATTTTCTCTTCACTGCATCTTCTCAGGAGATGATAACTGTATACCCTGACTCTTTTTCTAAGTCCATTCTCTGTTATCTTGCCACTTAACATACATTGATGAATCTAAACTGTCCTCAAACCTGTTTTCTCCAGGACCAGGACATGATATTCTGTTTCATTATTTTACTTTGTATAAATGACATTGACTCTTTCTTAGTAGCACTGCACAAACATGGAGGAATTAAGAAGGAATATGACAGTGAGAAGGTGGGTGGCAGTGTACAGAAAGAGAGTATTGTTTTAGAAATATATATATATATATATATACACTTTATAAAGATTGATTTTTATTTATTTATTATTTACATGTATGCTTGTATGACACGTGTGTGCAAGTACCCTTAGAGGCTAGAAGAGGGTATTAGATCTGATGGAACTAGAGCTCGAGGTGGCTGTGAGTTGCCTGACGTGGGTGCTGGAAACTGAGCTCAGATTATCTGGAAGAGTAATAAGACTGCATAACTTCTGAGCCATTTTTCCAGCCCCAGAAATAAATATACATACATACATACACACATGCATGCATACACACAAATATACATGTATGTATATATGCATGTATGTTTGTATGCATTAATCAATTAATTTTTGAGTTAGGATCTTACAATGCAATTCTGGCTAGGCCTAGAACTTGCTATGCAACTCAAGATGGTCTGGAACTCACAGATGTTCACCTGTTTCTGCCTTCTCAGTTGGGATTAAAGGTGTTTACTGCCTCATCTAGCCTTGAAGATGCTTATTTTTCTTTAACCCTCAAATAAGCTACTAGGCTAAATCAAATTGGAGTGTAAGAACTCAATCATTCTTTGCTCCTCTTGCCCACTCTGAGAAGGTCTTTTCTTTGATATTTTCATGGGGTGACATGATAATGAAGAATGTACTGAACAAATGTCTTACTCATGTAGATGACATTTTAGCTTTTTCATAAATTGATAAAACATTTTTTCTTCCTTATCTTTTTTCTTTCAGTTCCCTCCCTTCCCTTCTTTTCTTTGCCCTATTTATTTTTGCTCATCATGATGTAGGTCATTGGATAGCCCTTTATTGTTCTTTTGATTAATTTTAGAGACTCCAGCCCTTCTCTTATTTGGGAAAAGATTGAAGAGCCATCCATAGATTGTCATGAATTTGAAGAATTATTTTCTAAAACTGCTGTAAAGGAAAGAAAGAAACCCATTTCTGACACAATTTCAAAGACAAAGGCTAAGCAAGTAAGTATTTCCATGCTTTCTGATTATAGGGACCCCTATTAGAAGACAAGTCTTGAAATGGCTTATGATTGGCTATGTCTCCTTGGATCTTCTACAGATAGCAAGGAAGGGGTGGAATTTTAGAATGTACTGTTAAGTGAGATTCACCAAGGAAGGACAGGTAAAACTGCACAGAGAGACTGCCCTGATTATTTTATTCATTTTATTTCCAGAGACTCCACCATTGCATCTTCTTTGTTGTTCTTATTTTTGATGTAAGTTTACTTGAGGATTAATATGTTTGGAAAGAAACAAGCAAAGAATAAGCTCTTGACATGTTAGCTTAGGTGGATGCCATTAAAACCCCATGACACATTTATACTGTACTTGAAA
This sequence comes from Pachyuromys duprasi, assembly GCA_028658305.1. Classification (NCBI taxonomy): domain Eukaryota; kingdom Metazoa; phylum Chordata; class Mammalia; order Rodentia; family Muridae; genus Pachyuromys; species Pachyuromys duprasi. The sequence goes on along the minus strand of CM053759.1, from coordinate 18,157,662 downwards.
TATGGAAAAAAATCTTATCATCTTTAAGTTTTATTTCAGGGTAGATCCTTTGATCTAACCTGTGACATGAATCAGAAAAAGTAAGAACAGGTATCTGAAGAAGCACATTTCTGGACATTTTGAATAGGTCATGAAATGATACTTTAAATGTACTCTCCAGGATGCCATTCAGCGAAATACAGCAAGTCTCTACAGTAGTGAGATGTAGATATTAGAACTTGCTAATGGTGCCCATCCCTCACCATAGAGTGAGGAATATCTATAATTTATAGCTTTGCTGCTGTGTGGGATGCAAGGGACTATGGAGGTCAGTCTTAGGGGGAAGAAATGAGATCATGTCCAAATATTTCTCTGGCCCAATCTCAAAATCAGTGCCAGCCAATGGGTCAATTCCTAGACTTTCTTCATGTGACATGGAAGTTGCAGCAAGGTATGTGGCACCGCATTGCTTCTGTTGATATTTTAGATCAGACAGCACCCCCATATTCTACACTACCAAATCCATTAGGGATGCATGGATTAGAATAGGACAGCCAGACTCTTGGAATCCATAGGTGACTGGGTAGACAGACTAACCATTTTGAATTTTGTAAGGATACAAACTTAGTATGTTGAACCTTTACTGAAATATTTGAGGCTTTATTGCATTCTAGAAGCTTCTGGTAGCCATAGGCCAATTCTAGTAAACAGGACACTACCTTCATCTTTGCCAAATATCAAAATATGTATCAAATTAACAGCTGATTGAGGGGGAAAGGCTTATAAATACCCCTGACTATTCCTAACAGAAATTAAGATCCAGAAAGGTGTTTGTCACAATAATTGGTCCAGGATGACACTGCTAAGGTAATGGGAGGAACCCCATTTTTTCTAAGAGGGACATGTATTTGTAAAGACACTTAGAGGACTCTGAGGCTGGGTTGTCTTACCTCTTCTAATGAGCCATGCCACAGATGGAAAGTGGTTCCTGCAGAGTACAGAGGAGAGTTGGGCAGACAAATGGGCACTTGACTATGGTGTAGGAAGTCTTCTGTAGGGAGCGGATACTCTGCTAAACAAACCATTCCCTCTGCTTCTCCCAATACCAGAAGCTTCATTAAAGGAATTCAGATAAAGAAAGATAGCTCCTGTGTTGCCTGGCACTGTAGGACTTCTGTGTTTGATATTATATTCAGTTTCTGGCTTACTGAAGTATGACTTAAGTCTCGTCAAAACTTCAAATTAAAGTTGTCGGCCTGAGATGGCCTCGTTGCATATACCCGTTGAATCTGGGTTGAGTACCACTCCAGTAGAATTCCCTCATTGGGTTACCAAGATATTTTGTAAACTCTAGGTAGGGAACTTTGCAAGTGTCCTAATTCACATTCACTGCTGGTAACACGACTGCTGGTCTTAAGTTCCAAACAAGCTTTCTGAGTCATCCCATCACTACTCCTGATAAGCTTTTCAATGTCAGCTTGGCCTGGTGTTGGAACTGAGGTCAGGTCAGTTTTTAGGGAGATACAAATTCTTTTTGTTTTGTGCTGGAAAAATGTGCTGTAAAGCGATATAGTATAGTAAAAAAAATAGTTTTATTTAACCTCTATGCATTTGAAAGAAAATGTCTTTATTCTATTGCCTTGAGAAATTTTTAATTTTGTTTAAGGAAAGTATATTATCAGGATGTGTGCAATTACATTCTCTTTCATGGGAAATATGTCCTAGTGGTATTTGCACACATTTTTCTATCTCAGGATTCGTTCCTGGTAAACTGAGTAGCTTTTAATGCCAAGGCTTATGCTTATGGAGGTATTTCAAGAAATTTTAGTATATTCAATGGAAAATTGAAGTTCTGCTTTTCTTTAAATATTTAACCATCACAAAATGGTCTTCCTGTGATCTGTATGAAAGATGATCGTGAAAAGCATTGGTGTTTAACAGAGTCCCTGGGACATTTTCGCTGTCATCGTGGTGACATTTCCAGTGTTATATCAGAAAGTTTCTCCGCTAAAAACACTGCCCTTTGGCATATTGAGAAAGAGAGTGATATTCAGGATAGCCAGATAAATAGTGATTTTTATGTCATATTTCTAAATCCTCTTTGCTTCAGAAAACCCTGAAGACACATCTTGTCATAAAACACATATTCATCTTTATTCTGGCTATGTTCTTTACTTATCTTTGTTTTGAAATAACATGCATCAGCAAGCTAGATACACAGGTGAAAGGAATTGATCAGATAGCACCCTGACGGAATTGTTCATAAAGAAATAAATGAGTGCAAAATGACATCAATATTGTAATAACAACCTTATCTCTCGAGAAAAAGAAGCAAAATTACAAATAACAACTCATTTGGTGCTTGTGTTTGAGCATCTTAGTTTCTGGCCCAGTTCTAAAGAATGTTTTAGAGCCAGAAAACATTTAGCCTACTCTCATCTCTTCTGTGCTGGTTATTGATGAGATGAACATAAACAACGACACTAAGTTACCACAGAGTCTTTTTATCACTAAATAAAGATTAAATTTAGAGTTTAGGATCAGTAACGTGAAAGAATTTAATTCAGAAAGCTTTTGGTAATTAAAAAGTGCATCAAAAAAGAAGTTTCAAGTCAATTGTATGTGCAGTGAAATCAAGAGGAAATATGTATTTTGGGGGAAGCATATGAAATAGATGCTCAACAGTAGTGGTCATAGAAACTGTAATTTGCAGTGGGCCAGTAATTTGTCATGTGTCTATACTTCTCTCCACACTTCTCTTCCACTATCTCATTACCTCTCCCTTCAGATGAAATTGGCTTATGATACACAGACATGCTGCATTAGAAGCATTTCATTTCATGATGCTCCTGGCATACTAAGGGCATAGTACAGTTCAATCTCTGGGCATTTTTTCTCAGTCTTTGTCCTTCTTAATTAAATGGTAAATGTAAAATATCTTCTTTGACTATGTATGGAGTCTCAAAGGTGAATTTAAAAAACGAGTTTGTATTTATTTTGTATATTAAATATTTAATGAACTGTAATTAGGCTTATATAATTATGTGTCTTTAAAAAACTTTTTTCTCATCCTAACAGATTTTTGGCAAGTTCATAGTCTGGTATCATGCAGCATGGCATTTTCTTAGTTAAATAAGAATGTGTCTGATTGTCAGGTGCTTTGCGCACATAAACTTCTATAAGCAGTACAAAGGAAGACCATTTGTGGCATTCAGATAGTGAATAGAGGCAGACAGTCCTTGTGGTCAATGTCGCCAATGGTTAGGTGATATGTTTTTTATTTACCCTACAACAAATAAAATCCTCCCTACAGTATGCCTTGAGCAGGTATTGTCAAGTCATATTTAGGAGGTTATGATAAATTTTATAGATTTCTTCTCTTTTTCAGGTTGAAATATTCTCACCAAAGAGTTAGGGAAATAAACAATCTATGGCAGTTAAATATATCCTTTATAATATATATTTTAGCTTTAGGAAATGTGGTTAGAAAAACAGAAAAATGTACTGATTATGGTAAGAGGAGACAGTAATTGGAACTGTTAAAATTTACATTTAGTAAATTGAGCTAAGGGATTAGATAGTTGGCATTCTATTCCATCTTGCCATTGTGCATTACCACCTAAACCCTAAAATTGTCACATTAGAAACTCTCATAGTAACAATGGGCAAAGGAAGTGCCTACATTCCACTGACCCTGTGTGGGAGTACCTAATGCAGAACCTCTGGGTACTGCTACCCAAAATGCCAGTTGCCTTTAGAATACTGCTTTCTGGTGTGCTAAAGAATTTGGCAGATGTGTGTGCTCCATTTCCAAACTGTCTGACACTAATGATACTATACTAAAATCTGTACACCTAAAGAAGATAAACAAGAAAGAGGACCCAGGGTAAGATGATCAGTCCTCACTTAGAAAGACAAATGGGATGGACATTGGAAGTAGGAGAAAACAAGTAACAGGACAGGAACCTACTGAAGAGGGCCTCTGAAAGACTCTACCTAGCAGTGTATCAAAGCATAGGCTGAGACTCATAACCAAACCTTCGACAGAGTTCAGGGAATCATATGAAAGCTGGGAGAGTTAGTTTGACCTGAAGAGGACAGGAACTCCACCAGGACCAAATATATCAGGGCACAGGTGTCTCCTATAAGACTGTTTCTCCAACCAAAGACCATGTGTGGATATAACCTAGAAGCCCTGCTCAGATGTTGCCCATGGTAGCTCAATATTCAAGTGGGTAGCCTAGTAAGGGGAACAAGGACTATTTCTGACATGAACTCAATGGCTGGCTCTTTGACACCTCCCCTCCCCCCACCCCCAGGGAGGAGCAGCCCTGCTAGGCTACAGAGGAGGACATTGTAGCCAGTCCTGAAGAGACCTGATAAGCTAGGGTCAGATGGAAGGGGAGGAGGACCTCCCCTATCAGTGGACTTGGAAAGTGGCAGGGAGGAGATGAGGGAGGGAATGAGAGAGGGGGCTACGGCTAGAATACAAAATAAATAACCTGTGATTAATATAAAAAATTATAAAAATAGAAAACAGTATGAAAGGCATGTATTTCACCTCTGTATCTTTGTTTCACTTTTATTTATTTACTCTAAGCACCCGTTTTTAGATTCAAATCATGTTTCCTTGTAATTGGTGATTGCTAGGTCACCTCAGACTGGTAGTTCAACAATAACCTGAGTATTAGCAGGCTGTTATTTTAGTTACATTTTGCTTATAAATTGAAAACCTAAAATAGTTTTGGAAACACGAAATATGTTTTAATATGACTATTCAGATTGAGGGACCCATAATAAACACTTAGTGCTTTGTGACCTTTAGGTTTATTTTAATTTATCTGAATGTGCATATGTGTGATTGTATTATATATGTGTGTGTGTGTGTGTGTGTATTTATACATGCACATGTATATGTAGGTTCCACAGAGGCCAGAAGAGGGTGTCAAATCCCTTGGAACAACTATGAGTGACCCAAAAAGGGCAGTGAGAACTGATCTTGGTTCCTTTGCAAAATCAGCAAGCAGTCTTAGCTGCTGAGCCATTTCTTCAGCCTGTGGTACTTTATAACTTTTAACATGTGCTTTTAATATAATACATTCCAGCTGTAGGCCTTAGAATGTATTTACATAGGAAACCACATCAAAATACAAAGCTATAATTAGACAAACATAGGTTTTGTGGAATCTGGATTTGTTTTAGATTTTGAAAGATTTATTACTTTTTGAATATGCCGTTCCTATAGCTATGTGTACACTGTACTCAATCAATTCAACGAATTAGACAATAATAACCTCTAGTTTTTTGTTTTCTTTAAGCCCAAAAATGTTTATATACTTCTAAGTAAGTGCCCAAAATGAAAAATCAGCAGTGTAATAAAAAAGAAAGTACAATTAGCTAATGATGCTTAACCTACATTTAACATTGGCTAAATTACATTTGATAAAGTGCACCATACTTGAATAACCTTTAATCATCCTCAAGGGTAGTTCTTTGGCACTTGTAAAGATATACTGTATCTGGTGTTACTATTGTGACAGACTAGATGTATAACAAAAGGACGTTGAATTTTAATGGCTCATATACTCCATTTATTCTCATGGAGCAGTCATAAGGTTGAAAGGGAGCACATAGAATGGAGCACCCATGCTGGGCTTTTGGAGCAGATGATAGGAAATTTCTTTTTTTCACCAACAGTTAGAGCAGAGTAACTGTTGCAGAGAGACCTAGTAAACAAGCAGGGTATGGCCAGTCCTGAGTCTCACTGGCGACCCCTGATGTGAACAGTGACAATACAACTTTCATAATTGCATCCATTTTTCTTTTTTTATATTTTATTTTTATTAATTACATTTTATTCACTTTGCATCCTACCTGTAGCTCCCTCCCTCTTCCCTTCCCAGTCCCACCCTCCTTCCCTCTTCTCCACCCATGCCCCTCCCCCAGTCCCCTGAGCCTACTCTTCTCAGGTCTCCTCAGGAGTGGCTGCATTGTTTTCCTCTGTGGTCTGGCCAAACTCTGGGCAGACTGCAGGGAATCTTATGAAAGAAGGAGGAGATAGAAAGACCTGGAGGGGACAGGAGCTCCACAAGGAGAGCAACAGAACCAAAAATTCTGGACACAGGGGTGTTTTCTGAGCTTGATACTCCAACCAAAGACCATGCATGGAGATAACCTAGAACTTCTGCACAAATGTAGTCCATGGCAGCTCAGTCTCCAAGTGAGTTCCCTAGTAATGGGAACAGGGGCTGTCTCTGACATGAACTCAGTGGCTGGCTCTTTGATCACCTCCCCCTTGGGGGTACAGCCTTACCAGGCATCCATTTTTCTTTTGACCTTAAGGCAGCAGGGTCTTCTCCATTTTATCAGAAAGTATAGCAGAGAAGAAAGAAAGAAAGAAAGAAAGAAAGAAAGAAAGAAAGAAAGAAAGAAAGAAAGAAAGAAAGAAAGAAAGAAAGAAAGAAAGAAAGAAAGAAAGAGGAAAAAGAAAGAAACATCCCAGAGAGGTTGGATATGGTGACTCTCCTCTTTGATCCTAGCAGTTGGAGGTAGACCCAGAGGGAGCTGGAGTTCAAGGAACTGGAGTTCAAAAGTGCTAGAGAGGGCACAGAGTTTTCTAAAGACAGGCACTAAGTAGTTCAGGTCCCTAGATGTGAGCCCTTCTTCAGGTTATATGGTATACTGAAGCTGGTAAGCATGGCGTGTTTTCAGGAGTTGACCAGAGTATGTATCTAACAAGTGGGCCATGAAGAACTTATTTAGTTTAGATAGGTAGAGAGGATTAAGGAATGACTTTTACAAATAAGACAATGAGTAAAGATTTCCTTGAAGTCTTTTTTTAATGTAATTTATTTATTTTTATATCAATCACAGGTTAGGTTCTTTGCATCCCAGGCATAGCCCCCTCCTTCATTCCCTCCCACTCTCCCCATCCCTCCCTCATCTCCTCCCCACCCCCTCCAAGTCCACCAACGGGGGAGGACCTCTTTAAACCCCAGTAAATCGGTCGATGCTGAAGCAGGTCCCTCATGTGTGTTGCTGTATGTAACTTTCAGGGAGATGAATGTAGTTCATTCTTACCTGCTTCTCATAGTCCTCATGCTTCTGCTCATCTCACTCATGTACAGGATTGCCTTCTTAGATGTGAGTATGGGAACTAAATTTTAAGAAAGGGGACCTGGAGTTTGTGTTGGATCCATGTTAATAATGGCAGAGTGTACCCTTTTTTTTACCATATACAGCAACACAAATGCGAATGATTGTAGACAAGTGGGGATTTTATTTCTTCTTTGACTCATTAATCACAGTTTTGATAGTTCTTACCTTTTGCCTGTTGGAAGTGACACTGGTAACAATGACCAGATTTTACAAACTCTAATTTATTTTGACATAAGCTAAAAAATAAAAAAAAGATTGAATATTTAAAGATACAACTTTAAAGTTCTTACTAAAATATTTAGTTTCTTTTGGGTCTCCAATTTACCCACCGTATCTTCAAGCCCTAGTATTCTGTCTTCTACTTGATCTACTAAACTTGTGAAGTTTACCACTGAGTTTTTGGTGTTTTGGTATTATGGAGTTTTTATTTTCAAATGTTAATTTGATTTTTTATAGTACTCCTATTAATTAATCTTTCATATTCTTTTGCCTTCTTTTTGTATTCAGCAGTTTGTATTTTCTTTGAATCAATCAAGTTTATTCATGTCCTCAGATTTCATTGAACCTTATGACCATCCTATTGAATTCTTCATCTGTGATTTCATGTATCTCATTTTTATTTGAATCTGTTACTGTGTGGTTGCTTACTTTGGAGAAGTCATGCTATCCAGACTTCATTTTTTCTTGTGTTTTCTTTGTTGAGACTTACACATCTAGGACCAGGTCATGGGTTGCTATATTTTAGACATCCACACTGTTTAAATACTTATAGTGTCCAAGTGTGACTAGGTTTTAATAAAGTTGAAGTATAGTTTTTCTCCAGCAGACGATAGATGTTGTTCAGTAGCTTGACACTCAGCCCCCAGGCTTAGGCATGGTGCTCAGAATCACTCTCAGTGTGGAAGACAAACCCCAGATGATGGAAGAAGCAACCAAAGGTGATAGATAAGACCAGTACAAAGGCAAATAAGAGCCAATTAAAATCAGTCATCCTCTCAGCTCTAGTAACTTCAGAGGACTGGAAGAGCAAGGACAGGATAGTATACTGTAAGATATGACTTACCCAAAGCTACATATGGAAAGAAAATAAGCAGAGTGAAACTAACAGTTAGTATCAGAGAAACAGAAAGAGAGAGAGAGAGAGAGACAAAGAAAGAGAGACTGATTTAAATGTGGCAGAGAAAACAAAGGAAAATTGTGAACAACCTATAATACTGAAATAAATGACTATATAGGGCACACGATAATAAAAGAGAGAATCAAGGTTGAGTTGAGAATCTGGTAAGTTGAAGGTCATGCACAACAGAGTATAATGTTGGAAGGCAGAGAGAAGAATGGGGAATGTGAAGAAGAGAAAAACAGTAGATGCTAGGTAAGTAGCTTCTATTTGCAGTCCCCATATTTGAGAGGCTTTGGTAGGGAGATCACAAGCCTCAGCCAGTCCATGTCCTCTGCTTGGGTTAGGATGGAGAGAGGAAAGTGGGGGGCGGGGGGAGACAGGGAGGGAAGCAGAGAGAGAGAGACACACACGCAGGACTGGAGGAAAGGAGAAAACCACAGGTCATGGAGAGGGGAATAGAGGAATCAAGACCAAAAAGCTAGATATAAACTAAGGGAATAAAAAAGCTAAAAATAATTTAAGTAGCATAAACAAAAGACAGAAAAGCAAAACATGAAAGAAGCTGGTACCCATCACATTGGGATGTCGCTCCATGGGTGAGTGCAGATATCTTTGCCATGGAACTTTTCTCTTTTGGGTTTTTGAGTTGGTTCCTTGTGGTGAAATAGAAACTTTGTGTTATTTGGACCTCTCTGCTGGGTTTTGTTTTATCTGCCAGTAACAAAGATATGTGGTTTTGGACAAATAGATGTCATTACTCAAGGTCAGAGGTTCTTTGACTTTTTAAACTAATTTTTGACCAAGCTCTTTTTGCCTGAGACATGTTTTAAAAACTGACCCTGGATGTATAAGTATATAAAGTATGTATACAAATCTAACGTTTGTTAATAATAAATTACAAAGAAATTTATTGAGGCAATTTTTAGTATACCTCGATTTTTATCATTAAGGACTAAAATAAATTTTATACTAATTTGATAGTTATAATTTTTTGGACATAAAGTATTAAATTCTGCTTAAATATTTGATACTGCAAGACAAAGAACATTAACACTTTTTTAGAATCAATGTTGAGAGTGCTACTTCATCCGGTATAGCATAAACTGAAAGAAGGTTATTCAGGGCCATTTCAAAAATTGTTAGAAATTCTGTCCTAGCCCCAAGACAAAATTACAAAATTCCTGGAATGAATTTTTATGAAACCTAGCAGCAATTTAAATAACTATTTAAAAAGTTAAATATTCTAACATAATACAGTCCGAAGATGTATTAATTTGATACTTATATGCTGAAGAATTGTGGTAGGAATTAAAAAGGGGTCTTTGTATTTCATGGTGAGATGCCGTATTTGCATACAAGGAAAGAACTGTGTATGCTTAGCAAAAAAAAAAAATAGTCCCTTTTGCTGAGGCAGCATTATTCCAGCTGTAAGTTACGAGGGCTCAAACAGCACAGAGTTTGTGTGTGCTCAGAAATGAGGCTTCAAGAATATCATCTGATTCAACATGGACACATACCACCAACCGCCAACACCTCAGATTCATCATACATTTGATTTTTCATTCATTTTAGTCAGTGCATATTCAGAAGCCTCCTAATGTTTTCAGTTTTCTTTTTGACAAGTTCTTTACAGTCTCATACATGTGTATAGATTTCATTATGCCTCCCTCCTTCAGTTTCTATGCTGTCTCTCTTTCTGCCTCTACCCCTCTCCTTCCTCTTCATCCTTCTCTTCCTCACTTATTCCCTGTTGACCTATCTTATCCTCACTTCTTCTCATGCTGACACATCTCTCCCCAACCCTTATACTGTCATGTCTTTTGCGTGTGACCCACTGAATTTAAATAAGACTTCCCAGATGCAGGTGGGTGGGTTGTTATTCTCTGTTATAATCTCCAAATGAGGCTGTGCCTAACAGTTTGAGAAGAAGGGGTTGTAAGTAGAGCCTGAGCAAAGCTACTGGTGATCTTTTTTCTGCTGTAGTGTTAGATACTGGCTCATGTATGTTCTGGGACTATGAGAGGCTTGCATTGCTCCTACACATCTGTCCCAAGTGGATTCACTCACGTGCCTCTGTTCATACCTCTTCTGGGAGTTTGCTTCCCTGCTTGGCTTTAGGAAGAAGAGCTAAGGCTCATCCTAGTGTGTAGCTCACGCTATAGTCCTACTACTTGGAGCTCTCCACGGTTCTGACTTTGTTTGTCCGCTCTCCTTTGGAGCAGTAGTACTCAACCTTCCTGATACTGTGGCCCCTTAGTACAGTTCTTCATGTTGTAGCAACCCCTAACCATAAATTTACTTTCATTGCTACTTTGTAACTGTAATTTTACTACTGTTATGAAACACCTCATATGCAGGATATCTTATAGGCAACAGTGGTGAAAGGGTCTTTTAACTCCTAAAAGAGGTGCAGGTTGAGAACCATTCAACTAGAGTGATTCTACAGGGCTGCTCTCACCAGATACTTTCCTGGGTTCTCATAGCACAGTGTATGGTGGAATCCTTGTCTCCAGAGCCACCCAGCTATCTCCTGTTTTAAGGATATCTTTCCTAAATGACTTCGAGCCACTGACCTAGACCAGCATCCAGAAGAAGAGGGGAGGGTTCCTAGAAAGTATATGGTATTTGGATCCCAGGATCCATGCATAGTTAGTCTGCATATCTAACTAGCTATCAATGGGCCCAGTGTTGTTTTCTCTGTGTGTCTACCGTTTATTTTATGGTCTCTCCCCTTCCCACCACTGGCAGGAGGCTGTTGCTCCTCATTGGCTATGCTGTACCTTGCTCTCTAGCTTTGTTCTCTCACGTTGTCTGATCCCCAAGTTTTCTAACACTGATAGAGCAGTGTACATTTTCTGTTGCTCTTTGTTTTTAGCCTTGGTTTCTGCTCTCTGACGTTACACCCATTCTTCTGCTTGGGCTAAGTTTTTCCCATGTGGGGCCAAGCCCCTGGAAACAGACTCCCTGATTCTGCTCTGTGTTTTAAAGTTTGCTTGCCCTCTTTTCTTTCTATTCCTTCCTTTTTTGTCCCCATATTCCCTCTCTCTCCTCACCCTGTCCCTTTCCAATTATTTTCTACTGAAATTTAGTGCCTTGCACTGCCCCCAATCCCCAGAAGGTATACTGTTTTGTATCCCTGAAGATTCTAACAGCCTCTGAATGAGTGTTGTCTATTAACTTCAGCCTCTCTTCAAGCTGTGTAACTTATGCAAATTGAACAGACATACTGTCATTCACTTATGCTATGGAACCTAAATTTAATGTATTATTTAAAACTTCAGATTCTAGCAACTATTAACTAATTTGCATATGCTAACTATCTTCCTCAGGTCCCTTCCTCTTTCTTGTTCCCTTCCCCCACCTCTTTTCCATTTCTTTTCTCTCTCTTGTCACACTTCAGTTTTTCATGTGCTTCCCCCTGCCTCCCTCTCTGCCTCTGTTCCTTCCTACCCTGCCACATGCAGTGATAAATGTTCTGATGCTTTTGTGGAAAAAGTGTCCCTGTCTTTTATACACACAGACAGGGAGAAAACATGCCACTTTGTTGGTGACAGTTATCTGCACCTTTATAGATGATTAGGACTCACTGTGTCTTTCTAATTATAGTGCCAACGTTTGTACATGTTTAGCCTTAAAATAGAAGAAGAAGAAGGAAAAGGAGGAGGAAGAGAAAGAGGTGGAGAAGGAGGAAGAAAGGCTGTTTCGCAGTGATGTTGAATTCATTCATCAGGGAATAAAATGCAGATTTTAAGTAGAGTAGGACAGTGTCTGAAAAGTACCACACTTTCAGTACCAAAATTTAAGTGATTCTCCTATAGGCTTCCCTATGCAGAATTCATGGTAAGTGGAAAGCCCAAATGGTATAAATGAAGTTAAAAGGAGAGCAGCAAGAGTTGAAGTCACCCAAAACCTCCACAGAATATGCAGGCTTCCCCCAACCCCCAGAAACATCATTGTTTTTGGATGTATCCAGATGGAAATGAGGGCAAGATTTCCCCTAATTGGTTTATATGACTATATGTGCACTTCTCTATCATTCTCTACATGTAATCTGATATTATTAAGCTTTCTGTAAAATATAAGGAGGTAACTCTTGGTAGTATCTTAACCCTACTAAAATCAAGACAGTTTTTTCCCTTGAGATTCATCTATACATTGCTGTCCTACCCCGTTGCAAGGCTTTGTCCTGATCTTTGTGTAGTTAAATCCAGCAGAGTTATAGATGAGCCTTATCACCCTTCTCATAGCTGAGATGGAATCTCTCCTGCTGCTTTTCACTTAATAGAGCCAGCATGCACCTCAGGCCACAGAGGATGCCAGAATGTCAGGTCAGATTCACCTGGACGTGGTGTTTGTTCCTTACGTTATCAGACTTATAAAGGGGTGGGGGGAGTTGATTGGCAGAAATCTCTGTAAAGGTTGGTGGATTGGTTTGGGAGCTAGCTTCTGTTCTTTGAATTGACAGCAGAACAGAATGGCTTGTTTTAAAAGTAATGTTATGGTGTCATGGAGATGCCAGACCACCTCTGGGTTTTGTTGTTGCTTGTTTTGCTTTGGGGGATTTTGTTTTGTTTTAAGTTAAAAAAAAATTCCTATTTCAATAATGCCAGCTTCCTTAGGCCGCCACACATGAAGAAGGTAGACATGGAGACTTTCCATAGCCAACGGAATAATAAAACTCCCTTGTGCAATTGTTTCCTTGACTCTCATATTAAATCTTCTGGAAAGAATACAATACTATCGTATAGGAAACCAAAATGAATTCCTTGCTTTTAAAAAACAGAAATATACCTTCCAATTCTTCTATTAAATGTGAATGAAATTTGGGTCTATTTCAAAATATGATTGTTATAGAATGCAAAGACAGTAAGCAAATGGTGGGGTGGTTTCAGTTTATTTAGATTGTTTGGTGACATACTGTGAAATAGGAAGGAAATAACTGCTCATATCAAGAATTTAAAGAGAATTATATGACTTGCTAAAGTAGAGTTAAGAATAAAAAAAAACAGATTTGAAGGCACAGGAGCTTGAGACTCTAGGAAGTATCACTGGGGCTTCTGGTGGCCTTGGAATCACTGAAGTAATGATCACAAATGATAGTCAGCTTTGAGTTCATTAATTGGCATTTTCAAACTTAAACTTAATCTTATTGGCAGATGTTTGCCCACCAACACAGAGTAAAATCACATACGTGAGACAATCTTTGCTATCATATGATTGAGTAAAAGTTTACATGGGACAGAAAAAAAAAATGTCCTAGAGTAAGTTCTCCTGGCCTCTGTCTGGTCTATATCTTCCTTCCGAGTTTGACCCTTTTTAAAAGCGTTACTGAGTTATATCTCAAGTTCAGTTATCTCCATTGCTCTGTTTGCTCACTGGACCCTTGTAGCATATAATCTCACATCTTCAGGAAATTGTTTTGCTTACGTTCTGTGATTACAAGGCACATCTTAACATGTCTGTGTCTTTTGTTTGCTCATTCATCTTCCTGGTTTGAGATTGTTACACTAGAGGTAAAAGCCTACTTAAAGCGTTATTTTATATTTAGTTATGAACTCTTTTACTTAAACCATCATTTCTAAGAGAAATGAGTGTAGTTGTCTCACCTAAGCTTAAAATTTCGGATTGCTCGAGCATCTTTGTGCTTCTGCTGCTTTCTCAAACTGAGATATAATTAGCGTTTCATATAGGACAACCTGTACTCCATGAAAAATTGTGGAAGAAATAGTTGACTTATGACTCATTACAAAAGCAACTACTTTTTTTTTTTAATTAAATACATCAACTTTCTTTCTTGATCCAGCTAGTTGGCTGTTCTTGAGGTTGCTGATATGGCCTCACAGATACCACTGTTCTGTTTTAATCACCAGGCCATTCCTCCCTTATAATTGTCTGCTGTAGCTTTCTTCACCCAACCACCCACAATTATACTGCCATTGTGGTCATTATCTTTTTTCTACTCATCTTACTCTGTTCTTGCTGTTTTACTCATGTATTTATCTTTTCCTGTTTCTATCTACATCAACATTATATTTTCAAAATGTAGCCTTTTTGCACACGGGTGGTTTATGACTCACACTTTATTCACTCATTGATTTTATCAAGTATCTCATCAATTGATGTTATTAGAACCTATTCCTTAAGCCTCCTTTGTGGAATCCTGCCTCTTGATAAGATTATTGTGATTGTTATTGCTGTTATTATCGTTATTACTATTAAGCACCACAGAACTCTCTTGAAAGGAACAACATTGCTATAATGACACACACTAAGGTTCTGAGCACAGATGTCATTTGAAAAGAGTCCTGACAGCCATTTTACCATAAGTAGGATTAACTCTAATTACTGCTAACTAGAGAGACAACCAAACCAATGTTTCCTACCTCTTTTTTATTTCCTCACGAAAAGAAAGAGAAGCGAGAGGCAGATCTCAGTGGCTGCACATTGAACTTCTCACTGTGGGCCCCCTCAGTGATCTCTTTGGAAAGGGGTTCTGGGTTAATCATTGGTAAACCTTCTGGAAGCCAGAACCTGTGTATTTCAGCAAACCCTTCCATTCTGAAACATGCCCTCCATCTGGAGAAAGAGGTGTGGATAGAGTGGCTGCAAGTGTGAGCCCCCCCCCCCCCGAATTCTTTGGCTGAGAGTCTTCTTAATCCAACTTCATTCCTTTTGCCAATGCTAATCTTAGTTCCCTTCAGCACAAGGCACCCGGTAGTTTGTCTAGGGAGGAAGAAAAAAAGTAGAGGAAGAAATTAAACCAATTATTGAATTTTTTTTGCATTAACAACCTCCTCAGGTGACTCTGATCCCCCTACCCTCGTCATGATTCTTCCCTTCTTCCCGATGACCCCTGAAAAGAGGAGAAAAGGGTGAGAAGGGCCAAGGAAATGGTCCACACTGGGCAGAACTTCAGTTGGAGAAGATATCAAGGGTGTAGAGATCTTCCAGGAAAGGGGAATTCCATTGTAGAAGAAAGGGAAGCGGGCTCTGGAAGGGTGAGTGCCCCCAGCCTTGTCTGTGCAGGTGCTGGTTTGCATCTCTTTAAAGCCCAAGTCCAGTTCCAGTTGCATGTCTGTTTTGTTTTTTTTTTCCTGACACAAAGAGCCATAGTCCATCTTGCCATAACTGTTCTGTTCAACAATGGTCATGTGGCGTCTGCTTTAAAAGATAGATAAGAAGTAGTCACTAGAATGTAAAATACATGTGTGTCGATGTCCTCACTGTAAGTTATAGTTAGAAGAACACATCCAAGCAGATAAAGGCAGCCTCCATCCAGTCCTCAAGCTTGCTGTGGCCTTCATTTCTCCAGCCATGGTGCTAGCAAGCCAGAGATACAGACTTAAGTTCTTTTCTTCCCTAACTACACTTCAGACTAGAATCTGTATTGTTCAAAAGTGGGAAATAGTGGAAGTAGAGGAAGGGTTAAGGGATGATTCATTCATTAAAGCATTTGCCTTGAAAGCACATGGATCTAGGTTTGATTCCGAGCACCAGCATAAAAAGCCGAGTATAATAACATGCACTTGTAGCCCAGAGCTGGGAACATATAGACAGGCAGGTCCCTGTGGCTTGCTGCCCAGGCAGCCTTGCACACTTGGTAAGATGAGAGACTTTGCTTAAAAATAAAGTGGTGATATCTCCCTAGGAACTGTACCCAAAATTTCCCCTGGCATCCACACAAGTTCATACACACATGCTTATATTACACACACACAAATGAAAGAGAACAGAAAAACGAAGGTTCACATATTGCAACAAATCATAAATAAATATTTGTACCTAGACTGTCCTCACACACAAGCTGTAGATCAGAGTTATTTCTAAGAAAAAATAGCAAACAAGGATGAAGTTGAAATTACCAAATATTCATTTCTTCTTTCCCAAGACCTCATCCATTTATACCAGCTTTTGTCGTTTGTGTATCTGCGAGAAACATAAAACTTAGCATGACCTTGTTTTAGGGATGTTGTCTTCCCTTTGTTGGCTACTCTGGGGTTAAGGGTTCATGGGAATGTGTGTCCACTCCTTTAATGGGTCCAGTATTGTGTTTCCTAGCAGTTCCTAAGGAGAAAAGGAATATGATTCTATTTTATGCCCTGAGAAAGTTGTCGAGGGATCTTCATCCTGGATCCTTAGGCCAATGTTCTATCTCTGATCTCACAAAACCAAACAAAGGGTGTAGAAGATGGGAACAACTGTATCTTCATAACAATTTGTCTCCTGACTTTGTTGAATATTCGTAATCAAATGTGCAACAAATATAGTCACTAAAATTAACCAATTAAAAAATACGGTTAAGAATTGAAAGTAATAGCAAATAATAAATTATACAAGATAGTAGATTTGGTTATATTTTCATATTTTATAAAAAGGAAAATAGAAAAGGAACAGAAGAATAAGTAAAGGGAGACATGAAGAAGTGACCCAATGACTCAGCTAATAATGATAAGAAAACAAAACAAAGCACAAAAGCTTTAAAAGATGAGAAAGATAAAGCAACATAAAACTGGGCTGATTAATTCAACAAAGCAAAGAGAAGAGGGAGAAAGGACTAGGAAGTGAGGATTAAAACTTGCATATTAAAATCGGGGTGTGGTGCTCACACAATCATAGCACTTGGAACACTGAGGTAGGACTCTAAGCCAGAGGCCTGCCTGGGCCTCTATGAGTCCAAAAAAAAAAAAAAAAACAAAACAAAACAAAAAACAAAAAAACCCCAAAAACTAAAGTAGAACAAAATAAGACAAAACAAAGAAATTAGGTGTAAGAAGAGAAGACAGAAGAGAAAGCCCTGAGGGAAAAAGAGGCC
Organism: Pachyuromys duprasi; assembly: GCA_028658305.1. NCBI lineage: Eukaryota > Metazoa > Chordata > Mammalia > Rodentia > Muridae > Pachyuromys > Pachyuromys duprasi. Next base: position 18,140,593 of record CM053759.1, on the reverse strand, counting down.
TGTGAATATAGGTTACTGTGGTGCTTGCCAAGTGTATGCAAGGCCCTGGTTTTAACCCCCAGAACCACAGGAAAGAAACAGGATTGGGGTGGATTTGAAATAGCATAAAAATTTATGAAACAATTAACTATGGAAAGTGAAAAGTCCCTGTGAAAATGAAATAAGAAATACAGTGCAAAAAGGTAACAAGGGAAATAAGGAGGTCAGTGTTCCGCTCTCTGATTGGTCAGCAGCAATGCCCTATATCTGGACCTACTAACTCTTCTTTTGGGGTTCTCTTCAGCTCAGTCCCTGGTGGGAATCTAGTCTGTGCTCTTGGCTTCCTTGACTTTCCTTTGAGGTGCTTGCCTAGCAGCCAGAGGGTGTGGTTTATGGTCTGAGCCAACTCTAATTGACGCTTCTGGTCAGAACCCCTTGGGACAGGCTCCAAGCCTTCTACCAAGCTGATCCAAGTCTCCAGTACCTTAGAATGTCTGGTTGTGGGTGGAGAAATGATCTTGCAGGTGCACCAGTCCAAATGTAGGGGTGGTAGAAACAGGCTTGGTGGGCTTTGTCTTGCTAGGGTCTAACTTCCCACTACTTAGCACCTATGCATAATCACTTGCAACCAACTGCTTGTTCCCAATCCTGGAGCTCAGAGCTCTCCTTGGTAGTTTTCCTGATGGAGGTCCTCACCAGGAGGAGACTCAAGTAAGCACAAGCACATACAACCCCTCCTTGTAACTCCTTATTTCTACAGTAGAACCTTTGTAGTCTGGCCTGTAATTCCCTAAGTACCTGATGACCCTGAACTTCTGAGTCTCTTACCTCTTAATTCCCAAGTGCTGAGATTACAGGTTTACAAAAGATAACATGTTCTGTCTATGTGGTGCTGGGAGTTAAATCAGGAGCCCCAAGTATACTAGACAAGCACACTAAGTAGCTGAACTGCATCCCTAGCCCCTGAAATTCTCATTCAGCATCTTTCCCCTATAGCCAGACCAGAGCTACCAGCCATAACATGGCACTTGCTATATGTTCCTGGAGCCAGGACAATGCAAAGACATTTGATTCCCAACACCCCAACATAAAGAAGCTTTGCAAGATGCATTGGGTCTTGTGAACTGACTGAATCCCTGGATCCCTGAATCCCTGAATCCAGCAAACTGTGTTAGTGGCATTGTGCTGTGCACACACCAGGGCCTACATCTCTGACTGACTTCTGCCTGCTCAATGCTGTGGAGTATGCTTCCCAGGTCTCTTCTCCTGTTTTTGATCCTCCCCTCTGTCTCCCATGATATTTATGTAGCCTAAATCCTGGAGCTTCTTCCCGACCTCCACTCCTAGCCCCGCCTCTCTACATTCTGCTCTCTAAACCCTGGAAGGATGTGTATGATATATGTATTTGCTTGTATTATTTTTTTCTTTCTAATTTTTCCTGTCTCTTCACAAGTAGAACCGTAATGAGAGTTTTCAGACTCTCTTTCCCTTCCTCATCTTCCCTTAGTGATTCCACATGCTCATGGATTCTATTCCTGTATTTCATTTTCCCAAATTTTCCTGTTTTTATTTTTTTAGTTAATAAATGCATTTACTTATTTATTTGAGACACAATCACGTTATGTAGCTCTAGCTGACCTGACCTCAGATTCACAGAAATTCATCTTGCCAGGCCCTCAACTGTTTTTGTTTTGTTCTGTGTCTCAAAGAGACCGTCTGTCTACTACTGAAAGGTCAGTGTCTTCCTGTTGTTACCCACATCTTGTGATTACCAGCTGCTCCAAACCCATCCTCCAGAGATGGTAGTGATGGGGAGGAGCCAGGCATCAGCCATCCTCCTCTTTGTCTGTGAAGAGTTTTACTAACACTACTTGCTGTTGTTCAGGTGAATGTGGACACAGCTCTACACCTAGCTCTCCTCTTTGCACATAACATGTGATCTTGTGCAACTGGGTTGTGCCCATCGTCAAGTTCCTCCTCTGAAAAACTGCCAAGATGCATGTAGTTTCTTACTCTTCATTCTCAGTACCTTTCCCTTTTTTAGCATTTTAGAAATGGACCATGTAAGCACCCCCGCTGGACCTTTGTCCTGGGATGGAATCACTTAGAGAAGGAGACACATGTCTTCCACTGAGATTTAGTCACGGTGTAGTGACATAAGGGAATTTCATAGGAACAGGAAGATAACCAAAGATCCCATGTGGCATTAATCTTCTCCATGCCTGTTGAGTGAGTACTAACTGTGTGCCAAGCGCTGAGCTGCATGCTTTGGTTTTGCAGGGCAAAGTAGAGAAACTGAAGACTAAGCCTAGAGTTTGAGAAGTCAGAGTTGAGTTATAACTATGGCATTCTAATGGTGACCTGACTTTCATTGTTGCCCTAAACTTAAGAGAATGACACTGAAGTAGGAGAGAGAAATTCACATAATTACACTCTAGTCTTTGGTTCTTAAACTGGTTGTCTAAGCCTTCTGAATGAATCCTGCAAAGGATTTTGATATGGCTTCCTTTTGTCTTCTACACATTTCCCACAGAGTCTAGGCAGAATGAACTGGCCGAGCAATTACAATTCAGTAACATTACCAGTGGCTCTTTCCAAGGATACTTGCATACTCAGAGACAAGTCAAAGTCAATATTCACCAGTTACTTTGTGCATATAAGTATAGTGCTTGTTCTGGGGCTGCGGTTGGCTATTGCTCAAATGAAAATGACTGAGAAGGAAGCAATAAATGAAGAACAATTATGGGTTAGAATTTACATGATATAGATATTTATCCAATATTTGTTGAATAGTTATAGTCACAAACAGAAAAATATCTTAATGCTGTGTATACCCTTATCTGCTCATGCAGACTTAACCAATGGTCATGGGTAAAGTCATCAAAATTTAATTGATGCATTCTAGTTGTATTTAAGCCTCATATACATGTTTTTTTTTACATGTAATATTTGAAACCACTGGGAACATCTCTAACAAGTTGATGGGTTTTATAGGTAATTTAATTAACTTTGTGTCTTTGTTTTAAGATTTTTTTTGTCTTTTTAAAAATAGTTTGTTAAATTTATTTTTTTTATTAATTTTTAAACCAATTTCTGCTTTTTGTGGGCACTAGGCATGCATGTTCTACACATAAGCACACATATGAGTTCAGGCAAACATATTCATAACAAAATAAAAAGCATACATATTTTTAAAAGAATAAATTGTAATACACAATGGGGTAGTGCTCCTCAATAAAATTTAAGAATTTACTTTTATAATCAATAATACTGACCTCTTTCTTATACAAAGGGTAATGTGAGCAGTATATTCCCATTTCTATAAAGTTCAAGAGTAGGAAAAGGTAATTTGTAGGAATCAGAACTGGATTAATAGTATGGATAGGAGGGATTGATGGAGATTTCATTGGTACAAGTAATATTCTATACAGTAAGACAGATATGTCAACCTGATACATAAACTAGACTCAACAGAGAGAAGGGAGCCTCAATGAAGAAATTGCCTGCATAAGGTTGAACTATAGGCAAGCCTGTGTGGTGTTTTCTTAATTAGTGATTGTGGGTGGTTCTCCCTTTCCCTGGGCTTCTGGTCCTGGGTTCTCTAAGAAAGCACACTGAGCAAGTCATGGGAAGCAAGCCAGTAAGCAGCACCCCTCCATGGCCTCTGCATCAGTTCCTGCCTCCAGGTTCCTTTGCTGCTTTAGTTCTTGTCCTGACTTCGTTTGGTGGCAAGCAACAGCATGGAGGAGAGAGCCAAATAAACACTTTCCTCAGACAATTTGCTTTGGTTTATGGTGTTTCATCACAGCAATAGAAACCCTAACTAAGACAGGTAAATAGAGGATGGATAGATGGATAGTTAGATAGATGGATGGATAGATATAGATACATACATAGAGATAAATAGATAGGTGATAGATAGTTGATAGGTTATAGGTACATAGATACATTGGTAAATACATAGGCAGATACACAGATACATAGATTCACAGATAGGAAAGTTTTAAATAAACTAGTATAGTTTTTTTATCATTTTATTACAGTTAATATTGAATTCCAATATTTTGAAAACTAAAATTTCTAAACAGTAGACACTTTAAAAGAACTGTTCTCTTCACTAAATAACAAAATATTAGTTTGAGTCATTGGAATAGCAGAATTGAAGATGTCTTCAGAAATAGAAATAATAAATGACTTGTTTATTGTTGGACACAGATACAATTCTTTGATCCAATATGGAATATAAGCAAAATACAGCTTTTTTTTTTTTGAAAATGATGCCACTTTAAAAAAAACAAAACTAGTTTGTAAAAGCTTGGTCAAATATTGAAAATTTGATTCTTTTATATTAGGTACCATAGATTAACCTATTAACAAGACTCTGTTTATATCACCTTTACTTTAAATTCCTGGCGGAGGTTTTTGGAAAATCAGCCAGTTGTTTAGGTAGTATGTCATTTCAAAAAAAAAAAAAATTACAAACTTGTGAGAAAACTGGAAACATCTTTCTTCATAGGGTGTGATCCATCTTGACAGGCCTAAAACAATCAGCAACTGTGAATGAGGCCAGGAAGCAAGTTCTGTCCTTCTCAAAGTGCCCAAAAAATTAATACCATGTTGAGGGCTAGAGAGCATTGGAAGAAAACAGAGTGCTCACAGAATCCTGAGGTTTATGCTGCCATTTATTCAATAAGTGGATGCTAGCTGAGTCCTTCTCTGGACATTTTACCTTTCCTTAGTAAAACAAACTAGTCACTGGAGTTTTCTTACTGGCTTTTCCTTGTTTGTCGTTCATCTTATCACTACTTTCTACTTTTTTTTTTCTGAAATTGAGTAATACACAAAACAGAATATCCAATGAATGTTATTGTCTTTGCTTGGATTTTTCCTAACAATTTGTAAAAGACGTTTCTCTCTTATGGTTAATGTATACCTATTAATTATTGCAATATCACAGAACACTAAGGCCTGGGGGAAGTAAGGTTCAGTGTGCTAGTTACACAACAGATATATCTTCTTCACACTGCACTTTACAGATCATCTATGGGATTATCAGGAGAATAACTCTGGGGCTAGATCATTTCTGGCCTGTCTGCTTAATGAGTGTGTGACTCTGATCCTGCCAAATCCACTATTAAATACCTAGGACACAGCACCTAGTCCTTGGGGCTTTTGTAGTGATTACAAGAATAAATGGGAGAAAGCCTTTTGTGTACAAAATAATGCTTTCTCAAAGCACAGTTGTTGTAACTAATAACAAAAGTCTCTCAAAAATGATTCATTTATCCCTTTGCTCCTTTATTGGACCTTACCATACCAATATCATATTTTTCATCTGTAATAATTAACAGTTTCCATTGAGAGAATGCTGAAATCTCTGATGAGATGCTTGAGACATTTAATATACAACTGCTTTTACTTAGTAATTGTTTATTTTTAAGGTCTTTAATTTTTAATGTGTGACTAATTTTGCTGCTTACATAGGCACCATATGCATACCTGGTGCCTATGGCAGACAACAGAGGGCAATGTACCCCTTCGAACTAGAGTTACAGATGGTTCTGAGCTGCCATGCAGGTACTGACAATGGAATCTGGGTCTTCTGCAAAAGCAACAAGTGCTCTTAACTTATGAGCCACCTCACCAGCCCCTAATTATGTATGATCTACCTAGTTACTCCTTTTAAGTGTTTTCTTTATAGTTCTGGGAAGCCAACTCAGCACCCTGAACATATAAGGCATGTGCTTGACCACTGAATAATGAGTACTTTTGGCCAAGCCATACAATTCTGAGATCTTGTACCCACAATCAGATTGTTTTCTGATACTTTAATCTTAGCCTAGATTATTCTCACTGAATTGGGGAAAAATCACTTAAAAATTTTAGGAAGAATACATATGTAAAACCAGAGCTTTAAAGGGAAATCTTTCAGGGCAAGTACAGTTCATCAGACTTGCATGCAATCAGAAAGATGAAACACAGTTTTCTAATTACTAGGCTATTTGAGCTGGTGAAGGGCCAAATTATATCTTGCATATATTGTGTGTGATGAAGCAGACTAGTCTGGCAAAAGGATATAAAAGCGAAGATCGTGTATTGTTTAAAATTTGAGGAGTTTAACCATTTTTGCATGTTCCCTCCTTGCTCTATAAAGTAGATGGATGGGGATTTAGGGTAGTTGGTTTTAATTACAAAAGCATTTTGGTTTTGAAGCCTGATGATATTTATTTAAGCTCACTATTGTTACTGCGGTGTTTTTCAAATGTAAAGTTTGAAAGTGCAACTAATTAGAATAAATATTTTATTAAAATGTATACCTAATGCCGTTTCCCTTCATTAGCTTAAAATCACTTTGAACTCTTGAAGTTTTTTGTTTGTTTGCTTGCTTTTAGTTTTAATTTTTTAATTGCTTCTTTTTTTTTGCTGGTTTGGGTCATGAAATGTTCTGGTTTGGTCTAAGAAAGAGGTTTACATGGTCAAAGAATTGAACTTGTTATTTTAAACTTGCCTGTTTAAAGGAAAGTATAAAAATCCAAACCACGTTCTTTTGTTGTTATTATTGTTGATGATAGCGGTGAGTTCTTCTGCTGTGTCTGGTGTATACAGGATTCTGGAAAAGTATGTGAGCAAGTGGATGAAGGGGATCGGAATGAGCTGAGCAAGTCCCTGAGTGATACAGCAAATCCTGACCTGCTGACTCTCATTGTCCTGAGTCTTATTCACTTTCCAATATTGCATGTCAACTCTGGTGAAACGATACATGCTAGCTATTATTTCTGCAAATGTCTCGCAAGTACGTTACACATGTTACGGTCCAAGGATGTGTGATGATAATTCAACTTGATTCAGAACAGGTCTATGACTCTGCTTCTTTTTAAATAAGCTAGGCTTAATTAGTCAATTAATTAACTTATAGTGCTTTGGATCAAACCCAAGGCCTGCCATATGTTTAACAAGTGTTTTGCTGCTAAGCTTCTCACCATCTCTTCTAAGAAAAGAATTAAAGTTTGGCTATGGAGTATTCATTATCTCTACTTGAATGAGTCTTTCTTAGGATCCTGGAGGTTACATGTGCCTTAATGTTTTCTGAACCATGTTTGTGAATATTGCATTTTTTAATTTGTCTTTTATTTTTCTTTATACCTAAATGGCAAAAGACGGTAGAATAAGTCTTTGTTATCAAGAAACAGTAGAGAACAGAATAAATGCATTTTATTGGGCCAGAAATCATCCTGTAGATGCTTGCACACACTTGAAGTTCTTGTTTCCCATTACTTTTGTATAGCCAATAATATAGAACAAGGATAAGAATTAGGGACCAAATGACAGTAAAAGCAATAATCACAAAGTCGATGCTAACAGTTGTCAGAAAAAAATTAAACTACTCTGTTGAGAAATAGCATCTAGATTCTCTTGAAACCAAGAGACACAGGTCTCTAAACTAAAGTCCAAACAGCCAGGATGGATTGGCATGGTGGGAGAACACAGAAAGTTTCTTTTTCTTTTCTTTTTTTTTTCTTTAAGATTTGTTTGTTTATACATATGAGCACTTTATTTGCATGTGAGCCTGCATGACAGAAGAGAGCATCAGATCCCATTAGAGGTGGTTGTGAGCCACCATGTGATTGCTGGGACTTGAACTCAGGACCTCTGGAAGAGCAGACAGTGCTCTTAATGTCTGAGCCACCTCTCCAGCTTCCAGAAAGTTTCTTTTGGCAACTTACCAAACTGCACTTCTGAGAGTCTTGCAGTCTTTGGGTTCTTCAGACTCAAAGGCAAGTGAAGTAAAGCTTATGCCATTGCTTCAGCCCTGTTCCAAAAGACACCTTGGAGACTGAGCTCAGAGGCAGGTAAATTGTGCTCATGAAGATGGCATCTTTTTAAAGGATGGCTTCTAGAGTCTTATCAGGGAGGTGTGTCAAATGCCGTGTCATCATGTGCCATGCTGTGTCCCATCTGTTTGGGAAATCATGTCTCTGCTCCATCCCCTGTCATCTGACAGTGCACACCTATCCGGCATGCTTAGTGTCCATGCCTTCTACTGGCTTGCAGAAGATTTGAATGCTTCTCTTGCTTGTGAACTGACCCACCCTGCCCTGAGGCTTATTGCTAATCTTAGGAGAAAGTGGCTGTAAATAATATAACCCTCTTCTTTGCTTGTGGGGATGGATTAAAGAGCCTCTGATAAACTCTTGGTCTGTAAAAATCCAACTCTTGGTCTGCATCCTTCCTTTTTGAGGGAAGACAAGCTAAGATCCAAGATGTCTGTTGTTTTTATGAACTAGCATGAGATAGCTCACAGAGGGCTATTTTATTGGTTACTAATTCCCTCTGGGCCAGAAATTGAGAGATCAGTTTATATTGTCAAACTACGAAAACTGAATCCAAATGAGAATCTAAGGATAGTCACAGCCTGGCTAAGTACTCCTTAGAGAAATATTTTAAAGTCCCTAGAATGTCAGGAATTAACCAGTGTATGGGCTGTTCTCTTTCTTAATTCTAGGGGCTTAGTGCCCATAACTTATTATTAACTGTGGCATTCCTTTTGTCAGAGTAAACTTAAGTGCTTCTACAGTATTATGAAGTGTATCTGACAGTTGTTACATTACTAAATGTAGTGTCAACACACTTGACATTTGCATAACATCTTATATTTAAGGATATTTTGCATGCTATATTGTTCATCTTATGTTATAGGGCTACTATATATGGATTACCGACTTTTCTGCAAGTAGACAAACCTGGATCTATGGACCAAAGACCCATGGTCCAAAGTTACATAGCTGATAATTGAGATAGAGACCGGGCTCTAAATCTTAATCTTTACCCCTAATAGATGAACTCACTAAAAATCCTGAGATTGAGGAACATTTCGTCACAACTGTAGTTCCCTTTTGGTTAGGTGTCAATATTTCCTACTTGCTCATGTTCTCCTCTAAGCCTTGTCATTACAGTGCCCTTGGCTGCTTTGTGCCCTTGTCAGTGCTCACGTGTGTTGTATACCACTTGGCAAACTATGCTGTGCTCAGATAGCTGTGTGAGAAACAGTGGTTTGTACATTCTCTAATTCTGCTCTGGAATTCACCTTTCCCTAATCTCTGTGGTTGACTCTTTTTATTTTACCTGGCTCCCTGAAGGATTTGCCTTATTGGATCTGTCTACTTATCCCCCTAATCTAATATCCAGTTTCCATAGAGGCTATGGTGTGTTGTTTCAGAAGAAAGCAGCATTCTCCCTTAGCTAGGACATGGAGAACAATACTCTTATTTGGGCTTTGCATTTACATAATACACAAATTACTTAGTTTTTTTTTTTAAGTTTCTGATTTTACTAGTTATAAGAAAGTACTGAAAACTGCAGATTGTCTGAATATGTAATACTGAGCCCTTTGATGGCTCATTATAATATTTATATTTCATTTAATACATCCAAAATATATTATTTTTAAATATATATTCTGAGTGAGTAGCATATATAATTGTAGGTTGGTCAAGTAGTTATTTAACTGTGGTTTTGGTTAGTTAAGCATATGGTTCATATCATTTTCCCATTACATATTAGGAAGATATAGGTATTACATTGCAGTTGTTGATTTGAGTTGAGTGGTAAAATGGCTGCACACCCATTCATTGACTGTTTCCTTTTCTGTAGTTAACAATTCTTCATAAGTACCAAACATGGCACTTTTAGAAAAGTATATATCCTATGGAAAAGGGATTCTTCAGAGTGGAGAACAGGAAGGTTAATTTAATTTAAAAGATCAGGGGTATATAGTTCAGTGCTAGAATGTTTCCTTATCATGGACTGGATCCCTGGAACATGAGATAAAAACAAAACAAAACAAAAAGCAACCAAAAGGATTTGAGGGTAGCTTGATATCTAACAAAAAAGAGAAATCCTTTTTCTAAATTGTCAGGAGGATTTCCAGCATGGGTTATAGCAGTTGAGGCAAAGTCAATTATACCTTATTGCCTGAAATTTATCAATCAGTGTGTTCAATATTGAAGTAAATGATATGACATAGTCTTTAACTCTAGCACTATGTGTATTTTATGAAGAATGTCCCAGAAATTACTGTGACACATACATGTTCTAGTGGGAGAATAGAAGATCCCATGAGAGATAAGAATCTCTAAAGTCAACCCTCAGAAGTTGTATGAGAAGCTGGGCATGTTTAGAAAAAGCATCTCAGAAGCACCAGACTTCATTCAGCTTTTCTCCCCGATAAGTATGCCATTTGTCTATTATCCCATTGTAAAATGAATCAGAAATAAAAGGGCTCATGGGCGGGTGACAGGGTGAAGGTAGGGCAGAGTCTTCATCTGAGTGTAGAACCAGGATTTTTAAGGCCGCATCTCTGGAAGGAAGTTGTAAATACTGTCACTGGGGGGTGTGGGAAGGAGGCTTTTGTCACAGACTAGAAAGATGGAGAAGAAATCATCAGAGGAGCCTGATGTGTGACTGCATATGGGCAATGAGGAAGAATGAGTCAAATGCTCCCATGGGGTTGCCTGGGATTGTGGGATGGCTGAGATGTATGGACGGTGAGACAGAGCTGATTTGGCAAAGGCTATTTCTACTTCCTGTTGACATCTGGTAATTTACCCCAATATAGGCATTGCCTGATGTACAATGTCTGGTCTGGTGTTTAGTAGACATGTCAGAATATTTTGGGTCTATTGTGACAGAGGGGAAGTCTGGACTGTCTGTTGTTCATGTCTCGGCATTTTTATTACTTCAGCCTCAGGGCAGAGCATGATGGGGAAAATGGCTGATCTTCATAATTTTGTGTTTCATAATAATGAGAGAATACCCTAGAAGCTGAGAGCAGCACACTCCTCTCTGCAGGAGCTGTGCTTTCTTACTACATTCCAGTTGGGATGTTAAGTGGTTCCTAAAGGCCCCTGTGTAGGTTCAGTCCACAAGTGGTCACCATCGAAAGGTTAGGGAAACTAACAGACAGGACTCAGTAGGAGATTCTCAAGTCATGTGGCACATGCCTTCAGAGGGGACAGTTGTACCTCAGACCCCTCTCTTCATTTCTTTTGCTTTTCTACTGTGAAATAAGTAGTTTTCCAGACCTAGAATTTTCCAATCATCCATTACTGGAAATCCACAAACCTGTGTAACATAATAAAATCTTTTCTCTTTATTAGTTTATCACCTTGGGTATTTGTCATAGTGAATCAAAGATAACCCATACTCCTTGTAGTCTATTGATCAAAACCTTTTCTCAGGGCTATTCCTTATTATCAAATGGGCTATGGAAAATGTAATATCATCTGGGCAGCCATGATCCTCAGTTTAAATGTCAAAATTCTATAGCTGTAAGATAAAAAAGTTTTGTAAGCTAAAGTTTTAAACCCACCATAATAGTCTTTTAATCTGTAAAACAGATATGGATAGAATTTGGCCATGTTGAATTGAAGGAGAAAGGAAGACATCTAAGTAGAAGATTTTAGTAGATATTGACCAAAAACACTTTGCTAGATAGAAGATTATGCATAGTTGGTATCATTACAAAGGTTTAGAAGTGTAGAGGTAAGCAACAAAGAAGAGTAGGTTTTCACTGCATATCAAGGTCATCGTTGATGTGGGAGCAACTACAGAAAATCAGTACAGTGCAAAACCTAGCAAAAGAATCCAGGAAGGGTGTAGCTCAATGGTAGAGCCTTGTATGTTCAAGATCCTTGGTTTAATTCCCTAGCCCATCAAAAAGGAAGCAAAGCCCTTAAGTACTATATATGAAGGCAGAAAAATAATACGATGATATTTGTGGAATGGATGAAATTTTAGTGACAGAAACAAAAGATGGGCATGATCAGGGAGAGCAAGGGGACAGAAAAGATTGTTGAGAACAACTGAAAGTTTTAGTCAACATTGGATATATCATCTCAATATTAGTGTTCTTTCATAGCGTCCACTGAGGAATCTGCTCTGTTACAGAAGAAAAAAATATAGGTAGCTTGTATTGGAAATGTGGAAGTACACTGTGGGTCATAGTTATATCTGAGTGTGACTTTAGGATTACATGTGTTGTACTGTTTCTATGCTGATCTAGACAGTAAAATACCAGAGTGTGATTGCTAAAAAACAGTGAGAGAAATTGTTAAGTACTATAAATAAATAGGTTTTCCTGTGTTTTATAATTAGCAAGTAATGTGAGCCTCATTTAATTAATGCAAATAAGCAAATTGAATAACAGGCCAAAGGATTTGAGTATGAGGTGTTGGTATTCTCTGGGGCATTGTGGTCCAACTGAAAGTAGGAATTTTCTGAATTTAGCGGAGATCTGGGATTCTAGCATTTCTGTTGCACTGTCTTTTTAAGTATGTTTCTGAGTTGTAAATGATTGTGCAAATAGGATATAGCATGTTGTTTCATTACTGATTCAGCAGTGAGGCCTGCTCAATGATGGAAGAACCTTAGGCTTTACACGGAACATGTTTGTTTGTTGAACTTCTGATACTTTTCTTTCACTGTCCAAATTCTGGGATTACAGGCATGATCAATAAGGGTTGGCTTTAGATGCCATCTTTACCTTCCGTTATTTGAATTCAACTTGAGACAAAGCAGGGGAGGGAGGGAAAGAGAGAGAGAAAGAAAGAGAAACTGAGACAAAGAGGGGGAGATGAGATATATAAGTCCTAGTCAAAGGCAGATGTGTTTATTAGTTTTTATGAACTTGTTAGGGCCACTTAAACAGAACTGCCCAATATATTATATGTAACTAATTCTTCTAGAAGTCACACTTTAAAACTTATGAAGAAAGACATGAAATTAAGGTAAAGATATTACATATGATTCAGGGTTAAAATACTAACTTTTAAATGTGCAATCCACAGAAAAATTACTGAGATCATTGATGTTTCCCCTTAAAACAGAAACAAAGCCAAGAATCTTTTAGGCCTGTGCATTTTTCACGTGCCTGCTCAGCCGCATGGGGCTTGTTGTTCTGTATTAGTTACTGTGGTTTTGGAGACTTGAAGCGTTTTGTTCTCTCTTTCTGCTAATGCTGGTTTCAGTTTGTTGCTTGCAGGTCTGCCATTAGGATTTCTCTTTTGTTTTGATGGTGGGAGTCATTGGGCATTGGTCCTAGCAGGCATGCATTCTACATTCGTATCATGCTGTTTTACTGTCTTGACCACTGTTTTGTGGTAGAGCAAGTGAGCAGTGAGGAAGAATCTTTTCTGCCTTCTGTTTTTAACCATAGCACTTGGCTTTAGAGCCACCTTCTTGGTTACATTTTCAATGACTTGGCTTGGCATACACGAGGCTCCAGGTTCGATTCCCAGCACTAAAAAGAAAATAAAAAATGAAAATACAAATGGTGAACAATGACATGAAGAGTGCTGTTCATGGGAAGCAACCATTTGGATGTACGTGGCTGAGGAAGATACCTGCCATAAGTCTTCCTTGTATTGTGCTAGCCAAACAGCAGATTCTAAACCCTGAGTTCAACCTCTCTGATGCTTCCATACACTTATATGCAGGGCATACGTTTCCATATAAATTAGTGAAAAATAAAAAAAGACCTTCCCCCAACGAATACTTACAAATCTTGATTCAGTATACCAAATAATATTCTATATAATTGTTATAAAACTGTCTAATGCTTGCTTCAGTGTACGTTAGTGGACACATGGCACACAGCTCGCAGAACGGCAGTAGCCTGAAGTTCACATTTTGTAAAGCTTTCTGTTTTGTAACTGTGGATATTTTCATGGGGGCCATTCATTGGTGTGTGTCCTCCATTTTATAGACCAGGAATCAAGGTCAAAGGGATTAAAGGATCTAAGAGTTTGTAAAATTTTGGGATTCATATCCAGACTTGCAGCTTGACTATTGAGGTCTCTTGCAAATGAAGAGAAGTTACCCTTTTCCATTTTACACCTTGAGTTTATATATGCCTGCTAGACCATACCTGAGCTGCACTGTCAACTGGCTGTGTTCCAATGTGCCATCTTCCCTTTCCTCCCTTTACACAGTAAGTCTGCCCCAGTCACTTTTACAGAATGGTGGGTGAAGTGGAGTAACACACACATAAACATCTAGGTTGTGTATGTGTGTGTTCGTGTCTTATGCAAATTTGTATCCAACTTTAATGGGATTTCCAATGATTTAATTAATTTAAAATTCTTTCAGATTCTTATTATTAGAAATTTCTATGCCTAACTATTCGAGTAAGTAATTAGGATTTCATATAACACAGAAAGACAATATTTAATGATTTTCATGAATATCTGTCACTATATATCATTAGCTTTGCTGCTCTATTTTCATATAACTGGAAAATTTCTATAAGCAGTGGAAACAAACCATGATTATCTCCTTGGTGCCATAGCTATTCAGACCAACATTACTTAATGTTTATTTTAAACCCATTTATATATATTTAGACTAGTTTGGTTGTAGTAGTGCCTTGAATATGTTGACTGGGACCATGTTGTTAGGAGGTTTAGTTATGTTCTGTTCCGTGGCCAGATATTACACCTTGTCAAAGCTTGCCTGTCACTGGTGATACATAACACCAGGGAAATAATTTAAGTTGAAAAAAAAATTTAGAAGCTGAGCAAGAAGCAGGGCCCTGGATAAGATGCTCAACCCAAATTCAGAAAGGCAAATGGGATAGACATCAGAAGAGGGAGAAAACAAGGAACAAGATAGGAGCCTACCAGAGAGGGCATCTGAAAGACTCTACTCAACAGGATATGGAGGCAGATGTTGAGACTCATAGCCAAACTTTGGGCAGAAGGCAGGGTATCTTATGAAAGAAGGGGGAGATAGAAAGACCTGGAGGGGACAGGCACTCTATAAGGAGATCAACAGAATCAAAATATCTGGGCCCAGGGGTCTTTTCTGAGACTGATTCTCCAACCAAGGACCATGCATGGAGATAACCTAGAAACTCTGAGCAGATGTAGCCCATGGCAGCTCAAGTGTCCAAGTGAGTTCCCTAGTAAGGGGAACAGGGGCTGTCTCTGACATGAATCATTGGCTGGCTCTTTGATCACCTCCTCCTAAAGGGGGGGGGGGGCGGGGACAGGCAGCCTTACCAGGCCACAGAGGAAAACTATGCAGCCAATCCTGATGAGACCTGATAGTCAAAGGTCAGATGGAAGGGGAGGATGACCTCTCCCATCAGTGGACTATGGGAGGGACATAGAAGGAGAAGAGGGAAGGGGGCAGGATTAAGAGGGGACAAGGAAGGGGATGAGGGAGGGGGCTACAGCTGGGATACAAAGTGAATAAACTGTAATAAATTTAAAAATAAAATTTTAAAAATGTCAAAAAAAAAGAAAACCAACCCATTTACAACTACCAAAGGATTTTTCTCTGTTCATATGTGTCTGAGTTGGTTTGTTAGGTTTTTTTTGTTTTGTTTTTGTTTTGTTTTGTTTTGTTTTGTTTTAATTACAGAAGAAAAGTACAGTAATCCCTTTGTAGAATTAAGTGAAATGATATGTGTATCTGTTTTCTCCCTTAGTGTAGTATTTGAATTAATACCTCAGTGGATAGTGTGGATCTGTCTGAGATAAGAGATGCCAAACTATATCTGTGTTGTATGTTTAGGTTCTCATAGTTTTCTCTTAGTGTGATTCACACACTGCTTACAAGGCACATTTCCAAGTACCCATTGCACTCGGCCAGTTGCACCACAGTTTTCTGAAGCTGCTGCTGCTCCTACTGGTTTTTATTTGTTTTGTTTCATTTGTGAATAGTTAGCCCTGTAGTATGGTAGTATTGGAGTTGTCTTCTAGAATGTATTAGGGTGGAAATAGGAGAACTTTGGAATAGCATCTTCTGTGCTTCGTAGCACTGGCAACATCCGGTAGCTTGGGCAGACTTGGGACTCGGAATCTGTTTTCAGAAGATCCCAGATAATTCAGTGCAATTACAGGGCGAGGCAAACTGCTTTGTTTATGCAGAGTCTATGTTCTTAATTTCTACAGCCTTCTTCCTACTTGGGAAGTCTTAGGAAATCATTGTTGTAAGGGCATTAACTAGATCTAGCATGACATGGAACCCAAATGGATCCTTTTAAAATTCTGATTATATGGCCTCATTCTGTGGTTTTCAGATGTGTTAGTTCTTTGTTTTCTACTTTTTGTCTGAGTCCTTAGGTGATGTGACTATGTGTCTCTCTATCATATCTTTGGTCACTGGATTCTAAGAATATTCCAGCTTGAGAATTTTGGATTCTTGTTTTCTGGGATGTTGAGTAAAGACAGATAAAGTGATTCGTAATAGAGATATTGATTTTATTATACTGGGGGACTGTGATCTGTCCTTTGAGAGTTTCTGTCTTCTTCTGTTCTTTTCTGGCTGATGCCAGTAATTATTTCCACTGTCTTATGTATTAGAATGTACATTAAAGCTTGGAATTATGTGTTTCTAAAACAAAATAGACAGGGCAAGTTTTGGGAAGGAATTATGGAGCTTCCTATCTAAGCAAGAGCCACTCAGGTTCACAAAGTAAAGGTTAAAAGTCAAGGAACAACAAGTAGATTCAGCATTTTAGAAGGATACTTGGAGCCAGGTATTGAGGGTGGATGGGAAGGATAGGTCTCCATCCATGATACTAGAATTGTTTAGGAGATGCTCAAAATGGTGATGCTACTCCTATTCCCAGATTTCCTGGTAAGTAGGTTTCAGTGACAGCCCAGGGAACCTACATTTTTACAATTTATGATGAGGGTCAT
Organism: Pachyuromys duprasi; assembly: GCA_028658305.1. Classification (NCBI taxonomy): domain Eukaryota; kingdom Metazoa; phylum Chordata; class Mammalia; order Rodentia; family Muridae; genus Pachyuromys; species Pachyuromys duprasi. The sequence goes on along the minus strand of CM053759.1, from coordinate 18,123,911 downwards.
GAACCACTCTGTAAGGAAGCCAGTTAAAAAACACTTACCCCCCCCCCAAATTTAAAAATTAAAAAGAACACTGAACAAAACTGGGAGAATCAAGTACAGACATTTTCCTTTGATCTATGCAAAATGTAATCTAGAAGTCAACACTGACATTGAGATGGAGGGCACATCTTCAGAAGACACAGGAGAATTACCCTTGACTGACTTGATTCCTGCCTGCTATGTTGTACAAGCAGAGGAGAGGGAAATATCTAGATTGATACCTGTATTTTTAGCTTTGGTAGATGGATGACAATGGTAGTACCCTTATTCTGAGATACAAAGTAAAGAAGGAGGCATTGGCTGGATGTTCGGCCAATTCTTAGGAGCTTGGTCAGATAGAGACCATGTAGCTAACTTTAAAGCAGATAACATTTGTGAAAGCAGGAAGCTGCTGAGTGAGTGGGGTCTAGATGCCATGAAAGAGAAACTGCGTATTATAAAGAAGGAAGTGCAGAGAACAGGACTGAGGTTCACTTAGGATTTTAAAATGTTACTAAGCATATTAGAGTTTAAGTTAATGTTTCTCATTTTCCTCTTTCCTGAACAGGTTGTCAAGTTGCTTAGCAACAAAAGATCACAAGCAGTAGGAATTCTAATGTCTAGTCTTCACTTAGATATGAAAGACATACAGCATGGTAAGTGTTAAAAAAAAACTTAAAATGCAGTCATTCATACTAACATTTTGGGATAAATTTTGTGATACTTTCTAAAGTGTCTTTCAGCCTTTACTGTATTCATGGACTTAGTGTAACTGTAGCATAACATTTTATTTCATGCTGTTTTTTTTTTTCTGCTAGGTTACTATTTTTTTCTGCCTGTTTTATATCTTCTTAAAAGTCTACATTTTCACAGGATGTTTTGATTCTGTTCTTTTGTGGCAATAAAATAGCATAAGAGTGTGTAGCTTTTATTTATTTGTTTGTTTTTATTCATTTGTCACCATGCAGACTGGGTAGCTTTTAAACAGGAGAAATTATTTCTGATAGTTCTAGAAGCTCCAGGGTGAAGGTCATGCTTAGACTCAGGTGAGGGCCCTGTCCTGGAATTCAGAGAATCATTTTCTGTTTGTGTTCGCTTGTGGTAGAAGGAAGCTAAGTGAACTCTCATGCTTTTTGTTGGTCAGACAAACAAACAATCTCATTCATGAGGGCTGCACTCTCAAGGTCTCATCAACCTCAAAGATTCTCATTCCTAATTCAAAGATGACCATGACCAGGGGTGGGGGAGGGGGCAATGAACATTTCATAACACAGACAGTGTGGTCACAAGTGCCCTGCACATATACTTGGTCTGTTATAAAAATTTTAATTTGGTATCACATGAAGCATGAGTCCCACTGGCTCTGTAACTAGTTAGATCACATCTCAGTGCCACCATGCAGAAGTTACTAGTAAACACTAACGTGAACCAGATAGTAAAGTTCCTAGCCACTGAAAATAGTCATAGAAGAAAGCCCCAAGAGAGAAGAATTAGTTGAACCTTCAGTCTCAGGTGCATGATATATAAGCATAATGCAGATATAAGCCTAAAGTTCTAAACCAGACCGGTACCACCCAGAATGAGAGTTTGAGAAGTGCTTGCTGCATGTGCTCTTTTGAAGGTGTTCTTAGGATTAGAGATGCCAATTAGAGAACTAGATTGCTGAACTGAAAACAGGCATTTCAAGAGGCTGAATGACCATTTGTCTGAGATGTATTTAAAATATTGGGACCAGGAGTGGTGGCATACACCTTTAATCACAGTAATCAGTGAGGCAGGAGCAGGTGGATCTCTGTGAGTTTGAGGTCATCCAGGTCTACAAAGCCAGGACAGCCAAAGCTACATAGGAAAACCCTGCCTCAAGAAACCCAATCTAACCAACCAACCAAAAATAACAACAAAAACAAACCAATAAATAAATAAATACAAATAAACATAAAAGGTTGGGTGGAATATAGGGCACGTTCTCTTAGGTCCTCCTGTTCTAAAAGTCTGTGAGATACTGAAAAAATAAAGCAGTTTCACTAAGCATATGACTCTCATGTAGAAAACTGGCCATTTCCCCAGGCATTTGGAGCAACTATAGCATGAACCCCACTTTCTTCTAATACAGAAAGACAGATTTGCTTTATCTACCTATCTACCTATTTATGTAGAAAACTGGCCATTTCCCCAGGCATTTGGAGCAACTATAGCATGAACCCCACTTTCTTCTAATACAGAAAGACAGACTTGCTTTATCTACTTATTTATTTATTTACCTATTATTTTAGTGTTTGTGTTTGTGTGTGCGTGTGTGTGTGTGTGTGTGTGTGTGTGTGTGTGTGTACGAGTAAGCCAGAAGAGGGCATCAGATTCTTTGGACATAGAGTTAAAGGCATGTAAGAGCCACCTTACCTGGGTTCTGGGATCCAAACTCAGCTTCTAGTGAAAGAGCAGTAAGTACACTTAACCATGGATCCATCTCTTCAGCCCTTGAATTGCCTTTTCTAATGATCAGCAAAGGTGATTTCAAGTTATTCTTGCTGATTGACATTATTAATGATGATGCCCAGACACATGGAAGCCATTACTTCTTTATGATGTTTTAATGTACATTTTAGTGGGCTTATAAAATAGTTTATGATTGAAATTTGTGTGATTTGTGACATTTTTCTAAATGGCTTTGGTCTCAGGATTGCAATGCATTCTGACTTATGCTTGACAAGTATTCTTATGTTGTAGTTTCCTATCATATGTATGCTAAGAGATGAGTACCCAAAGATGAGTAGAAGAATTAAATATAAGTATTTTAAATCTCCCTTGTGCTTCCTAGAGCCTTAAAGGAGATTTAAAGCAGATTGAGTTATTCAAAGGAATGCCAATTTACCTATTAAAGAAATATGGTTTCAAGTATAACACAGAGCTTATAAATCATGAAAATGGTTACTGGCTCTCTAGTTTGCCCATTTGTGAATGCAGAGTCTGTTTGTTAGTCCTAAAATATCATGGGGTATAATTCATAAATAGCACTAGCGTGGCATGCCCTGTCAATTGATGAGTAACTCTTAATCAGAATTTTCGTTTTTATTAAATTGTTTTGATGGTGAGGAGGCTTCCTCAGGCTGAGACATTTGGGGTAATAGTCACAGAAGAGAACGCCAAGGCTGGCGCCAAGCAGCACTTGGTGTTTCTGAAACTGGCAGATGTAGCCCAGTTAAGTCATAGAATGAAATCTGAAAATAATGATATGGTCTTTTCCTTCAGTCAAATATTCAGCTTGGGTTGAGCTAATAATGAGAACCTTATGAACAAAGGAGTCCGCCTGACATCTGTGTCTGTGGTACAGCCAGAGAGAGTTCATTGAAAATTTGCTCGCTTAACATGCAATTCCAACAGTAACATGGCGTGAACGTCAGTAGTTGAAGGGTCACACAGAATTATGCATACACTTTATCCTATTAGGATGTGAAGGGGGTGTGTGAGCCCCTCCGAAGCCCTGGATACCTACTCTCTATAACCTTGGCTGCTTTCACATCTGAACAAGGAAGCAGCTGTACCCTTATGTACAGTAGGCAGATAGGCAGGGGTCTCTCCCAGGTCCTATGGTACACTTCACTTCTGGGATCTGCCTCCCCTGACAACTCTATAGAAATGTAACCATCGTGGATTTTTTGGATATGAAAGTGACTACAAAATTTATCCAGGTCTTCAGTATCATATTATAGACGGAAAACATGAGCCATTTTGGTGGAGTGGTTTGTGGTCACGTGGCTGCTCATTGGTGGTGCAGAGTAAAGATGAGCTCAAGCCTCTTCATCAGACAGCCCTGCTCTTTTCCCCTCAGACATGTCACTTCCCTGGACTGCATGTTTCCCACTGGCAATGCTGGTATCTCTAAGGCGAAATATATAGTACCGTTTTAAAGGGTATCCCAAACCAGAGTGGACATTTTCAGGAATGACATGCTGCAGAGCCACCTTGCCCATCAAAATGCTTTCTTTCACCTGAAGACCAAGTTAGAAGTTGTGTGATATATTCCCTACTGCATCCAGCATTCATAACCTTTACATACAGAGGGTTAAAAATTTGGGCCTATATTACCTCACTTGTATTTATTGGAACTGGTTTCATTTTATTTTATTTTCTCCTGTCAAAATGTTAGAGAATCTACTACTGACTTTTCTTTGTCAGGATTCTACTCTGAAGTACCTTGTTGTGAAAGTGATGAGGGTAAGACTGACATTCTAGATGTCAAGGTATAATTATAATCTTTTAAAAATGATTCATTTCATTTTATAGAAACACGTGTTTTGTATGCATGTATGTCTGTGTACTATGTGCATGCCTGGGGCCCATGTTGGTCAGAGGAGTGGATAAGATCCCTTAGAAATAAAGTTATAGACTGCGGTGAACCACCTCCGTGCACTAGGAGTTGAACTCAGGTTCTCTGCAAGAACAATTGCTTTTAGCTGCTGAGCCATCTCTCCAGGTTCTAATCACAGTCTTATTACCATCAATCACTGTGTCACGTTCTGTCCCAAGTAACAGGTGTCTTATGCAACTTGTAAGGCCAAAGTCAAAAAAGTAGAGAGAACCTAAGTCTTTCTGTAGTCTAGCTCTCCCCCTCCACCACATGCACAGATAAATACGTGTGAAAAATATCTTTAGATAACAAGTATAGCATAGGAATGTCATTCTGCTACCAGATCAAACTGAAGCATTTGATTTTTTTTCCACAATACTGATAAATATTAAACAAATATTTATCGACCAACAAGAATAAATCCAGTTAAAATGCACTTTGTAAATGTGAAGCCGCTTAACTTGTTGTCCTTCTGACCTTTGATGAAATCATTCTCCACAGATATAAGCACATCATGGAAGGAGAGTCTACGACCCTTTAATCTACACCAGACATTTATAAATCAAATGCAGCCCGTATGTCTGCATCCTGAGCCGCAGGCAGTGTCCTCAGGTATCCAGGTTGTAGAGTCTCAGAGATTGTTGACCCAGAGGAAGAGGATTGTGGTAGACAAATGCTAAGGGATTTTAGTTAATCCATGTATTTTGAAAAACTGGTCTCACCAATGCAATCCACTTGTAGACATTTGTATGCAAAGTTTTATAAAACATTTGGGTGGACTGAGTGCTTTGCTATTTTAAAGCTTTAATCTAGATGGGACTAGGTCAGCTTCCTGTATTAGCTTCTTCTGGGTGTGGATTTTTCTTAAATGGTCCTGGGCAACTGTTTCTCAAAATCTTTACTGTAGAGCTACTGACTACCTCTAGAATTGAAGCTTGAATTGACACATAGTCTACATAGTCTACAAACATTTACAAAGTTTGAATTGATTAAAGATATTAGGGCAGGGGGTACCTAATATACACCTATTGACTCTAACTGTAGAAATAGGTTTGGCATTCTGCAGGGATGACTAGCTCAAGGAATTATTAATGGTCTTGGTCCCTTCTTGTGTTTAGTGTCTACCCTGTCTGAAGCTAACTTAAGTTGTAGACGTGTGAGCAATAAATGCTAGGTTATGTCCTTGCTGAATGAAAGGTGTCTTGTTTAAACCTAACTGATAAACAGGAATTAAATGGTAATGATGTAAACTACAGAGACTTCCATTAAAAATTATGATGGGCAATTAGATTACTGTTATATAAAAGGGGGATGCGGTTTTCTTTAATGTTTTTCTCCTCATTGAATATTAATTCTGTTGTTAAAGATTTGTTTCATTTTTTTCATCCGCATTTTAATGTATATGTCTGTGCTTGTCCATATTTGGCTGTGCGCATTTAAGTGGAGGACAAAAAGATGTTTCTTATTCCCCAGAATTGAAATTACAGTGGTTGTGAGCTACCCAGTGTAAGTGCTAAGTTCTCTGAAAGAACACGGCACTCTTGGATCCTGAACCATCTTTCTAACTCAGATTGTGGTTATTTTCAGTTTTTTATCTGAGGCCTAAGGTTTCTTGAATACTTTATATAATGAGTATGTGTGTGTGTGTAAGACATACTGTGTTCATATGTGTATGTATATATATATGTATATACATGCATACCAATCTGTATATGGAGAGTTAAATATTAATAAGTTGTATAGATATATTCTTTGCTTATTTGTATAAGATAGATCTCACTATGAAGTCCAGACTGGCCTTGAGCTTCTAGTCTTTCTTCCTCAACTGTAAGAGTGTTAGGATTTTCCAGGTATGCTACTACACTTGGCAGTACTGTGTGTGTGTGTGTGTGTGTGTGTGTGTGTGTGTACATATACATGGGAGGTCAGAGGACATCTTTCAGAATTTGATTTGATTGTGCGGATCAAGCCCGTGCCATCAGGGTTGTGTGGCAGGCGCTCTTCCCGGCTTGGGCACTATTTATTATAACCTTCTGAGACATTTTGCTGGCCTCAATAGTATTTATATTCTAAGAGTATCATCGATGGTTCCACAATCTTAGTTATTCATTTTAGGAAAATGAAATTATGAATTATTTTCACATGAGAATTGCATGAGGGAAAAAATGTTTAAAAAATGTCTGGGACTGTACTCCTAAATGAAGTTTCTTGTTCTGGGTGGACCCAAGTTTAGAAACCTCAGATACGGAAAAAGCCATCATGACTGATGTGGTTTGAATGTGAAATATCCTCCAAAGCCTTGTGTATTTGAGCACTTGGTCCCTAGTGACAGTAGCTTTTTGATGTAGTTGTAGGTTCCTTAAGAGGACGAGCCTTGGTGGAATGAGTCACTGGGGGTTGGGGTGGGGAGCTGTAAGGCTTGATGGTGAGCCCCCAGTTCTACTTACTGTCTGCTTCTGAGTGCAGATGGAATGTAACCAACCAAGCTCTTTGCTTGGCCTCCAAGCTTTTCCTGCTATACCTGCTTCCTTGGATTTTCTACACTGATGAACTAGATCCCTTTGAACTAAAAACCTTTTCTCCCTTACGCTGCTCTTGTTGGGTATTTTGTCAACACATCCCGAGGAAATAACTAAGCCAGTGAGTAAAGTTACTAGTGGTGGAGAACAAATTCTAAGTACTTACAAGATGAGTGTGATACACTGAGTATACAGTGCCAGGCCTTTCCCTGGTTTCCAGTTGCCCACAGATCATAGACGAATGAATGCTTTTCCCTAGTCTAGTCCTTGGAATGTTTGCTTTCATTATTTTTTTTTTTAATTTTGACATCTATAGCATTTTTTTTAAACTTCAGTACCACTACTTTCACAAATTTTTAAAAAGCTTTTCCCTGGTACCAGGTAACAGTGATTAGAGAAGAGATTCTAGGGCTAGGTGCTTGGATTTTGTTACAGACTTGATGTTTGTGTCAGATTCGGATGTTGAATTTCCTTCTCAGTGTGATAGTATTTGGAAGTAATGACTTTTAGTAGTTCTTGAAGATGAGACCCCTGTTCCAGAATTCCTGCTCTTCTAAAGAGTCAAGAGAGCAGAGTGTTCCACGTTTATTTCATCTCCCTCTCTCCTCATCCCCTAGTCCCTGCATGACACAGCAAGTAGGTACAAATAGGTAGCCTGAGCCTTTAACACCATTGCTTTCTTTTGTTGTTGTTTGTTTTTGAGATCAGGTCTTATGTTGTACAGTGAGCCACAAACTCAGTATATCAGTGAGAGCACTTTGCCTGCACCTCCCTGCTGCGTGCCGGGATTATAGGTCTGCAGTTCCCTACTGTTGTATGTGGTGCTGGGGATCTAACCCAGAGCTGCAATGATGCTTGGAAAACATTTCGTCAATAGAGTGACACCCCCTAGCATCTCTCAGTATTTCAGTGTTGGGCTTCCTTCCATCCTATGGAACTCTGAGAAAACAAACTGCTTTTCCTTAAGCTACTCAGTCAGTGGCATTTTGTCAGGGCAGCCCAAAGGGACTGAGACAGCTTTGAACTCCATTTCTCCCCCTGGCTGATGCTGAGTGCACCTGTAAAATCAGGGCATCGTATTCTGATTCTCAGCTTACTCTTTATAATAAGCTCTCCAAGATTTCTTATCTATCAACACATAGCACCTCCCATATTAAACCCTGAATAACATTCCATTCTTCTTTCCTTCTTAAGAAATGATATACATCCATAGACTTTGAATGTGTTTGAAACAGAGACCCCATGCCAGCAACAGGAGAGGAGGTGTAGACGGTTTTTTCTTGGTTGTGCTCAATAACTTTTCCTGCAAACCTTTGCTGTGGAGGTGGGAGTGTGAAGCAAGGTCAATTCTTTCTTGCAGAGTTTGGGAGCAAGAGGGAGGAACTAGGAATTTCAGCTTCAGGGGAGCTGTCATTTGCATTCTGAACCAATGTTGCAGAAATGCTGAATTTAGTATGGGGTCATCCCCATTTGTGTTTTCTGAATGAAGATAAATATGAGAATTATTTACATCAGTGGCTCTTAGAAGTTGAGCACAGCTGTATCTTTGGATGATGTTTTATCTCTAAGGAGAGCAGTTTGTTTTGGAAACTTAAAAGGCCGAGTGCTCCCATAATTGTGTGGTTTCTTAAACATTGTCTCGGTGCTGTGTGAGTCAGCCGCACTTCACATGCATAGCTCTTGGCTCTGGGTGGCATGTGAAGGGAACAGTCAAATGAATTCTGGCTTTGTTAGGAAATGAGGCTCAGGGTGGGACGTGAGGAGACTCTCTAAGTAGTGACACAGACACAAGCTTCCATTGCTCCTTGTGGTATTTTATTCTTCCTGGTAGTCACTGTGGTTTCAAGTTGTGAGTAAAACACATCAGAATGCTTTCTTAAATAGAAAAAAAAAATTGCAAGGGATTTTTCTGAACCCCTGGAGCTCTGAAAGATTGTTTTTGTGATGACATTTCACGTGTGTTTAGGTAACCTGCACATGGAGTCAGTCCTGTACCCTGCAGTGCTGCCACTGAATCATGTTTTTCATGCAAAACTCCCTATAAACAAATTGTAGGTTACAAACTCCAGGTCTTTTTCATGCAGATTCTAGTTTCATTTTCAGAGACAAGGGTTTTTTTCACTTGCCTATTAACTACCAAAAGAAAGTTTATCCATAATCATTTGTTTATTTTTGTATGTAATGCTCTCAAAAAAATTGGGTTCAATGTGGGTAATGTTGTGTTTTCCCACTAGGTTTTCCAGTGTCTGGTTACTTTATGAAACTGAAGTTTACAAGGCTTTGCTTAGACATTGCTTCATCCCTCCCCCTTCTTTTTCTAACCTTGAAGGGCTTTTGCTCACATGGGGTATAGACTTTTAAGACCTGTTTATTATATTTATTGAGACATTAAAATGGCAGTAAATGCTCTTGGATAGTGGAGTGAATGGTTTTCATTGAAATGCAAAGTCAGTTAGAAATAGAAATTTGAGAAGAGGTAGGCTGCAGTGGGCCCGTGGTAACCTTTTCATCAATTGTGGCCTTGTAGTGGATGGAGAGAAAGACATGTGAGATAGTACGCTTTCATTAAAACCTACTTTCAGAAATTTAATATCAGAATATGCTTTGATTTAAAATAAAGTCCATTACCTAGAGTTATTTCTCACAAAAGAAGGACTTCATGCATCATTTTAAGCTACACATTGATTATTGAGACAAGGGAAAACAGTTATTGTTAAGTCTTTTCTTACAGGCTCAGAAAAAAGCCCCAAAGATGATTTTCTTTTCTTTTCTTGTTTACATTTTTATGATACTCAGACAGTTGGACTTCTTGATTATACTTTTATGGGCAGAAGGAACATAATACTTATAGTTTGCTAAGCTGTGAATCTATGTTCTTTCTCTTTGTTGCATTTCCTATATGAATTATACATCATGTATTTGTGTGCTTATTTTTTCTGTACTGTAGATTTTGTTTTTTCTCTTAGCCCACTGAAGTTTAGGGCATTGACATCCCTGTAACACTTTATTGTACGCTACAGACATTGGGTGGTAGCAACATGCCCTGGACTAGGGTGAGCAAGCATGGAGGCAAAGCATAAATCTGAGCCAGAGAACATAGAGAGAACATACTAGTTGCAGTAACTTGACTTTTAAGCTTCTATTTATGAAGGAGTGGCTGTCACTAAAGCAGCCCTTTTGTATAATTAGTAAGGAAAGGCGGGGTTGGTTATTATTTTGTGTAACTCAGTTTTTTGAGAACATTACCAAAAAAAAATGTCTGGGGACTCAATTTGTGTTTGCATATCAAAACTGGCTTCTTTGATATGCTCTGCATTTGAACAAGTGCTTCTTCTGCATGGCCATGCCTCAGATGCCCCACCCCAGGATCCCATAGTGCTGGAGAGGAGAGAGAATAGGTTGAAACCCTGTTCTACTTTTTTTTAGTGAGCTTCAATGTCCTATTCCTACAAGGTGCATCCTGGAAACAAAGCCACAGCTGTTCCCCAAAGCTCACGAGGCTGCCATCAGACTAAGAGGGTAAGACACCACCGTGATATAAAGGCATGGTGTCTTGTGTCAGGACTGTGGTGACAGTTTGGCTTATGCTGCTAATGGCTTTGCATTTTCTCAATTTTATATATTATAAAATTTTCTCCATTATATATATATATTATATAAAATTGAGAAAATGTATACATATATATATATGCATATGTATATTCATTCAAATGCTACTTCTCCAGTAGTGTTTTCAGACCAAACTCGGCATATACATTTTAAGACTAATCGATTAAGGTTTTATTGTTGTTTCAATTCTGAGACGGACCCTAGGCAAGCATTCTACATAATTTAATTTAAATTAATTACGTTTTACTCAATCTAAGAAAATACATTGTAGAGAGAGACTTACCACAAATAGCCACACTCCAGTGTCTCTTTATGACTTTTGTTGCTTTTTTGATGGACTGCAGAGGAATCCTATCCACCCATGCTTGAACCACCAGAGAACAATACTAGGCTCTTCACAGGAAACGAAAGAGCCTAAAAGAGTGTTTTGCTAGCCTTGTTAATGACAATGTGGAGGCCTTATGAATTAGGCTGTAAAGAGAATTTATGAATTGAGAGGAATGCTGGAGGAGGTCATCTGGAAGGGCCGACACATGCAATTTTTTATGGCTCAAATGTTAAGACGTGCAGTTTCTGATAATAATAGCTAATGCCTACCATTACTGTGTACGCCAGTAACCACTCTGCTATGTAGGTAATTTACTTCTCTTTGTAAAAGTCCAGGCAGATATGCCCAGGATCCTGAACCAGAAAAAGGGTAGCTATGCTACGGACTAGGGAGATCTAGATCCTGGGCTATGCTCTAGGCTTAGGTTGTCTCCGAAAGTTCTCAACTTCATGATGTATCAGCGGCTTAAGCTGGAAAAAATGGTGTGTGATTGTTTTTCCTCATAGTTCTTAATTGTAATCCCACTATATTCTGCTAAAGCAACAGCTTGGGGCTTGAGTGAGCATTAACCATGTAGGTGTGAGCAGATCAGAGAGGAGAGATAGGGCAGAGGTCAAGATGCAGAAAGAAAACAAAAGTTGATGTGCACATTGCGTAAAGTTGTCTCTTGATGGGCAGCTGGGGGAATTGACTCTAAAACCCCACCTCGGGTCACTTGCTGGCACATCGTCTGTCTGCCTTTGTGGCTCTAGTTATGCTGAGGTGTGATCTGCCATATGCTGAAGCTGCAGAAAGGAAAGTGGTTGAGTATGACAGACCAATTTTAGGTACCAATTCCTAGGGTGGGACAGAAAGATTATAAAAGCCATAGGTTAGAGGGTACTTCTGGATTCATCAAGGCTGTAGTGCTCGTGAACTCACAATCACTGTACTTAGCTATACAAGACCTATAGAAGATCTAGCCATGCAGAAACCTACTCTAAATCGCTAGAGGTTCACAGGATTCCAGTATGGCTAAGGAACCTTGACAGATAAAAGCTGCTGAAGTAGAGATAGTCAGTTCTCTAACAGGGAAGTGGACCCTGTTAGATTGCCCATGCTCTGGTGGCTAGCCCTACACTTAGGAACATGTGGACAGCAGCAAGATATGGAGACAGAATGTGCATTCGGCAGAAGACTGTGGGCAGTGGGTATCGGGTAAGAGGCAGAAAGGAAATTCAAATACCAATGTAATCAAGGTACAGTGTGAAATTATTAAGTAAGGATTTTTAAAAGAATGTGTTAGGAACTTTGATCATATTAGTGAAATATGTTCATTTGGACTTATGTGTATATTAAAATGCTTTTTTTGTTGTTGTTTTTAGACTAGCCCTCCTCTTCTATAAAGGAAGATGTTGGCATTTGGGTCAATGGTTCACTCATTCCTAATGCCTGCTTTCCTTCCATTATTCCAACACTCTATAACTTCCATTTCTTTTTCGCTACCCACTATATAATAAAGATGCTGACCTAATGCTTGATGACACCATTTTGATGTTCTTTGAAAGTACATGGGGTCAGCAAGGATGAATTGGCTCTCTGAGGCCATGAGATAAAGAAACCCTTCCTCTGTTGTTCCTTTGAGCATCTTGTTAACATCCGTGCAAAGCGGTGAATAACTATTACACAGCTGTTAAGATTAGCATAGTTTTGTGTGTTTTGGGAAAGCACGCACATAGTATGAGTTAGGTGAGTTCACCTCTGTAGATGGTGAGAGTATTACCATCCATGTCTAGTTTTAACTTTATATATCCTGGTTATATATTGACAATTCTCAGCTAAGTTTCCTTTGCTTTTTTATGAGTTTGTAACTTGCATTGCCCATGTTTTTTGGTTTCTTTCTTTTCCTTAACGCATCAGCCAAAATAAAATATAAACGCTAAAATTTACTGACATCACTCCTTAGGCGACTATTTAGGTGAATTATGTCAAAAGAAGTTTTTGTCTCTAAAATGTTAATTATTGTGTTTATACATTCAAGCTTGTAATTTCCTTGAAAGTGGGGTGAATTTATATAGAATTAGACTGAAACATATGAATATTAACAGTGTATAAATTATTTCAGTGTAAGACATATCATATATTTCTTGGGCAATATAGATGTTTACTTTTGAAATAAAATTTAATACTCTTACTTTTTAAAAGCACATGCTAGCGAATGGGAGCAAAAAATGTGATCCCAGAGGTAGGGTCCTATTTTCAGGGGAACTCACTGAGCTCACTTTTACAAGAGTGTAAATGTTTACCTAAGCAAGAAGGTGAAGTCTGTTCTGCCCAATAAAGGACACTGTGCAGTGCCCCTTTTCAGAAAACATTCAGCAGACAGTGGGTGTTTTACACAAAGCCCAGTGAGTTGTCTGAAGCAATTTACTCATCTATACACTATGCTTAAAATAAACACTACCTGGGAGCTTGCCAGCCTGTTTTTTTCTACCTCTTATTCCACACCCTAGATTTTGTCACCTGCCAAAGTCAAATATGTCTTATCTAAACAGTTGAGATAAGCATGGAGTCAAACCCACTATGTTCAAATCAACAAACCTCTCCAAAAACAGAAATGAAATACAATATCACCAGATTAAACAGTCTACAACGGCAATCATGTTTGCGTTTAAAGATTTTATTCCGAGAGGATTACAGTCTCGGTATCCATTTTTCCCTCTGCCTAGACAAGAAGGCGACATACTGACTCAAACAAAATGCATTTGTTCTCCAATAATTTAACTTGTACAGTTCTTATAAACAAGGCCTATAGCGTTATGCAGCCTACTGAGTTAATCAGAAACGTTCATCCTTACCCTAGGGTAAGCAAGTTTGCTTGGCTCATACCTGTCTCGGGTGGTGTAGCACAATGATTTCACTTTCCCCACCCAGAAATTTTGTAGCCTGCATGTAAAATGTTTAGAATCCCGGCCTTTTGCTGCCTCTGCAGGGAAAACAATACCCCACCGTAATAAAATTCCCTAAAAAGAGAAAATGGGTTAAATGAAGGTTCATTTTAAAATTACTCAATCTACAAAAAATGCACTTTTCTTCCTTTTAAGGAACATAACGTTTTAATCATTAAGAAGCTGTGAAGTCTGCAAGAAGAGGAGCCAGATAAAGTCTGCAGGGGGAGGGGCTATACCTGGTGGCTTTACCATTTTAGCTTCAGGGTTAGGAAGAATCTCCAGTTCAGTTTTGAACTCGGAATATTTGTTTCATGAATGAACGCTTGGTGTTTTCAGAAAGCTGTGCTGTTTTCTTTGTGGATGAAAACAACTGTTTTGTAATAATTTGCAGCCTATGCTGATCTTGAAAAGGCTGCTTCTGGAGTAACTGTCACTGATGCTTTAGGAAAATGATCCCTTTAGCCATCCTATGATGTCATTTGCAGTTCTTTTTGTATAGTGATGAAAGGGAGCAGCTTTATCACTTCGTGGAGGGACCTCTCAGATTTTATCAATGATGCTATATTTCTGACTGTGGATCTTTTTGTAGACTACCTGCTCACTTGAAAACTGCCCATTTTCCCATAGTTCTCCATGTGTGAAACAGAGTCCAGTTTGACTTGAGCATTTGGTTTTAGCATGCTGTCATTCTAAATGGAAATAAGAAATATGCACTGTTATTTGTTTTACAGGAACAAATATATCTACATTGATACATAGAATTACTGTAGTAAACATTGTAAGGAGTTTTAAAACTGATCATAAAATCGTTCATAAAACTTTCATATTGGCATTTTCATGCATTCTTTTTTTGTTTGTTTGTTTTTTCGTCAATCCTCATCCCCTACTTCTGTCCCTTCCTCCTTCTTTTGGTCTCATCCTTCCTCCAGTAGGCCCCTTCTGCTTTTACATCAACCCTTTTAGTTTTGCGTACCTACTATAGGAGACTCTTGTATACAATAGAACTGTTATCTCTACTCTTTAATAGCAACATGGCCATGTATAGATCCATTTCTCTTATAAAAAAAAAAAAGGCCAAGGCCTAAAGAGCCTACAAGTCTTTTCATGAGACACAAGGCTGATTAGAGATTTGTGTTTTATATCCAGGTCTGTGTAAATTTCAGAGCATAGATGGAAGTCTCACATAATATGGGAGAAACTACAATTTTTGATTGATTTTTATAAACTGAAACATCTTATTGAATATAAACTGAGGACTTGAATGAGAAGGACGTTAGTAAGATATAGGACCTTACTGATATAAGGGACAAGAGTGCTGTTCTTTTGTGTCTAAAACAATGGAATTTATTTTTCCTTCATTTAACACAGATCGGATCAACATCACTTAAAATTATTTGAAACATTCAAGAGCCTGTATATGTACTCACTGTATATGCACGTAAAGAATGCTAAGCAAAGCATTTGGTAAGACTCCCACAGGCTGGCTGAAGGAATAATGTTTCCCTGGAAGACACTGAGAATTTACCTCATGGTCAAATTTACATGCACATATTTCCTGTTTTTTGCCCAGGTCATTATTTTTCTCTGCACATTCTTGAATGTGCATGTGTGTGTCCATGTTGTAAGTGAGCACTCACATGTGGGTACCTGTTTGCAGAGGTCACAGGTCAACATCAGGCATCTTCCTCTGTCACTTCTCTACCTTGATTTTTGATCAGGGTCTCTGTGTACCTGGAGTTCACTGCTTTGGCTTGACTGGCTGTCTAGTGGGTGCCAGGCACCCTCCTGTCTCCATCTTCCCAGTGCTGGGGTTACAACTGCATGCTGTAATGCCCATATTTTTATGTAGATTTGGCGATATGAACTGGGATCCTCATGTCTGAGCACCTGGCACTTTGCTGACTGAGCCATCTCCCTAGCCCTTGTTTCGCGTTTTCTACATATCACAATACTAAGGTGGGAGAGACATAGACTGAAGTAGATTCACTTCTCTCTTCTGAGCTATGGCCCAAACTGTAAATAGCACTAACCCTATGTCACCTTTGCCACAAAACAGATTCCCTCTCTGTGAGCATGCCCACATCCTTATGGACCCAACATATCTAGATCAAGAGCATATGTGCTAGTGGGCAACATGGAGAGTGCAGTGTAATTTTTAACTCTCATGGGTGAAGTGTTCAGATGAATGTACTAGCAAGCTGCTCTCTAATCTACAGCATCATTCCTAAGGCATTGTGTAAGCTTTTTGGCCTAACTATAAAACTAAAGGAGAAAATTCACCGACTAAACAATTCATCTTCATGTAATTTATTTCTGTAAAATGTGTGTGCGTGTGCATGTGTGTGTTTGTGTTAGGGGTCTGAGATATACTGATGACCTTTGTTTGTAGAAAAGTTTGGAACTGAGAGGACCTGGAATTCTATATAAGAGTAGTAGTTAGGGAATATTTCAGAGGTTACAAAGGCTGGAATCTGAGGTTGCTATTTGTTAAAGGTCCAGTTTGTCTATGCACACAGTTGCATTTTCTGCTACAGTCATTCCAGATTCCATGGAAACTGTTGGAACTATTGTTGACTAAGAGTTCATGACCACCTCATACTATTCTTTCATATCTGTATCTATTGCCTAGATGACTCTTAACATCACTCTTGGTGAACAAAAGGGTTCTTCAAATGTAATACCTAATATAATATGCCCTTTGTTATGACAGCTTGTCATCTAAAACTTAATTTTGGAGTATGCTGAGCTTAATCTTGAAGGAGGCCTCAACAGGTAACTGAGTATTACTGTGATCTGGAGAAATAGTCTTCTCTAGGGAAGACCATACTGATTGGCTATCTAATACTAAATGGTCAGTCATGAAAGCATACATACAAGTAACAGTATACGTGCTGAACAAGTTGTACATATATGTTAAGAAATATGTATATATGTATACATATGTACATATCTAAAAACAATGAATGAAAAGAGGCTATGAGATGGAGGAGAGGTATATGGGAGAGTCTGGATGGAAGAAAGGGAAGGAGATGGAGGTGACTATATTATAATCTTAAAAATGTGAAAGAAATCATTAAAAATTAATACAAAATTCATTGAGGACCTAAGAAGACATTTAGATAGTAAACTCTTTTTCTTGCTAACATGAGGATCTGAGTCCAGTGCCCAGAACACACATTAGAGAAAACCACAGCATATGTGTTTCTGAGGCTTGCTGGCCATCTAGCCCAACCACTTGGTGAGTTCCAAGTAGTAGCAATGTGAGATATTGTCTCAAAAATTTATATATAGATGATACCTGAGAAATAACATCTAAAGCATTCTCTTACCTCCCCACAAAGATACACATATGTGAGGGTGCACCTGTACCTCCCATGTTCTCCCTGCAATAAAACCATATCAAGGTTACATTTTACTCCAGGTAATCATTAATCAACTTGATGAGCTGGGGTGAATGGGAAAGGAAGCTCCATATTTTGGAGGAAAAAAGGAGGGGAGGCAGAAAGGGGCTGCAAGAATACAAAGTGAATAAAATAAGTAAATGAGATAAAAAGAAAATAAATAACAAATGACAGTACGGGGGTGTACAAAAGGACACCTTGTTGGGTGATCTTTGTTTACCTGTAAAGATTGTCCTTGTAATAGTCAAATGCTGATTTTTGTACCAGCCGAGAGCTGCGTAGAAAATGGACTTTGGAATTGGTAAGCAGCCCCTGTCTCAATGTTTTGTAAACATATACTTCCAACACCGTCTAATTGGCTCAGTAAAGAGCTAAACACACCTATAGCAATGCAAGTAAGGAAGGCAGGAATTCTGGCAGAGATAAAAACTCTGGGAAAGAATAAGAGGCAAAAGAAGAGTCACCAGCCAGAAATGGAGGACAAAACAGTGCCAGGGCAAAAGCAATTGACAGGTAACAAGTCACGTGGTAAAACACAGATTAATATAAAGGGGTTAATTTTTCTTTCATTATTATTATTATTTTATTTTTATTATCTTTTATTATTATTATTTATTACAATTTATTCACTTTGTATGGCAGCTCCCTCTTCTCCTCTGAGCCCCACCCTTCCTCCGTTTATTCCCCCTATGCCCCTCCTCTAGTCCACTAATAGGGGAGGTCTCCTCCCCTTCTGTCTGACCCTACCTTATCAGGTCTCATCAGGACTGGCTGCATCAGCTTCCTCTGTGGCCTTCCAAAGCTGCATCCGCCAGGGAGAGGTGATCAGAGAGCCTGCCACTGAGTTCATGTCAGAGATAGATAAAGGGGTTAATTTAAGTTAAGAGCTAGTTGGGGAACAAGCCAAAGCTAAGGCCAATCTTTAATAATTAATAAAAGTTCTTAGTCTTATTACTTGGGAAGCTGGCACTCAGAAAAATGTCCCATTTGGAACCTTTGTGTGCTGATGTTGGAAATGTTAACTAGTTCAGCCACTATATAGATCCATAGACTTTTCAAAAGCCTACAAGTGGATCTGTCATGTGACCCAGCCGCCAGATCGCAGAGGTATTTGGACATCAGTGTTTACTGTGGTACTCTTTCACAGTAGCCTAGTAACAGAGCTCATAAAGGTGTCAAAAACTGAGGAATGGCAAAAGAAAATGTATTACTTGGCCAAAATAAAGAATGGAATTGTGCAATTTCAAGAAAATAGGTATAATTAGAAACAATCATGTTGACAAACATTGCGTATTTTCATCTTATTTATTTTGTCTCCTCTATTCATTGTATATAGCTATAGAAGACCTTGTATGTGTATGTATGAAAACTCTAGAGAAACAAGGAGGAAAAATAGGAGAGGAGGGGCAAGAAAGGAATAGAAGGATAAATTGCTCAATATACAATATATACTTGGATGAAAACTTTTAATTAGATTAACAGTTACATTGATATACATCCCCTGTGTTCCTAGTCCCTCCAGGAATTTTTATCATAAAGGAATGTTGGATTATTTTCAAAGGCCTTTTCTGCCTCTCATGAGATGACTTTTATTCTACTTATATGGTGGACTATGTGTGTTGATTTATGTATGGTCAACCATTTTTGCATCTCTGGGAAAAATGCAGATCGTGGTGGAAAGTCTTCTCATGACTGAATTCATTTGCATGCAATTCATTGACTTTTTTTTTTTTTATAATCTATATTCATCAGAGATGTCGGCCTCTAACTTTCTTTGAGTCTTTGTCTGGTTTGGGAATTGGGGTGTTATTATTGCAAATAGAATTTGGAAAAATACTGCTTTTATATTGCTGGATGTTATGTTTATTTAAATTACTATTTAAATTTGGTAAGCCATATGTATTAAATATTCATTCATTTCTTTTAGGTTTTCCAGGTTGGTGGGATATAGAATTTTAAAGCCTGGCTTTGAGTCTCTGAATTTTCTCAGGGTCTGTTGTGCTGTCTCCTCTTTCATCTTCAACAGATTTGGATCATTTCTCCTTGTTATGGATAATTTAGCAAAATGATTATCAATCTTCATGATGTTTCAATGAACAATTATAAAAAATTATGTATATAGTCAAAAGACAAATGCGTCCTATGACTTTTACTTGAGTATAAAAATGTTATTATGTTTTTAGGGTGAAATCTTACATAAAATTCATTATTAGTATGTTTTTATAGTTTTCCTACAAATCTCTTCCTGTGTCACCAAATAAATACAAAAAATTCTAGGGTGATTATTAACTAATGAATTACCAATTACTTAGGTTGTATTCACTTAGATTTTTCTTAAACTAAAGTATAAAACTAAAGGGGAAAGTCCCATACATGAATTAGTTATTTTTATATTCTATTTTAATCCAAGCTTCATCTATTTTTATATATTACTTCAACAAATAATATGAATTAATATCTTAATTTTAGCAATTTGTGTTGTTTGGTGTAATCTAATAATAATGAGATTTGTCTGAAAATCCGACTCTTAGATTTATATAGGAACACTAATTTTTAAATTGAGATGGGGGTTATTATTAGAGTGGAAATATCATATTCTACTTAGTAGAACATTTGTTGGTGAATTTGGGCTTTGTTCCCAGAAATGTTAAATTAACTTGGTGGAATTTTTCATCCATCCTGTGCTTCAATTTCCACTTTTCTTTCTTAATTCTTTCTCGGGACTTCTGCCAGTATCAACTAGTAAATGTGTACTTTAAGCTTTGAGGGGAAAGACATCGTAAATTGCCTTAGTTATCAAAATAAATATATCAAAATTGTGATTATCCACACTGTGATTTTTCTCCTGCAAATCTTTAATCCCATGAGAGCTTCTTCAGTGGCTCCTTGGCACAAATCCCTCATGACAATTTTGCCCTGTTTCAGTCTAATACATCCATGGGAAACAGATTGGTTTTAATGTACTTTTAATGAATCCACCTGACTCAAAGTAAACCATAACATTCGCACACTGCCCTCTCCCACAAAAAGAAACCAAAGAATACATTCTTGGGCTTTGATGACCTATCCTGTCACTAATCATCTTAATATTAACAACAAAGAAGTCTTTACCAGATGTTTTGGGTTGCTGGCATATGTCAACAGGTACTGGCATAAAGTTAGGTCACAGTGATTTAATGGACTATCTGCCTACCTTTCTAGTAGTATGCAAAATTTTTTCAAATGTATTTAATTGAATAATGAACGATTCATTCACACCTTTTCTCTAACATTTGAGCCATACTCATGGGATGTAGTATTCGTAGTGTCCTAGTTAGGTTTAACATTGCTATGACAAAACACCAAGACCAAAAGTAAGTTGAGGAGGAAAGGGTTTATTTGGCTTACTCTTATACACAGTGATCCATCACTGAAGGAAGTCAGGACAGGATATCAATCAAGTCTGGAACCTGGAGGTGGGAGGCTTGCTCAGCCTGCTTTCTTACAGAACCCAGGACCACCAACCCAGGGATAGCCTCACCCATAATAGGCTGGACCTTCTCCCACCAATCACTAATTAAGAAAATGTCCTACAGGCTTGCCACAGCCTGATCTTATGAATGTCTTTCCTCAGTTGAGAATCCCTCTGTCTAGACAACTTTAGCTTGTGTCAAGTTCACTTAAAACTAGTCAGTATGGAGAGCAAGTGAAACATTTTAAAGTCTGACACATGAGCCATTACAATGTCTGAGACATGGTCTTTGGAATAGGGCAAGTGTACACATGGAAGTTAAAGTGCATGTGCCCTCCAACTGCTGGTCATGAACATTTTTCCTGATGTGGCTAAACATCATTTCACAGCTGCCTTATGGTAATTTACATTTTTTCTTTGCCTCTTTTCCTCCCTCACAGCTGTTGTGAACTTGGACAACTCTGTGGTTGACCTGGAGACCCTTCAAGCCCTCTATGAGAACGTGAGTAGGAGAATTAGTTATCTTTGTGTGATCTGTTCAGAACGTGTATGTGTTCACATGTGAGCTGGCTGTTTTAATGTCCTCTGAGGAAACTCAATCAACATGCAGTGAACTTAGTAGATGGGGTTTTGTATTTTCATAATGCTTTCTAGGAATATGTTAGGCACATTGTGGTCACAAGGTTTTCAAGGCTGACTGGAAAGATGTTGCTTATGAAGTTACTCATGTTTTCTCCTCTGAAATAATAGCGGTGCTTGTGTGGTCACGGACTTGAGCCAAGCATTGCTCTGCAGAATCTACAGATTTCGAATACTTTGTTAGTTTTCAGCATTTGAAAGTGAACTAGTTTTACAATGTGTTAATATTTGTTGCAGGAAAAATGTATACAAGCAGACTTTGAGCCTATCCTTGTTTTTTTAAAAAAAGAATGGTCTGCACAGCTTTATAATTTTTATCTTCTATTATAAACGGTTAAATTATATATATATTATATATATTATGATATACAAAGTGATGTCATGATTTATGAGTGTGGAATAATTCTAATTAATGTACCCATTTAAGCCAAATCCTTAGCTTTTGTGGTAAGAATATGGGAAATTTAATCTCTTAGCAATTTTGCAACCTAAGTGTATTTACCACACTTTGAAATGCATCTCAATAAAACCTGCAGTTCTCCATATTAATTGAGGAATTGATACTTCGTTTATTCTCTTCTCATTGCTCCCAGTCCCACTTCTGGACACTGATACTTACACTTGCTTTTCTAAGTTTAAACATTTAAGCTTCCACATATAAGTGCAAACATTTAGTGTTTGGTTTTTTGTTTTTTTTAAATCATGGTTTATTTCAATTAGCATAATACTTTCAAACTCCATGTATGTTGCATCAAAACCAGTTTTCTTTCTTTTTAATATTTTTATCAAATCAATGTTTTTATATTGATTTGTACATTACAGTTTTACCATTGATCTGTTAGACATAGCATGATATAGTTAACTTGGGTATCATAGTCAGTGGTGCAATGACCACAGGACATCTAATCGATGTCCCAACACACTGGTGTTAAATCTTTTGAGTCAGACTGTAGACATGAGATTCACAGATCATGTGGTGACTTTCCACTTAGATTCTGAGGAAGATCCATGCAGTCTACCATGAAGGCAATCCTAATTCATGTTCTCACAGACAGTATTTGGTATTCACTGACTTTCCTCTTTTTATATGTTACTGTTCTGGAAGATGTGTGATGCAGTCACATTATGGATTCAGCTTATATACTCTGATGATTAGTGATGCTGAATATATGCCCATTGGATAATTTTATGTCTTGCGAACTATTTATTAAGATCCTTGGTCCATCTCACAATTGGATATTTTGGTGTTTTTGTTTGTTTGTTTGCTTGTTTAGCTGCCTGAGTTTCTTACATGTCTTATATGTTAGCTCTACCAGATGCAGATATTACTTGGTATTATATATCTCTGGATGATTAGTGTTAACAATAATCATTAGTAGTTCTGAGCAGTAACTTTCATACTATTAATAATTTGCATAAATTTGCAGATTCTGTGCTCTGATTAAAACAAGTCCCGTGCTTGTGTGTGCTTGTGCTATTAATTAGTATCTTTTTATCTGTTTTTTTAAACATTTTTATTTTATATTAATCACAGGTTATGTACTTTGTATCCCAGCCATAGCCCCCTCCTGCATTCCCTCCCTAGCCCCTCCATCCCTCTCTCATCTCCTCTTTGCCCCTTTCCAAGTCCACTGATAGAAGGGGTCCTCCTCCCTTCCATCTAACTCTAGCTTATCAGGTCTCTTCAGGAATGGCTGCAATGTCCACTTCTGTGCCTAGCAAGGCAGCTCCTCCCTCGGGAGGCGGGGGAGGGGTCGAAGAGCCAGCCATTGAGTTCATGTCCTAAATAGTCCCTGTTCCCCTTACTAGGGTACCCACTTGGATATTGAGCTATCTCTTCTTTTATCTTAAAGAATCTCTTTTGATAATTCTTGTAGAGCCTGGGTCAAGTGTTACTCTCTGTCTCTAGCTTAGGTTTTTTCAGAGTGTTGTAGTTGGGTTGTTTGGTTGGCTGTTTGATTGGATTGGCTTGTTACTGGTGTTGTCTGAGACAAGGTGTCATTCTGTAGTCCTGGCTGATCTTGATCCACCAGATATCCACCCACCTCTACTTCCCAAGTGAGCAAGTGAGTGCTAGGATTAAAGGAAAGCATTTTCATACATGTAGTTTTCCCATCTGCTCCATTTCTAAAAGATAGCTTTTGGGGGTAAAGGATTGTTGGATAATACTTTTTTTTTTTTCCTTCACCACTTTGAAATTTTTTATTGCTCTTTCCAGACCAACAAGGTTTGTACTGAAGGCTCTACTGAGAGTCACAGTGAGACCTTTGTTTGTCTCAGGGTTCTTGTTTGCTTTACATCTATATACTTATATGTATGTGTGCACGTGTGCATGTGTGCACCACTGCTTGTGTGTGGAGGTCAGAGCACAATTTATAGGATTTTGAGTTGTCATGTATGATATCAAGTACCTTTACCCACTGTGCCGTCTCACAATCCCTGTTGTATGTTTCTAACCTTTTGCTGTGCTAAGCTTTCTTCCCATGGCTGTGCTTTTAATTTGATATTCTTTGTCTTAGTGAGCTCCTCTTTGGTTTAGATTTGGCTGGAGGTCTCTGATCCTCATATACCTGGATATTGACTTCTTTTGCCCAGATATAATGGCCCAGAATCACCATTATTTCAGTAAATATGCTTTGTTGCCCTTTTAAATTTATTTGCTCTTGAATTTTTACCCTACACTGGTTAGGGCTCTTGATTGTATCCTTTAACTCCTGTAGGATTTCTTCACTCTTTTTCTCTTTCCCTTTTGTTCTTAATTGAAACCATTGCCTCCCATACTGATTATTCAGGGAGGACCTTGTTTAGGGGGCAACCTATGGCAATCTTCCTCTCTTGGGGTTTCTTCAAAAATATTATTTTAGTTCTGTGTCAGAAATGTTATTTTCTTGGTATACTGTTTGTCTGTATATTATTGTAGTTCATTCGACTTTAAGGAAACTTCTAAATACTTTTGTCATTTCTTAGCTCTTTTTGCGGGGCAGGTCTATTGTTAAAGCTTTGTAACTTACTTTAAAGGTGTCTTGTTTTTATGTTTTCTGGTTTTACACATTTTCTGGTTTCCCTGTTTAGCTCATTATTGTAGACAGTCTACCTGGAAATGACCCTAGGCAGGCTCCGCTTGATTGATTACTGTAGTACTGTGGTCCTTCCCTCTTTTCTCTGAGTTCTGGCTGGACAGCTGCTCAATTTCCAGAATACTGCAATCACCTCTGGTTGGGCCAGGATACAGGGCATAGACCCAGCCAGATGGTACTATTGTTCTATTTAGCAGTTCACTAGCAGTAGCTAATAGGCCTTGGTTTAAACATAAATTCTTCATGTGTAACTAAGAGGTAGTATGTTATACCTTGGTTGTCAGATATGAATATTTATGTACATGTACAGTTCATGTCACTTTCATATGACATGGTCACAATAAAATCACCAGTCATTCTTAAGAACTTTATACGGTTACATTTCCCCCATGTTCCCATTTTAAAGCTCTTTAGTCAATCTTAGATTCCCCTGCATGCCATTTCCCCATCTGAAAGCCCTTTCCTCATTCCTAGATTTCCTCACCATCTTTACACTTCACCTAAGGAAGTATTTCATCATTCTCTAATACAGGTCCTTTCATTGGTGAACTGTCTTATTTTTCTTTTAACTTAGCGTGTGCTTATTTCATCTTCATCTTTAGAGGATATTCTATTGTTGGATAAAATATGAAAAAACAATTTGTTTTAACATATTAGAGAATTACATTTGTCTCTGTCCTTCACTGTTATTGGTGATAAGTCTGCCATCATTCCTGCTCTGTAAGCAAAGTTGTCTGCTCCTTCTTGTTGATGTAACAGTTTCCTCTTCATCTTGCTTTAATCAGATTCATTATGATATAGCTGGCATTGTTTTATCTGCACATATTCTCAGTGGATTAGATGGCCTTCCTGATTCTGTTGTTCTGTATGTTTTCATGTTTAAGAACGTCCATCCTTTAATTTTAACCAGGAAATGTCATTTACTATACAGTTTTCTCAGTCCTCTCCTTCTGCTCTGTAAGTTTCACATGCTACAACTATGATATTTTGCACAAGTTCCTGAGATTTCCTTCATCATTTAGTTTTCAGTTTGTTTTCTTTCTGTTCACCATATTGGATACTTCACCAATCCTTTCTTTTGTCATCTTTGTTTGTCTGTTCAACCTTTTCAGTGAAAAGTGGTAATTTCTAATTTATCAGTTTATATTCTAGCATTTTCACTTATTTTTTCAATAATTATCCTATATTTTTAAACTTTGATATTTTTACTTCAAATTTAATAACTTATGGTGAAGCCAAAAAATTGACACATAGATGCTTTTAAAAGGTAATCCCATGGTCTATCAAGAAATTTCTGCTTCATAGTGAGACTCTGTCTTCATAAAATGGGGAGAAAAGGTTAGGAATTGGAACTTATAAAAATGTTTACATTTTAAAGACATCTCCAAAAGGAAATTGGTGGACAGTTCAAAGAGAAATGGACGTGTCTGTCCAATAAACACTTGAAAAAGCTTGTATTAAATTAAGACATCAGTGAGATAATCTCTCTTCAACCGCCAGTCAAGCAGTATGATGACATTTCAAAACCAAGAAAACCAAACGTGAAGAAGTCAAAAGCAATCACACTGCATATACTCTATTATACAGCCTCCCTGAAAACAATTTGGCACAATCTAATGGAATGGAAGGTGCACTGAATGTGCAATCTAGGAATTCGATCCTTCATGCTATGTTCTCAGCAGACTGCCAACCACCAAACCCATTTATAGATTAAGCACATGGATCCACTCATTTGTGTCTACTATCTAAATACAACTCTAAGACAAACTGATCTAGACCAGAAGAGTTATGAGAATTTTAAAATAAAGTTTCAAGCCATTAAACATTAGAACAATTTGTTTCACGTGAGAAAAGCTGCCCGGCCCCTCTTCATGCTTCTCCTTGTTGTATATGAATCTAAATATAAACACAGTGAACATGAAACCAAGAGCATATTATCATTATGCAACTAATGTAGAATAATATTTTCCATATGAAGCAATGTGTTTGCTCTTGTTATTCTTTCTATGACTTAAGAAAACCAGAAAAACAAGTAGAAACAGGAAAATATTTTCTTAGCCATTCTTGGAAAGTAGCTGAGCCTTTTGTGTACTATAGTTGTGCTTTCCTCCTCCAAAATATCTTTGGGGACCTGATATTTCATGGTCACAAAGACAGTTCACTTTGTCTTACTCGTCTGAGAAGGGCTTTGGTAATGGGAGCTGGTGTGGCTGAGGTGCTCGTATTTGTAATGTAGTCTTAATTTCTTCGTAGTTTTCATGTCGGCTACAGTTCTATCTCATTCTGTAGCATTCTCCTTGAACTGATCAATTTTAACGGGGTATCTACCTGCTAGTCAACTGTCACAGCTTTTATCTGACCATATCTTAATTTCTCTTTTACTTTTGGGGAACAGTTTTGCTGTGTGTAAGATTCTCCACTGATTGTTCCTTATCTTTGGAGTGGATTGGCCCACCACTTCCTAACCTCAGTTTATATAATGTGAAATGTGCTGATAATCTCACCGAGGGTCCTTCTGTGTTACATTTTACTTCTTTTCTACACTGGCGAGGGTCTTTTTGTCAAAGTTTGATTATAAAGTGCCTTGGTGTGGGCCTCTTTGTTTTAATTTATGATAAACAGACATATCAGAAGATGGTGAATCTTGATTACCAGCTTGCTTGAATATAGGATCACCATGGAAATTATGTCTTGGCGTGCCTTTTAACGATTTTCTATACTGGGTTGACTGAGGTGGGGAAACCTATGATAAATATGAGAAGTACCATTTCATGGCTTGTGATCTGAAGCTTCATGAAAAGGAGAAAGCAGGCTGAGAACTAGCATTTATCATTCTATTTCCTGACTGTGGATAGCTCATGATCAGCTACCTCAAGCTTTTCCAGCCGTGACCTTCCCACCATGATGGACTACACTGAGACAAAGCAAACCTTCCTTTTCCTTTGTCAGATATTTTGCCCTGTCCACAAGTCAATAACTAATAAATGTGTTAAGTTGAGACAGAGTACAAACTCTTAGGTTAGATGACATATACATATATATGTGTGTGCTTGTGTGTGTGCGTATGCACACACATACGTATCTGTATGAAAGAAAAGGGGTTGAGAGAAAATAGTTCAGTATAATTTCTCAGAAAATTGAAACTGCCTATTGGCAGAGAAATAACAAGCATGGAGTTGGGTTTTTAAAGAAGTATGTTAGGTATGAGGATGGCACTTATAAAAAGAAATAAAAATATTTTTTTCTCATTGTTTTAAGTAAATTTTTGTCATTGTTTTAAGTGATGCCTGGAGATCTGGAGCCATGTCCACTGTATCCCTGGAGACATCTCAGCATCACCCTGTCTTTAGTAGCTATCTCTCTTGTGATAGAGTGTGGGATTCTAGACAGCTATGTTGCACAGATTTTTATAGGGGAGGAGAGAGTGGGTGGGCAGCCCACAGGAAGTAGTTATGAGGCCATGTCCTCTCTTGTCTCTTCAAGTGTCATTATTACTATTCTAGCCTTTCATGGAGTTGAGCTTCTTGGATATTTATATCCAGAATTTTTGTAAAATCAGGCTAAAGTTCAGTCATGTTTTTTTTTTTCAGTTCTTCTTTCTGCTCCTTTCTCCCTGAGTTTAAGCATTGAGGGTTTGGCTCTTTGTGTCACATGGTTTCCTTAGGGTCCTCTCAAGTTACTTTAGTTTTAGTTTTATTTTTTATTTAACCAATTTACAGCCTGTTACTACCCACCTTCCACTTCTCCCAGTTCTGCCCCTATGCCCCCTCCAAAGCAATCAACAAAGTCAGAGCTAACCTCTACTCTCATTGTTAGGGGACCACATGATGACCATGCTGCACATCTGTTACTTACGTGTAGGGGTTCTAGGTCTAGCTCATACAAGTTCTTTGGTTGGTGGTTCAGTCTCTGTGAGCCCCCATGGGTCCAGGTTAGTTTATTCTGTAGGTCTCCATATCCTTCAATCCATCCTTCCACTCTTCCACAAAACTCTCTGAGCTCGGTCTGTTGTTTGGCTGTGGGTCTTTGTCTCTGCTTCCATCAGCTGCTGGATGAAGCCGCTCAGAAGACAGTTAAACTAGATTCCTATCTGAGACCATAACAAATTATCCTTAATAGTGTCAATGGTTGGCTCTCTCCTATATTGTAGGTCTCCAGTTGGGCCAGTCATTGGGTTGCATTCCCTTTCAAGTTTCTTTTTTTAATTTATTTTTTTATTTATTACAATTTATTCACTTTGTATTCCAGCTATAGCCCCCTCCGTCAGCCCCTCCCAATCCTACCCTCCTTCCCTCTTCTCCTCCTTTGGCCCTCCCCTAGTCCACTGAGAGAGGAGGTCCTCCTTCCATTCCATCAGACCCTAGCCTATCAGGTCTAATCAGGACTGTCTGTATCATCTTCCTCTGGAGCTTGGTAAGGCTGCCTACCCTGCTTCAGGGGGAGGTGATCAAAGAGCCAGTCACTGAGCTCATGTCAGAGACAGCACCTGTTTCCCTTACTAGGGAAACCACTTGGACACTGAGCAGCCATGGGCTACATCTGTACAGGAGTTCTAGGTCCTCTCTATGCATTGTCCTTGGTTGGAATATCAGTCCCAGAAAAGACACTGTGCACAGACTTTTTTGGTTCTGTGGCTCTCCTTTAGGAATTCCTGTCCCCTCCAGGTCTTTCTAGCTCCCCCTTCTTTCATAAGATTCCCTGTGCTCTGCCCAAAGTTTGGCTATGAGTCTCAGCATCTGCTTTGATACCCTATTAGGCAGAATCTTTCAGAGGCCTTCTGTGGTGGGTTCCTGTCCTGTTCCATGTTTTCTCCCTCTTCTGATGTCTATCCCATTTGCCTTTCTGAATTTGTATTGAGCATCATACCCAGGGTCCTCTTTCTTGCTTAGCTTCTTTAGGTGTACAGATTTTAGTATGTTTATCCTATATTATATGTCTAATATCCACGTATAAGTGAGTATATACCATGTGTGTCTTTCTGCTTCTGGGATACCTCACTCAGGATGATCTTTTCTAGTTCCCACTGTTTTCCTGCAACTTTCATGATTTCCTTGTTTTTAATTGCTGAGTAGTATTCCATTATGTAAATGTACCATAATTTCTGTATCCAATCACCAGTTGAGGGACATCTGGGTTGTTTCCAGATCCTGGCTCTTACGAATAAAGCTGCTACGAATGTGATGGTGAACATCTGATTTTTGACAAAGATGCCAAAACCATACAATGGAAAAAAGATAGCATCTTCAACAACAGTGCTGGTCAAACTGGATATCTACATGTAGAAAAATGCAAATAGATATATACTTATCACCGTGCACAAAACTAAAGCCCATGTGGATCAAAGACCTCAACATAAAACCAGACACACTAAATCTGTTAGAAGAAAAATTGGGGAAGAGCCTTGAACTCATTGGCACAGGAGATAAACTTCCTGAACAGAATACCAACAGCACAGGCTCTAAAATCAACAATCAATAAAATGGGACCTCGTGAAACTGAAAAGCTTCTATAATGCAAAGGACACTGTCATCAGAACAAAATGACAGCCTAAAGACTGGAAAGAATCTTCACCAACCCTATATCTGACAGAGTGCTAATATCTGGAATATATAAAGAACGCAAAATGTTAACCAACAACAAACCAAGTAATCCAATTAAAAATGGGGTACAGAGCTAAACAGAGAATTCTCAATAGAGGAATGTCCAATGGCAGAGAAACACTTAAAGAAATGCTCAATGTCCTTAGTCATCAGGGAAATGCAAATCCAAATGACCGAGATTTCACCTGACACCCATCAGAATGGCTAAGATCAAAAACTCAAATGATAACACCTGCTAGAGAGGATGTGGGGAAAGGGGAACCCTCCTTCACTGCTGGTTGGAGTGCAAACTTTACAAGCACTTTGGAAATCAATCTGGTGCTTTCTCAGAAAATTAGGAATAGTGCTACCTCATGATTCAGCTCTACCACTCCTAGGCATATATCAAAAATATGCTCAAGTATACAGCAAGGACATTTGCACATCCTTTCAAGTTTCTTAAATCTATTTTTTTTTTATTCCTCAAACCTGTTACCTTCTATATTTCTAAGCCCAAGTTTATGGAATCTTTCTTCTGCCTTACTCAAATCTGTCATTAAATACCCCTAGTGGAAGGTTCCTCTCTGTTACTGTACTTTTCACCAACATAATTTTCTTTTCATTCCTCTTTTACATTTTCTGTCTCTTTATCAATGCTGTCATTTTGGCTGCATACCATTTTTATTTTCTTGACAGCTTTCATCTCTTTCTTTGAAATGTTTACATTTCTTTTCTTGCACAGCATCTAATGACTGACTGTCTCTGTCTTGGAATGGCCCACAGTTTTCTGATTCTGGAAGATCGATTTGAGTAATTTTACTTAGAGCCTGAGAGTGCAGCAATGCATATCACCACCTGGCATGCCCTTTTTTGTCATTGTTGTTGTTTACTTCAATTGGGACGTGTACTCTTGGGGCTAATGATGAGACTGGAGTGGATTTAAACTCATTTCTGAGCTCTCAGCCTTATTCTAGCAGTGGGTGGTCACTTTCTGAGTCGTTCCTATTTCTACACTTGCTTTTATGTGCTGGGTCCCAAAAGACAAAAAGGAGAAAAGGCAGTTGTGGAAACAAATCATGATTTTTTTAAGGTACTTGGAATTTACTTCAGCCAATCAGAGAGGGGATTTTATAATCGAGGTACAACAATGGCCTCCCCTTTCTAGGCACGCATATGATCAATATTAAGATGATCAAACCATAGAGCACTGATGTCTAGAGCACAGAGCCCCTTGGTTTTGTAAGCTGGGTGACCAGATTCACCAACTGAAGACCACTTCTTCCCCCTGGAAGTTGCAAACTTGAGAAACAAACCAGATGCCCTGAGAAATGGCATCAAGAAGATTCTGATATTACTAGTTTTGTCTAGGTGAGAAGTCTGATTTCTAATTCTCCATATTATGTTATATTTCCAGAACGCCTCCTTGAAATGTTGATATTTAAAATTAAATATTCATTTAAAATATTTTTAACACAGCCTTTATATCATGAAGCATACTTCTAACTACTGATTTAAATAACGTGTCTATTATTTGAGCATTTATGTGTCATCTTGGGATTGACATCTGCTGCTTGTATTTTGCCCTGAGGGTAGATGTCATTTTTCTGCCCCTTTATTCTATTGGATAATTTTATGTTGTATCTTAGGCAATACTTATGAATGTATTTCATTATTCTCTGCACAAAATGTAACACTTAAATGAAATCATTAATTTGTGGGCTTTTTTCATAAAAAAGAAATTTAATTTTAAAAAAATATCTGCTGTCTAGGATTAATTTTCAGCAGGAGACTCAGTGAAACATTCTTGTGTTTGTAGTTCACATTGAAAAGTACATTGCATCATTGAGAAACAATTGAAGGTAAGAAATAAAACATGGTTGCTTAGGAGATGGCTGAGTAGATAAACGTATTTGCTACGTAAACATGAGGACCCGAGTTCCCCAGAACCTGTGTAAATGCAGAATGGGCATGGCAACTTCCTGCAATTCCAGTCTCAGAATGCAGAGAGGTAGATTACTAGAGGCAAGAACAAGCTAGCTAGCCTGATTAGTCATATCAGAGAATTCTGGGTTCATCTGAGAGAATCTGCCTCAAAGAATAGTATGGAGACTGATCAGGGAAGACTCTTGCCCTTGACTTTGGGCCTCCTCATGCATGATCACTCATCTGTATGTGAATTTGCATGAACATATATGCATATATGTACTTTCATGGACACATGTGCCCAAACACATGTGAACTAGCATACAGCTATACATGCACACCAAATGCACTATTTTTTTAAAATAAAACTACTCAGAGCCATTAACTATGTCTAACTAAGTGATAGTCTTCAAGTGGAGGCCATCTTTAGCTGAATCTTTCCTTCAGTTAGTTAATTGCACTAGTAAGGAATGTAGCATACACTTTGAATAATGCTGCAATATGACAGTTGCAAAAACATGCAGACATGCAGAAATATGTATTACAAAGTGTCATGGAGTATGGTTATTGTGAGTTTTAACATCACAATATAGTCAGTGTGTGTTTGTGTGTTCTTTAGTGTATGCCTGAGTGAAAGCCAAAGCTTAATATTGAGATATCTTCATTTGCTTTTCAAAGTGATAGTTCAGATTCAAATGAAAAACAGAAACCAGTGAATAATACAAACAGTAAAATTTATCATAATAAAAATTATGATGTGATAGGAGAATACATTAAAGTGACAGTTCTCACCGTACTTTGGGGCTAAGTAACCATGCATAGGGAAGGACAAATTTTGAAGGGGCTCCTTCAAGGCTGTGAGCAGATTCAGTGGGGAAGGGACGGTTAAAGCTTATTATTTTGTCTGGGCCACTACTAATAGGTAATCAGAGAGCAAGCTTTCCTGTGGTAGGTAGATAGACTCATGGGCATTCCTTCCAGAGTTAGCATACTGTAGTTGTCAAGAGGCCTGGAGTTTAGAGTATGTTTACAGAATCCAGGAAGCAAACCTTAGGGGCAAGGTGGGCAATGACAGTTTTAGGACAGGTGCAAGTGTTCAGGCCTAAGCCTCCCAATGAGCCCTGCCCAATGTGTGCTGTGGGACAGTACCAGGCTACACTTAGATGTCCTCTGATACCATTGCTGCTGGTCAGTACAGAGAGAGAAAAGGCAGACAAATGTGCATGGGAAGATGGTGGCTCTTTCTGATGCAGTCCCTCTAGTGCCTCAAAATGGCCAAGCATAATTCTCCTGTGAAGAAGGTCATTCCAAGAGCTCCCCTACTCTTACCTTGGAGTAGGCTCCAGGAAGTAAATTGGGAGGTGAACAGCAGTAAGTGGCAGAGATGACAGAGATGATTGAGGTTTGTGGAAATATAGTCTTATCTGTCACATAAGTCATATATTATTTGTGACTGTACATGACATATTTTATTGCTCTGAAGGATGTCTGAAGGAAGGTCACCGTGCATATGCTTAGGCTTGATACAGATTCTCTTTGGAACCATTTAAGCTTTATTGTGTTGGCTTACTTATGATAACTATTTGAAGTAAAGCTACCTGAGTAGGTCTTTGTGTGTGTATGTGCGTGCGGTCTGAGTAGGCTTAATTATATCTTCCAAATTAGGACATTTGAGGGGACATGCAAATTTTATCCACACACACACAAACACTCTAATGTCTTAATTCCACTTTGTCACAAATATAGGAGAGGTAATCTTTCATAGCATTCCACTACTTACCCTTGGGGACAAAATATACAGCTTATGTGAATGCCTTCTCATAAATACACTCTCTTTTTTGCCAGATGCTTAAATGCCAATGGACTGTTTTAAAGTAGTTGTATTTGATCTCCCTGAAACAGATGGAAGTATTTGTTTTACAAACCTTATTTAGAATGTAATCTTTTTTTCCCCTTTCCCTGATTGCATATGTTTGGCAGGGAGCTTTCATTTCTAGATGTGAATGAATTTTGGGCAGTCTCCAAATCTAAACACACCCTAATTTCAAAAACCACAATCCTGAGGGCCTGATTCCTGTTTATCGAGGAATTAAGACTTCGTGAAAACCACATAGTTACTATATACAGTCTGCTGTAGTGGGGTTTTAAAAACAAAACTCTTCATAGTTTATTTAGGGTTACTGAGTATCATTAAGTTCACAGAGTCAAGTCTTTGTAGTATATAGTAAGTTATATGTATGTGTTGCTTCTGATTCTTAAAATGTGCTCCTATTATGACATCTTGAGTTTATGGGGTGAGTAGAGAGGGATTCTGCCATAGAAGTGGGAGAGTTATCACGGTGCATTCCTTACTTTTATTTTATGTACTGAATGATTGACATTACATCTAAAAGCATCTAACATATCCATGGACAGCTGTGAGTTGAAAGTTTTTCTTTTTAATTTTTCATTTTGCTTTGTGTTGAGCAAAAGGAATAAAAGAATCCATACTTGTCTTTAAAAAAAAGTATTAAAATGAAGCTAAACCTTGGAAGTCAATCCTATTAGAAGTTCAAATGAAGAAAAAAATGTGAATAAAGATAGGAAGGGAACAAATTCTACACCCCTGTGTGATTAACCAGCCCTAATCCAATTTAAAGGATGGGGGAAGGCAGGTAGGGCAGGCAGAATGAGAAGTCTAAATTTACACGTCTCAGGATTAAATTTCACAGGCATATTTTACAGTTTTAGTAATCTTCACATAGGGTGGTACTTGACATACCAGCAGACTTTAATCTGGAAGAGGGCTGGAGTTGTGTCACGTGATACAACATCCTGAAAAGCCTAGACCACGTTGCATTAGCGAAAATGAATTGGATTAACCATCTGTGTTCCTTTAGCTTCCGAGAGGAATTTAATTGATTCATGTTTTAAGTAACATTTTACCATCAGGTTCTTCAAATAAAATTTTCTTGACTTTCACAATGTAAGAACGTTAAAGCTCAACTCTCTTATTTCACTGTACTGCTGAGTTGGCTCATGGAATCACTGTAATGCATGCTCCCTTTTACCTGTAAATATACTGAAGGTGAGTTTCAGAGTTAAAAATGAAAAGCTGTAGACTTTGAGTCACTCACAGATTGCCTCCATAGTCTTAACTTAAAAATCAAAAGTCCAGATTATAAAATTACTGTGCTTATGTTTCAGTAACCAGCTGTGTTGCATAAATTGCTAGAAAGTGAGTTAAGCTGATTAACATTGCTGCAGTAGTAACTGGAGAATGGCGTTGGTTGTTCGTACTTGCTTTTTCTCCTGTTTTAATATTATTTTAGACTTTGATAGTTTTCCTAAGGCACCTTTAGTGAGAGCACTGATTTTCAATCATGGTTGCCATTCCCTTGGACAGTACATGGCTAATATGTGTGCTCTGTATCTTTATGTGTGCAGGGTGCTTTAACAGGGAAGCTTCCTGGTTTTGATTTTTGGCTTTGTATATTTGGTTTTAGTTCTGGGTAGCTCTGGCAACTTTACCATCTCTCAGCTCTCTGCCCCCTCACCACCTGGTTACTTAGACTCTCACACTAAAGACAAAGGCCACCAGACCTTTCCTCCGTTCCTTCCTGATTTCCAGGAAACTGTTTCCATGTGTCCGATGTCTTAGGCGTTTACACTGTGGTGTTCTTTCTCCTGGTACTTCTCTGGCCTGTGTGGTGTGCACAACCTCATGAAAATTCCTCCCTTCCTATTATCTGTCCTTGACATGCAGTAAGTGCAATAAAACCATTTACTGAGTGGAAACACATAAGCATTTATGGTATGTGTTTAACATACCAGCCGAAACAAATTCCTTTGGATGGTATTTGTTTTTAAATACCAGGTTTTGGAGCTAAGGAGATGGCTCAGTCAATAAGTGTTTCCCACATAAGCATGGAGAATTGAGTTCGTTCATGTCTGCAGCACCATATCAGAAGCTGGGCTTAGGAGTACATGTCTATAAGCCCAACCCTGGAGAGACACACACCAGACAATCCCTAGAACTCACGGGTCAGCCAGCCAGTGTAGCAGCATCAGCAAGCTAGAGGTTCAGTGAGAAAATGTGTCTCAAAATATAAGGTGGCTAACAATCAAGGAAGGTATTGAGTGTCAGTCAGTCTCTCACCTCCATGTTCACATACACACTCACACATGAATGCACTTGTACCCATGAGTATATGTAAACACATATACTATATATGCACATAACCTCTTATAATCATAATTTTAATAACAATATGGTACTGATCACATGTCCCACAAAGCTAATTTAAGAGCTTTTTATTAGAATTTTAACTTTCTTATTTGAAATGTCAGGTATATACAGAACATACATTAATTGTATCCAAGCCAAATCCACCCTCCCGTTCCCAAAAAAACCCTCTACCACTTTCATGAACATTCTCCTGGTTCTCCTTGCCCTTGTTCTCACTCTCTAAGTTTAGTGAGTGGTTCCTTCATGACAGTGGGTGTGGTTCATCCATTGGAGTACAAGCAACCCACTAATAGCCACATCCCTGAAGAAAAATAATCCTGTCAGCCCTTGGCAGCCATCAGTTGCTAAGAGCTCCTTGTCTAGGGCTTGAGCCTCATGAGTGTATCCACCCAGGAGGGAATGCCAGGCGGCTTGATCTCTTGTAGGTTTCATGTGGGTAACCTTGGCCTCTGTTTGTTCATGAGTTCAATAGCCGTGTCATGTCCAGAAGATCATATTGCACAGCACACTTCCCCACTCTCTGATTCTGTGTACTCCTTTTTCTAAAATGTTTCCTGAACTTTGGGTGAAGGGGTTGATACAAATGTTCTGTTTAGGGCCGAACACAGAAGCAATCCCTTACTCCTGGTACTTTGGCCCATTACATGCCTCTACATTGACTACTGCTGACTGCAAAGGAATGCTAATGGCAGCACTAACATATGGAGCAAATTGCTGATACATCTAGTCTTGAGTTAAAAGGTGCCTTCTCAGATCCTTCTGGCTCTAGCAGGACCCGTATGGGAAAGTGGCTGGCAGGAGTCGCTGGGAGAAGCGATACTCACCTTCAGCCTCCTGTGCTGGTTTCTTAGTGCTTGCATGGGCTCAGATTCTCAGTTCTGTTGCACACTTTCCTGACAAGGCCCCCATCTGGCTTAATGATTTCATTTCCAGACATTTCCTTATTGCAGAACTATCTGTTTTGTTTTGTTTTTCTCATGGTGTTTCAGCTCAGACTTGAAATCCATATCTTAGAAGTTGAGCATTGCTTGCTTCTTTTGAAAACAGTCTATGGCCACATTGTCAGTGTCCCAGAAAGCAGAGTTTAAGAACAGAATCTGTTAGTCTAGGTGAGATGCACTTGAGAACCTTGAATTCTTGCCATATGCTTTCCTTCCTTCCCTCCTTTCTTCCTTCCTTCCTTCTTTCCTTTCTTCCTTCCTTCCTCTTTCTTTTGGAGGTAGGGTCTCTTTGTATTTCTGGCTGTCCTGGAATTTGCTATATAGATCAGGCTGGTCTCAAGCTCACTCCTTAGCATTGTTTACCTCATTGTACTCCTTGACATTAACTTTTGAGGCGACTGTTGTCACTTCCTTTTCCTTTGTGGAGGCATCACTAAGTGAGCTGTCTTCAGGGACTCTGGGAGTATACTGTACACACCCAGGTATCAGTTTTCAATCCCACAAATCCGGTACACAGCTTGCTTTTACAGAAATTACTTAGAATGTCAATCTTTAAAGAAATATATTAACAGTTAATTCCATTCACGTATAAACAAAAACCTTCTGATAGCTGCAGATAGGACAAACTACAAATGTATAATGTTATATGATTTATTGAATAATGTGAGTGCTAGTATATAATTAAACCAGAATATATAATGGAGTAGATAGGTGTTCTCCTTGGATACAACAGCTAAAAATGCCCGTATAACTTCTAATACTATTTACCAAAATGAAGGTCCCATGGTTAAGTTGAAGTATGGCTTGTCTAAGGCATGCATCATGGTTTTAACATGGGCCTCTCTGTGTCTATTAGCATTTATATTAAAATATAGAATAGTTCAATTTTCAAAAATGCATTTGAAATAATAATGCATATTAATACTTAGAAAATATATACTATGTGCATTTTATTTTTTATTTCAATTCACTGCTGTGAAATACTTTTGTATCTACTTTAAGTTGGAAGGAGACAGTAATTTCATTGTGCATCTAAAATATGCAGCAATTTTCTATTTAGAATTAGCATGCTAACTTGAATATTTCTGTTTTTACTTCTATGTGGGAAAACTCCACAAACTATAATACACTTTAAGTCCCCTCTACCATTGAGGGGAATGTTTAGATCATAAAGGCTGCAGTGGTTGGAGGAGAGGAAGTGTGACATTCATCTACAGCTGGAAGTACAGACATCCCTGGAAAAGAAAGAGCAGAAGGGGCTTACATTACTTTGCCTGTGTCAAACTCACATTCTCCTGAAGAATACTAGACTAGCTACTGACCTCTTTTTGGTTCATACTGACCACAATTAAAGATATGCAATGTTTCTCCTACTGAGAGAGAAAATGGGAGGGGGAAAAAGAGACGCCACCATGATCATCTTCATTCCTTAGAGAAGGAGACAGAGATGTCGTCCTCAATAAATATGTCTGCAGTCCTTCAGTACTGCCTTAATCCTAGCTTTGATCCTGGCTTCTATTTCTTCTCATGTTTGAATTCCAAATGTAAACCTTCTTCAATAATAGGAATACTTGTTTGTGTCTCTTTTTATTACAGAGTCCTTTGGTCCTTTCATGACATCCCTCCACCCAATCCTGAACATGAATTTTACATCTTTGTGTGTGGTGGTGAATTGTTTATACGTTCTTGTCTCTCTAGCAGCCATTGTTTTCATATAAGTTCTATTTCTCTGCGATCTTCTCCTTGCTTCTTGCTTTGACAGCATTAACAAACCTTTTAGCTTGGTAGGGTACAGAAAGTCTCTCACACATACACTTCAACCATTCAGCAATCTGAGGAGGACAGACTCTTCTGACACACACACTAAACATTTTCCAGTAATTTTCCATGATGACAGGGAGGCATTAGTGAAATGGTACAGTTGGCCAGCAGATATAATAAATTCTTTCAACCTGGTGCCGTAAATGTCTGCAAGACCACCCTTAAATTCTTTTATTCTGCTGATGTTAAATGAATATACTGAAGATGAGGAACATTGTGGTTTATGTAGAAAACTTCCAGGTTTGGCTCGTGTATGGTTATGTAAAGAGAGGGGTTTTTTTGTTTGTTTGTTTTATTCCATTTCTTTCTCTTTTCTTTCTTTCTTTCTTTTTTCCTTCTTTTTTTGTAATGGTAGCAGTGTGTGGGAGGAAGCTTGCTGGATGTAGAATCCAGGTCTCTACAAAGGCAAGGAAAATGTTCCTTCTTTGAATTTCAACCCCTGCTTTGATGTTATTTTACATACCTGCTATGAACCTTGCTTATCATTGAAACTAGGCCCTGAGTTGCAATTACGCATGAACTGAAGAAACAGTCATCAGCTTTGACGTATGATGCTTGATATGGTCATCAACTTTCCTTGCTTATTGCTCGTGATTACAACAGCTAAAATTTAATTGGGCAATAAATTTATTAAAGGAGTAAATAATTAGCTCTCTTAATCAGATGTAGAACTCCTAGGATGTTTCCCTCCACTGGACTTAGTTAGGAACTTGAGTGGTTCCAGATGGTGTCTGATGTATATTTGGTTCTGAAATTTTTTTGTGTGTGTTCTGTCATGTTTGCATATATAGTTAAATGTTCAAAATTTGGAAGTTTCCCCCAAATACTCTATCACTGGATATGTAACTTTCCATTCCTGTAGTACGTTGTAGCCATTTTCAAATTCGCCTCAGAGTTTGAAATTTCAAAGCTATAAGTGGTTTTGTGTATTCTTAGAACAAAACATGTAGGTGGTAGGTGAGGACCTATAGGATGCTATACTGTTTTGTTTTGTTTTTTTTCCTTTGATAAAATACCTGACAAAAGTTATTTGTGTTTGAAGGCACACATTATCACGGTTGGGAAGGCAGGGTAGCCAAACTGTATGACAGCCAGCTACATCATATCCTCAGTCAAGAATAGGAGCTGAATGCTAGTATTCCATTCACTTCTTTTTACTCAGTCTTCAGCTCCAGCCCATGGAATTCTACCACACACATTCAGGATGGATCTTTCTATCTCAGTTAAACACTTTGGGGACTCCCTAACAGGCAATCTTAGAGCTTGGCTCCAAGGTGATTTTAAGTTCTGTCCAACTAATGACCAAGGTTAATCATTACAAGCATGAAAATAACCTGAAAGATTTTAAGATTAGAAGAGGTGTGGGCTGACAAGATGGCTCTTTAGATAAGGCTACCTGCTATGAAGCCAGACAACCTGAGTTGATCCCTGGAACCTGTATGGTGGAAAGACAGGACTGACCCTATAAGTTGTCCTCTGAATTCCCCTTACCCAACCCATAAACAAATAAGTAGAAAAAAAATGAGTGATTAAAAGTTGTATGAGTCAACAAATAGTAATATAACAGTTATACTCTCTTGAATATGTAATATACGAGAGGATAATTTAAGGGGCCATTTAATAATGTATGTGTGTACTTTTCCCTTCAAAGTGCTGAGACCAAAAGAGCTGTTTAAGTGTGCAAAGGGTGTTTTATCTATAAGATAATTTACATAGATATATTTTAATATCCACAAAATGAGAGAGGAAACTTGGAGGAAAAAAGAAGGGAAACTTCATTCAGATTATATTGGATGAGAAAAGAATCTATGTTAATAAATGGGGAAAAAAAGACTACATGCTTGCCATGGAACAATGCCAGTATCAATTGACATGTTACATGCTGGTGGGAGTGGGATTTGCCAGGTCCCACTCCTAGACAAAAAACTACAGGCAACTAATACTGCTGGAAGAAGGAATGAGACCTCTTAATGGTTATATAATATATAGCAGTCTGCTTCACCACCAACAAAAACAAACCTAGCAGCTTTATTTATATTATTGTATATATACATAATAATAACATATAATAATAATAACAACAACAATATTAATGAAAAAAAGATGATACTGGAGAAGCATAGGTAGCTAGGAGGAGCTATAAAGAGGAAAGGGGGAAAAGAAAACGATTTACTTGTATTTCATTTAAAAACGTATTTTAACGAAGATTGACTCTATATGGCAGACTACTCTGGATATTAATCTTATAATAAACATTTGCTACCTTTGTGAATGGTGAATGTGAGATTAAGTGATCACAGCCTACTGTGGTCAGTAGTAAGAGAGTTTCATGAAGGGACTGAGATGGCCTCTGAAGAAGCATCAGCGAGTACTGAGGTCTGATGAAGCTGCGAGGGTGCTCATCATGAGCCGGGGTATCAGGTGGTCCTTAAATGTCGGAAAGTATCATGCTGGAGAAGACAGCTAGGGGCATTTCTAGATTTAGTTGGGCAGAGGTTTGTAAGGAAATTGTTTTGAGGATTGGTAAGGATAGATATGGTCAGGTTGCTCTGGGTTGGCAGAGCATCCAAACACAAAGGGCCAATCTGATTCTAAATTATTTTGGGACCTGGATTTAAACAGAAAAGTTGCCTCATTGATGTGGGATGAAAAGACCTGGAAGGCTAAAAATATGCTTCTGTTTTTCATGAAAATCAGATTGTTTTCTGGAGTGATAGAACTGGTAGAATAAATACATATTAAAGGGGATGCATTAATATTATCAACTTTAATGTTGTTATTAATACATATTAATAACATCAGTACTCAGAAGGGTATCAAAGCAGATGCTGAGACTCATAGCCAAACTTTGAGCAGAGGGCAGGGAATCTTTTTTTTTTCATTTTTATTATACTTTATTTACTTTATATCCCCCCCATAAACCCCACCCTCCTCCCCTCCCAATCCCATCTTCCCTCCCCCTTCTCTACATATGCCCCTCCCCAAGTCCACTGATAGGGGAGGCCTTCCTTTCCTTCCTTTTGCTCCTAGTCTATCAGATCTCATCAGGAGGAGTAGTTGCATTGTCTTCCTCTGTGGCCTGGTAAGGCTGCTCCCCCATCAGGGTGAGGTGATCAAAGAGCAGGCCAATCAGTTCATGTCAGAGGCCTGTTAACATTACTATGGAACCCACTTGGATACTGAACTGCCATGGGCTACATCTGTGCAGGGTTTCTAGGTTTTCTCCATGTATGGTACTTGGTTGGAGTATCAGTCTCAGGAAAGACCCCTGTACTCAGATTTTTTGGTTCTGTTGTTCTCCTTGTGGAGCTCCTGTCCTCTCCCTATCTTACTATTTCCCACATCTTTTGTAGGATTCCATGCACTCTGCCCAAGAGTTGGCCATAAGTCTCAGCATCTGCTTTGATATTGTGCAGGGCAGAGCCTTTCAGGGGCCCTCTGTGACAGGCTC
Source organism: Pachyuromys duprasi (assembly GCA_028658305.1). Taxonomy (NCBI): domain Eukaryota; kingdom Metazoa; phylum Chordata; class Mammalia; order Rodentia; family Muridae; genus Pachyuromys; species Pachyuromys duprasi. Next base: position 18,081,651 of record CM053759.1, on the reverse strand, counting down.
CTAGCTTGTTTTCTGTTTTCTTCTTCTGAGGTCAATCTGCTTTGCCTTTCGGGCTGGGGATTGAGCATTTTAGCCAGAGTCCTCCCTCTTGATTAGTTTCTTTAGGTGTACAGATTTTAGTAGGTTTATCCCATTTTATATGTTTATATGAGTGAGTATATACCCTGTGTGTCTTTCTGCTTCTGGGATAGCTCACTCAGGATGATCCTTTCCAGTTCCCACCATTTACCTGCAAA
>CM053759.1:17923626-18081315 GCA_028658305.1 Pachyuromys duprasi | reverse complement strand
ATGATATCCTTGTTTTTTATTGCTGAGTAATATTCCACTGTGTAGATGTACCACAATTTCTGTATCCATTCCTCAGTTGATGGGCATCTGAGTTGTTTCCAGCTTCTGGCTATTACAAATAAAGCTGCTACAAACATGGTTGAGAAAATGTCCATATTGTGTACCTGAGCCTCTTCTGGATATATCCCTATGAGTGCTATAGCTGGATTTTGAGGAAGCGCTATTCCTAGTTGTCTGAGGAAGTGCTAGATTGATTTCCAGAGTGGTTGTATAAGTTTATATTTCTATCAGCACTGGAGGAGGGTTCCCCTTTCTCCACAACCTCTCCAGCATGTGTTATCATGCTGGAGTTTTTGATTTTGGCCATTCTGATGGGTGTAAGGGGAAATCTCAGGGTCATTTTGATTTTCATTTCCCTGATGGCTAATGATGTTGAGCATTTCTTAAGGGTTTCTCTGCCATTCGATATTCCTCTATCAAGAGTTCTCTGTTTAGCTCTGTTCCCCATTTTTTAATTGGATTACTTGATTTGTTGCTTTTCAACTTTTGTAGTTCTTTATATATACTGGATATTAGCCCTCTGTCAGATAAAGGGTTGGTGAAGATTCTTTCCCAATCTGTAGGCAGTCGTTCTGTTTTGATGACAGTGTCCTTCGCTTTATAGAAGCTTTTCAGTTTCATGAGGTCGAGGGCAGGGAATCTTATGAAAGAAGGGGGAGATAGAAAGACCTGGAGGGACCAGGAGCTCTACAGGGAGAGGAACAGAACCAAAAAATCTGGGCCCAGGGGTCTGAGACTGATACCCCAACCAAGAACCATTCATGGATATAACTTAGAACCTCTGCACAGATGTAGCCCATGGCAGTTCAGTCTCCATGTAAGTTCCCTAGCCATGAGAACAGGGGTGGTCTTTGATATGAACTCAATTGCTGGCTCTTTGATCACCTCCCTCTGAGGGGGGGGGGGGAGCAGCCTTGCCTGGCCACATAGGAAGACAATGCAGCCAGTCCTGATGAGAACTGATAGACTAGGGTCAGAGGGAAGGGGAGGAGGACCTCCACTATCAGTGGACTTGGTGAGGGGTATGGGAAGAGATGAGGGAGGGTAGGATTGGGAGGGGATGAGGGAGGGGGCTATAGCTGGGATACAAAAGTGAGTAAACTGTAATTAATAAAAAATATATTAGAAAACAAACAAACCAAGAAAAAAAATAACATTAATACATATTAAAGGGGGATGTATTTTCATGTTCTCTAATGCAAAAGAACTGATAGAATGAATGCATATTAAAGGGGGATGTATTAAATTGACGTGTACTGTATAGTTTGGGTGGTCAAACAATGGCTGGCTCACACTGAAGAGGCTGAGAATCAGACAGGTAGTCAGTCCACAAGGCTGGATGTCCTGCCAGTCATCCAGGACTTCTTGGAAGCGTCCAGGAGAGATGCTGGTCTGCAGTCTACATTAGAAACATAAATTAGTGGGTTCTGATAGCAGTGGAGGAAGCACCAGAGGCAGCAATAGGGAAGATGCACCATTTGCCTGCAAATTTCACAATTTCCTTGTTATTAATTGCTGAGTAGTATTCCATTGTGTAAAAGTACCACGATTTTTGTATCTATTCCTCCATTAATAGATATCTGGGTTGTTTCCAGATCTGGCTATTATAAATAAAGCTGCAACAAACATGGTTGAGCAAATGTCCTTGTTGTGTACTTGAGCATCTTTTGGATATATTTCTTGGAGTGGTATAAATGGATCTTGAGGAAGCAGTATTCCTAATTATCTGAGAAAGCACCAGATTCATTTCCAGAGTGGTTGTACAAGTTCACATTCCCACCAGCAATGGAAGAGGGTTCCCCTTTCTCCACAACCTGTCCAGCATGTGTTGTCACTTGAGTTCTATCTTTCTGCTTTGTTTTACTTAATATTTACTGATTCATGGTAGATTAAAAAATAGTACACTGATGTCCTGAATACCTTGTCAGATTTCACCAAGATCATATCTTAACAAGAGTAAACTTGCAATGGAAATTAACACTTGTGTATTCTATGGAATGTTGGATTCTTCATGTTCTGGGGTGAGGGAGACTGCATAAATACCTGTCTGGGTAGAAGGTTCTTCTCCTTTTTATTGCATCAAGATACACAACCCTTTCACCCCTAAGAAGGTCCCTTATGCTGCCCTTTTAATATTCACTCTACCACTCTTTATCTTTTCTTTGTGCCAGTCTGCACACCTTTGTGCTTGTACACACACACACACACACACACACACACACACACACACACACACACTGTATTTTCCGGAACTTTCTGACATCTTGTGATCTAGATGTTCTTGCCTTGATTTATTCATGCTTTTCTGTGAAGGAAGTTAGTAGTAGTCCTTGAGAAATTCCTCCTCTGTAAAGTGGGTGAAGAGATCTGTGGCTAATCTGCTCGTGTCCTCAGGTTGCTAGACCATCTTCAGAACAGTTGCCTTTTTCTACATGGTACAGTAAGATCCATGTGTCAACTCAGAGTTAGATGAGAGGTTCCACCTTCTCCTGGAAAGATTTGTTTGCTTGTTTGGTTGGCTGGTTTGTTGGTTGGTTGGTTGGTTGGTTTTGGGTTTTTGGTTTTTGGTTTTGGTTTTGGTTTTCGGCTGGCTGTCTTGGAACTCTCTCTGTACACCAGGCTGACCTTGAACTCACAGAGATCTGTCTGCCTCTACGTCCTGAGTGCTGGGATTAAAGGCCTGTGCCACTAAGCCCAGGAAGGGCTGGGCTTAGTGACATTATGAAAGCATTACAAAAAGTTGATAAATTAACAGTGAGTAGTTATCATAAATTCCTGAGATGTCGATGATACAAATTGTGGGAAGAAGACTGAATGGCCCAAACCCAACACAGATGACTCAGCAGGGGAATTCCAAGTATTACCATACAGACACAAAGAGGAGGATGATGAAAAGCAGACAGTACTCTACACAGATGACCTTCAAACAAGCAAATTCTGATTCCACAGTGAATGTCCACAACCATGTCATTAGGGTACACATGGTCCATGCACAGCATATTCCTGATCCTTCCTGGAAAGACCATGAAGAGCATGGATTGTCATAGACCCAAAAAGGATTGGGAAGTCTCATATTTTACTGAGGAAACTGCTTATAGACTTGTTGCATACCAACGCATCAATATCTATAATTTTTAGCTGTTGCTTCTCTTGTAAGATACAGTTTTGGAAATCAAAATGAAAACCTTCTACAAAGTTCTTAAACAGTTGCCTCAGCAGGTACTCCTTGCAGCCATTCTTGGCTATAAGTGACAGTTATAATAAGATTATATCTTCATCTCAGCTCAGATCTTTCAGGTATAATTTGTTCTAAATCATTTTCCTTCCATGGTCAATTGCTAATGGTATATGGAGGTAGTGAGAGTGACCCTCTGTTAAGGTGACTGCCTTTCCTGAAGGACCCATATGGTCATAGGATCACATGTAAATGAGCAGTGCTCAAGAGGAGAAGCTCCTTCAATTAACCACAGTCAAAGTGATGATAAACAGGACATTGTCTCTTGAAGCAGAGACACAAGCAAAGGAGAAATACAGAGATGGAATTGAATATTTTATAGCTAGCTGAGGTTTGTTCAAACCAAGATGCATCCTCCAATGCTCCAAACTCCTGATAAGGGTTTTCTTTTCTTTTCTTTTCTTTCTTTCTTTCTTTCTTTCTTTCTTTCTTTCTTTCTTTCTTTCTTTCTTTCTTCTTTTTTTGTTTTGTTTTGTTTTGTTTCTCACATGGTTGCAAAGCCTGGCATTGCTTCTCTAGTTAAGAAAAGATAACATCAAATAATTCCGTAATTCCTGAGTTGGTTCTTGCCAAAGAAAAAAGAAAAAAAAATTTGCGTACTCTACAATGAAATAATGCATTGCCTCTGGACTTCGGTTGTGATTTAAAAGAAATGAAAAGAGTTTTTTTGTAAGAATTGGGACCCTTCAAGCTCAGTTGCCATGTCAGTTCCCTGGTAAGGGAGGCAGGGACTGTCTCTGACATGAACTCAGTGGCCAGCTCTTTGATACCTCCCCCTAAGGATGGGTAGCGTTGCCAGGCCATAGCAAAACAGGATGCAACCAGTCTTGATGAGACCTGATAGGGTCAGATAGTAGGGGAGGAGGACCTCCACTCTCAGTGGACTAGGGGAGGGGTATGGGGGGTGGGAGAGGAAGGTAGGGTATGACTAAGAGGAGATGAGAAAGGGAGTTACAGCCAGGATACAAAGTGAATAAATTGTAATAAATGATAAATCAATAAAAAATTGAAAATAAATAAACAAACAAACAAAGCTCATATTCTTGAGCTAGTGGAACCAAAATAAAAAAGTAAAAATAACAAATACTTTTATTTCCTGAAAATGTCTGACTATTTCATAGCCTCCCAAACTTACCTGAAATTCTATGTGCTAGGTATTTTTGTCAGGCCCCATTTGTACTTGTCTCTAAAAGGAGTTGATTATATTCGCTAAGAAGGGGCTTCTTTGTTAATTGGTAAAGAAATTGAAGGCTTACTGCTTAAGCTTCAAAAATGTCTCTCAGGACATGAAATGAAAATGCTGTGCTTAAGCATACAATCCATGTTTGGTTGGTTGGAGCCTTCTGGTTCTGGACAATGACATGTGATCATTTACCTATAGTTAACAAGAGAATGGGAAACCACAGAAAGTTTTATTCCTTCCAAATAAATACAACCCATTCTATACACAAAAATGGCTGTAGTTTTTACTGTATTTTTACTTTTGTAAAAAGATTTTATTCTATAATTTAATTTTATTCTATAATTCCGCTGCACATTTGACTTCATTAGAAATATGTTTTCTTGAGTATTTTGTTGGTTATGTAAAAGTGTTTCAAAAGACTGGCATAACTTTTTTCACCATTTATGCAAATAAGTCACAATGAGACATGCATAGTGTCTATGGTTGGATTCCCTCACTTTCCCCAAGCAGGAACACCAACCAAACAACACCTCACATTTTGAATTCACTGTCTAGTTATAGAAGTATTTACTCCTGGGCTCTGATGATTACTCTGAATTACAGAGCCACATAGTGATGTCCAAGGCACCCTGCATTGTCAGTGAGTCAGTGACTATGGGCTGCTTTCACCACTGTGTTGAAAGGAGAGGAAGAGAAGAGAAGTGAGGGAAGGAATAGGTGATGAGGCTACTGGTGAGGGAAGTAAGTGTGAGGTTTAGGTCAGACAGAAGAAAGTTTTGATACTATGAATACAGACATATTAAGTGATTGGATCAGAGGGAAATTGATAGAAAAAAAAAGGAAACATGAGGATAATAACAATAAGGGTAAGGTTGTTGATTCTGGAGTGGGAGAATTAATTAGAGTGTGAAGGACTCTTACTACAGAATATCTCGTTCCCCTGAGAAAGGCACACTTCCTTCAGCCACCATCCAGTATAAAATCTGACTTTTTGCACGTGCTCATTGCTGTCATAGATATGTTGATGTCTACTACTTCAAACAGCCCTGCCACTATATCCTACTCTTTCAACTCCTGCTAATCTTACTTTCTATTCCAGAGAGGAATGGTTAAAGTGAAAGCAGAACAAGGCATTAAAAATAAGTATTGAGAGCAATAAAATTTAACTTTCCCACAGATATTTATTAAATGCCAGCTTTGTTTTGACATGTGTGGTGAGCTATCAGTACAACGATGAGCAAAACGTGCAATTATTTTCATACCATAGATTTATCTTCCTAGTGTTGACTCCAGGCCTTGAATGTTCTTTTAATGTTGTGATATGTGCTCCTAGGAAAAAGTGCGTTTCCCAAGAGATTTATTAAAGGGGGAGCACAATATACTGGGGATTCAGCTAGAAACTGAAGCAAGTATGGGTAGATGTGTACAGAGGGAAGGGTGGCAGACATTTTGGGTACAGGTAACGGCATTGATGGCACAAGAACACGGTTTATTTGAGGAACAAAGAGAAAGCCATTAAAAATGAAATGGAACGTAGATAGGAATAGGTAAGCAAGGAGATGACCACATTGTGTTGTATGAATGCTGAGGTCTGGGCTGGAGATATGGCTCAGCCGTTAAAAGCTAGGCTCACAACCGAAAATAATGCTGAAGTCTGTGCTGTCAATCTAGAAATGATGAGTAGCCATTGAAGACTTTTAAATAGGGTACCCATACACATTATTATTATTATTATTATTGCAAACTAATAAACAAGCAAACAAAGAGAATCACATTTTTGTTATGTGGTTGCACCTGCATGAGGCAGGCAGAATATTGAAGCAGTGAGTTGAGAGCTCATGGTAGTTACAACCAGGATGATGGCAATAGAGGTACATGGTGCATGTGAGACTCAATGATTTATCGGGTATAGAAGTATAAAGTACAGAGACTTCTAGAAGACCTCCTAGTTCTCTGGGTATAGGAATAAGGGTCACTGAAGGTTTGGAGAGAAGAAAATATGAGTTTGATTGTAGAGATGTTGATAAAAGTGTTGAGACAGTATTTGCCTACATGGAGAAAAAAAAAAAACTTGCTTAGAAAGGAAATCTAAACTAAAGATATATGCCATGCCATTGTTAGGTATAATTTGAAAAGGAGGTGTGTGGGAACAGAGATTGAGAAATTCAGCAAAGATGTGGCATTCCATTTATGAAAAAAGATGTAATTAAGTACAAAATTACCTAGAATATTAAGAAAAAAAACAGATGTTGGTGTTTGGGGAGCAAAATTTTAATATTGATAGCTAATGAAATTGGAAAGAATCTGAACAAAGGACGTTGGAAAGGTTTTGCCTGACTGATATGGCATACTCACATTTTCTTGCTCTTTTCATGCACATTCCTGTTTTGTGCTGCATTTAAGGCTTACGGTTAAGGAAATTAAATAGTCTGAAATAACATAACATCTAAGACTATTTATATTTAGCATCCATGAGTCTTCAAAATCAATACAGTATACATATATCCTGAAGGGATTTCAGGAATTCAAATCTGTGCCCTGTGGAACATCATTTGAGATCCATTTGCTTATTAACACATTGAATGAGTAATAGGAATGGGATATCAGTAGTCTCTAAGTAACTTCATGGTAAGACCTTGATGTTGAAGCTCCCACATACTTGTGTCATAGGGCATGGAGCCGTCAAGTCAGTTCTTACTTTGAAGCATCCTCCCTATTGGGTAGGTTTCATGATGGGATGTGGTATGCAGAGTAGGATGAGAGGAAGTAATCAACACTCTAACCCATCTGAGAATCCTGCCAGCTGCAAGAAAGACCAGCCATGCCAAGTATCACAGAGACCTTTCACTGGCCAGTGTGCAATGAATAAGAGACTGGGGAGTGCTCAGGGCTAAGTGGGACACCTATATCCTACTAGCTCCCTCACCACCGCTCAAGACAGAGATAATCCATAATCAGAAAAGGAAAAAGAAAGATAAAAGCCATAGGTCGCTAAAGACTTCTATGAAACAGTGTTTCCCACACGTGGTGGAGCCATTTCTCTTCTGATCATATAGTGGTTGTGGTTGCTTATGTGTAAGTTCTGCCCATGATCAAATCAGTTGAAATCCCCGCATGCATGGAGGAGGGACCCAAGAAAGCCCACCCCAAAAGAACGAGCTTTTGACCATTGATGATTGTCAAGGGCTCTGCGCCTAGGAGAGTGGAGGTTAAAATACCCAGTGGAATTAATGATGAGAACCAGAAAATCTGTCTTCACTGGCTTGTGATTAGCTGAATGGGATCCCTGGGGTTTTGGTATAGGACCCTTAGTAACTGCTGAAAACACCTGGGTTAGCAGCAACTGGGATTCACTTACAGCCAAGAGTAAAACTTGTGGAAAGGTCCAATCTAATTCCTCTGTAGATAAGCTGAGTAGAAATGAGGAAGATATGTGATATGCACATAGTTAAAATATGGAAGTCACTGAGGTACAGTCATTGTACTGTAGACTAAAATCATGTCATTTGGCAAAGAATATCTTGACTGAATGGAAGTAAACAGGGAATGGACACAGAAGGCTTAAGTGACCGTTTGAAACTAGAAGTTTTGTTTTTTATATTTTGTCCTCCTGTTATTAGTTGGTGTGTGAGTATGTGATCTACAGAATAAACCCATTCAATCACCCTAAGTGATATGCTAGCATTTCCCTCACACATGGAGAGTTACATGTAGGTTTCAAAGCCAGAAGAAGAAGAAAGCTGGAGAAGAACCACAGGAGCGTGAGTGGTTTATCTGCAACTTGGTATATAGTGTTGTGGTATTCTGTGTGAATTTGAAGCCCTCCCTTTGTGTTGTGTGTGTGTTTGTGTGTTTGTGTTTGTGTGTGTGTGTGTGTGTGTGAATTTACACCATATACCTTGGAATAAATGGATAAATCTTCCAAAGTTCTCCCTCACCCCACTGGAAAAAACAAAAAACAAAAACAAAACAGAACAAAACAAAAAACCTGCAGCGCCCATGCTAACCACAAACTGGTGGGTCATGAAAAAGAGTACTTGAAACCAAATCGACTTTGGAGTTCCATCAAAACCCAAAACATCTAGTTAAACCCTGGGTTGTGGTGCAAATTTCAGTCATAGTTTGAGATAATTTGTATGGTTGAAGATAAGGGTAAGAATTTGAGAACCTCAGTAGGTAAAAAAACACCAGGCATTTACTTGATCCTTCATGTTTTACAAGAAGAAACTCAGGATGATGGTCCAAGAAAAATTAGATGTAATTAAAAAGAGCACAACCAAACATGTAAGAGTAACGACTAACAAAACTAGTGTATTTTAGACCTGATTCTTGTACCTTCACACACATTTCTATGTGGTATATAAAAAGCTCTCAATAAAGTTGTACTGTGCTAATGTATAGCACAGTATATGTGAGTTAATTCACACATACTTTGGGTGGGCATAGTCCTTTTTATGTATTTATGCGCAGACACTTGACAAAACATCCGTTTCAGGCATGAACACGTATCTATTTTAGAGTTCATTTGACCTCCGAGGGCCTTCACTGTACTACTAGGATGATGATACACAATTGCCATTATTTGCCTCTCATGCCTTCAATGTTTCTTGCTTTTCCTTTTTTTTTCCTGCCTTCTCTCTCCCTATGCCTGCTAGGATTGTGTCAACTTGAACCAAACTGACCCAAGCTGAGAGGAGGAAACCTTATAACCGCCATAAGATTGGTCTGTGGGCCAGCCTATAAAGCATTTTCTTAATTAGTGACTGATAGGGGAGGGCACAGGCCATTGAACAGAACAGAACAGACCAATGTCTGAATATAGAAGAAACATTTTTCCTAATATAAAACTATTTTTTTCATTTTTGGTTTTGAAATAAAAAATATATATCTTCTTTAAAGATATAATACCAGTTTTTAAAAACTTGTTTGTTCTTGTCGCTAGAAGTGCTTGCTTAAGTATGGAGGTAGTTACAAAGAATTTAGTTCCCCACTATATAGGAAAAAATCTTCCTGATGGACATTCAGGGATTCCTTCAGTCTAACCAAGAGGCTCTTCAGTTTGATCTATTTTGATAACAACAGTACAATGGTATTTGACACCTGACAGTTGCGGACATGTCCAATCTTCTGATATTGTGACGGGACCTCGTAACCTACAATATTCCCATTCAAGAAGCACACAGTTGAGCTGCAAAAAGATTGCAGTACTTTAGGCTAGTGATTCTTCTCGCTAAAACCTCACTCAAGAATAGAGTGGAAGTGTTCTCCAATTCTGAAGGACAAGAAGCCCCAAAGCACCCTATGGGGATACATCTATCTCAGGCAACCTTTGTCCAGTTGAGAGTACTGATGCTGTTGGCTGTTAAAGTTCGGCACCGAAGATCCAACAATATATATTTTGAAAGATATTTTTTGCTAATTTAATTGTGCTACAGTTTGCATAGAGCTTGGATGTCCCTTACAGAGGGACTCATGTGGGACACTGAGGCCAGTGTAGGAGGTGATAGAACTTTCAAGAGGTGAGGCCTAGTGGGAGGTCCTTATGTCATGGAAGGAGCTGGCTTCAGAAGGAATTAACCTAGATTTCTTGAAGATTCTGAACCTTTAGGAACCCTGAGCTTTTCAGAGTGAGTTTTAAGACCCAGCCCAAATTCCTTTTGGCTTTTATTTGTTAATGTGACATCTCTTCCCCAAACATACTCCCACCACTTGTCATGGGGCCCTCTGCAGATGTACACTATACCGGTTTGGACCATCACTCAACAAAGGTAGAGCTAAACAAACAACTACACTTTGTAAATGTAGTTGTTTAAATGGGTATAAATGGGTCACAAATTTTATTAGTGTCAATGAAAACAAGGGCTAGTATAAGAATTTAGCACCATAGCCCTGAATGGACTATGTGATATGTACAGATGTGTTTATGAGAGGGTTGGGGAGAAATTACCTGAGGGGACGCTAACTGGGCTCCATAGGAAAAAAAAAGAAAAAGAAAAACCTGAATGGACACCTGCATATACGTGCATATGTGAAGAAGAAAAGAGGGTGGGTGGCATGGGCAGAGTGAAAGTTCCCTGTGGCCATCCCAGAGCTCTCCCTTTAAACCAAGGGAGCTTTGTTTCTTCCTAAAATGAGCAGAGATGCTATGATCCCAAATGTGTTCACAGAATACTTGGCAGTAATTAAATGTGTGTGAATGCACAGCAACCAAAAATTCATTTGAAATAGAAATGTACTTAGGCTGAAGTGATTCTAACAGTCCCTGGCCATGATGCCTTGCAAGACTTCCCATCAGCCTTCGTTCTGAACCTGTATGTGCACTTTGTGCTGCACATGCTATCTTCATACATACAGTTGCCAAAATATTTCCTAAACACATTGTCTCAGGTCTGAAATATTATGTTATAAACTACAGAGTTTTAACTGAGTATGTCTGTGTGTGTGTGTGTGTGTGCCTGTCTTTGTTGGAACATAATGGTTTACTTACAGAAAACAATGGCTGTGCAGCTGCTCTGCCATAATTCTTCAGTATGTGTCAAACTAGTATTTCTTTGTGTCCACTGTGTTAGGATGCTTGATTAGCAAACTGGTCATTTAAACTGCTGACTTGGGTTTCAAAACATAAAAAAAACTAATTAAATAAAATTTGAGCTGTGATTAGAGAAGAATCTCCATCAAATTTTGAAATGGCTCTGGTATATACTTCTGCCATTTTGCATTATTTATGTGAAGCAGTGTTCTGTGCATTGAAGGTTATAAATTTTTGCCAGATCTGAAAAATGCACAAGTTGTTCTACATCTGACTGATCCAAATATTCATCCAGCTTATTAGCATTTTATGTCTCTTCTCTCCTTCTCTGCCTCTCGACCTTCCCCCTCCCTCATCCTTCAAGACAGGGTTTTTCTATATAATGCTGGATGTCTTAAAGCTCACTCTGTAGATCAAGCTGGCCTTGAACTCAGAGATCCACCAGCCTCTGTCCCCTAAGTGCTGGGATAAAAGGTGTATACCGCCGTGCCTGGTAGCATTCATCTTTTATGTAAAACTAAACAAGCATATCCATCTCGTTGCATGAAAATGTGCTTTCGTGTTAAATAAGTAGTAACAGAGGGGTCTTTAAATTTCTTTCTTATTTATTACCGCTAAATTGATTTTGTATCTATTTTATAAATCTATACATTCAGGGTAACAAAATATCTTGGACAAAAATGGGTTGTGGGTAAAAGTTTTAAGAAGGCCCTTGGCATAATGCTTCATATGAAGGATTTTTACATTTGGTAATTCACAGTGATTCCCTGATTTAGGAAGGGACTGTGACATGGACAGGAGCCATTTGACTGGAAGGCATTATTTTAAAGGCTTAGAGGAACTTGCGTGGCTTGTAGATGCTTATTCATTCACACACATACACACATGATCACATGCACACACGCAGAGTCACGCACATGCATGCAGGCACACACATAGACACACACACAGACATGGATACGGAAACACATGCAGACACAGACACAGACACACACACAGAGAAACATACAAACACACACAAGTGTTAAGTCAAGTCCTCTGCAAAGATGTGTAGAAAACAGTACTTTGCTGAAGAAACAACATCAAAGTTATGTGTGTGTGTATATATATATATATATAATATTTATATATTATATATTTTATATATGTATATATATAGTTATGTAACTATACATAACATTCTGGTGAGGTGCAGAATGAACATTGGTTAGTAAATAGAAGATAGCTTTCATGTGTTCCTAAGAAATGAAGAGATGATGGAATTAGAAATCTGTATCTAACTTTGTACACTCACAACCCTTGCCCTGTCAATATTTACAGGCTTAATATTCTTGTGCTATATTACTTTGATCTCTCATGCCAGTAAGATGGGTACTCTCTTTTTTGTTGTTGTTGTTGTTTAACACATTTTATAGGATGGCTTTAACAGACATTACGATAACTGTTCTGGGACTGACTCTTTAAATAGTTGAGAAATAAATACAAAGATTGTTTTTGAAACATCTTAATTATGTGTGTATATGTGCATGTGTGTGCATATGAATGTCAATGCAAGTGCAGTAGAAGTTGGAGTAATAAACAGTTATGAACTGTTTGATGTGGAAGCTTAGAATCAAACTTGGGTCCTCTGTAGGAGCAGTACCCACTCTTAACCTCTGAGCCGTCTCTCTACCCCTACATCATTGGTCTTTGTTCCTTTAAATATCTTTCACAAGTTTCTCCTAAGCTGGGGAAATGTGAATCTCACATACTAACTGAGACTCTGCCAAGTTTAGCTTTCATAAAAGCCTACGATAGTTGACGGAATTTACCTCACTTTTCATATTCTTCTGGTACATGACATCCTAAAGAAAGATCTGCCTTTGTGTGTCAGCTTCCCTCTTTGGCTGACCTGCCATCATTTGGAAGATCCTTTTTTTTTTTTTTTTTGAGATTAAATCATTAATACTGCCAATTGGAAACCTTCATTTCTCAATAGCCAGTTATTTAATACAGAGGAGCTCACTAGCTGCCTGCACATTCATGATGCCTGCATGTCCTCTGGGGCACCTCTTTACTTAGTCATACATATTCATTAGAATATATATTATATATGTATATATAACTATATATGTATATATAGTTTTAAGTTCCATGGACTTCCTTTTAACTCAGCACATGGCCGTATATGTAACTCTGGAACGCGTGTCAAAGATGCAGTTTAGTCTCATCAAACACATACTTTTGAGCTATAAAATTATGTCCGAGTGAAGTAAAAATGATACCAATGTTCTGCAAGAAGAAATGAGTTTATACTTCATGGAATGTGTAGGCCTTTCACTTGTATCAAAAATAAAAAAAGATCCTCTCCATGAAGAAACAAAATGACAACGTTTGGAGCTTACATTTATAAGGAGTGTTAGGAAGACAAAAGCAAAATAAGGCTGGAACTATTTTTGCATCAAAATATCATGTTCAACAAAAGCATAAAACTCTTTTATTTTTGTTCCATGTTTTAATAGCTCAATTGCACTCTTCTTTTCTCCAAGTATAACAAAAGCAGCATTAGATTATTGTAATATTTAGATATTTTTAAAAACATGTAAGACCAAATTGGTTCCAACTTTAACTTGATTGAGATCTGAAGAAGAACTGTTACTTTAAAACAAAATTATGGCTTTCTAGAAAGTAATATGAATAGCCAAATTAACAAAAAAAAAAAGAGAGAAAACTATTTCATGCTTGAGTGAATGACCATCTTCCAGAGCACTAATAGCCAATAGCATTACTGGAGGTTTTAGGCGTGATCTGGATTTTATTATACATATTTATACTTTAAAACAGCTCATGTAACTGTTTTACCACAGTTAAGTTTTACCACAAGAGATTCTAAGAAATTAAAATATAGAGAATTCTTCTGTATTAAGATCATTATTATCTAAGGGATGACTTGAACAGATTTTGAAAAACAAAACAAAACAACAAAACACTTTGCTTTTGTTTTTGCAGAGAGCACAGTCAGATGAACTGGAAAAAATTGAAAAGCACAGTCGATCCTCCAAAGACAAGGAAAATGCCAAGTCTCTTGACAAACCTGAACAGTAAGTGCGTCAAGAGAGGATGATTAAGCCTATGGGTGGGCACCTCCCCATGGAAAGCAACTGCCCCGGAGGGCATGTTTGTAACAAAGGAGGCACCTCTGTTTGGGTGGCTTACACTTTTCCTCCATCCTTGCCCTTGTCTTCCTAGGTTCCTGTATGAGCTGTCACTAATTCCCAACTTCTCAGAGCGAGTCTTCTGCATCCTGTTTCAGTCAACGTTTTCAGAGAGCATTTGCTCCATCCGGCGCAAGCTGGAATTGCTACAGAAATTGTGTGAGGTGGGTTCCAGATCAGAGAACTGAACGTGAATTATGATATTTAATTGTATTCAGCCATGTTCTTATTTATTTGTATGATTTTTGTTTACTTGTATTTGTAAATTCAATGGATAGCAATTCCATATGAGGGAATGTTTTGAGACTAGGTTTCAGGAATAAAGTATGTGTTTAGACAAAATTGCAGGGCAGTGTGACCACATTGAGAGTCTGGCCAGTTGTATTAGTCTCCTGGGATTTCAGCTTCTAATGCTTAACCAACACCACTTAACCTATACCCACTTTCCACATTCTCTCAGATATCAGACTTCCAAATGGATGTGATCTGAAGGCATGCCATTTATTTCCTCTTGGGTTGTTTATTTGAAATGGCTCCTCAGTAAAGTGTTAATATTGATTGCACACAAGTGATTTTTGGAATAGTCATTTGACTCAGTGGAAGATAAATACTCTTCAGGGTGCAACAAATAAATTTTGGCTGGAAGGACCAATATTAGTACTTCAAATAGTTTATCAAAAGTCAGCATAAGCATTTGTTCTGATTGGGATAAATGATCTTGCAGAATAGAAAGCTATTACCAGAAACAACTTTTAGAGGAAAGTGGCCCTCCAAAAACCCTGAAGTTAGACAGGGTTCTGGCATGGTGAGCATGAAGTTTAGAAAGCAAGCCTGACCCTGGAATTCAATCTGTCTTTTGAGATTCTACAGTTTATGCCAGAAATCTGTATTGTTCCTAACATAGAACCACTTAAAGATAATAGAGCTGATATTATTTTGTAGAAATTCTCATTGTATATGGACCACAATGGCACCTCTTGGCTTCTACAATCATACCCATGCCTGGTGGTGACATGCCACTATAGACCTAACTTTAAGACACTGTTTTGAAAGTGTTATAATAATGTGGAAGGTGAGAGTTTGGCTATCACTCAAAACTATCAGTTTAATGTGATCAGCTTAGTATCGATTTTGGGTGATCCAAAAAAAAAAAAACAAAACAGTGCATAAGAGGAAATTCTTTGTTATCCTGTCTTACAGACATTAAAAAATGGACCAGGAGTCATGCAGGTCCTGGGTTTGGTTCTAGCTTTTGGTAACTACATGAATGCCGGAAACAAGACTAGAGGACAGGCAGATGGCTTTGGGCTCGACATTCTGCCCAAGCTGAAGGATGTCAAAAGCAGTGTAAGTATTTGGTTGTTAATGGTTACACCAAATTGAGAATATCTTGTTTTTAAAAAGGTTTGCCTTATAACAAGGTATAACGATTATCCCTGTCTGTTCTGAGATCAAAACTTTCACATTCTCTCTCTCTCTCTCTCTCTCTCTCTCTCTCTCTCTCTCTCTCTCGCATGCACGCACGCACACTCGCACGCGCACGCACACACACACACACACACACACACGCACACACGCACACACTCTTAGGTAACATTTGAAGAAGTGTCCTATATAGCCCGGAATAGCCTCAGACTTGCTATCTGAGTGAGGAACTCTGGATTCCCCTGCCTGCTCTCTAAAGTTTTGGGACTAAAGTATGAGCTGCCACTTCCGGCAAAAGTTTCTTTATATTCTGAGCTTGGTCAGAGTAGACCATCTTGGTATCTGTATTTTAAGAGAGTAATAATTTCCCTAATGGTATTGTGAATCCTATATGGAATGAGTAATTAGGTAATATAATGTTTTTTAAATAAATATTTCTTCCTCTATGAAGCCTGCTACAGGCTGGGAGATGGGTATGAAACTGAGGACTAACCACTTTCAGTGAATAAGAGATTCTGCCTGTTGTCTTCTCTTCTCTAGGTAGTACAGAGTAGAAAGAAAAACAAACAAAAAGGAATGAAAGTAGCTCATAAATGAAATATAAAGGACAATCCCACTTTCCTTAACACTGTTCTATTCTTCCTGTCAGCATGAATGAACGTGTCTAAGTCTGCTTGCAGATCTGGTTACATTTAACCCTACCTCTCTGAGGTGTTTGCTATTGTTTAGAACTAATACTGAGGGGATCGTTAGAGTGGCAATAGAAAGGGCAGGTTAGGGCTGACAATTAGACTCAAAGATCAAAATCTGAGATGGTAAGGTTAAGGAAGTAAGAGCTGTGCTTCCCTGAGAGAGAATTGCTACACAGAAAGACTATCACAGTGGGAGAAAATATGAAAGTGCTTTTAAGTACCAAGTCAGAATAAATGATTGTAAAAACGTGAAATTGACATCCTGAGAGAATTCAGCCATCGTCCTCAAGAGAGAGAGGCGGCAGTCAGTGTCCTCATGGCAAAGCTGCTTCTTCTGGTCTCTTTAATCAGTCAAGCTTGCGACTATTTGCCACTATTTCTAGACTATTTCTCTACGTTTTCTGTAATCACTCAACATCATTCTCCACAATGCCACATACTGCATTTCTGAAATTGAAAACCACTCATTTTGTCAGTTCATTTTGTGGCTTTGGGTTTGTTTGTTTGCTTGCTTGCTTCTTAGACACGGCCTCAGTAGCATAGGCTGACCTCCAGGCAGTCCTTCTTCAGCTTTCCTAGCACTAGGATTAGAGTCTCAGCTGGTTTTCTCTTGGTGCACAAACATCAGTTAATTTTTGTGGCTTTCATGGGTATTCAAATAAGCATGTTTGTATTTGTATTATAAACATTTCGTAGAAACAAATTTCTAATTTACAGATGTAACAAATCATATGTGCTAAAAACATCAGATCAGTTTTCTAAATGGATGTTTGTTGAAACAATCTTTGCAAACAACATTTGCATATAAGGAGGTCAATACAATATTAAGCTTATTAAAATTGATCTAAAATATATTCAGACAAACCAAATATCCTGAGAATTATTTATAAAGATGGATTGTGTTTATGTTTTTGCTTTATATTGCTTACTCCTTCCTCTATTAAATTATATTTTATTAGTTTAAATAATCACAAAATAACCCATAATAAAAAATACTGAGATAAGAAAAAATACTTAATATTTAAAATTCTCTTGTTTTCTCATCTATGCAAGATCTTTTGAATTCTGACTTTCTTTAGAAAGCAAATGTGTTTTTCACCCTCAATAACATTTATAGACTTTTAATAACATTTAAAGACTACGGTTTCAGATCAATGAGCTTATTCTCTCATTATGCCTATAGGCAAGCTTTTAAAAGATGTTTTGCTAACTGAGTCATACACTACTGTTTCATTGATTGACAATTTAGGAAAATAGACTTCAAGTTGTTTGGCCATAAGCAAATCCTGTCTGATAAGGAAGTTTTTAAAGACCATATTACTATATCCCATAAGACATGATTACGAAGAGGTGTTATTCTTTTTTAAATACAGGAATACTCTTGCCTAGATCCTATAACAGAAGCTCTGAGGACAGTTAAATTTAACAAGATTTATTTGTACAAGAGAAAGTTCTAGGGCCAGGTAACATTAAAGACCAAAGATGGTTCCAAATGTCCTGTTCCGCTAAGTTGAGAGACAGAAGAAAGGGTGTGAAGTTCAGAAATGCTGAATCAAAGCACTTGGCATTTTCTTACATGGCCATGATTTGAAAGCTTTTGCCTTCTGATTTGTTGGAAGTCTATCTGCTGTGATTAGCTGAGGCTCAGTTGCTCAGTTGAGTCTATATACGTCTAGAGTAGCAGCAAGCTGGGCTGCAGTTCACTGTGTAAGCAGGCCATTTTAGACCAACTGCATCGCCAAAGTTTGGGGACCAAATTAGGTTAGACCAGTTGCAATTTAACAGAGGAAACATTTGATATTTTTCTCAAACTTATCTGTTGAAGAATTGAAGCAAGGCAAAAAACTTAATTAAAAAGTAATGCCTCTAAATGTGCCAGAAAGACTATTATATAAAATAATTTTACATTCTCAAATGTTATAAACATTGTTTTAATAATAGTTGTATAACTATTAATTCTTCAACTCCTGTTGTTATTCTAGCTAATTGTAATATACACTGGCATTTTAAAAGTCTCCACTTAACCGAAATATTTTTCTATTTCTTTGGTCTAAATTCTAACTACTTTCTATCAAATCCAAGACCTATTCATTATGGCAATGCTTGCTAGACCATTTATATGGAATTGCAAGCAATGTATATTCATTTTGTTATGGTGATATTCGAAGCCTAAGTGCTATGGGTAGAGAAATTATCCATTGGCTAAAACCACTTGGTGTTTTTCAGAGGATCCAAGTTCTGTTCACAGCATCCACAGAGGCTCACAACTATCTCCGTACCTCCTGTTCTTGGGTCCCTAGTGCCCTCTTCTGGTTTCCATGGGTATGGGTACCAGTCTTACAGGTAGTGCACATACATACATGTAGGCAAAACACATATATAAAATTAGAAGGAAAAATTGCTAAGCAAATTCTAAATAATTTTGTATCCAGCCACTTTGCTGGAGGTGTTTATCAGCTGAAGGAGTTCTCTGGTAGAATTTTGGGGGGGTCACTCATGTATACTGTCATATCAGTCAGCCCTGATGAGATCTGATAGGCTAAGGTCAGATAGAAGGGGAGGAGGTCCTCCCCCGACAGTGGGCTAGGTAAAGGGCATAAGGGGAAAAGAGGAAGGGTGGGCGGGACTGGTAAGATACAAGGGAGAGGATTACAGCCAGAATATAATGTGAATAAATTGTAATAAACAAACAAAGAAAACTTAAAATAAATACATTAAACAGAAGATGTAATTATTAAATTTCCAATGGATGAGAATAAAAACAGCAAATCATTTACATTTGAGCTTGGGGGAAAAATATGTCATCCAGACCTTTAGATACAATGACTGAGGGGGATTAGACTGTAAAGCACTCAGAATCCTCCCAAGTGGGTATGTTTGTTTCCTGCAATTTACTTTCTAATGTATACTTAATAACACATAACAATTTTTAAGTATGTGTTACTTACTTTGGTCTTTCCGCCTAGGACAACAGCAGAAGCCTTTTGTCATACATTGTTTCATATTATCTTCGAAATTTTGATGAGGTAAGACCAATTTTTACATCCCATCCTATTTTGATTCCCCTCTCCCTGCATGAATGAGCATGTGTGGTGCACACATCTGAGTGCATGCACAAGCTGTAGATGCAGAGAGCATACAAGCGGCACCTTCCTTTGCAGTCTCCATCCTTCGTTTGTTTTCTGAGACTAGTCTTCTCTGTGTAACTGTCCTGGACTTGCTTTGTAGATCAGGCTGGTCTTGAACTCAGAGAGATCCACCTGTTTCTGCCTCCCATGTGCTGGGGATTAAAGGCATGCACCACCATTCCTGGCTTTGATCTCCATCTTATTCCCTTGAGACAGAGTTTCTCACCCTGCAGGAAGCCTTCCATTTTGCCCAGGTTCATTAGCTGGTCAGTGAGACCTCAGGTCATTTTATTTCTACTTCCACCCCCATAAGGCTGAGGTTACAGGGGCATGCAGCCATGACTGATGTTTTGCAGGAGTGGCATCAATTTGAACACACATTGTACATAGTGGCAGAGCAAGCATTCACCCAATGAGCCATCTTAGCGGCCCATTATTCTTCTCTGTTAGGTGATTCTGTAGTGATTTTCCTGGTTTTGTTTTTGTTTTGTTCTGTTTTTTTTTGTTGGAGTTGCTGCCATTTCTTCTCTTGCTTGATTTTCATTTCTCACACTGATCTGTTTTAAAATCACACCCACTAACTAGGATGCTGGCAAGGAGCAGTGTGTCTTCCCTCTGGCAGAACCCCAGGAGCTGTTTCAAGCCTCACAGATGAAGTTTGAAGACTTTCAGAAAGATCTCAGAAAACTAAAGAAAGACCTGAAAGGTAACATATGACCTTGGACCTACGTATTTTTCAGTATATATTCTTAATGAGAGATTATTGATTTTTAGGGATTGTTAAAGGACCTCAGTTAGGCAGAGGTGATGTTGAGCTGATCATTAGTGCACAGAAAAAGAAATATCTGACAATATTTTTCATTCTTCATTGCTTTAAAATGTGTGTGTTGGAAATTTAGTTATTCAGTCATATCTTAGCTTTTTGAATATCAGTCCATTTTATTGGGAACAGGTTTAAATCTTATTTTTATTTTGTAGCCAAGAATCTTTGGATATTTTCCACATTATGGCTGGACACAAATCCTGTCATTGTTAAAAGATTAATATTATTGCCTGTTCTCTATACTCGTCCAAGAATTTTGTGATTTCTGAACACTTGTAGAAATAAAGCATATTCTTGCCTATAGGTGGTTAAATGGCACATATGTGTTTACTGTCGTATAGTGAATCATAAAGCCTTATATCAAGTAGTTTTGATTAGTGTAACCGAAAATCTTCAAATTCTTTTATTACTAGCATTTACACACTAGTAAATAGTTTTCCAAAATTTACTTTCGTAAACAACATACCCTTTTCTCCCTTTTTTGTGCCATTTATTGTTGTTATAGCGTTGAGAATCTGTTTTGATCTCTTTGAGTTATCTTAAGTTTAGGCAGAGAGCAAATAAAATGGCATGGCATTTTCATTTGATATTGTGTTGTCGAATGAAAACATTGGCTAGTCACCTCTGCACAGAAGTTAGAAAAGTTTTGAAGAGACCCAGGGGTGAAGTAGAAGATACATTTACCCAAAGGAACTGACCTTTCACCAGACTTTTAGCAGTTATATTCTGGTCACAGATATATTGATAAGAGTTTCAGTCAGCATAACTGTTTTCTTGGAGTTCTTGTATATTTACATGGTACATATTGTAAGTTAGTTAGATGTAGTCAGTACCCCAAAAGACAGTAACTGCTGTTAGCAAGGCTACCACTGTGTCTCCCTTTGATTATCTAAGGCCTTATCTAAGTATAACAATTGTGTAAGAACTAGTTCATTCTTGTGGAAAATCATAGAACAGTATGTTTAAGTTGTTGGTGGGGAGATGTGATGAGGGACTCTGGAGAGAGTTGCAGGGGCTGGGGGATGTGAGAATTGGATATACAAACTTTACAAAGAATGCATTTCTAAAAAGAGGGTTTAAAAACACTAATTCTTAAAGTATTATGAAAATTTTCCTATTAGAGAATGTATGACAATTCAAAAATTATGACTTTGTTTAATGAGAATTTATCCACACAGTGAT
The DNA here is from genome assembly GCA_028658305.1 of Pachyuromys duprasi. Classification (NCBI taxonomy): domain Eukaryota; kingdom Metazoa; phylum Chordata; class Mammalia; order Rodentia; family Muridae; genus Pachyuromys; species Pachyuromys duprasi. The sequence goes on along the minus strand of CM053759.1, from coordinate 18,059,864 downwards.
GTGCTGCCAGGGGCATTTCTGGAGAGGCTTGGGAAATACTTCTTACTTCCATCAGCACTTCATTCTTGAAATTAGGATTTCATCATTTACAGATGCTTCAATAAGCAAGGGGAATGGTATTATTATAAATATATGTGTGACACACATTATAAATATATTTACATTCAAGCGCACAGACACTTGCAGGTGAGCACTCAGATGCATGCATATATAAAAATAATCCATGTACATATACAAACACGTGTATATACATGCACATAAACAGACTAGTGCCCCCACACATACATATGCACATACACAGAGAGGTTCACATGTGCACTTGCACACATAATTGCAAGCAAGTGACACATAAACACACAGACGTAATATAGGTATTAAATGTATATGTAGCCATGAAATATAGTAAATTCTCATAAGCCTATGAGCCTAATAGCACAAACTGTAGGTCATGGATTTGAATGATGAAGTAGCCAATACCTCTCTCCACTGTATTCTCTTGGGTGTTTCTTTTCTAGAGCAGTGTAACAGCTACAGAAAACCATATTTTGGAGGATAATCTTAGCAATCCATAAAAACAACAAGAAGTTAAGCAAGTGTTTAGAGCCAGGAAGATTGATGGTTTACATGCAGGAAAGATAAATGGTATTAAGAGACCCTCACCACTGATCAGCAACTATAGCATTTTCCTAGCAACTCCTTTTTCTTGGGCTGTAGCTGATTAATGTCATAGAAGGGGAACCTATGTGAAGGAGCTTCCCAAGACTCCCCTAGCTCATGGCAGCCAGAAAGCATAGAAGATAGCAGATGAGTCTGGGGACAAGATACACACTCCAAAGCATGCACCCGGTGACCTGCTTTCTCCAAGGATAGTTCACCTGTCAGTAGCCCAGTCAGCTATGAGCTCATCAGTATATGAAAAACATTGCTGAGGGCAGAGCCCACATGATATTGCTGGCTGGAAGCCAAACCTCTAATACATGCATCTCTGGGGGTGGTGGGCATATTATGTCCAAGCCATAAGAGGGGGGTTCATGACCAAGTTAAAAAACAAAACTGCAAGTTTAAGTTAATTGTAAAAGGAATTCACATTATTTTACAGCAGAGGGATTTGCAGTAGTTCTTTGGTTTACTTTATGACAGAGCACTGCTTTTCACAGAATGAGTGGTGGCTTCTGTGGTCAGTGGAACACATCTGAGCACATTTTGAGAAATACAGGCTTGGTACTGTGTTAGGAATACAAGTCCGACTCGCCTCTGAGATTACAAGGAAAGCAGTTCATGAAACAATATCACTATTTTCTGTTTTGTAAAATAAGTGTCATCAAATTCTGAGGATTAAAAAATACTTTGGGCAGAGGGCATGGAATTTTATGAAAGAGGGGGGAGATAGAAAGACCTGGAGGGGAGAGGAGCTCCAAAAAGAAACCAACAGAGCCAAAACAAACAAACAAACAAAAAACTTGACCCTGGGAGTCCTGCAGAGAATAATACCCCAACCAAGGACCATGCATGGAAAGGAACTAAAACCCCTGCTCAGATGTAACCCATAGACTCAGTCTCCAAGTGGATTCTCTAGTAAGGGAAGCAGGGGCTGTCTCTGGCAAGAACTCAGTGGCTGGCTCTCTGATCACCTCCCCCCTCCAGGGGGAAGAGAGGCTACAGCCTTGTCAGGAAGACAATGCAGCCAGTCCTGATGAGACCTGATAGGCTAGGATCAAATAGAAGGGGAGGAGGACCTCACCTATCAGTGGACTAGGGGAGGGGCATAGGAGGAGAAGAGGGAGGGAGGGTGGGATTGGAAGGAGATGAGGTGGGGGCAGGGGGCATAGCCAGGATATAAAGTGAATAAATTATAATAAATAATGAATAAATAGATAAATTTTTAAAAATCTCTTATTTTTAAAACAGATTATTTCATAGAAAATATGAGTTAGGCACAAGGAAGGGAATCTTTGAATCAAAATTTAAGTTCAATTTTGGAAGAATAAGGAACCATCAGAAATACAGCTTTTCACATCAGGTACACATGAAGTTACTTCTCTTTTTTAGGAATGGTTTGGGTGTCAGTAGACATACGTTTATGTAGCCAAATGGTTATCAAATGGGGGGGTTATTTTAGATAACATTATAATACTGAAAACAGTATCTACTTTCATCTATCTAACCTTCAAAATTATTTCTTTTTAAAATTTATTTTAGTTTATTATTTATTATTTTATGTGTGTATATATTTTGCCTGCATGCATTTTTGTGTACCACACAAATGCCCAGTGCCCATTAATGTCAGGGGCAGGTATCAGATCCCTGGAACTCCCTGGAGCTTTTAACCACCCTGTGGGTGCTGGGAATCAAGCCCAAGGTGTCTGGAAGAGCAGCCTGTGTACTTAACTGCTGAGCCAGCTCACTAGCCTCCCTGGCCCCCATGATTTATTTTACATGATCAAATTTGAAGATTCCTTTAAGACATTTCAAATAGCTTACTCTACACTGTTTTTAAAAGGCAATTGTTTTAATCAGATATAGAAAAAGGGTTAAGCAAGTAAACAAGCCATCATGGTACTCTGTGGTAACATTCAGTAGCTATTGCTCTTCATGAGGTAAAATTAAATAAATAACATGATTATTTCCTAATGACAAATGTGTTGCATCCACAAAGTCACTCATCTAAACATCTATCTCTTATGTTTCTGCATACTGACTTGCTTTTTATTTCTAAAGAAACTGAGAAACGGTAAGTTAGGGCTCGGACATTTTTTGTAAAACACACGAATCTCATCCTAGCATCCTTTAAAGACATCCACCACATTGGGTTCTTTCTGCTTATCTGGAGATTCCTCTACCTGCTCCTCCGGATTAGAGTCAGGCTTCCTATTCAGTGAAATACCTTTTGTTCAGCAATTTTGATGCCTTCTGTCAGTATCTTCTTTTGATACAGTTGTGCCAAATGATGGCACGTGGTACAGTGTCTTTGTTAGGTAGGAATTGTAGCTATGGTTGGATGCAAATGTTAGGTGATGCAATCTGTAGAGAAACTGTGGGAAAATCTCAATAAGCCCAAGGAGGAAGGAGTCTCTGAGTCAGCAATCTCGTATGAGCAAACTGTGTTCATATCCTAAAAGAGCAACAAAGCCCTGCAGGTGCTTTTCAAAAAGACAGAAGAAAAACAAACAAACAAACAAACAAAAACATCATCTTCTTTCAAAGAACATTCACTGAACAAGAAAACTTAAACTGTGTTTGCTTTATTACTAATACATAATTTATCAGTCTTAAGAAAAACCAAGGCATAAGAAAAATAAAAATCCTGTGATTTCAGCTTATAAAGTTCAAATATATAAGCAACCATATAATTCTTTAGGGCTAGGAGGCAAGGAGCATATATGCAAAAGAATTCTCTGGGCCTAAGGTAATGGGTCATTAGGGGATACACTGGCCTCTTTCAAAGTATTAGTTATGTTTCATTTAAGTTATAAATTGAATATATGTGTATTTGTTTAATTATTCTTTTTCATTTTTTCACACTTTTTATTATTATCATTTATTACAATTTATTCGATTTGTATCCTGGCTGTAGCCCCCTCTCTCATCTCTTTCCAGTCACACCCTCCCTCCTTCTTCTCCCCCTATGCTGCTTCCCTAGTCCACTGGTAGGGGAGGTCCTTCTCCCCTTCTATCTGACTCTAACCTATCAGGTCTCATCAGGACTGGCTACATTGTGTTCCTCTTACTCTACATATGTGTTCCTTTATGTGTACAACTGGATTAATATTATTTGAGAAGAAAGAAAACTCGGCAACCATCCAGGGATATGTTTGATTTAGAATTGAAACTGAGTAATCTGGGCTCTGCCAATTTAAAATGTGTGATTGTTCAGCCTTCTCTGTTCTTTATGAAGAACTTACATAACTTGCCAAATTCAAAAGTAAACATAACCAAGAAACATAAGAAATGTAATTAAAAGAATAAACTATGTTTAAGAAGAAGAATATAATACCCTTCTTGGAGGAAAAACAGATTAATATGAAAGAGCAGCAATTTTCTGTTAAACAATTCAAACATATATTATTCATGAGGAAATAGTAAAAATAAAATTAACTACCAGTGTCAGAAAGCTGTTGAGGTCTTACAGAAACATAATCCATTATTTTTGGTTATTGCTTTTACTATTTCAGAGTAAACTAAGAAAAACCAAAACCATACTACTTTAATAGAAGTAATTTAATATGGAGATGTTAACACATATTGGAAGGTCAAAACAGTACAAAAAATAATGAAGTAACTTAGGAAGCAGCCATCATCTGTGGCAGTTGGAAACGCCAGAAGAACTGAAGTTTTTGTAGAGCAGACACCTTCAGAGAGAGAGCCCCATAGGACTGGGCCCATGCCTGAGAGTGTACTTCTCCTGTCCTAAGTACTTGGGGGGTGGGGCAGACCCTGGGGAGATGGGCCTGGGATCATCAGGAAAATGAAGCTCATACATATGACTGACACTCAGAGAGCTGAGTTTGAGACCATGGCTGACAGGCCACTTTTGAGGGGCGAGTGGATGAAGTGCTGCTAGTTTGGATGTGTGGAAATACACTAGATGCTGGAAGCGCTTGCTGACTGTGGAGATGAGCAACTGTGGGAGGCCAGTTTTCAACTGTCTCCATACTCCTCCGTCCATTTCCCCCTTTCACTATAGAAACTTATCACCAAGATACTTGCTACAGAGGAAAGGTATTTTCGTGAGTTTAACAGCATTGTCCAAGGGCCAGATAAGGAAAGGCAGTTTGGAAGCACACACGAATAACTCACACACACACAAATAACAACAACAACAACAAAAACCAAATCAATAATCTTTATTTAGTTGTTTGTTTTCATTATTCTAATATGATCTTATCTGACTTCATAGCTCTCTAGTTCAAATCAAATAGAGGAATCCATAACTTTTGGGAGGAGGTCAGCCACACTGTACCTTTCTTTGAAGATGTTTGCTTATTTGTTAGAGTCTCTCTCTCTCTCTCTCCCTTTCTCTCTCTCTCTCTCTCTCTCTCTCTCTCTCTCTCTGTGTTTCTATGTGTCTCTGTATGGCTGGGTTTTCTGTGTACATGTATGTCAGCAGTCACAGGCCTGGGTTTGCATGAGCTGTCACATGTATGGAAAGCAAAGGACAACTTGCAGGCTTTGGTTTTCTCCATCCACGTTGTCTGTTTGGGGTATTGAACTTAGGTCACTGGGTTTGGTGGCAAGCATCTTTCCACACTATCTGTCACATCAGCCCCTCTATTCTTCTCTAATGGTGAAAGACTTTCCTTTATATGGACTCCCACCTTGAAAGCCATCTAGACAGCCTCACCAGAAAAGCTATCCATTTCTAAAATACAGAGAAAGAAGTAATGAGAGCAGTACTTATGTGAGATGCTAGGTTGTGTCCAGGGCAGTAGAAGGGTCTGTGATTAGTCAATTCTCACATCTGGTTTGCTACTAATAACCGATGACAGGTTGTGAACTTGATGGTCCTCGTACCTCTTTGGCCTTTCATAGTTTTTTACCACTGTACTATGCTGAGTCCATTTTCAGTATCACACAATGAGCAACTTAGAACAAGCAAAGATGGGAACCTGAGTTTGATCCTCAGAACCCCCAAAAATAACCAGGACTGCTGGCCTGTGCATATAGTCCCGGCACTGGATAGACAGGCACAGGTGGATTTCTGAGGCTCTTTGGCCAACCAGACTAGCCAAACTAGTGAGTGAATTTGCCAAGAACACCTAAAATATGTCGGTGTTCTAAGCAGATATATAGAAATAGTTTGTCTATGATTTTATACATTAAAATGGAAGACATATCATCTCCAGAGAAAGATATTTTCTAGTCTGGACCATGAACGGGGAGTTAACAAAAGATCCATTTAAAGCAAAGTGTTAGGGAAATTCAAAGAAGTTAGTGTCACATCTAATCACTGCAAGTAAAATAGGATTAAAGCACGCATTTAGGTAGTGCCAAAAGCACAGTGCATCTTACACATGGTACCTCGTACTGTGAAACTCCTGGGCAAAACAGTTGCTGTTCTCATGTTGTAGATGAGTAAAGCAGAGGTAGCAAGACTCAGGAATGTGTCTAGGTATCCAAATAGTAAGTAATAAAGGGCAGTTAAAACCCAGAGTCTGTCTTCCTGACCTCTGTGGCGTGCTTTTTCTCCACTCTCATTTTACAAATGTCATTCTTTATTCATATGATTTAACAGAATGTCAGAAGATGCCTAGATAAGCTAACTAAAAATCCATAAATGGCACCCAATTATTTCTCATAGAATTACATTTTTACCTGATGTGACTACATTAGAAATCAATACCAACGCCTAGCAAAATGCTTTGAACTCATAAAATAGATTCCAAGTTTGTTACAGTTACTACCAATTTGGGGGATAGCTTTTAACTTTCCCCAACTTAAAGCCTGTATGTCCTCTAGACTTTATTCTGTTTCTTTCTGTATCTTCTGCTCCCTTTAATGAGTGATTAGATGATCCCTTCTCCAGCAAAAGCACTATAAATTTCAGATAAATTGACTTTCCTCATGGGTCTCCTCTTTGACTACATGTATGTTTCTCCCCCATTCTTTTCTGTATATCTTTCTATAAATGTATTTTCAATTTATCTTCTGAACTTGAGTGACTCAAACTTGTTATTAAGAGTTTTAAGCCCCAACGTTTTGTTTTAAATGGATCTTTTCCCTATTCACGGTCTAAACTAGAAAATCTCTCTCTCTTTCTCTCTCTCTCTCTGTATTTGTGGGTGTGTGTTTGTGGGTGTGTTTGTGGGTGGGTGAAGGTAGTCTGTCTTGCATTTTGATGTATGAAATCAGAGACAAACTATTTTTATATATCTAAAAAAGGAGACACATAAGACTTTCATTTCTTGGAGAAAAGATGCCTTATGATGAATTAGTTGCATTCATAATAATATGAATTATTATACTATGATGGAACCCACTACTGAGACAGTGTTCCTAAAGCACATTCACTGTGGTTTCTAATTTAGTGGTTGGGTGTCATTAAACATCACCATTTGCGGCACTTTACCAGACTCCTTGATGTAGATGAAATAACGACTGTGGTAGGTACTTATTCCAGTTCCATCACCAAAGCACAGCATGGCTGGACAATAGTAAGAATGGGAAGGGAACAGTACCACTCTGAAGATACACAATGAACTGCTACAATCGTTAAGGCAGTCATAAACACAATGGATTACACTACAAACCAGTACTTAAGGATGCCTTGAATGATGCTAGGCACCTGGCCATTAAACAATCTTAAAATCCAGGAGAACCTGCCATTATGGCACATGCCTTTAGCAGGCACAGTTGGCAGATCTCTGTGAGTCTGAGGCCAGCCTGGTCTATAATACCCAGTACCAGATACAGTGAGACCCTCTCCCAATAAATAAATAAAGCTAAGCATCAGTGTAAGGCATCTGTATCATTGACGAACACTGTGCCTAGTCCTGAAATCATGGCATCCCCTGAGAAAATTTTACAGGCTTTGATTTTCCTTGAATAAATTCATACAGTTATTTAGAATGTGTTGGAGGGTGTTTGAAGATTTTTAGAACTACTTTTAGACTCCAGGTGAGGGAATATACCATTTTATTCAGAAAATTTAATCTTATACTATTTTTTAAATCCTAAATATGTGTGTAACTTTTTAAAATTTGGTTTTTTTTTTGGTTTGGTTCGGTTTGGTTTGGGTTTTGGTGGTACTTTGGTACCCAAGGCTTTGAACTTCCTGGAAAAATGTTCTACTATTGAGTTCTATCCTGTCCTTGATCAATCTTTTAAATCATTTAGAATGTTATGGTTAATTATTATAGCGTCACACTAATAATATAAAGAAATATTTTAAAAGATTCTTAAATGCATAGGTAAACTGTAATAAGCAGATTAGCTTGTAATAATAATGCTTTTTAAAATTATTCTAGCATAAAGTACCCTGTCTGTCATCTTAGGTAATGAGATAATAGCCTTCTGTAACCAGTTCTGAAAGTTAAGTATTTGAACTTATTTGGAAGAATAATTTTTTAAGGCTCTATGACAATTAATACTGTTCTGCCTTCTCATCTCCCCAAGGCTAAAATCAAATCATTAATTGAAGATATTCATTCAGGTCTGGTGTGGTTGTTCGTATGTGTAGTTTCCATACTGGGGAGGCAGAGGCAGGAGGATTACTACAAATTTGTAACTAATCTGAACTACATAATATGTTCCAGGCCAATGAGGGTTACACATTGTCTAAAACAAACAAAATTTAAACATTTAGAAATTAGGCTTTCTGAGACCCTGTTATATTGACTAGACTGCTCTTGTACAGGTGTTGTGCAGGCCAACATATCTGTTGAGAGTTCCTGGATGTAGCTACATCTCATGTCTGGTAGAGACTACTTAACAGTAGTCCAGCCTGACTTCTGGTTCTCACACACTTTCCACCCACTCTTCAGACATGACTGTAAATTAGGGCTTTTGTGTGGCTGTTCTAGCTCCCAAATAATGTCATGGCAACCTATTATAATTACTAAAAAGCTTCAAGCAGTATAGCCGGTACTCATTTATTCCAACCTGACTATGCTGTCCTAGCCTACTTTCCAGCCACATGCCCCTTTATCTGCAGTCCTAGTTTTGCCCTGGCTGTTCCTGCTCCATCTGTGTCCTCATTTGTGACTCCCTCATGACCATCTTCTTCTCTCTCTCTGCTCTACCCAAAAACCCCTCTCTGGAATTGGAAGTCCTGCCCTAACTCTCATGCCCTGCTATTGGCTGTTCACCTCTCTATTAATCAATCAGAGGTAATGGAAAACAACAATTCTGACACAACCTTGAAACAGGAGGTGCTTCAATAATAATGGCAATGCCCACATCAAGACGACTACTATCAGATCTCTGGGTATAGAAATCAGTATTTGAATACACAGTGCACAAAACCTTCCTCCAGCATATAACATTCCCTAAGCTTTGAGAAAAGAACCTCGGAGAAGTGGGAGAGTGGTAGCAAGGGATGGACTGAATCAAAGTAAAATGTATTCATGTTTAAAAGGAAAACAATTTAAAGATTTTTTAAAAAACATAAAAAGTCATGTATGCAGTTATAGAACACCAAGACTCTTTCAGCTAAGTAAGATAGTATTAAACTGAAAACCAACCTTTCCATGATTCTTGAGGCACACCTCATCATGGAAGATCAGTCCAGCCTGTGTCATTTACTCCACACGTACACACACACACTCATGCATGTGCACACACATACATACACACACATACACAGACATACTCTCACTCAAACACACATGAAAACATACATACATACATTGGGTCTAGGTTATCTGTTGTCCCTCTTTTGGTCATAATCTGAAGCGTTGTCTTCAATGTTTAATGAGATTTAAAGAGGAGCACTGTTTCCAAATTATGTGTTCTTCCCATACAAATGTTCTTGCATAGTATTGTCAACTGTATGAGAGCAATAACTAGCTCACACTTATATTCTTCTTACTGTATTGTGCTTTACCTGCATGAAAAGTTTAATCCCCAAAGCCCTGTGAATTAGGCACCATTAGTTTTACCATTTTTATAAGACATTATAACACAAGAGGACACATACCTAGTCAATGTTAGAAAAATCGTCAGTGAAAGATGCAGACCCATAGCCACGCACTAGGACCCTAACAATGATTATTTTCTGGCTTTTGCTGCCTCTGGGAATAACAGACAGAAATAGTGATAGGTAAACTGACACAGAGCTGTGTTCTGGGCATAGTTCTAAGTATTTTACATGAATTCACTTATTTATCCCTCACAGCAACCCTAGGGAGATAGCCACTTATTTTTCATGTACTATAGTTGATGAACCTGAACCATGGAAAGTGAACTATCCATTAGAAAGTCATATATAGTATATTCCTTTTAGCTACACCCCACAGGTTGCCTTTGTCCATGGAAGAAAAGCAAAATCAGTTATATATAAAGTAGTGGTAGGGGCGGGACAAAAGAAATTCTGTTAGAGGGATGATTTTTTAACAGCAATATATGTAGTAGCCCTCATTAATTTGTATTTTTAATGTAAAATTTTAACTTATTCATAAAAACACAAAAAATTAAACATGTTAGTGGGACACCATTTGGCTTACTTTTATCTGTCTGTCTATCTATCTATCATTTGCTTGTTTGTTTATTTGTTTTGAGGCAGGGTCTCATGTATCCCAAACTGGCCTCTTCTTACCATATAGCTGTAGAGGACCTTGCCCTCCTGATCCATTATCACTCCAATCCACATACTCGCCCACCAATGTGCATCCCTTGTTTTGTTGTAAGGGGATACTTGGCAGGAAATGTCTTGATGGAGGGCGTTTCTTGGCTCACAGTAGGTCACAATGTGTCTACAGCCAGGCAGGAAGCAAACAGGAAGTAGACCCATGCTAGAAAACCTCAGTTCTTACCACCATTTCCTCTGAAGAGCTCTTCCTCCTTAAAGCTCCAGGATGGTCTCAAAGAGCACTATCATCTGGAGGCAAGTGCTCAAACACTTGAACCCAGGGAACATGTTTCACATTCAAAGCACTGCATAGTGCCTGACAGAAGACCGCAAGTACATGATCTCCTACCATCCAAAGCTCAACAAATTCATGTTCACTTTCTTCCCTCTGAAAACCACTCTACCTATATGTCCCCTGAAACCCAAACTTTAAATGGCACTGACATCCTCTTCCTGTCTACTTTATTCCTCCGCACATACAACAGTCACTGTGTGGGCTTTTTAGAGGTCATTAATCTTGGAGATCATTTTCAAAATGACTTGGATATAACTCTTGCAGGTGGATTGCAAAGAATCTCCATAGTGCTCTAAACTCTAATGTTTGTTTCTTCTTACAATATTTGCATACTAATCCATGACCTATCTCTGCTTACTTTAACCCTTAAATATTTCTTAAATGTACACTTTCCTCTCTTTATATATGATATATATCTTTAAAAAAATGTTTGCTCTCGTCCTGGCAGAAAGGAAGTAGTGTATATCTCACTGCCTACAGGGCTCTGGAAGTAGAGTTTGTGTTTTTTCTCTATCTTCTTCCCTCTACCCCCCCTCTCTCTATATATATGCATACATATAGATAGATGATAGATAGAGACTTATGACAGATAAATAGATGATAGATGGATAGAAATGGATAGATGACAGATAGATGATTGATTGATATAGATAGATAGGTGATAGATTGTGTGTGTGTGTATCCTGAATCTGCAATGATTTATGGACTAGGCTCTTCTGTGGAGAGGGGCCACAATTTAGTTCTGAAAGATTAGAGTTTCTCATCTAATCAGCATGTTTGTCCTCCTCTGTGTACGTTGTAGATGCTAATGTGACTTTCTCAAAGCTAACAGAAAAACAGTAATTTTAGGCTGTAATTAACATTGATTGAACTCAGAGGCTTGAGTAAACTATGGCTGGAATATTCCAACTCTCTCAGAAAGTAACCAAACTTCTCATGATATAAGTCTGCCTTGGAGAAAGCTGTGTGATGGTGGAGGTTAATCTGACAGTGATGAAGTGGCGTTTCCCCTTCCTCACAGCATGCTGCTCTGTACAAGAAAGGGAGGTGTTGGAGTCCTTTTTAAAATGGAATATCTGAGGGCTTTGTTTCTCCTTCCCTCTGGCTGTAGTTTTCTTTGTTGGGAAGCCTAACGCATACTTCCCAATATCAGTCCTTTAACATCACACAAAAATCTCTTTGGCTCAGGAAAGTCTTTAAATTAAACAAAAGTTAACAGGATTGGAATGACTCAGTTATGCCAACAGCCTCCCGACAAATGCTTTTTAATATTTGGATTTGCCTGTAATTAAGTTTTCCAAGAACTCTATCTTTGTTCAGATTTTAATAATGTTTCTAAATGACCCTTCAAGTTTATATTGCAGTGTTTTGTGTTTTTTTTAATTGTATAGTCACATACCAATCTTTAAAATGATAAGTACTAGCCAGAATGATATGTTGTGAAATATGGCATATTATGACTAAGAATAGAATTGGAGCCAGAAATATCTCAATGTCTTATGTACTAACTTCATTAAACTTATTTTTATCTGTGTTATATGTTAGAGTATTCATTAAAACAGGACATGTGTGCATATTTTTAAACTCTAATCCACCATGTGTTTTAACAGCCGATCTTTCCTTCTTGGTAAACTAGACACAAATAATAGAAGGCATTTTATCTCATAGTAAAGAACTTTGAGAGCTAGAATTTGGGCTTTGGGATCCTTTGAAGTGTTGTCCCATCTACCACTGTAGAATGCCAGACTAAAGAAATTTATCACCATGGGTGTAGTAGATAGCGCTTTCTTTTGTGTAAAACTCTGGTTCCTCTGCACCTCAAGCATTGTGCACACAGATGAAGAGGACCCTTCTGGTCTTAGAGACTAGGGTCTATAATCTGAGATGAAGATACACAATTAAATTAATATGAGTGAGGCACTGGTAACACACACCATGTATTAGGGTCTATAAATCTGCATATATGGATTGTTTTCATACATATTCACCATTCAACACAGATAAGAATAAGTGCAATACAGTTAACATACAAGGCAGTGGGATGCTTCTTTAAAATTTTGGCTCCCATTCTATTTTTAGCTGTAGCATGCCATATATCATTTGCCCCTGCTAGAAATAATTGACTAAAATATTGAAAGGGGCACTAATAAATTGGGCTTTATTTTCTGTAAGTAATGGCATATGTTGCCTTCTTATTCAGGATCTAATTTATACATTATTTTAGAAAATTCCTGAAAGTATGCTATGATCAAATATTTGGCATTATTTGCAGACATTTTTTTTAAAAGACAGGAAGCTGAGTCTGGTGGCATTGGCCTTGTATCTCAGCTACTCTAGCAGCAAAAGGATCTTAAGTTTAAAGCCTACATGGGCTACAGAATGAGTTCAAGACCAACATGAGCAACTTAGTGAGAACTCCTGTCAAAACAGTCAAAAGAAGGGTGGGGACCTAGCTTGGTACCTGATTAGCCAAGCTCATACAAGACCCTGTGTTCAAGTCTCAGCACAACAGAACAAATAAAACACAAACAAAAATGTCGCTGGCTTCATTGAGCTCTCAACAATGATATAATCCAAGGCAGATGACTGCAATCTCTCTCCTTATCTGACCCATTCTCCTCACCAAGTAGGTTATGAGTAGTTGTGACAAAGAAGTACCCAAAAGTTACATACACAAACACACACACACAAACCACACAAACACCACATACACCACACACATATACCACACACATGTACATATATACATGCACACCAAACATTCATACATATATACACATATCACCTATATACACACCACACATATACATATGCACACCACACACATACCACACACATATATCATATACACACACCAGCGAGTGACTTCATAGAACAGAAACATGGTTTTATAGGAACAACCTAAGTAAGCTTGATAGACGGTAGTAACCAGCTTTTCAGAGGCCAGCATAGATCTGGCCAACACAGAGTTTTCTATTCAAGGCTGCAGTTTTCAGCTTTAGATCCCTTCCTTCCTGAGTTAGAGCACTCCTTTCGTTAGTGATAGGCACATCTTGAGAAATGTCCTTAGAGATGACTCTCAACTCCAGAAGGGTCTGTCCTGAGGAATTTGTGATACTGCGGAATGGAAAGGGAAAAGCAAACTTCAGTGTCAGTTCAGAACTTCATGTATGAAGTTCTTTCTTCCTACGACTGGCCATATTTACAACTTAATTTTCTCAGCTGTCCTAGGTGGTGGTAATGTCTCTTCCTTTGCCTTATTTTAAAGATGTGATTAAATTATCAGTAAAAATCTCCTGATGCCAAGCAAGGAAGTGCTCTGGAAATAGTGGCTACCTTGCTAGAGTCACCACCTCTGTGTTTCGTTTTTCAGAAATCTTGACTATAATCAGAGATAAGCTTGCATTAGAAGTCAGTGGTAGTTATAATAGTGGAGATGCTTTGCTAGTGCTGTACTGTCTCCTGGGCACTACTGTGCCATCTCAGAGCTCTAACCAGGGTTGACCCTGGAACTGCGCTATGATACAGGCTCTGGTATCCTTACCATTCTCACATGAAGAAACCGAGATCCTGAGATCTAAGTCACTTGTCGAACCTACCAGTTTATAAGTGGGAATGTAATTTTATGGTTCACTGAAAGGGTATATAACATATACCCATGAAGATGTTTCCAATATGGGTACAGAACACATGTCAGTGAAAGTAGTCGATGAAAGGTTTGGAAAGGGTCAATGAAAGGGTTTTTCAACATTGGCTCATATGCTTTCTAAACAGTAGCGTAGTGTTTCTTTGACAATGTGGCATTCTAAACATGGTCTTGTTCTCTTCATTTCAGCCTGTGAGGTGGAAGCAGGTAAGGTGTACCAGGTCTCCTCTGAAGAGCACATGCAACCTTTCAAGGAAAACATGGAGCAGTTCATTAGCCAAGGTAAATGACAGAGATGTCTCCTCCCTCCTCAGGCAGCTGTGGGGCAGGCATCTGTCTCAAAGCAAATCTAAAGAATATTTTGGCATTACTGAAAAAAACAACAAACCCCCAAATAACCAAACAAACAAGAATTGGATTAATCACATCACAGGTATGAGAAGCTACTTGCTACCTATGCTATTCTGTGGCTCATCTTCATGGTTACTGGATGGTCTTCTGCGAGCAACACACCATCACTTTAAATGGTATTGTGAAAACATTAAAACTTTGTGCTTTCATTTTTAGATTTAGGTATTTTTGTGAGGTGTGTTTTCCTTTTTTAAATTTTTTGTTGTTGATGGTTTTGTTTGTTTGTTTTGTTTTGTTTTCAGTGATGCAGACTGAACTGAGGTCCTTGCATACATGGACTAAAGTTCTACCATGGAGATGTATCTCCAAACAATTCCCTTACATTTCAACTCTGCAACTCTGCTTATGACCTCAGTACAGTCTGGTTTTTATTTGCTTTGTCAAAACATTGCACCCAAAGAACAAAGTCCATCGGTGTCTTTTAAATCTTCAGGACACCATCTGCTATTTTTGTGGAGTGAATTAATACCTCTAGATATTTATGTTTTTTTCAGGGAGCATAAATATTATATCTGTGATGTTTTCTACATTATGAAGCCATAAACAGGGATGGAAATTTTCAGAAAATACTAAAAAACTTTTTTGTTTTCTATCTTTTTTATTTTTATTTTTTGGTCTTACTGTTTGAAGTCATTGAAACTTACAATTATATCAAAGCATTTACTACTCAAAACATTTCAGCACTGGAATGTAACATCTCTTCTGAAGATCAGATTTATATCATGCCATGCTCTGGGAAAGATTTTGCTCTTTGAGGAATTCTCCTAGAGGCAAATATGGCATGAGACTAAGGCCAAATAGCACCCTGAAGACTGGGTTTGTCCTCTCTGTAGTCAACTTGGCTTTCATAGTTTGTTCAACTGTCACTGTTGATGATTTATAAAGAATGAGTCATGGCTCAATTTAATCAACATAAGAACAACTTCCTTTAAATAGAAAAGTACTACTTTTAAGACATTAGTGGAGATTGAAAGAGAATGCTGTTGAGATTTATGAATCAAAGTGATTATCATTCTCAGATTAAACTCTGTATGAATGAAGGTAGAAATCGTATTCAATCCTGAAGCAATCTTCCACCAAAATCATAGCCTGTGGTTGGATATTAGAGAATTCTGGGGCCTCATTCCCCTAGTAATTAAAAAAAAAAAACCTGAGTCTTCTTTTTTCTACCTGGTGGAATTTTAAGATAAAGAAAGTGTCATTTAAAAAGATGACACATGATTAGAAGATTATATAGCTAAAGGTGTTCAGTAATCCTTTGTGGCTTTTTAAAAGTAGGAAGTTCTTAATTCTAGGACTTGTCTAAGACAAAGGAAGGCATTTTGACAGATTTCATATGTAAACTGTGGGCAAGGGCACATATTCTACATGATTTATTGCACATAGTATATGCTTATTATAAATATTACCTGGTTTGTCATATATAATGTTACCACATTATGCATTATTTATTATATAATGTTAATTCATATTTTATAAATAAAAGTGAGATTGTATTTTATGACTGAACTTTTCTTAGTCATTAAAAGAAGATGAATAAAAAACAAATTCAAGCCATTTAGGCTTGAATATTTAGTAATTTGGTTTCCAAAGTTCAGAGGAACACCATGAAAAGTTTTTTGTTTGTTTATTTGTTTGTTTGTTTAAATTTTTGGGTAGTCATCTATGATTCAAAGCCTAGATGGAGGCCGATCGAGTTTGTTTAGTAGTTTACCCATGGGGAAGACATAATTTCTGAGTCATCCTAAATGGCTAAATAGCTTTATAATTTAATAACAGTTCAAGAAAATCTTTTAACTTATTTATTATGAAGTGATATTTTTAGAAGATGTATACTTCTGGGTTAAATAAAAGCATTTTATAGTGATAATAAAATATTCAGATTTTAGCAGGCATCACTTTTTGTCATTAGGTTGAACAGGATAGGTCTATTTTGTGTTTCTCCTTGTGCCACTTTAAATTGTCTTTCATTTTTCTGTGGTCCTGTTCAAAAGTTCTCTGAGTACTTGTGTGTGTGTACATACATACACACACAAACACATATATGGTTTGAGGCTATTGTTTAGAGGTTGGGTACAAGCTAAAGCATGTTTGAGGCTCTGAGGTCAATCGCAGCAAATTATTCTGGCTATATATTGTAGTAATGAATGTGATAAGTATGTGTCTTAGTGGATCTTACATTCCCCATTGACGTGAAGACAAATGATAATGAAAATTTGCATTGATCAAATGTGCGAAATTTGTGAAAAATAAATGAGCCTCTTTATACATTTAGGCCCCTGGACCGGTATTTAGTGGCACATAAAGATAATTATGGATGTCAAAATATATTTCTTTTTAGATATTTTTAAATTCTTTTTTATCATCCATTATTTATTACAGTTTATTCACTTTGTGTCCCAGCGGTAGCCCCCTCCCTCATCTCCTCCAGGCTCTACCCTCCCTACCTCTTCCTCCACTTGTCTCTCCTCTAGTTTACTGATAGGGAAGGTCATCTTCCCCAATATCTGATCCTAGCCTATCAGGTTTCATCAGGACTCTCTGGATCCACTTTCTCTGTGGCCTAGTAAGGCCACCTAGCCAGGGGGAGGTGATCAAAGAGCTAGCAACCTAGTTCATGCCAGAGACTGCCCTTGCTCCTCTTACTAGGGAACCCCCATGGAGAGTGAGCTGCCCATGGGCTATATCTGAGCAGGGGGTCGCTGTGCATAGTCCTTGGTTGATTCATCAGTCTCTGCAGGCGCCTCTGGGCTCAGACGTTTTGGCTCTGTTGTTCTCCCTGTGGAGCTCCTGTCCCCTCCAGGTTTTTCTATCTTCCCCTTCTTTAATAAGATTCCCTGCACTCTGCCAAAGTTTGATTATGAGTCTCAACATCTTCTTCAATACCCTACTGGGTGGAGGCTTTCAGTGGCCCTCAGTGGTAGGCTCTTGTCCTGTTCCCTGTCTTTTCTCACTTCTGATATGTATCCTGTTTGCCCTTCTGAATGAGGATTAAGCATTAGTATAAGGCAGAATTTTGGGGCTCTTTATTTCTTCTAAGAATCAAGGCTAAATTCCAAAGAAAAGTTATAACTATAGCAAGTTCTACCTTATAAAAAAATCTACCTTAATAGCATATGTCAAATTATTACTTATAACTAGGCTTTTCTCAATAATAGTATAGATTTGTCATTTCGGTCCTTGCCCGGTTTAACCCCAGGAGAATATTCATATTTTATATACCCAGAGTCTGTTTAAATGTGCCTAATTCTTGAATGTAAAAATCTCTTGAACATTTCAAAAGACAGACCGTGTCTAATGCTGGCCAAACGTTTTATTGCATTAGCTCCACAGTCTAACAGAAACATCTCTTATCCTTATAATCCAGCTATTGTGTGGTCTGTGGATCACATTCTAGCAATCTTTGTGGATTTCATCTCATCCCAGAACCTACTTATTCATCCAATTTTTCCCTCCCTGCCTTCCTACTTCTCCTCAAGCCAGGATTTCATGCTCTCCATTTCAACATCTCTGTCTTGGGAATGTCTCTCATGTCGACTCTAAAGTAGGCAGCTGGAGAGAACCACTGTCTGCTTGCTTTGAGACACTGGCTGTCTGTGAAGGTTCTAGTTTCTCTGTGATCAGGGACACTGAATGTAGATTCACTCTAATGATGTGCTGACCTCTGACCTGCTTTTGATTCCTCACAATACTTACTCTCTGCCACTGTGTTATTTGTTCCTTCTTTAACACACCCGAGAGAGCAGCTTTGCTTGTTTTCCTCCTATGATTCCAGAGAATAGCCCCAGCCCAGTTACATGTCTGGCCCACAAGCCCATAGACCAACAATCTTCCTCAAGCCCATTTCTTTGGTTTTTGTCTGCTACTTCTATAGCAGTGAATGGGAATGTGAGATATCCAGTGGCCCCTTAAATTCATGGCCACAAACTATTGGAACTGGTTTTTACAGATCACTGTGTTAAGGATTCCTTTCCAAAATTAGATTTCCAAATTTCTGAGACTGTTTGTTTCATCTCCCCTTAAGCCATCACAGTCTATCTTTGTAGCACTGTAGTGATAATCCAGCTTTATTTGGAATTGATGAAACAGCACAGTACAAACGTTTTTCCCACACTTTTCCAGGGCTGAACTCACAGACCCTCTGAACTCATATGTCCTGCTTTTTTCCCACTGCATTCAAATGGAAACCCTGCTCCTATATCAGGCAAAGCCTTCCACACAAAGTATACATCAAATTTTCCTCTATACATCAATGACTATATTGTCATACAGAAGAGAATAATCTAAGAATGACCCCAAAGAGGTACCTACGTAGATGATAAATCTTTTTACTGATGGTGACATTTTATTATTAAAGGAATGATAGGTGGATGGGAGAATTGAAAACGAAGAAGGGGAATGTGAAATTAAAGGGGTGGGACACAGGAGAAAACGAGGTATCACATCATATGGAAAGAAGCAGTGAATGATAAGGCTGAGAAAGCTCCAGGGACCTAAGGTCATGAACCCGTATATCCCTGAATAAGAAACTTATACTGTATCCTAATATCTTTTTAGTAACATGAAAAAAAAGCTTAAATGGAGACAAATATGTCTTTGGAGAAGACTTCTTTTAGAACTGCCATGGCACATGATCAGAGAAATGAGGAACTGTGTGCTGATGAAGTGATGGTGCTAGAGACAGAAGAGATTTGCCCAACTATCCTGAGGGAGAAGCACATGGATGAGAGACAGGTCCCAAAATTTCAGGCTTGAATGACTAAATATCACCAATCAATAACGTAGAGAAGATAAATATACTTTGAGAGGTCCTTATCCAAAGTGGGTAGGACCAGAAGTGTTTCAGTTTTTTCCATTTTTTAAGAGTTTGACATATTGGTATTGATTTTTCCAGTTTCCGATTTCAAAAGTCTGAACTCTGAAATGATCCAAAAATCTGACTTTTTTGAGCAATGGCGTAAGATGCTGGGATGTTTGGGCTTGCACATTTTTGGGGAATGGTTCTTCAATGAATGTAGGAAGACAATTGAGTGAAATGTGAGAACCTCTATGTAACTAAACAAGTGTGCATGCAGAGTGTGCAGGTAGGTTTGGGTTGGAATCGGCACAGAGTTCTGCAATTGAAAAGTGGGCAAATGAGGTGAAAGAAGATTATTGAATGGATGTGATTACCCAGTACAAAAATAAAACAGAGCCATGATCTGGGAGAATGTATCCTATGTAGAATGGACAGAGGAAGGGAACTTCCCCTAGGTGTTAGTCTTCAGATGGGAAAGAAAAATAACAGGGTCTGTTGTAACAAAAGAATTTCAAGGTGTGAATTTTTCTACATACAAATGTATTGAGTGGCATCCAGGACTGTACCTGTGAAGTTCTACCCACTTCTGCTACTGGGTGGACCATATTTTTGAGATTCATAAGATTCATTTGTAAGCTTTAGCATTTGAGACAAGTGAGGAAGCACAATGGAATTGCTTTGCAACAACTTAAAATAGTATTGTGGGATAGCTGTAATGATAAGTATTAGTTTTTTGACTCAACTATTTAATCAAAGTTAGGATAATTTAGGTTATTTGAATTTTATGTCATATCTAATGGCTTTGATTTCCGCACATATGTTTAGGAAAATTAATTCCTAATACCTAGATAAATGATCAGGATTTATTTGTTAGTTTTAAAAAGTTTCTTTTGTGATTTGTTTTTGGTTATAGCATAAATAGGTAAGACAATTGAGTTTGCTGGGAAATTCCACGGTTTCTCATTATTTTCTCACAACTCAACATGTTCCTTCTCCTTTGAACCACCCAACCCTCCTTGATGTCTGCATCTAAGCTGTGACTTGGACAAACTGTACACTTACACACACAACAACAACAAAAACAAAACAAAACAAAAAAGCCCTGTTGTATTGCAGCTATGGTGCACCTCAAATTTGTTAAGTTGCCTGTGTACATATGTACAAATATATGTGTCTGTGTGTGTATATATATATTATATATATATATATAATCTGCTTGTATTTCAACCTCTGGGGATCAAATCAAAACCTGGTTTCCTTTTGTTGGCCTTTACTGTTTTTCAGTCATATTTTGATTCATGTATACTTGAAAATTTAATAAAAAGGGTATAGGGTTCTCCGTAGTAAAAATCAGTAAATGGGAATTTTCACAGACATAACTGCCCATATATTCAAGTGTTTTCACACACACACACACACACACACACACACACACACACACACACACACACGCATCTCTTCTTAACCTATGCATAGCAAATTGAAGCCGAACAATTCCTAGGAGTTGAATCAAGATGAAAACACATAAATCTGTAATCACATGCTTATAATTAGAAGGGTGTTGAAACCACAAGTCTTAAATATACAATCCTTGGTATTGGTAATACTATACATGAAAATGAAGAGACGCTGAAAGCAGGGTTATTAGCTGTGCCAGATCCTGGGCAGTCTCCCAGCACTTGGGCTTTTCCATCAGAAATGGTACTGTCTACCCTAGAAGCAGAGCTCCACAGTGAGGGGGACATGCTTGCAATAGGCTTACTTTTATTTCTTTGGGTTTGTGTTTTTCCCCTTTTAAACATAAAATGGGAATTCTTTTCAGTAACGTAAAGAAAATGGGATGTTTAAAATAATCTATTATTGGCCATTTGAAACTGAAAAAGAAGCATAATATCCTTTAATCTGTTTTTAATTAATATGACAATAATAACTAACTGTCAGGCATTAGTAGTGTTTCTTTCATGCTAAATATTTTTATTTCATTTTCCTTAGAGAAGCGTGAGCATAACATGGAAATGAATGTTCAGGGACCTTCATTATTATTATTTTAGCTTTTGTTATTTGGGTTAATGTTCCAGACAGTGTCTCACTCCATCCTAAGCTAGCCTGAAGCTTACTATGTAGCCCAAGATTACCTCCAACTTCCAGTAATCCGCCTGCTTTAATCTCCTGACTATGAGGATTACAGAACTGAGCCATTTAGAAAGTTTGTTAAAGACTGAAATCACACAGTAACTAGATGCTGAACATACGGGAACATCCCTGGTAAAGGAGATGGCAGCTATTTCATTTTAAAAGTTGTGATTTGAAGAGTTGTAATAATAATTGAGGATCCCAGGAGACAGTGGACAAAGCTATGATACAGTGTTTGTGGTAGGATGATTAATCTCAGAAGCTCACCATTAGCAGATCTAAGAGGAAGGGATGCTTTTTTCTATTAACGTAAATGCATGCCGACAGACAAAGTCATTTCCACAATATATTGATGTATGATCATTCCATTGTAGATTTCTGTATGCCTTTTTGATAATTCTTATCACAAAAGAAGTACAAATTCTAGGCAACTCTTGTGAAAGGCATAGCTCTTGTCTCCAGTTTTCTCTGGGGGTTAGATTTCCAACAGCCTCTTCTGCAGACTGTGGAAGAGAATTAATCATAGAAGCTAGGCAGACAGAGAGGGAATTGGACCCATAGGAGAGCCTCTTACTAGTTCCTCCTGCCTCTTCTATTTGGATGCTCCTACCAACATATCACATTACACATTTCTCAGGTCTCCACAGTACATTCCAGCCTGTACCTTCAGCATTTTGTACATAATAACAAAGAACCAATAAAGACCTCTTTCCAGACAGAAGTTTGGCTACATTTCCCAGGCCATCTCTTCAGTCCTTTTGCCTACCCTTGCTTATTGGTTTTTGTGTGACTGGTGTGTCTGTCTTACTGATTTTTCAGGAGGGGAAGCTTGTGCTGTGCTATATTTTTACATTAAACGAGTATTGCAACTATCTAAATAAACATGCTTCCACTGTAATATGCAGGTATACCACAGAATGCAAATCTATCAGCATCCCCTATTTATACCTATACCTACATTGTGTTTCAAATCTTTCCCAAATAATTGGTTCTTCATTTTTTTTTTCAAATCCAAATCTGTCCTATAAAATGGTATTCTAGTCATGTTTAAATCTCAGTTTTCCTGGTCGTGTGTAATATGTTTATAATTGCTATTTCCTTGATTATATGCCTCTCTAAAGCTTTTAGCTGTTTTTCTATTCACATGCCTGCTATTTTACTGCCATGCTATTGTGAAATCTTTGGGTAATTAGGAAATAAAAACCTGGCATTACATTTTTGCAAATACTTCTGCTTGAAGTTTATCTTGTTACATTTCTGTTGATTATTGGTAAATGAAATTGTTGGATTCTCTGTGGTAACATTTACTGACCTGTTCCATGATAATGTTTAATTTTGCCTTAAAAATACTCTTGCTGAGGGCTGGGAAGGTAGCTCGGTAGGTAAAGTACTTGCTGGACCCGAGCGAGAACCTGAGTTTGAAACTCCAGGACGTACACAAAAGTCAGGGGGTATGAGTATGTAATCCCAGTACTGGGAGCCAGTGGAGATAGCAAGATCTCTGGAGCTCATTGGCCAGCTAGCCTACGCCAGTCTGCAAACTCTGGGTTCAGTGAGAGACCCTGACTCAAAAACTAAGGTGGTGAAGGTGTTGGGGAGGTCACAGTCAAACAATTACTGGAACTAAGCAGTATCTATTAACACATCTATTTCATAGTTACCTTTTTATGTATGTAGGCCATACAAATGTAAAATTCACTCTCTTAGCAGCTTTCCAATGTATCACATGATATTGCTTATACTCTGCATACCATATGTTAGTTATCTGAGCTCAATCATCCTTTGTAACTACAACTTTGTACCATTTGACTTCCATCTTTCTATAATGTTTGCTCTTTCTAGTCTTCTGTTTCAGTATATTTGAGAGCTTGAGGGAGTTGGGTTTGCTGTTTTTAGATTCCACATGTTCGTGACATCATACAATATTTTTCTTTCTGTTAGCACAATTCTTTAACAAAGTCAAATGCTGCTATTTTTGCTTTCCTTTAAGCAATAGAAATCTGCAGGGGCTTAATGTTAATCTGACATATTTATATGCCATTCTTTTGCAGGGTTTTAGCCTTACTGTATGCTTTTTATGATTCCTAAAATAGAGTTATCATTCTTTTAAGTATTGAGTTTTTGCTTTCAGTTTAACAGTTCTGTTTTTTTTTTCCTCACCACTTCTTCATTGTACACCTATTTTCTGAGCTTATTTTTCTCTTGTCAGATGTTTGCCCTTTAAAGGCCATTTTGCAGTGAACTCAGGACTGTAAATTGCTCTTATCTGTGTAAAGCTTTCTTTATATCACAGTTGCTTTTTGAGACATAGATGTGCTAATCATTAAACTTTGGGTCTGAGATCAATAATTCCTTTCAGTGTTCTGAAAGCCCTGACTCCTTTATTTGCCTGCATTGGCAACAACTTGGGTTCAGTTTTTGTCTCTTTGCTGTTAGTCTGAATTTGCTCTCAGGCCCTTTTCATGTTTTCTATTTCTCTTTATGTTTGTTTTGGATAATCATCAGGAGGTTCTACCGACCAAGAATTATTTTAAAATAGATTCTTTCCTTGCACATTAGTCCAGCATTTTGTGTACTGGAGCCCAGTGTACTGTGAGGGTTCATCCCTGTGCTATGAGAGGATTCCCCACCCATTCAGAGCTGCTGTGGGTGAGCACATTTCTTCAGTGGTCTAATTCAGGGGGTGGTCCTTTGCAGGTTCTTCCTTTGAGCTACTTCTGGATACCTTTGAGGATTCCAGGCTTGTTCCTATTTTTTTTCCTGGTTGTGCAAGAAAGGAAAAACTTCTAAGAATCTGTGTTAGCCCGGAGAAATACTGCCCTGCACCTATTTGGAATTCTTCTCCTCTTTGTTTTCATGGCCTCGGAGAATTTTCCCTATTTTCTATCAGATTCATCCAGGCATTAGTTTTTATGTTATCCTAGTGTGTGTGTGTTTATGTGTGAAACTATGAATATCTTATATCTAGCAAGCCTATATTATCATTGAAAATAAAGGTCTACATTGTCTTTTTGTACTATTGTAATATATTTAAAATAATCTGTATCTGTGTGTTTTTCCAGATGACTTTATGTCTTTGTAAAGGTGTTCCTAAATGTATTTGTTAATTTCTGTGCTTATCAGCCTTCTTCCTAACATATAACTACATATATTCCTCATCATGTGTACTTACTTGTATATAGTGCATGTTTAAATGTTGATCTACTGAATCGACACAGGCTTATTTATGATGACGACTTCGTCATACCCTGTCTTATCCTGGTTTTTTTCACCCCTGAGTCTATTTCGCTCTAGTCCTAAGGCATCAACATTCTTAGTTCAAAGTATCTGTTGCCTTTGAGATAGTAGCCATGTAATATGTGTCTGTTTCCTTGTTACCAGCTACTGGTATTAACCTTTCTTTCACCTGTTGCCCTCTGAGAAATGTTAGGATGTCTCAGGCATGATTACTGAAGTATGTGAATGAGTGTTCATTTTAATGAATCTAAAATGCATGAATAGAATGCTGCCATTAGTCTTCCATGTGATGTAACTAATGCATAAATAATACAGTGTTTTTATGATTGTCTACTCAAGGCTGGGTGTGCCATGAATCTCTGAACAAGTTGCCTCCTTGCTCTTATAGCAGAAATCTAAATACTTTAAAATTTTTATTGTTGTCGTTTTATATCTCTTTTTTATGGCTAAAACAGGAGTTATAAGCAATGGTGAGCCGCCATTTGGGTGTTGTGAACTAACTCAGGTCTTCTGTAAGAGGACTAAGTGGTCTTAACTGCTGAGCCATCTCTCCTACCCTAATTATCTCACATTCTTTTCCTACCTGACTCCTCTGCATCATAGTGAAAGTTTCCCAAATGATGAAATTCTCTTAACCCTCTATTCCCAGCAGTTCAATTCATTCTCCACCCACAAATGAAACCTTACAAGGCTGTGTGTGGACACTCCGTTCATTGACAGCATTGTTCTGAACTTTTATATTCTTTCTTTTATAACCTTTCTATATTGTGTCATCAATTTATCTGTTAATGAGAGAAGAGGGTTAAACTCACTACTTAACATCACTCATGCCCAACTTTCCCTTCAATTTTGTCATATTTTTTTTTCTTTTGGATAACAGATTTTGCGTTGTGTGTTTTGAGTCTGTGATCCTGGATACATCCATAATTAAAATCAGTTCATTTTACTGTTGAATTACCTCTGCAAGGCAGTACTTGCTTTTTTTTTTCCCAAGCAAAATTTCTTCTTCTAAAGTCCGATTCATCTAATTTTAACTAACCTTGTCAGCTTTATTGTTATTAGTGTTTTCACAATGCCATTTTTATCCTTTGACTTTCAATCTAATCTAACTGCATATTTTTTATTTTAAGTGGATTTCCACTAGAAAGCACAGAGATGAAAGTTTTCAGCCTAACAACCCAACCCCATATATCTTTCTGCTTGAGTATTTAGACCATTAGTTTAATTAAAAATATTATTGTGTTTAATTTATCACTTTTTTATTTATATATATTTATCTTGTATAATTTTTCTTTTTCAGTATATTGTTTTTTAGTATTCTGTATTTCTACTATCAGCTAATACACTATGCATCTTTGTCATATATTTTCAGGATTGCTCTCAGGTTCTGTCCCATTTAATTCTTCACTATCTTCAAACCCAGTCCGACCACTTCTTCTTCGGTACAGAAACCTTACAATGACAGTCTTCTACTTCTCCTATAATTCTTGCTATTGTCATGTACTTTAGTTCTATATTCATAATAAAATAATACCTGATTCCTAATTTTTAGCCAGTTATTTAGAAAAAGCATACTTTACATTCATGCTCTGTTCTTTTCATTTATTTATATAGATCTATGGTTCTATTTTCTTCCCAGTGTGTAGATTTCCAGGTGCAGAATTGTTCTAGTATCGGAATGCTTGTAAAATTTTGTTTAGATTCTATTTTTGAACAGTTGTGCTAGGAAGCTTTCTGTTAATGTGACAAAAGACCTGGGGTGACCCATTTAAGAAAGGAATGGTTTATTTTGATTAATGGCTTCTAAGGTTTCATCCCAAGGTCATGTTGGCCCTGTTGTTTTAGGAGTGTTTAGCAAAAGAAGCTGGCATGCCTCCTGCAACTGAGAGACAAAAGGAAAAAAAAAAGGAAGGAGAAGGAGGACAGAATAGGGTGGGAGAGAGGAAAAGAAGGAAAAAGTGTGTTCCAATATCTTATATCTCTTTCAATGGCAAATCTCAGTGACCCCATCTCCCTCTAATAGGCCTTTCGCCTAAAGTGCTACCATCTGTCAGTAACATCACAGTTTGGGAACCAAATCTTTAAGAGACACTTAGACATAGATAGTTTATTCTCCCCTGCTTTCAGTTTCTGACGAGAAATCAGTATTAATTTTCTATTGCTGCTCTAATATACTGCAACAAGTCTAATGGCTCAACAGAGCATTCAGATACCCAAAATGCAGTGGAGGTTAGTGTTGGTATTCACAGGGCTATGCTCTTGTTAAAGACTATAAAATACCAACCATTTCTCTGTTATGTGTAAATTCCTCTAAAAAAAAATCACTTGGCCTTGTTTGGGTATATTATTTAAATTCAATGCAGGATTCAGTCTGATGCTTTCTAAGGCTTCTTTTCAAGGCTTGCTTAGCAAATCCAGAGTAGCCATCACTGTCAATCTACTTTCTGGAAGCTCTGGACTCTGCTGGGCTTTTCAGACTTCAGACTTTCACTTTAACCTTGAAGGACCATTGTGGGATGAGGGGGAGCTTTCTTAGCAGGTCTTTGCTTGAATTTGTAGTATATCCTGTACACATATGACACTTAACACTCACCAAAACTCTGAGAGACAATTTCTTTGGCTGCTTTTACGAAAGATTTGTCTTCTTTCTGAACCTCCGCCCCTTGAATTTCAGCCACGGCCATCTTTTCTTAGACTCCTGCCTGTATTTTCTCAACAGCCCAGGGTTACTTGCTTCCGAGCTGCACCTTCCAAGGCCCACAGTCTGGAAGTTGAGTTTCAGAAAGAAATGTAGAGATGTGGGAGGAAAACTACTGAGAAGAGCTCATACCCCTGTGCTACCCACTCTCTGACGATGAAACTGTTGTCTTACCCATTCTGTCTACTTTCCCAGTTAATTGGAGCTAGGCAAAGCTTGGCACCAGGGAAGTCCAGAAGTGCATGACTTCTATAAAAGCACATGTCTCTGCTTTTGATCTACTTCCTTCACTGTGTACATACTGGACAGGAAGGCCTTTTTTGATACCTATTTCTTATCATAGTTACCACCTTCTCTCCTTAGGTCTTCTTGTCTTTCTTACTGTTCTCTGAAAACACTAACCAGTCTCTATAGACTTCATCATTATAGTCCAAACCCAAGTGTAATTCTTTGCTGATCATTTATGTTTTTCTCAGTAGACAAATCCTGATCATTTATGTTTTTCTCAGTAGACAAATGTCTCACTTGACTGTGCTCCTGAGTGACAGTGTTATAGTTTTGCAATCTGTTGGCATGGATTGGAATCCTGCCTCCTTCATGTGATATTTATTTCCAATACCTTGTGTGACATCTTTCACTTTTAATTCCCAGACTGAACTTAAATAAAGTGCCTTTCTCATTGGGATTTATTATTGTGGGTCATATATATATAATTAGCCTAGCACATACATGTATGCTCTAATACTCCAGCATAGGTATTATAATATTATTATGTGACCGTAATTTCTCTCCTATTGATTACTATCCTGATGCAAAGACAATACAAATATATCACCACATGAAACCCAACAAATGATCCCCAAAGCATGTTAGAAGCTCAAATATTTGTTGAAATATTGGAATGTTAATTTATGTGGTTTTGATTTCTAGGATTGAAATGTCCTCATCTTCAAACATTGTTTTTGAAAGTAATATTAGAAAAGAAAACACACAGAGGGAGCTTTCATGATGTTCAGATTTTTATTTCCAGCTGTTTTATATTTTGATGTTTCGAAGTCACCAGACTTAGTGAATATTGCTTTTATTATTGCAAACTCAGCCTTGAGATATGTATCTTTGATTTTTAACACAAGGCTTAGAGTGATTTGGGTTCCACCTGAGGGGTACTAATATAAGTTAGGCTGGTATCAGTGTATTCTAGACTGCTTCAAGCATGGTTATTTCTGTGAAAAGGGAGAGAAAGGAGTGAGCCTGGCTGTGTCTTCATTTTTATACAGCATTAGTAGAAGGTGACCAGAGATGTTCAAAGCCTATGGATGTAGGAACACATGGCTTCCACATATAATTTGTTTTAAAAATAGGTGGTATTGAGAATTGTTCCAGTTGGAAATAGCAATTCTTTCTTGTAGCAGTATTGACAGAGTATTCAACATGTGTGTGTGTACTGAAAAATTTCCCAGGTATTTCCCACTTCGAGTTTTCAATTTAAAATTTGGAACAAAATTTAACAAAGGAACATTCAGAGGAGTATATCAAGCAGGTTAATAATAGTGCATGGCTTTCCTGTACTTTGAATTTTGTCAAGTTTTTGAAGAATGCATTATTTTCTATTGTATGTTTCTTGGGTATTCAACATTAAAGTTTATTTAAAATATATATATATATATGTATATATATATACATATGGACAAAGTGGCACATATTTTTACATGCAAAAGTTGAAATGCTCTCAGTACTAAAAGGTAGCTATGGCAAAGTTTAATGTGACATTTCCCAGACACAGGCTTTCTTCTTCCTAGACTAGTCTAGAGCAATTGTTTTATTGCCCAAAAAGTATTAGCAGCATCACTGAAGGGACTGCAATGTGGTGAGACTTGGCTCTTTCTGTTGCTGTCGAAGGAACAATACTCTCAGAATCATTCTGTCTGACACATCTAACCTTCCCAAGTTCACTTGATTTCTAGTACATTGTCAAAAGGAGGAGTGTCTCAAAGTCACAAAACTAAAGCAATAGATCTGCGGTTAAATGACAACCTCAGATGACTCAGAGGAGAGGCAGAGCATCTGTCTAAGGGAATAAGCCATACTGGCTGCACTTAAAAGCAACCCAAATGCACATTCATAGCTAATTATAAACAAAAACTAGTTAACACTTTAAATAAAAGGAAAAATAGCACAAAGATTTAGAGCCTAGACAAATAG
Source organism: Pachyuromys duprasi (assembly GCA_028658305.1). Classification (NCBI taxonomy): domain Eukaryota; kingdom Metazoa; phylum Chordata; class Mammalia; order Rodentia; family Muridae; genus Pachyuromys; species Pachyuromys duprasi. The sequence continues at coordinate 18,030,159 of CM053759.1, read as the reverse complement.
ATGAAAGGGGCCTGAGTTGCCTTCCATCTGATATTACTCAGAGGCAACTCTGTCTCCAATTACCTGGGAATATGTGGTATTCCCTCATGAAAGCTGGAGATCAGAAAGGGCATCCGTTGTGTGCCTGGGCTTACTCACAGTCCTTTGGAACAAGGTCAGCAGAAATAACTCACTTTGCCAAAGAGTCAGGAGCCAGAGAGAGACCAGACACACAACGTACCAGGTCAGAAGGCTAACGTAGTAAGGCAGCAACCACCAGGGATATTTGTGTGGGGCCAGAGATTCTGGGTAAGAAGCATCAGGGCTGCCTGAGAACATTATCATCAGGAGTGATAGTTTTAGCCACCGGCATGATCAGTAACACAGAGCCATCAAGCCAGTGGCGCCTTTGGTAGAATCAGATTAAAAGGATAGTCTTACCCCCTGATACTAATGACCACAAATAAAAGAAAGTAAACAGCAAAGGCTGTCTCCTAAGAAGTTTAGTGGTACCTTTCTTTTTGCTTGTTTGCTGTGGTCCGAACAATAATTTCTCTGCTCCAAATTGCATATCTCTAACACTTCAATTTAAAGGCTAAAAATAGCAGCTAGCAACATCTATGGCTTAGCTCGCCTCTGAGGACCAGCAGTTAATGACCAACTTTCCTAGCATCCATTTCTCCTTATAGTTTTATATCTATGAAAATGATGGTTGTTGATAATCTTTAGAGATTGTCTATTAAAACCACTTTAGTTATTTGTTTGGTTGTTTAGAGGGTTGGTTTTGCCACTTTTCTTACGCACAATTAGCCTGCTCCTTTCTCCTAGGGTAGTACTGAAATAACTAATTTCTTTAACTGTAAATCAACTCAATGAAAAAGAAAATTTCACTCCAGTCTCATGAAGAAAGATTGTGCCATTGAAGTGAGGGTCACCGTTATTTAAATCTACCAGAGTCTAGTGGTTAGGCTAGAATTTGAATTCTAACTAAATGATATGTAAGACCCAAACACTGGCACTACAAGAATCTGAAGACACTGGACAGGATGTATGTAACTTTTCTTGTAGCAGATATACAAGTGGCATCTCCTGGACATGTGAGCTGGGGTAGGAGAGGGGTCACTGGGCAGTAGGTGGTGTTCACTAAGAGTTATGCAGATAATTCTGCCCAAACTGGCCATGGGCACCACCAGGGAGACTGTGGCAGAGGGAAGACAGACAATTTGTTGACATCTTGAAGCTCATTGAAAGCCCACCCAACCTACCTTTGCACCTCTTTGTCCATTTTAAATGCTCTCTTGACTTTCCTATACAAACTTGACTTAGAATTATGGTGAGGTTCATTTTCTTTCTTTCCTTCCCTCCCTCCCTTTCTCCCTCTTTCTGTCCTTTCTTCCTTCCTTTAGTGGTGTAAGCTATCAAGATCAGGTATCTATGCATTCTAGTCAAGTACTGTACCACACAGATATTGACCCTAATCATTAATAATGTCTAGAAGTGATCAGAAGGCTATCACATATTATATGTGTCAAAAAATGATCTCTTTCCTCTAAAAAGGGGATGAAATCTTACATGAATTCTAAAATGTATATATTTTCTCTTCCCTTTTTAACTTTAATTTTACTTTCATTAATTACAGTTTATTCACTTTGTATCCCACCTGTAGCCCCCTCTCCATCCCCGCCAAATCCCAGCCTCCCTCCCTCTTCTTCTCCTATACCCCTCTCCCAGTCCAATGATAGGGGAGGTCCTCCTCCCCTTCTATCTGACCCTAGTCTATCAGGTCTCATCAGGAGTAGCTGCATTGTATTCCTCTGTGGCCTGGTAAGGCTGCTTCCCCCTCAGGGGGAGGTGACCATAGAGCAGGCCAATCAGTTCATGTCAGAAACAGTCCCTGTCCCCAGTACTATGGAACCCACATCTGTGCCGGGGTTCTATGTTATCTCGTGCATGATCCTTGGTTGGAGTATCAGTCTCAGAAAAGACTCTTGTGCCCAGATTTTTTGGTTCTGTTTCTCTCCTTGGGGAGCTCCTGTCCTCTCTAGGTCTTACTATCTCCCCCTTCTTTCATAAGATTCTCTGCACTCTGCCCAAAGTTTGGCCATGAGTTTCAGCATGTTTTGATACCCTGATGGGTAGAGTCTTTCAGAGGCCCTCTGTGATGGGCTCCTTTACTGTTCTCTGTTTTCTCCCTCTTCCAATGTCCATCCCATTTGACTTTCTGAATGAAAATTGAGCATCTTATCCAGGGTCCTCCTTCTTGATTAGCTTCCTTAGTTGTACAAATTTTAGTATGATTATCCTATATTATATGTCTAATATTCACTTATAAGTGAGAATATACCATGTGTGTCTTTCTGCTTCTTGGATACCTTACTCAGGATGATCCTTTCTAGATCCCACCATTTGCCTGCAAATTCCATGATTTCCTTGTTTTTAATTGCTGAGTAGTATTCCATTGTGTAAATGTACCACAATTTCTGTATCCATTCCTCAACTGAGGGACATCTGGGTTTTTTCCAGCTTCTGGCTATTACAAATAAAGCTGCTAAGAATATGGTTGAACAAATGTCCTTGTTGTATACTTGAGCATGTTTCAGATATATGGCTAGGAGTAGTATATCTGGATCTTGAGGTAGCACTATTCCTAATTGTCTGAGAAAGCGCCAGATTGATTTCCAAAGTGGTTGTACAAGTTTATGTTCCTGCTAACAATGGAGTATGGTTCTTCTTTCTCCATATCCTCTCCAGCATGTGTTGTCACTTGAGTTTTTGATCTTAGCCATTCTGATGGGTGTAATGTGAAATCTCAGGGTTGTTTTGATTTGCATTTCCCTGATGGCTAAGGATTTTGAGCATTTCTTTAATTGTTTGTCTGCCATTCGATGTTCCTCTATTGCGAATTCTCTGTTTATCTCCGTTCTCCATTTTTTAATTGGGTTACTTGATTTGTTGCTGTTTAACTTCTTAAATTCTTTATATATTGTTCTGGATACAAAATCAACTAAAAAAAAATCAGTAGCCCTCCTGTGTACAGAATACAAATGGGCTGAGAAATAAATTAGGAAAACAACACCCTTCACAATAGTCACAAAGGACATAAAGTACCTTGGATTAACTCTAAACAAGCAAGTCAAAGACTTATATGAAAAAACTTTTAGTCTCTGAAAATAAGAAATAGAAGAAGATATCAGAAGATGGAAAGATCTTCCATGCTCATGGCTTAGCAGGATTAACATAGTAAAATTGGCCATCTTACCAAAAGCAAACTACAGATTCAATGCAATTCCCATCCAAACACTAACACAATTCTTTACAGACTTTGAAAGAAAACTTCTCAACTTCATATGGAATAACAAGAAACCTGGAATCACTAAAACAATCTTCTGCAATAAAAGATTTTCTGGAGGTATCTCCATCCCTGATCTCAAGCTGTACTATTGAGTAACAGTAATAAAAACTGCATGGTACTGGCATAGAAACAGAATAGTGGATCAATGGAATCGAATAGAAGACCCAGAAATAAACCCCACACCTATGGACACCTGATTTTTGACAAAGATGCCAAAACCATACAATGGAAAAAAGATAGCATCTTCAACAAATGGTGCTGGTCTAACTGGATGTCTACATGTAGAAAAATGCAATTAGATCCATACTTATCACCCTACACAAAAGTAAAATCCAAGTAGATCAAAGTCCTCAATATAAAAATGGACACAGTAAACCTGTTAGAAAAAAAGTGGAAAAAAGTCTTGAATGTATTGACACAGGAGACAATTTTCTGAACAGAACACCAAAAACAGAGGCTTTAAGATCAACAATCAACAAATAGGACCTCATGAAACTGAAAAGCTTCTGTAAAGCAAAGGACACTGTCATCAGAACAAAACAACAGCCTACAGATTGAGAAAGGATCTTCACCAACCCTATATCTGACATAGGGCTGATATCCAGAACATATAAATATCTCTACCCTTTTTTAATTTGATTTGTTGATCATACATTAATCATAATCATTAATCATAATCATAAGCTGACTATATATATATATCAAATATATATAAAATATATATATCAGCTGTATATAGGAAATTACTGCCCAGAAGAACATGAGCTTTCAAAATAATTCCCAGAATCATGTGCAGCATTAGAAATTACCCACAAATAATATGTTTTATTTTACTTACTTAACATTTCCCTTTCTGTGTGTGTGTATGTGTGTGTGGGAGGGGTCAAGGCACAATTTATAAGAGTCCTTCCTCTCCTTCCCTCTTTACATGGCCTGGGAATAAAACTCAAGTCCCCAGGCTTGTATAGTAAAGAATCTCCAGCCACTGAGCCACCCTACTAGCCTGCCACAAGTATTATTTTTTATTTCAGAAAAAATATGTTAGAAAATTTAAATATTCATAAAACATATCTGTGTTCAGTGTAGAATCTTGTCTTAATTTCCATATCACCTTTAGCAAAGCCATAATGCAATGCAACTACAAATGCAACTGTGCTGAGATTTTTTCATCACTGTGCATAAGAAGAGGATACCTCCCCTGTCAGTGAAGGCAGGTTTTTACTGGTCACAAGGGCATTTTCTTTCTGTTTGCTGGTTCATCTTCAGTATCACAAGCAGCCACAACTTGCTGTGTCACTGAGGTTTCTATGTTCATGAAACCTATTATTCTGTATAATTTGCATACTCTAATCATTGTTTTAAAAAGTGGCCCCAGACGGGGACTCTGATAGTAAATTATTGATTGTGTGTTTTGCGCAAAGCGTCTTGCTAGATGATGTCTGCACCCTGACTTTTAAGGCATTTTGTTATGTTGAACAAAGGCCTGACAGATATGGGGCAAGTGTGCTAGCATTCAGCTCCATCCCCAGCCCTTGGGTTTGAGACAAGGTCTCACAGTGTAGGTCAGACTGGCCACCCCCACTCTACCTCCTATGTTCTGGGATAACAGATGTGTGCCACCATGCCTCACTCCCAGAACGTTTTTTTTTTTTTCCCCAGGTTGCAATACAAAAGGAAATGTGCCCTCACTCCTTGAATTGTTGACTCTACATTGAGAGTTGAAATTTGGCCTTTCATGTGCTTTCTTTGATCTCTAATTTGACTGTTTATCAAAGCTGATTAGAGTTTCAATATACAAATCCCTGAAGCTTGGAAATCATATGAAAATAGTGGATAGTAGAGAAATCCCAAGCATTGCCTGTTATTCTAATTTGACTTTATTATTGTAGCATGGTTATTAGGTTTGGTAAGGAGATCTGTTTTTATGTTTTATGTTTTTTTGGTATGGATCAATATCCTGCCACATTGGATTAAAGTGGTTTGCTTTTAATATTTCTAAGCCAAATTTCTCAGACACTGAAACAAGAACTGTTTTGATACACATCAAAAGGAGGTAGCAAGAATCCTTTTATTCTACTTACTATTATTTATGGGCATAAGTTTTTGAAAAGCTGCAAGAATATATTTTCTGTATCCTGATATGATGTCAAAGCACTATGAAACAGTGGTTGGCTCACTTAAAGATTTTTCAGATCTCAATTCCCAAACTTAAGAAAGACATTTACTTCACATGTGCTGGTTATTATAGACATTGTAGTAAATAATTTGCATATATTGACAAGTGAATCTATTTGCTAAAAGTCACATGGCTTACTTTAACCTGATGGGAATCAAAGATATCTCTTGAGAGCATCAGTTTCATGCTTTTGGTTTCATAATTCATTTACTTGACTCCTCTAAAATAGTTCAGAAATTATTTCAATCAATCCCCAACAGTTGTTTCAATTGGCATATTTTTCAAGAAAGCAAGCAAACTATCCTTTGTCAAAGTAGCTTTCATTTGGGCTGCTTTTGTTATTTTCCCCTTGAAGGCACTTTATGTGATTCTAGAATTGTTACTAGTAGCAAAACATTTTTTATTTTAGGCACTCAAAGCTAGTTTTTATGACAGTATGTTCATACTAGAGCCTTTTCTAAGTACAGTGTCTAATGTGTACTCCAGTCATTAACGTCCCTAACAATTGACCTGTAAATGCATGTAAACAATGTAAAGCACACAAAAAGAAAGGAAACGAGAGACAACAAATTTCTGCTGCCAGCTCAGATGATCCCTGTTAAATTCTAACATCCATGGCAAAGAGTGTCAGCCCAACACTGTGTCAGGACAATGGACATGCAGTACAGACTTACCAGAGCCATCCTGAAATTGTAAAACCTTAACCAGGCCAAGCTGTGCTATTGTGTTTTAAGTAGTGAGAGAGACACTTTAACAAATCCCAAAGGAACATGAGTTTTATTTGGTCAACACTGCCAATTTTTTTTTATGATTATAGATTTGGTTAACTTACCCTGTTCCTTTTGCTTTCTGATTTCTCCAAATGAGCCCAGTGCTAACCCAATGGGGAAGGATTATAAGCAGACAACACCTTGCTTTGTGTCTGTGAAACATTTATGCCAAATATATATGCACAATGAGGAAGAGAGGAGAGTTGTAGAACATTGGCATAACTTCCTGGAATGCTTACTTCTCAAAGAAGGTGCACTTTGCTGCCATATGTTATAGCTAATGGAGTTCGTATGCAATTTGTATGCAAGTTGAAGTCTTGATTAAGTCATCCTAAGTCTCATCTTTGAGTTTGTGACAGATAGCTTTATTTTTAGGGAAAAAAACAAAGCAAGTAAATCTGAGTTTAAAGCTCAGTGATACAGCACTTGTCTACCACAGATGAGACCCTGGATTTGATCCCAGCACTGACAAAAATAAAATTAAATTAAAAATTAAAAAAGATTATAGAAGACAAATGGGTACATGAGTACATAATGCTGTCCACCTTTCAGAACAAATGATGATCAGTCTCTTGAGATCTGTCCCAAAGAGCATAGCTACAGACAGCTTAAAATGTATATCAGATACATTTGTTTTCATTTCCAATTTTGTGTTTGTTCCTGTGCTTGAGACAGTTATTTTCAACAAATTGTTGACATTTAGTTCCTGGCATATTCAATTTAACGGTGAAAGTAGGGTTTCTATTCCTTAGGTCATTGTGTCAGAGGTAAGGAAACTATTCATAACCTAAAAGTTTTGGTTGGCTGTGTGAAAATCTTATGTTCCTTAGTGTCAATTTAATCAAATTTAGCAATATTTCTACCATATCAGTAAGAATAATACGGTTAAATTATATCTATTGAAGAACATTAGAATTCATAATTAAATCTACCTGTGATGTTTAGATTGTATATTCTATAAGGTGGTAAAGCCTTGTGCCTATTTCATGTCTTTTTCTTGCATTTTCAGCTAAAATTGACCAAGAGTCACAAGAGACTGCCCTGACCGAGACTCATAAATGGTAAGATATTCCTGTCATTTAATCTTTCTTCTCAGAAGAGTCTTATGGAAGCTCTTAATTAATTTTAACCTTATGAACCAGTTGATAGTTGTGGGGTTTTCGCTTCTTTTGTTTTGTTTTGTTTAGTTACTTTCAAGCATAAAATTGGAATCTAATGTCAGGATGTGCTTTAAGACCATAGTGAATTTCTAAGTCACTATGACACATAATTCTGTTACGTTGTCGCCTCTTTCCAATGGGATTCAGAAGTAAGGAAATGCAAGACTGCCAGACGTGGAGATAGTGGATTTTGCTTTGTTTATACGTCTTTGTTAGCATACAGAATAACAGCTCTTATTATGACATCTTTATAAATATATAACATTGTACATTGCTCATATTTGCTCCTCACTATCTGCTTCATGGCTCTTAATTTACTTTGCTGTATGTAGCAATTTTGATTGGCAATACTTTTATTTTCTCAGTTTGAAATATGCCATTCCATGCTTTCCTGGTTTTAGGATTTGTGTCAAGCTTATAAGGTTATTCTAATGTATTTGTCTTTCTGAGTTGGCACTTTCCTATTACAGCTTTTCTTTCTTTTGGACATCTTGAACGTAATGTGTCATAGAGAAGTTCTGTCATAATGTCCATTTAGAATTCTAAAACCTTCTTGTGATTAGATCTCCATTTTTTTCCCTAAATTTGGGGAATATTCTGCTTTTGCTACTGAAAATATACTCAATGACTTTATTATTTATCTCAGCTCATACTTTTATTCCATTGTGAATTTTGTGTCTTGATTATATCCCATGGTTCTTAAAGTTGTAATCATGATCATAATGGTCTTTGACTTTTTCCTTTTTAACTTTTGTGATGTTTGCTGTCACATTTACTCAACCTTGTCTTCCGTCCTTATGACCTTTCTTCTGATTGGCTGACTCTATTGTGATGATAATTCTTTGCTGTGGTTTTTCATTTGTTTTGTTTAATCATATGATTTTTCATTTCTAACATTTTGAATGTTTTTTCCCATTGTTTTAAATCTCAGTTTTCTGTATGAATTTCTTTTTGGTTTTTTAACCTTCTCATCCATACCTTGACTTCTGATTTTGCATTTCCCTCCAAGTCTTAGACTGATTACATCTGCTTTATCCATTCACTTATCTGTGACTTTTTTTTTTTGAGGTAATAGGTCAGTTTTACACAAACAATTTTTTAACCTTTTTTATCCACTTTTAAATTTAGTAACTCAGGAATTACAATATTATAGTCTTTGCTTTTCATGTTTGTGTTACATTTTTATTCTTCTCTTGTTCATGTCTCCTTCTAGTGATATTTGAGGGATCTTTTTATTGCATAACCTTTTCTTTGGGGTTCAATTTTCAGCAGAGCCAAAGAGAACATACATTGCTTTTAGGTGAGGCTTCACTTGATTCTTTTCTTCTTCTTGCTCTTCTTTTCCTAAGCATGATCAGCTCTCCTACTTTCTGGTTTTTTGATATCCAAAGCTCACCCTATCTTTGTCTTTTGAATATAGTGTATTTTTTTCTTACCCTGATTTTTCTTTCTTCCCCAAACCATGAAGGCAGCTTCCAATCTAGCATCTTACTCAGATATCCTCAGGAAAATTGTTTCAAGAATAAAAGTGGAATGGTTAAGTGATAGACAGTTTCCACTTCAATATACAAAATAATTCCACAGAGGAACCCATGAGTTTCCTTGGGTGACCTGCACTTCCGGAATGAGTATTTGCTATCAGGGGCATGGTTAGGAAAAAATTCCTCAGGAATCTTCATTTCTCTGTCTTCACTACTTCTTCCTCTCTGCTTTTAGTCATTCTCTAAGGGAAGACATTTTTTTCTGAAAAATTCTGAATAATAACAAAGAGAACAACAAAGAAAAGGAGTAGAGGGAGGGAAAGAAAGAGAAAGAGATGCTAGCAAAGCATCATGAAATTCAGGGAGAGGAAAGGAGAAATTGACTCAGAACACTTCCTTTGCTTGTAGAAGCTAGCAAGGTTAACTGCTCAAACCCAGAGGACCTGATGCTGCAGCCTTGAGTCTGAAATCAGTCTGGAGATAGAATTCTTTCCTTGGGCTCTTCAAATTAAGAGCTTTAGCTGATGGGATAGGGCCCAGCTCTGTGTAAAGAGAAATTTGCTTTTCCTAAAGTCTACTGATTAGAGTGTTAACCACATGTCACACCTGCCTTCACAACAAGTAGACTGGTGTCAATCCAAACCAGACATCATAACCCACCCAAGAAAATGCTACAACTAACAATCACACTCAAAAGAGACTCCGAGTACTCCTGAGGAAATATTTTTATTGAATAAATTCCTTGTCAGTCCTTTATTAGGCAAGTTCATAATAGTCTTCCCACGGGGACAGATAGCACACATTTAACAGGTATTGAGTTGACATCAGATACTCTGTTAGGCAAACTGATAAAAGAATTGGCAAGTTCTAAGAAACTAAAAGCTGAAGGTCAAGACATAAGTTGTATCAATCACCAAATTAAATGAGTTGAGGTAAAATACTTGTTAGTACAAAGCGATTTTAATGTTTAGAAATGGAAATAAACAATAGATTATCTGAAACACTTAGCATTTTTCACCAAAATGTATCTTTATACCACTTCCCTGCATGCTATATAGCCTGAGCATTGATAAATCATAGCTCTGTGTGGACAATATAACCCACCCAGGGGCCTTTGATTTTTGAGCCAGAACTCTCACCTGCCATAATGCTATGCATTACACTAGTCTTAAGACCATCAGCTAGTAGTATTTACTCAGTTAAAGAGGATTCAATGACATGATCTGAAGAGCATTCTTGTATCCCGTAATGCGGCATAACACAAGGTGTCCAAGCTATCAGAAGTTTAACAGAAAGAATAAAGATGGAGACATCCAAGAAGCATCCTGCTAGTATCACAGTGGACACTGAGGTTTAGAAGCCTGTATGTCCTGAGGGGAGAAGTTTCAGCTCAGTTCCCCCAAGACAAAGTTTTCAGCACAAAAGAAATTTGTTCGCCCTAGAGGGGGAGGGGGGAAAGGCCAGGGAATCAGAGACTAAGACAGGAGATAGAGGACTAAAGATAAGAAGAAGGGAACGAGAGGGAGAGGGAGCAGGGATATAGGTCCCAGAGCGGGAAGAAAAGACTTTCTCTGGATAGAAGGGAGACAGATGTGGCCCATAGACCAACGGCAGTGATAAAGGTAAAAGGGGAAACCTGTATTAGGGCGAGATGTTTAACTTGAACTGGGTATGTTAGTTTGGTGAGCCAAAGGGGGCTTTTGGTTGCTGGACTTCAGTACTTTGATAGCTGAACCTTTGTGGTCAGCCTCAGGAGGAGGAAGTGGCCAAATAAGGGAATAGACCTTGAGGGCTCCTTTGAAGAATGTAATCTAATAGTTTTTAGCAAGGCAGAGGGAATTGGGGGAGAAGGGCAGAGTTGTGTTTGCCATGACTGTGCTGGCTAGAGTCCTTTCACATAGTCTCCCGTTGAACCTCAGACCAGGATAGACCAGACAGCAACATTCTCCAGTCTGTCTTGGGATCCGTCACTGCATGTTGCAAACTGTATAACCTCTCACCAACCTCTGGCTGAGCAATTCTGACTCTGAAAAATCCCAGGACGCCGGGCTTAAAAATAAAATCTCACAATATTTACTCTCCAAGAGCCACGTTCGCCGGCGTCAGCTAGACTCCTACTTCTGTGAGAGTCACATGAGAGCCAGGAGGAACGTTTCTGCTCGGTGTGCTGCGGATGCCAGTCAGTCAGATTGACTGGCTCTTCTCAGGCTCGTGCGGGGATGATAGTTTTTGCCAGATTCCAAAGTCCGCGGTCTGCTTTGTAACTACGAAGCCTTAGCAATGTTATTTGTCCTGCTGCCTGCTATATGAAGTGGATCACATAATGTGCTCGCTGTCCATATACACATGACTGAACTCAAAGCCTTGGTCTTCTAGGACACTCCTTCGTGTTGGAGACTTGGTTCCCCACCTCTGAAACAGTCAGCTAAAACTTCAATAAAATATATGCAGAACTCAACACATCTGTGTTCTAGACATGTCAGTTCACTTAACAAGGCCAATGAAAAGCTCAGCCAAGAATTTTTGTGCCTTTGGACCTACAATGTCTCATCTCCTCTCTATTTAAATCTTCCTTCTTTTTATTTTCTATGTATCATGTTATCATAAGCCAAATGAAAGCCATCCTGAGGGTAAGGTCTGGAACAAGCATATTCTGCTTGGTCTGTTTGTGTAAATTTGCACTCACAAACTTGGTCTTCATTCCCCAGTCTTCTACTAGCCCTTGTTAAGCCTGAGACAGAAAATAGATGGAGACATGTCATTTCTGTGAATGTATTGAAAGCCTCTTATATGAATGAGTTTTCTGCTTAATGCCTGGTTTATTTGTTTTTCGTCAAATCCGGGTGATGCAGGGAATGCTCAAGAAGACTTAGTTTGTGTTCTGTGACAGGTCCAGTGCCCTCTTGGGGACAGGTTTTTCATTTTTAGAAATGACTGTCACTTTAAGTCATAAGAGCCACTGAGTCATGCTTCAGTTGTCTGAAGGATCAAGTATAATCAAGCATATTCGCTGAGTACCCTTCACCTAACAGAAGAGAAGCAGCAAACCACAGGTTATGCTCACAGAAACTCCTGGGGGAGAAGGCAGGATTATGTGGTGGACAGAGCCTTGCTGGTTCCTCAGAGCCACGCCCTTCAGCAATGCTGCAGTGTCTGGGACTCTCCCTTCCCTGCCCTCTGAGCCTCCAGCAGTGGGAGTGCCTTTTTCTTTGCAGTGCACAAAGCTTCTTTGAGTGTGGTTAGTGGGAGAATTTCATCAAGAAACTTAGCTACGTGGAATGTTTACTAAACTAAATGCACATGTGCACATATACATGCATGTACATACCCACAGACATGTATGTACAGAAACCTCGCACACACACTATCATACTGTGGGGGCATACATATAGAAATGCCATCAAAAACACACTACTCTCACACACACACATGTACTTGCTCATGCACATATACATGCATACAGGTGAATGTACTCACAGCCAGACCAATATGCATATATACACCACACACAAATATACACTGTCACGTATGTACATTCATGCAGGTACAAACATACAGCCATACAAGTATATACTTAATGACACATACACACACAGATAGTCTCTCTCTCTCTCATATATTTTTATAAATTATCCTCTAAAATGAATAAACTATTATAAAGAAAATTTTAATTATTGTCTAAGTAAGACACTGCTATTTTTCATTTTATTACTTAATAACTAAATAAAACATTCAAAAGAAAGTTCAGTGTATGCTTTAAGTATTTTTAAATAATCATTTGCTAGCACGATAGTGTTGTGTACTAATTCTGTTTGTTCATGTATTTTTCTGTTAATCTACAAGTGGAACCTTAAGTTCCTATTTACATGAATAAAGTATACCCTTCTGTGTAGGTGGAATGATTGAACTCAACAGTGCTCCTGGTCAGCAAGGTAGCTCTGCAGATGGGACTTGAGGCATCTCCCAAACTGAAATGTAAAGTGATGTTCACTCTGCATGTGCTCATATGTCAACAAGCAGCATGTTGTAAAGATGAGTGGCATCCCTACTGTGTGTTTAGTTCAGCCTTCACTTTCATATTAACTATACACCACTTTCTGCAATTGTGGAAATGTGTCAGCAAACAAAACACTTTTCTCCCAGGCAGTGAATACAGAAACTCAGTATCCTCACAAATGTTCTTTCATTTAAGTTTAAAGAGTGAGAAAACAGGGACTGTAAAAATCAACCAGCCCATACTCTGGAATCTTTACTACTTCAAAACTGATAGCTAAATTCAGCTTGTTTTCCTCAGATTAATTCTGTTTCTCTAAATTCATGGCCAGGAGCCATATCTGGGATGCAGTTCACTTTAAAAAGAGAATGAGTTCTAGAGATGATGTTTATGCAAATAGTCAGAAGCTTTATATCACAGAATTTATTTCTGGTTTTACTAAAACCAATAAAAGAGATTAAAAAGTGAAATTTAAATCATATATTTTTTAAACTATTCTGTTTGAGAACTTAACTTTCCTGGAATCTATAATCTAGGTAACATTCTGGGTAAAGGATGTCAAACACAGAGGTATAATGCCTTATACACATGCAAACAGCAAACAGCGTTGGAGACACGCATATCTAAAAGGACACATTGCTCTGGCTTTTTTTAAAAAAAATTTTTCCTTTATTTTTATTAATTACAGTTTATTCACTCTGTATACCCCCTATAGTTCCCTCGATCCTTCCCTGCCAATCCCACCCTCCTTTCCCCTTCCCTACCCATGTCCCTCCCCAAGTCCACTGAAAGGGGAGGTCCTCCATTCCTTCCTTCTGATCCTAGTCTATCAGGTCTCATCAGGAGTGGTTGATTGTCTTCCTCTGTGGCCTGGTAAGGCTGCTTCCCCCTCAGGGGGAGGTGATCAAAGAGCAGGCCGATCAGTTCATGTCAGAGACAGTCCCTGTTCCCATTACTATGGAACCCACTTGGACACTGAACTGCCATGGGCTCCATCTGTGCAGGAGTCCTAGGTTATCTCCATGCATGGTCCTTGGTTGGAGTATCAGTCTCAGGAAAGACCCCTGTGCTCAGATTTTTTGGTTCTGTTGCTCTCCTTGTGGAGCTCCTGTCCTCTCCAGGTCTTACTATTTCCCTCTTCTTTCATAAGATTCTCTGCACTCTGGCCAAAGTTTGGCTATAAGTCTCAGCATCTGCATTGATACACTGCAGGGTAGAGCCTTTCTGAGGCCCTCTGTGGTAGGCTCCTTGTGTACATTTTAAACATTTCAGTTGAAGCTGCTTATATCTTGTAATAAAATATTATATATATATTATATATGTGTGCTTATGTATACATGTGTGTAATAGATATAAAAAGTATCACTGAAATTTTTACATATAATGTTTTTTTAACATCTTTAATTTTTTGTTTATATTTATTTATGTGTGAAAAAGGAGAGAGAGGGAGAGAGAGAGAGAGCACATGTCTAGAGCATGTGTGAGGGTACAAAGTACTACCCCCACATGCGGAAGTGAGAGGACAGCTTGTGGGTGTTGGTTCTCTCTTTTTGCCATTTGGGTCCTGGGACTCAAACTCAAGTTGTCAGGCTTGGCAGTAAATGCGGTACCCACTGAGCTGTCTTGCCAAGCTCCTCAAAGTATTTTTTTTTAATGCATCAGAATTCTTTTCTTTGGGGTGCTGAAAAATAAAGATTAACTGAAACCAAACAATTTTCCTTCCTCCCTTCCTTGTGCTCAAGATTGACCCCAGTCCTTCAGTACATTAATGCTCTGCACTGGCCACACCCTTGACCCCTGTAGCTAATTTTCTTATCATCAGACAATAAATACTTTGTTGTTAAAAAAAAAAAACAGTATTGTTGTCAGAACTGGAGTATGGGTAGGTATGCTAGGACATGCCGTTTTCTGGATCTGGTATGACCTTGCCCTTACAGTCTGGATCATAACAACTGTGGCTGCATGTATGAGCTGCACACATGAAATAGTATGAAAGTAGGAGGAGCACCCGCTACAAAGAGGGGGTAATCAGGAGTGAGGGGAGATGAAAGAGAGTAAAGGGGTGAGTGTAATTTAGATATGTTGTGTACATGTATGAAATTGTCAAAAAATTTTAAGGGAGGAAAGGAATCAGTTATCATAATGCTATTGAAGCAATAAATCATTGTCTTTTAGTATTATTATGTGATGAAGCTTTGGCTACATAGTTTATAATTTATTGAAACTACCTCAGTGAGTCCTTTAAGATTATTTTTAAGAATTAGGGAACAGGATTTAATCTGAATCTGTTTAGTCCAGATTAGTCTCAAACTCCTGAGCTTCCTGCCTTTGAGTGCTGGCATTGGAGGTTTGTGCCAATCCCAGAACTCAAACTCTACACACCCATTTTTTAAAGAGAATATGGTAGAGTATCCCTCCCATCGTATTTTATTTAGATATAAGCAAAGGCATGGGAAGCAACCAGTGATCCAAAGCAAGCAATAATAAGAAAAGAAAGTGCATTTTAAAAAGAATTTGAATTCACACATTTTAAAACTAAATGTTATTTCTGCACGTAATATCACTGGAGTGATATTTTACCAAAGCCAAGATTGCATAACAAATGAGTTGAAATGGAAAAATAATCTTTCATACAAAATAAAGGCAAAACAAAAAGGTGGGGGAAGGGAGAACTGCTGGTTCCAAAAGTTTCTTATAGTATATAACTGTTCATTCATCATGGGAGAGAAAATATTTAATCATTCCTGACTGAAACACACATACTTTATCATGTTTAGTGACTTTTAGAGTGTCAGTTTGTAAAGTGTTTATCCAAGGAATGGACTTCTGGCACACGGATGAAATGAAAAGTGAAATGTTTAGTTCCTAATAGGCATATTTTCCAGAATCTTTCTGAGTAACTATCCAGAGATGAATAGAAAGACTACAGGTCTTGTTTATCTGCTGATGCTGGCAGACCATGCAGGCTCCAGCCTGGTATTAAAACTGAAGTGACATGGAATGTCTTTGCAGAACCCCCCAAACAATGGCATCATTCCCTTAGCAGTATTGATAACGTCAAGCCAGTGAAGTTGGAGTTTCTTACTTCCCAATTTGGATTTCTTAGTTAACTTCAGATACTTTCTAGAGGCCTAGAGGATGAGCTAAAGACCTCTCAGAGAGGTGGGAGAAATCCGTATATCTTGGCTTTTACCTTTAGGTGATACGCTGCTACATTTCAGGTTCAGTACTTTGTAGAACTGGATTTCATCTGTGGTGGCATAGTTCAATATTTTAGAGAAATCTATTGACCTTTTTATCACTGGGAGAACCTTGGCTCCCTCTGCAGGTTTTGTGGCTTTTGAGGTAGAGAGATGACTATGAAATGTTCTTGCTTTCAGCTATCATGCATTCTAAGTAGAAAGACTTCAGGGCTGTCTGCAACTGTGTGTTTTCCCCCGGCTGTAGATAAAAATTATAGGGGAAAAATCATTAAATGCTTTTTGCTTTTTTTACAAGTTGATAGTAAGAAATGAACAGTTATAAGGAGTCAAGTTATTTCATATTCCACTTTTTCAATGTAGTTGGAGGTCTAGACAACAAAAGTAATTCTAAAAGACCCCAAGTTGGTAAATCTTAGAACTCCTGGACCTTTTCCTCCATAAAAAAAAAAAAAACCCAAAGTCATCAAATCTCCATGTTTTTAGTAGAGATTCTAATCGCTGTGCTTTTGACGTGCATGTGGTTAGTGGTAGAAAGAGGGGAAGAGGGGAAGGCAAGTCAAGAAAAGGGGGGTGGATATTAGCTTCCCAGTTTTGTTTTTTAGGAAACAAGCAGAAGAAGTAACAGAATAAAGATTGATAGACACAGTTGTCGGGTGTGTTTAACCCTGACAGAGCAGTTCATGGCTGTGTGCAACTTAAGCCATCATGCTTCCAGCATGGTAGCTATTCCAAAAGAGCAAAGCAAGCTAGTGAAATAAAAGCCGTCCAAGAAAAGAGTCCAAGATTACTCTGGATTTGTTTTTACAGCGGGGGGAGCATGAAAAAAAAAAAGTAAGAGTTATAGATGATTTCATGTACACAGACATTTCACCGGGGAAGTTAGAATATTGCTTGATAGATTATAGTTTAAATGATTCCACCTTTGGTTTTTAAAATATATTTGAAAATTACTGAATAAAGTTGCAGCCACAAGGCATTACTCGAAGCTCACAGGAGCCAAGGCAAAGAAAGGCAGCCTCACAAGAGGAGGAACCCAGGGTGACCGACTATAAGACCAAAGTCCCCACCATGGCAAGGTATGTTTGTTGTGGTGAAGTTCGAACTCTGGGATGCATTTCCGGAATGCAAATCCTAGTTTTACCTTTAAAATGTCTTCCTAAATTGTCACACGCAGGGGTGTTATTGAAACGCTGTGCCCCCATCCTTTCATTTGTAAACCGCAAACCGTGGAGTACTGCTTTGCATACAATAATTGTGAATTGCCACTGATGTCTAATTTTTCCATGCCTACTACCATAAAGTCCTGGGTGGGTGACATGAGCTTCTGAAATATTGTGGCTACCGTAGCCTGGGAAATGTGAGGAAAGGTCACAACAAAGAAGAAAGAGAAATTGATATGCCAGATTTTATGGAGAGAGTTGGAGAAGAAAGAAGGGTTAAGAAAACAATTATACCTAAGGTATAGCATCTTGAAAATAATCAGTGACCTTTTATAAAGTGAAACACATTTTCACTGTGAGAGCTTTTACATCATTAAACTTTTGCATCCTCTTCTTTCTTCCTCTCATTGCATGCATGTTTATTCAATGTGTAGTTTGAAGACATTGATTTTCTCACTGGTAGAAAGACAATATAGTTGTAGTCTTTGAGTAATATAGGTTACATTCACCTTGCATACTTGAAATAAGAAGGAAAAGAGAGAAATTATCAGATAGTCTTCTAATAGAACACCCAATGAAAAGATGGCTCACTCATTTTTCATTGCTCTGTTTCCTTTATTTGTTGAGAGAATTCAATGTGATCATGTAGATACTGTGTTTAACACAAAACCAAAACAAGCAGTAAGTGTCCTGTCAACACAGGTTCCCCCCTGCCTCAAACACCATGCATTTTTCTCCATTTCAAACAGCAATTTCCTGCAAGGTCGGGTTCCCATTCTTGGTTACACAGTCTCCTAAGGAGAAACATTGGCATATTTGCACTAAAACTATGTTTTAAGCCCTCTGGTAATACTGTGGCACCAAAATTTGCATCTGTACTGTTTTTTGAAAGAAAAGGCTCATTACTGACACAGGAAACCCTTAGTTAGTGTGAATGGATGCAAATTTTGCATGCTACATCCAGTAGATTGCCAAAACCTGTTGTATATTATTTAACTCACCAAAACAGTTTCCACAGTGAGTAGGAGTTCTTTTACAGTGTTATGAAAATATAACCTTACGAAATAATTTATAAAGTCCTTTTTCTGTTTGTCTTTGGCTCTAGTCCCCATGTTGCGAGCAGAACTCGGGGAAGGAGAGCATGAACGGATCAAAATCATTTGATGTGATTTTACTATAAGTTAAAGACTTTTAGAATATTTAGCCGGGTATAAGAATTGGTCTAGGAAATATGTGAGAAGGTAGGGCAGGAGATCATGGCTTACTTTAGTCAAGGCCCTCCCTAAGATTAACAAGACAGTGCAAATAACTGAAGTAAAATAATTTCAATAAATCTGGAAAGAATGAAGATATAATGAATAGTTTGCAGCTACCACTTTCCCATTTTCTTTTAAATAAGTGCTGCAGATGAACATGTGGCCCAACCTTTCCCCCAAGCTCAATTTCATTACCTAAAATTAGATGTCACTATTTTGAGGTTGGTTTTCATCTTGATTAGTCAGTGATAACTGGACGTATTGGAAGTATAGGTTCTCTGTACTCATGACACGGAGAACTTCAAATATAGATGTGTAAGAGCTGAGGGCCTGTGAGACATCTCGTCAGGTAAAGGTGCTTTGTGACAAGCCTGATGAGCTGTTTATAAACTCATACAACATAGCTGCACTGCTTCTCCTGAATAATACGTAGTATATTGCTAGCTGGGTAAGTCAATATTCTAAAGGGTCTTTAGTGTATTTTACAAACATGTGTTTTGTCAGGCTATGTTTGGTGGTACACCCGTATATAATCCCAGAATTTGAGAGATAGGGGCAGGGGTATTAGAAGCTCAACGTAACCCCTGGCTCTGTAACACATTTGAGGCCACCTTGAGCTACATGAGATGCATGTTTTTTGTTTTTTTTTTGTTTTTGTGTGTGTTGTTTTTTAAACAGGTGGAGGAAAAGGAAGAGGAGGAGGTGAAGGAGGAGAAGTTGTTGTAAATTCTGCTAAGTAGCTAATCCTTCTGCTCAGATGCAAGCTCACTGAATTTCAACCTCATTTAAAAATAGTCTATAAAGCACACTTTTGTATGTTACATTATACACTCCCATACACTTGTGGGCATGTTGTGGCATGCCTGTAATCTCAGAACCTGAAGAGGAGACTACAAAGAGAACTGAGTTCAAGACCAGCTACCCCCTCTCATTGTGCCTCAAAGCATTCTCCTTTCACACTCTTCCAGAAAATGTGAAATTCTTGTGTTGTTTCCCTAGGTCAATCAAAGCCAAGGCTTTGCACATGCCAGGCAAACTTTCTTCTACTGAGCTACATCCCAGCCCTGCTGTTCTGTTTTGGTGCCTCACAGGTGTAGATCGCTAATGCGAATCTCTTGCTTGTCTGCTCCAGTAATGTGTGCAGGCATGCACAGTCAACCATTCGGCACCAATACATTTATGTAAGGCCCATGATGTGTTTTACATTCTGTAAAGCATGCCATCTGTAAAACATGCCAGGTAATCAGAGAAATAAGGTGTTCAGTGGTGCGCAGTGTCTGCTGATATCCCAAATCTGTAGCAGCTATATGTCATGTTGGTTCAACAGCGGCATGTTTTCATAACTTATTGTGGGAGTCAGGGTTGCAATATATTCAGAACAGGAGGGAATACATAGCTCCAAATTTTTTATATGAAAATGTGTAAAGAGTAAAGATACGTAAGTATCTACCCACTTTAATGCCACTCTGAGCCTTCAAAGCCACTAATTTTGAGGGAAATTTTAATGGTAGTGATCATGCCAGATACCTAAAATAAGGCATAACACAGAATGAATTTAGTCACTAAAGGACAGACACTGAGGCACACCTCACTCACAAGTATAAGGACTTATGTTCAGATTCTCAGAGCTA
This sequence comes from Pachyuromys duprasi, assembly GCA_028658305.1. Lineage (NCBI taxonomy): Eukaryota > Metazoa > Chordata > Mammalia > Rodentia > Muridae > Pachyuromys > Pachyuromys duprasi. The sequence continues at coordinate 18,009,997 of CM053759.1, read as the reverse complement.
TACACACATGTGTGCACATGTGCACACACAAACACGTGTGATCATACATTCATACATACATACATACTTCACATACTTACACATGTAGGAAAAATAAATAAATAAAATGATGGGACTCTTGTCTCCCAAGAAATAGTACATAAATCAGAGGATGGGCATTTATTTCTAGCTCTTAAAGAAAAATAGATATGAAAAGATACTGCAATTTTTTTTCTTTGATATTTCTTAACTCCATCCTAAAATAGAGTCAAGTGTCAGAGCAGAAACAAAAGTACTCTTGGTAACTTTTTTTTTTAATTCCTTCTCAAATAAATTTTGAAAACCTGGAAAACATTGACAAACAATAACAGCAGGGAAAACCAAGATATTTTGAAATAATGGGGGAAGGGTTTTCAGGTTCTAAAGTTAAAGTCACCAGAAGAAGGTCCTGCTAAATGATCAAGTGAATTTCTGTATTTTTTTTATCTCAGTCCACCAGGAACCCAAACTCAAAAACTGAGGAAATAAACGTTCAAATTAAAAGTAACTGAGTGGATCTATTGGGAAAGACTGGTTGTGTTTAGAATGGGCACATACCTTGCCAACATCATAGCCACAGACGGTTGATGCTCGTTTCTATTCCGGCAGCTTATTTTTAAGTGATTCACTGTCTTTTGGTCTTCTGAGTGACAGTGCAGGGGAAACAATCATCATCTCAGTTCAAGTTTTTGCAGGCTCGTTGTCATCCACTCATTTCCTCATACAAATTCTTCTTCTCTAATTCATTTCACTTTTTATTATTTTTGCTAAATAACATCCTTACCCTTACTCCCGCAGGGAACTCTAATTAAACTCAGTGGGCCACACACACAAAGGAAACATGAAAGTTGACTTGCTGAGAAAAGGGCTCCTATGGAGAGGGAGGAGGATGGCAGAGGGGCGTAGAAGATGGAAATGCCTAAAACACACTATATTATGCATGATGTTCTCAAACAAGAATTTTTTTTCAGTGTTGATATGGACAAAAGTGAGTAACACAGTAGAAGAGGAACACAGCAAGGTGACAGCAGCCTCGCACCTGGCCTTCCCTGACCTCTCCTCCTTCTGTAACATTGGCCTTCCCTGACATCTCCTCCTTCTATAACATCTGTCTTCCCTGGCCTCTCCCGCTTCTGTAATACTGGTCCCTTGTTATCCTTTTAGCTACAGTCTGTCTGCTGCTTAGGATGATGGAAGATGGGGTCTTAGCTTTTTCTTCCTGAGGTCCCGTGCAGTCCCACTTCCCATTGTTAAAGACTCTAACATCTTTATGTTACAGTGCTTAGCTAGGAGAGCTTTCTAGGAACTATGTAATAGAATTAAGTACGGTATTTTCAGAATGGAAGTCCACAATTTACTCTTTTCTGGCAAGTGATAGTTTGTCCCGACAGACTCCTGCATGAGCTGATTTTCCCTCAGATCATGACGAGCATGGCTTCACTGCCTTCTCCTCTCACGGATTGTTGCTGAGGGGTTTTCCAGCACTCTTATTTTCCGCAGTGCCCTGGGTCACGTGTGTTTTTATTTCCTTCATTGTCTCTCTTAGAAGCACTTGGGATCCTCTTTTGCTCTGGTGTGAAAGTACATCCTTCCACCTGAATACCTTCCTCTTACTCTATAAACTCCATTTTGTTTGTTTTGTTTCCATTTGGTGAGCCTCAGTTCCTCCCGTTCTAGAACAGGTTTAGAATTCTCCTTAGTTTTCCGATACTAGTGGCTAAGAAATAAAAATAGTGGAGAGAGATAAAAATAAGATGTATAAGCCAAGCAAGTAGGAATGCTCAGTGGTTGAGGGCCAAGCTTAGGTGTAGCGTGGTGTGACATCATTATGAGCCAGCAGTAACGGAGCTGAGATGCTGGACATGGCCCCAGGAGGTGATGTCTTCAGATGATCACTGGCCTAAGACCTCAATTTGGAAAATACCTAACTTGAGCTAATAGTAGTAAATGGGTGTTATACAACAGGTAGTTGTTCAAAATGAAAATGAAAAAAAAAAGGAGATACTAGTAGGTGGTTCATTCCAGGAGTCCAGCTGGTGAGAGTAACGTAACAGTTCATCAGCACCTAGACTGTAAACCCAAAGACACAGCCACTGATTTTAGTACAAAGGGTGCTCATATCACAATTTATTTTATTTGTGTTTTGGTTTATTTTGAGTCATTGAGTCAGGAGCTACATTGTAGTAGACTGAAGAAAATAAAGAAGTAGAAATTCTGAGGCTGAGTTACTTCCTATAAGAGGGGGAAAAGGAGACAGTATGGTCTATTGTTAAATCATGTTTGCTTTAATTACCGAGGGGACAAGCCTACAAGCCTGGAGGGACTGGATTAGTTTAGTGTTTGGCTATGCTTGTGATGGGTCATTTTCTATTAACAGTGGTGGGCAGACTAAAGGAGGGCAGCACTGGTGCCTACTTGGGTCCTGATATGTAAAAAGGAGTAGACTAACTGAGCATGAGAGCCCTTCATTTTCTGCAAATGGTGGTGAGCGCAACCACACACTCTGGCCATCAGGACTTCCCTGCCATGAGGGACTGGATGCTTGAACCGGGATCAATTCTTTCTCCCTTAAGCTGGCTTTTATCAGGGCATGTTGATAGGAAAAGCAACTGAAGCATATCTGATGTATTTTCATCACAGCCCCTATTGCCCTCTCTTGTATTCCCCCATACCTGCTGACTGTCTCTTTGAACATACATGTCTAGCATGAGGACATGTTTTTGCAGGCAGTTAGAGAAGAGGGCGCAGGGGTAGACAGTGGTTGCCTTGCCGCCAGGGGCTTCTGTGACCTCACAGTGACATCTCCTTGATGACTTGGACTTTCTGTATTTGTAACTTGTAAGAAATAGGCTTAGAGACATGAACTCGAAGTAGAATAATTGCCCTGCTCTTCCAATCTGCTCTCATGTCTTCAAAAATGTTAGGATGTTAAAGAATCCAGTTATAGCCTACAAATAGTTCTCTCTAGTGCTTGCTTTCCACCTTAACAGCTGTTGTGAGACGCCTTGCTCTTATGAAGAAGGTGTTTCTCTCAGTATGGCAGGGCTGTGTAGCTTTCGGCATGCCAGGAATATCTTACAAATGCTGTTGGGCTAGCGAAGTGAAGATTTATCCAAGCACTGAAAGTACATTTATAAATGCCAAATCTTATTGGAGTGTTATTATTGTCCTTCTCTGGCCTCGCGGCTCTGAACTGGCATCAGAGAGGAATCTGAGTTCTGATGGGCATAGTCCTGATGAGTCCCGTTATCTGTGAAAGGAGTTTTGTCACATGTTTCAAATTGTGAATTCACCTTTTATATTAACTGTGTCTGATCCAAAAGGAGGGCTGGGAAAGCTTTAGAGACCCAAGTCAACTAGGTCTTCCAACTTCTAATGAGAGGGTTGGGTCATTTTTTTAGTGCCCATGTTGCAGGTGAGGGAATGGAGAAAGAGAATTTTACTTCTGACAAATGACTTCTCCAGTATCAGGGAGTGAAGTGGTGCCCTGCCAGGAAATGAATCCTGGCCTTCTTAAAAGCTGAATATGAAGTGAGCAACAGTCTATTGCCCAATTCTAGGATCTGATTATGAAATTTTAAACCCTGATGAGTGAAATATGAGTATTTGTAGAGATGTTTTATATTATAAAACAATACAAGTCCCTTCTTATGACTCTGTCCCACCCCCAAATAGCTAAATGACAATAAAGCTAGCAAGATATGCTAAACACCTTTGTAAATCACGTGATAGTATATAGATCCTACTTGCAAATATAAGTATCATCATTACCTTTGTTTCTGTGAAAATCCAAGAGACAAAACAACAGGACAGTATTTGCAAGCTTACAGAAGTCTATTCCTCAGGTCTCAATGACTTGGGATCTAAAACTGGAACTTATCTATTGTGATAGAAGTCTTGTTGGTCTGGTTATAACCAGGACCTTGTGTGTGCTGAGCACTCATGCTATCATACTCACAATAGCATCTCCATCCCAAGCCTTGTGGCAGTGAAGATGTTAAGAACAACGGTAAACTGTTGTGCATTAGAACTTGACCATTCCTCTCTGTTCTGTGTGCATTATATCCTAGAAATGTCATGACCTCCCTAAGAAACAGGGTGCACTAATATAGCATAACTGTTTCTACAGAGCATTATCCAGAAAGTTGCATTATTCTGAAAAGGTAGTGACCAGATAGTAGAATTTTTTTAATACTGAAGTTTCTAACTCACCTGAGACATATATCTATCTTTTTTTGTATTATGATGCAAACAATATCAAGTTGATGTCACCTCAGCTGTGTGTCCATGAATAGATGCTGTGGATAATTTAAGCACTTTAATGTCTGGGAAAAACACTAAGCATGATACTCCCTATCAATGGGAATCATTTGTTCAGCAGTAGGCTAGATCCCTGCAGAGTAGTAAACTAGGGAGGTAGTGAGGAATTAGTATGGACCTGATAGCTACTGTGAGGTCACAGCCAACATTAGCATGCCACAGCCTTGACAGTCACCTTGATACAGATACAGCTTTCCCCAAACCACTCTTACTGTAAAGCTTCTCCTCAACCTTTCTTTTCCCTTAACTTTAAACCCAGTTTTCTTCTCAGTCCCAAACAGTATATGAAAGGAAAGCTTTCCTGTTTTCTGCCTCATTATGCATATAGGTATGTTCTCCTTTACTCCTTTTAGTCTGGATATCCTGCCTGTCTTAGTTTCAATTCCTGTTAATATATACATACATGCACACTCTGACAAAAGCATCATAGAAGTGAATGGGTTTATTTTATCATACGATTCTAGTTTAGGGTCCATCTTGGCAATGAAGTAGCCAAAAACAAACAAACAAACAAACAAAACCTGATATATTATATCCAGAGTCAATACCAGAGCGTAATGAATTAATGTATGATCGTGCCCAGCTAGCCTTCTCCACTCTGAGACAGTTCAGGATCCTTTGCCTAGCCAATGGTGTCACTGTCCATGGGCAAATCTTCCCACCTTAACTGAATAAAGAGAGTCCTCCACAGATATGCCCATATGCCATATGCCAATAACTGACAGCTATAACCACTGACATAAGTTACCTCCTCTGGGTCCCCTTTCCTCCTGAGTGTGACTTCTCTGTATAGCCATACTATATTTCTGATATTATGCTATAAAATGCATACTTAAGGACAGGACAGAAAGCAGCCTCTGGTGTAGTGCATTTTCTTGATAATCTTCAAAATTATCTTTCTACATCCCCCCTTTGATATTAATATACATTTGTGTTTACTCTGTCATGGCCAGTTTTCAGCAAATTTACCTATTTTCTTGATCATTTCAAAGAATCAGCTATTTTGGGTCATAGGCCATCTCCCTGTTCTTTTACAATTGTAACTGGACTTCTACTACTTTCTGAGTTCCTCTTTCTTCTACCCTTTCCACTCCTTTTCTTCTACCCTTTCAACCTCCTTAATACTAGGTAAGAGAGGAAAAAGAATAGGGTGAAAAGGAAGAAAGCCCTGAAAAGAGTTAGGTGTTGGTACAGGGCCAACATCATTGTTACTTCCTGTTGATTAGGGGCATTGAGCTCCTTGGAGCAAGTTTGATCTTCACATTTAGGATTTCTTCTTCTTCTTCTTCTTCTTCTTCTTCTTCTTCTTCTTCTTCTTCTTCTTCTTCTTCTCCTTCTCCTTCTCCTTCCCCTTCCCCTTCCCCTCCCCCTCCTCCTCCTCTTCCTCTTCCTTTTCCTTCTCCTCCTTCCTTCTTTCTTCTTGATTACTTTCTTCATGATTACTTAACAAACCATGACCAACAGCAACCAATAGCAACCGCCAAACAACCAACAACCCACCACACCTCTTAGGCCCTATCATTTATATACCCTCTGAAAAGTCCCCAGACTTCTTTTCAAACATCACTTGATCACAGAAATTATCTGCACCTAGCAAAACCATGCCTCTGCTAGAGCATGAGGCAAATCATTGTCAGCTGTTTCAAAGCAGTCCCATATCCTCACACCTGGGATTAAGCACAAACATATCCTTTTAATATTGCTGTGGGTTTTGGGGGGAGTTTCAATACCTTGTAACCTGGGCAGTCCTGGACTCGCTTTGTAAACCAGGCTGGCATTGAACTCACAGTGATCCACCTGCCTCTGCCTGCCTGAGTGGTGAGATTAAAGAAGTATGCCACCACTCCCAGTTGGCGTTTTATAAAGACACAAAATTTCCAACCTTCTCACTACATGTAATAAATTTGTTTATTTGCTTTCCAATTCACATTTTCTGTATTCTGTGATATTCTTTGTATTCTATGCTTTGTCAGCATATTTTGTTATTTTTACCAGAGTGTACTTTCAACTTTTGTTAATATGTTTTACAGCTATTACTTTGTTTTGAAATTCTACTTTCTGGGGCTGGTAAGATTTCTCAGTAGGTAAAACACCTGTTCCTAAGCCTGACAACCCAAGTACAGTCTCTGGGATCCACATGGTGAAAGGAAAGAATTAACTGCCAAAAGCTGTCCTCTGACAAGCTCAGCCTGGCATACATACACCCATTTTCATACACATACTGTGTATTACACCGTTGGCTCTGACTCAAACAACTGCCATATATATGAGATTAGCTATGCATGCTTGTGGCATGACTAGTCCTATGAGTTGTTGACATATTCTTCTTCTAGGTGGGAAGGTCATTAGACAATTCCCTGAGTATCAGCCACCAGGATTCTCAGTTATTTCAATACAATTTTGTTCTAATTGCACATGTCTTCTAGGTCATGGGGAGAGACATGAATATGTAGGTTCTCAACCATACTAATGCTGAGACCCCTTTAAAATAGTTCTTCATAGTAAGGTTTCCCCAACCCTAAAATTATTTCCATTGCTATTTCATGGCTGTAATTCTGCTACTGTTATTAGTTGTCATGTAAATATCTGATATTTCCAGAGGTATTAGGCCACATCCGTGAAAGGGTCATTCAACCCCCAAAGGGCTGTGACACACAAGTTTGGATGTAAGCAATGTTAGAGAAAGGACCTGCCTTATACAGCCATTGTGCACCTACTTTGGAGTCACTCATGTTCCTTCCTATAGCCCCTCAACCAAGCTCTATAAGTAAGCCCAATACATGCTTTGAGGATGAGTCTCCTCATTAGGTATGAAATTCTGCTTACCATTAGGACCTTGTGAGAAGGGGTAAGACATTGTCCACATTTCTCACAGGACTACATTCTTCCAACACACACACACACTAAATCAAAGTTTTTAGGAGCCTACCACAGAGGGCCTCTGAAAGACTACCCAGCAGGGTATTAAAGCAGATGCTGGGACTCATAGCCAAACTTTGGACAGAGTGCAGGGAATCTTATGAAAGAAAGGGAAGATGAAAGACCTGGAGGGATCAGAAGCTCCGCAAGGAAAGCAACAGAACCAAAAAATATGGGCACAGGGGTCTTTTTGAGACTGATATTTCAAACAAGGACCATGCCAGGAGCTAACCTTGAACCCTGCACAGACATAGCCCATGGCAGCTCAGTGTCCAAGTGGGTGCCCTAGTAAGAGGAACAGGAGCTGTCTCTGACATGAACTCAGGCTGGACCTTTGGTCACCACCACCTCCAGGGGGTGGCAGCCTTACCAGGATACAGAGGAAGACAATTCAGACAGTCCTGAGGAGACCTGATAGGCTAGTGTCAGATAGAAGGGGAGGAAGACCTTACCTATCAGTAGATTGGGAGAGGGACAAGGGAGAAGAGGGAGGGAGGGTGGGATTGGGAGGGGAATAGGAGGTTGTGGCTACAGCTGAGATACAAAGTAAATAAACTGTAATTAATTAAAAAATAAAAATAAATTAATAAAAAATAAATTTTGCTTTCTATCCCACAAATTTTGAAATGTAAAATATATTTTATCACTATTCAGTTCTAACTTATTTGTTATTGCTTCCCTAAGCAATAAGTTATTTGTGTGTATGTTCATTGGGATTGTTTTCAAGTACATCAACTTCCTTTCCTTTGTTTTGTTAGAAATCATGTCTGTCCCTTTACAGTTAGTTGCTTTGTAGCTAAATATTCTAGCTTGTATGCATCCAACTTCCTAAAATCCATTATGATTTCCTTTATCATCTAGGATAGTCTGATTTATTATTTGTATTTTGTTGAGAAGAAATAATTTGCTGTACATATGATTCTATGATTTTTCAATTCTTAGATACACAATTTGTTACACTTTCGTTACATGTTCATCTCTGAAAATGAACATGTTTTCTAAGGAATGGATCTTAGCATTAATTAGTGCCTGAGTTAAAGTTAGTTTCCTCCAGAAAAACTTTGCATTTGTTTGTGCCATTCAAGTGAAGGCCCTGTAACCACTAACTCAAACCCTCTGCTTTTGCTTGAGTTTGTTTGTTTGCTTGGGCTGTGTGTGGGGCTAGTGTTTGTTTTGTTTTGTTGTTATGTTTTACTTACAAGGCTGGTATCTGTTTTTTGTTTTGTTTTGCTTTCGTTTTGTTTTTGTTTTTTTGTTTTTGTTTTTAATGAAATCTGGTAATTGAGTTCAGATGGAAGCCCTGCAGGATTTTCTGTCTGGCTCATGAGTCAGATCTTCAAGAGAATTTCTTATGTTTTCCTCTGTGTACTCAGGGCCAGAGCTAAGATAAGTAAATTTCCTTACTTTCCCTTTCAGCCAGGGCTTGTGTTCTCATTTACTTTAACATGAATCCCTTGCAATCCTGATTAATGATATGTGCGTGTTTGGGATGCTTTTATGAAGATTCTTCATTTTAAGCTATCTTTCTTACTGTTACATAAAATAATGCCAGTTTTTAAAGTTCCATAGAATATATATATAGTGAAAATGACGTTTTTAAAAGTAAAATCTATGTCTGGCCCTACCAAAGACCCACCCTATCTGAGACTGCCAACCCTTGACATTATGACACTCTGTTAGCTTGCAGACAGGAGCCTGTCAGAGTTGTCCTCTGAGAGGCTCTACCCAGCAGTGCCTCAAAACAGATGCTGAGAGTCACAGCCAAACATTGGTAAATGCCTAGGGAGTCTTGGGGAATAGTGGGAGGAAAGTGAAAAGGACCCGGAAGTGATAGGAGCTCCACAAGAAAAACAGCAGAGCCAAATAACCAGGGCCCAGAGGCATTTGCTAAGACTGAAGCATCAAACAAGGGCCATGCATGAACTAGACCTAAAGCTCCACAAAGATGTAGCTGATTGCCAGTGGAGGCTTCAAGGGGTACTCTAGTAAGGGAAGTGCGGACTGCGCTGGAGAGGGACTCACTTGCTAGCTTTTAGATCACATTTCCGTGGAAGGACTGCCTTGACCCGCCACAGGGAAAGAGGGCATGTTCAGGGCATGATACAACTTGAGGTGGAGTAGATGGGAAAGAGGAGCTCCCCTTTTCAGAAAAGGGGAGAGAGGAGGAGGGAAGGAGAGAGGATAGGACTTGGAGGGGAGGTGGGGAGGGCTAAAGTGAAGAAAATAAATAAAAGAGGGAGAAAAAGGTGAAATTGAAGAAGAGAAGAAAAAAAAACAAGAGAAGGCACAAGAATTAGAGAACCAATCATTTCCACACTCAGGATCCCATAAAAACACTAAACTGGAAGCCATAATATATACAAGAGGACCTGGTGCAGAGCTATGCAGGCCCTGTGTTTGCTGCTTCAGTCTCTATGAGTTCATATGAGCTTTGCTCATTTTGACTTGGTGTCCTCCATTCCATCTGGCTCTTAAACAATTCCCTATGATGTTGCCTGAGCCCTGAGCCTTGAGCCCTGAAGGGAGGACTTTGATAGAAAAATTATATCTAGGGCTGAGTGTCCCAAGGTCTCTCACTCTCTGCGTATTATCTGCAGAAGGAAGTTTCTCTGATGATGGCCTAGCAAGGCACCAGATCTATGAAAATAGCAGCATGTCATTAGGAGCTGTTCTATTGCTATGTTTTCTTTTAAGCAGTGGTTTCTGGTTTTACCCTTGGTTCTCCATCACTTAGGCAGTTTCAGGTCTGAGTGTTATCTCATGGAATAGGCTTTAAGTCAAATCAAGTTTAATACTTTATTTTTCATAATACATATTTTCCCACATCTTTTGTTGTTGTTTTTGGGTATTTTGGTTTCATTCCCTTTTTGTAAATATTGTTTATCTTAATTTTTAATTTTAATATCTACTCTGATAGATATTCCTTACTATATCAGTTTCTTTATGATTACTGGATGGTTGGTATATTTCATTTATTCCTAATAAATTAGTATGTGCTCAAGTGTTTATTTTTTGTTTTTATAATTTTGCTTTCTTGTTTCTCACTTGACAGAAATTTTTTCCCATTTTTGTTTTAGTACTTTGCAAATTTTTGCTTCTTGAATTTTAATTGTTATCCTTAATTTAGAAGTTTTCTAAAATAGAATATGGTTATGTTGTTTTTCTTTCTCCTTGTAGACACTATGTAAGGACACGCTTTTTATAATCATCTTCAACTTCAAATCAATGCTAATCTAACAATTAAGTTTTATTGAACTAATAATGGTGCTTAATGAATTTCCGTTTTTACTGTTGTTTTTAAACATTTCTTCTCAATTAGTTATGTTTTTGCTAGTAAACATTACTTAGTTCTCTAACCAAAGTCTATTAGGAATTATTTTTGTTGTGTTGGTTTGTTTTTGTGTTTGGTTTTGAAACAGGCTCCTATAGGCTAAGCTGATCTGAAACTCACTGTGCTAGAGAGGCTGGCTTCAAACCTTTGGTCCTCCATCTCCCAAGGACTGGGATTACAGGTTCTTACCTCCACACTGGGCTGGCTTCACAGGATTTTGGTAGACATGTGCTTTAAATTTTCAAATGTAAAAGATTTTCAGAAGTGTTCTTTTCCTTATCAGTTGAATAAAAAAAAGATCATCAAAGGGAATAATTTTGTGCAATTTTAAGGCTTGTGTTCCTGAGAATTGTCAATAGATGTCAGTTGTATCAGTGTTTCACTGGAATGCTGTGTTCCTGTGCGCAGGCTGGCTATAAACTTATGGTGATCCTCCTGCATCAGCTGGGAATTACAGTCACATGCCACAGCACCCAGCTTGACTGTTTTTGAGGGACTTGATAAACTTGTTTAAATATTTTCTATCTTTCGTGATTTATTCTGTCTGTGTCCTGCCAGACAGATTACGACGCATAAAGACATCAGACGGCAAATGGGGTAAACATGTCACTGTCTCCTAAAAGTCATGACATTTTTACTCTGTTTATTTTTCCAGTGTTTTTGTTTTATATACCCAAATGCAAAGCTGTTCCAACTTGTTGAACTAATACTTATTTTCGGGGCTGTGTCATTCCGGGTACTTGTCTAAATTTTTGCCTCGCCTGATACCACTTAAAGTTTCTATTGGCTCTTAAAGGACAGCGTTTGTTACAACACTGACAGTTTTACTGTCAGTTTTTCCCTGCTCCTGAGAAAGCTGTTCCTACTTCCTGCATGTGCCATGTCAGCACTCTGTCAGCACCTGCGCATGCATGTTCCCATGTGAAAGAAATGATCAGGATGGTTCCGTCTCTGGGGACCCTCATCTGCTGAGACCCTGTGCTTCAGGATACTCAGTATGTCTAAATATTTCCTACTGTCCAATGTGTAGGAACAACAGAGTAGTGGGGAAAGACTGGAAGAATCATCATATTGCATTTTTTTTAATTGTGTGTGTGTGTAGACCAGAGCAGAGGTCAGCTTCAGCTGCCTCATCTAATCACTATCTACTTTGCATTCTGTAACAGAATTGTACTGAATCTGCGTCTTATTACTTTGGCTAGACTGGTGGCCAGTGAGCTCCAGAATCTTCCTGGCTGAGCCATACCAGCACTGAGACAGGCCACTGTGCCTGGATTTTACATGGGTACTAACTTGGATCTTCACACTCATCCAGTGAATATTGTACCCACAGCTTTGTTCGTGCAGCGCTTAGTCCCTTTGGTCAGTGGATTCTAGACCCAGAATTACCATATTTCTGAGAATTGATTGGTGAATCCTGAATTTTCTACCAGAATTACCTCTCTTAGCCTCCTGACCTTCTTGCCTCTTTTCCTAAGTTGCAGGCATTGAGCAATACATTTGTTTTCTCTAAGGATGTCATGCTCTGTTAACCATATCCACATCTCCCTTGGCTTCCTCAGTGATTATGGTAATTGTGGTTCCCAGGCTCTGGCCATTGACCATCACCTCTTGGATCCTATTCTTTTAGAGTCCTATGTCTCAGTGGGTTTCACTGAGCCCAACCCTCACCCTCACCCTTGGCCTACAGAGGAGAGATCTAGCTGCTCTTCTCAACTATACAAACACTCTTTGACCACTGCATTCTTGGTGGCCTTACTAAATGTGAGGGCCTAGGATCCCCTGTGGAATACTCCTTCACTCAGTTTTCTAGCCTCACATAACATACACAAGCCTCCCTGAGTCCAGGATCTTTCGGTATTCCTTCTTCTTCCAGGGAAGCTATGGTATATGAGCCACTATCTGTACTGACCATCACTCACTGTAGGCCTGTAATAGAAAAGTCATATGATCTCTTCCTTTCCTTGTCAAACCTAGAACTCTCCTACCTGGCTTTTTCTTAAATAGTACTTTAATTATTATATTGAGAGCAGAGCAAAAGGCTGGCACAGTGTCCTAGGGGAGGGATGCTTCCTATATCTTACAGTGTCTTCTGCCTCAGGAGAAGTGCTAGACCTTCTTAGTGAACAGTGACTGACCTTTATAAACGTGTAAATATTTTGAGCATCTGTATAAGTTACTGTGTAGATACCTCTACCCTCCATTTGGGGATCCTAGATTTTTTTTCAGACATCTCTTTAACTTTAGCAGACCTAATTTGAGTATTTAAACTCCCTGGCACTCTGTAATACAAACTTTTTGATATTTTCTTAATTGCTCAGCATGTCTGCCTTATCAATAATAGGCAAGATAATTGTTTCTTTCCAAGCTAACAGTTCAATAGCCTTGACCTGTTTTCTAATTTCCTGAGAGTCTCATTATCCCTCTCTAGGGCATCCATTCAACTAGCAATAATGAGCCAACTCCTCCTTCTGTATGGCTTTGTTCAATCATATTGTCATTAGTCTGCAAGGACATTCCTAACCCAGGATGTTTTCTAGGTAACAGTGTTGATAACTTTAGCAATGATGTGGCTACTGTGTAAACAGGGACACACATACTTCCCCGGGACAAACGAGTACTGAATGAACTGTCCCGGGACCCTACCTTTCTGGCTGCTCATTTATGTTACCCATGACCATACTCCTTAAGTTCAGGTTTTCCAAGAAGCCAATGTCAAGACTAGTATATCAAGTATATCTAGTAAGTAGATATACTGTGTAAAGCAGTAAGGAAGTTAGATAAAGCTGGGACAGTTACAAGTCTGATCAGTAGAGAAGGAAAGGGAGAGGAAGGGAAGGAGGAGAGATGTACCAGGTTACAGGTGTGCCTGTGTTCTTCCTGTGTTTACTCATGAGCTGTGGGATTGACCGGGTTTCAAAGCACAGAGGCTGAGGCATGTGATCAACTCAATTTTTCTTGCAGATGTAGGATCTATGAAAATGTGAAAGACGTGTACTGTGAAAATGATGCCTTCTATTTTTTTATACTTTCAAGGCTACCTTTAATGGGATCCATTTATTTAAAAACTATTTTAATGATATTCATTCATTTATTATTATCTTTGTGCCATTTCTCGAATAATAGAGTATCTTCAAATTTGTATGTTCCTTCCTCATCTACAAATTGTTGACCACCTGACAAATGGAAGCAAAAAAAAAAAGAAAGAAAGAAAGAAAAAGAAAAAAAAATGGGAGCATTATGTCTGCTTAGTTTCTTTTTTATTTTTAATATGGGCATCCCAGTGTCCCATCATCAGTTATGAGAAGACTTTATTTTTTCCATTGATTTGACTCAATTGTTTTGTGCCAACTTCCTGACAGTCAATTTTGTCTCCTTTCTCCTGTCAATTCCTTAGCCATGCTGACTTGCTACCTGTGCTATTGCAGTAAATCTGTCAGCCAGACACTGCCAGTTCCGTAGCATCATTGTTCTTCAGTGAGGTACTGACTGTCACAGAGCCTTTGCTTTCCCACATAAATAGACACTGATAGTGTGTCAAAAATATAACTGGCTTTCATCATACTGGGTAGGAACTATGACTAAGACAGTACTGAGTCATTTGAATCACACAGATCTTATATATATATATGTATACGGTTTATGTTTCAGTGTTTCACATTTCAGTTTTATTGCAAATTTTACATGTATAAAACAAGTGCTATATATTTAAAATATATGTTATGTTTGATTTAAATATTGACTTCATCCTGTATAACTGGAATATACTGGTCATATTGCATAACATTTATTCATGTTAGATTCCATTTGCTAATATTTTATGGAATATTATCTGTATCGAAGACAGATGCTGGCCCGTAGTTTTCCTTGATATCATGTCTTGGTATCTGGGTAAAGCTGTCCATATATCACAAGTTAGTAACTGTTTTTTTCCCATTTTCTGGAAAAGTTTGTACACAGTAGGTGTCATTTAAAGTTTTAGTAGAATTCACAAGTGAAATCATCTGGACCTTCTGTTCTTTTTTTTTTTTTTAGGATAACATTAACTGTTGATTTAATATTATTAGTAGATTGTAATAACTTCAGATTCCTCATAAGAGATTTGGCAGTTTGTGTTTTCTAGAAAATTGATCAGTTTCTCCTGTGTTGTCAACTGTGTGGACAGAGTACATGGGTCATAATAACGCTTTATTGGATGCCTGTGAAAGTCCTTCTGTGCTAGCATTTGGCATCTTTTCTGCTAGAAGTTAACACGTTTAGTTTATCCTTTTAAAGAGCTGGCTTTATAATTCTACTATTTTTTAATTTGTGTTACTATTTTTAATTTCATTAGTTTCTGCTCTAATAAATAATAAAATAAAAAATGATTCCTTCTGCAAGTTTTAGGCTTGAATTGTCCCTTTTATTGTAAAAAAATGGATTCAATAAGATACAATATTTATTTTAGGGATTTTTTTCCTTTTCTAACATAAATGTTTGGTGCTTAGAAGTTTTACTGAAGTTTATTATTTCTTAAATTGTTGTAAATTTTGGTTTAGAATCTCTTCTGTTTTCCCTGAAAACATTCCCTCAAACCTGGGCATTGTTTAAAAATTATCTCAATTGTATTTCTATTGTCCTTATTTTATTGAAATTTAAAATGATTCTGTTATGTTTAGATAACATACTTTGTTTCATTTCCTTCCCTGTTTTCCGTGTCTCCTCACAATTATGAGGCAGTACATGTCTTTTATATAAATAATCTTATATTGTCTGTAGATATATCAGCCTGTTAGGGATACCCATCCATTTCCAGTGTGGGTTAGCACTCTTACCCACTTCTCTATGCTCAACCACTTGGCTCAAAATTTTTAAAATACTTCCTGAAGGATTTTTTTCCTATTGACAAATATAATAGTTAGATGAAATGCTAATATTAGGGGAAAGTGGGTGAAGATTTCATAGGAACCATCTTTAGTGGCTTCATAGGTTTTCTGGTTATCCTAAAATTAATTGAAAGTCGATGCACGAAATGGTTAACCTAGAGTGCTAAGTAACCACGTACATAAAAACAATGTATCTAATTCTATTTACATTGTTTCAATATCAAAGGTTAAAATAGATAAACTGAACTAATGAAATCTATTTTCAAGTTCAAGTGTGAACAGCAACAGTCCTAAAATTTAAGATGTGAGGTGAGAACTGGTGAAAGCATAGGATGTCGCTGGAGATCCCTAAAAGAAAATAGAGTGGAAGTGAGTTTGTAAAGCAAGATTAAAACTTGAACATAAACCAGGTGCTGGCACAGGCCTGTAATCCCAGCACTCAGGAAGGCAGAGGCAGGCTGATGTCTGTGAGTTTGAGGCCAGCCTGGTCTACAAAGCGAGTCTAGGACAGCCAAGGCTACCCAGAGAAACCCTGTCTCAAAAACCAACACAAAACAACAACAAC
Organism: Pachyuromys duprasi; assembly: GCA_028658305.1. Classification (NCBI taxonomy): domain Eukaryota; kingdom Metazoa; phylum Chordata; class Mammalia; order Rodentia; family Muridae; genus Pachyuromys; species Pachyuromys duprasi. The sequence goes on along the minus strand of CM053759.1, from coordinate 17,993,979 downwards.
AAAAACAAACAAACAAAAATATTGAACATAAGAGCATTAAACTATGAAGAACTGTGCATAAACCATGATTTCTTCCAGAGGCTCATGTGTTTGGGAGAAATCTGTTTTATTGGGAGAAATTGCTATGTTTAATATCAGAGAAAGAAAAAAACACAGAAAGAACGTATTGGACTGGAAATAGAAGACAAGGAATGTGTGTTACCCTGAAAAAAAAAATAAAGCCAACCAACCAAACAAAAACAGTGACTAGGATAAAGGCTTCACAGTGCAAGAATCTGGGTTTGATTGAGCTTTAGAGCTCAAGGTGCAATATAGAGCATGCAAAAAATCAGAGTGGTGAAAACTCACATGAGTTAGTAAAATCAGCAGAGATTTCCATTTTTTTCTATTCTGAAAATTGAGTACACACAAAGAAAGAAGGTCAATCTAGGAAAATCTCCAATCTTAGAGATTATGTAAGAGACAGATAAGACAAATCACCCTGGCATTGTCAATCACATTGTCATCGTGTTCCTGGCTTTAGAAACTTACAGCTGATTGTTCTTGAGACTTTAGAATAGCACAGAACCTGTCTTAATAGTCATTCAGGACACTCAGTGTGTGAAAACGCACTTGGATTTCCATTTGTACCTTTTCATATAGGCTTATTCTTATTCTCTGTAGAACCCACCTTTTTTCCTAAGAGCTGTTGGCTATTTGAGATCACAATGACCCTGAAGGTGTAAATACTATGATTTTTTTAAGAGAAAAAAGAACTGTTGTTGATCCTTTTACCATTATGAATTCCTCTAATTTTTCACTGCCTGGGGCCAAACAATAGGGATTGAAGACAGGGGCCATCCCTCAATGTTGTAGTGAGAGGAAGTGGATTTATTCTTCCTCTTTGGAAGAATAAAATACAATAGTTCATGTAACTTCTTCCAAGGGATGGGGGACATGGAGGACATGGATGTGATGCTTTTATGGCTCTAGAAATTGCAGTTGATTGTAGAAGCCTTTAACCAAAAATAAACCTTCCTCTTGAGATTTTAGTTTGTTCTGAAGAACAATAATACAAAATCCAGTATTGTACATACAGAGAGAGAGAAAAAAGAAAAAAGTTCATGCAATGGAAGATTTATGTAGATGATCCTCAGCAGTCTTTTAAATAACACATTCCTTTGTGAATACCTAGATGCCTTGTGTTCTTGGTTCTGCAAGCAATGGTACAAGCAATTCCCATTATGGGTCTAATAAACTCCGTTTGTAGAATCTGGCTGTTTTGATATACCTCAAAAGGAGAATGAATGTAAGCGGGAAAAGTAAAATGAAAGGTCTCAAAGGGACCAAAATAGAAGGCTGACCCCAAGGTCTGCTAAGTCTCGTCTGGGAGTTAGTTGTTTACTCATTAAAAGGCCAGTCTGACCATAGTTGTGAGCATGAGAAACAGCCTCACTGTTCACATCATTACCCTCTCAGTACAAACATAATGGCCCCAAATATCCTGATATGCTTCATTGGTGTCCGGGTCAGGGATGGAGGGCATTGGTCCCAAGTATTGTTGATGTTAACTTCAGAAGCAGAGGAAATAGATGAATTGCCTGTTCCTGTCTGAGTGATGCTTAGAGACCCGAGAGGGAATAAAGCGCTCATCTGAATTGAGATGTTAGCTTTGTTGTTAACGACAGCTTTGTCTGTGTTGTGATGAAGGTGGGATAGAACTGAACAGATGTACACGCCTACGTGTGGCATATGGACCATATGATAGTCTTGTGTTTGGTTTTTTAGCAGAAAATTTTAAAATTATTTTTCATAGTGACCTCATTAGCATATATTCCCACCAGCAGTGTATGCTGGCCCTCATGCCCTAACCCCTCACCAGCATTTCTTTTTGTTTTTGTTGTTTATTTCTTTGATTTATTAGTAGCCATTTTAATTGAGGTAAGATGGAGTCTTGATGCAGTTTTAATCTGTATTCCCCTAATGCTTAAAGGTGTTGAACAATTTTTATGTATCAATATGCCATACGTACTTCTTTGAGAAATGTCTGTTCATATCATTTGCTCACTTGTTGCCTAGATTATTAGATTTTCTGGTGATTTCTGAAATTCTCTATATATTCTAGATAGTAATACTCTTTCAGGTATATTACTAGCAAAGATTTTTCTTTAATTCTGTAAGCTATCTTTTTTTTACTATGTTGTTTTCTTTCATATGCACACAGCTTTAAATATCAGACACCATAATTTGTCAAAATTTTTATTTGTTTTCTAAGTTTCTATATTCATTTTCAGAAAGTTCTTTTTCATGACTATGTTTTAAAAATAATCCCTTGATAATTTTATACATGCATACAATATATTTTGATTATATTCATCCCCTAGTCTCCTCCCTAACCCTTCCCAGATTGACACCCAACCTCCTTACCTCCTCTGAACTTCAAGCCTTCTTTGGTTTTTTGCTGATGTTTTTATAACACACCAAGTTCAATTTGTATTGCTCATATGCTCATGTGAGTGGGCCCATTCTCTAGAAATTGGTCACATACTTAAAGAAAAAGGACACTATATGGAAGCCATCAATAATGCATAGCTCCTCAGTTAGGGATGGGACCTCATGATTTCCTGTTCCTCCAAGCCTCATAGGTTGACTGGCTTGATCTTGTGCAGGCCAGGACAGCTGCTGTGAGTTCATGAATGAAGCAGTCCTGCCATGAAACTAGCTTTTCTCTAGTCCTCTGTGGCTTCTGGCTCTTCTAATCCTTCTAATACCTTTTCCCAGACAGTTCCTGAAATTTATGAGAAGGAGACACGATAGAGACATACCATTTGTGTCTGAGCACTCCACAGACACTTCCCTTTGAGCATTTGTTATTTCCTGTATTTACCACTGACCACCACACAATAGAAAGAAAGGTTCTCTAATGGGGTCTAGAGCTGTGGTAGTCTGTAGCTATAGAAAAAGAATTTAGAGGGTAATTGGCACTATTGCTTGTTTTTTATATTGCCTTCCAATATTAACAGAGCTGGCCAGTTGGGAAGAGGCTACCCAGTCATTACCTCCTTAATTTCTTCACACCCTGTGAAGGGGAACAATACCTATATCCTGAAGTCTTTCCCTTATAAATTACTCAAACAGTTTTCAGATCTTACATTAAGACTTTTCTCTTAAATTGATGTCTATGCAGGGTGACAGATACAGATCTAGTTTCATTCTTTTTCACCTGAATATCCAGTTTCCCCAGCATGATGTTGAAGAGGCTGTCTTGTTGCCAGTGTGTGGTTTTCACATTTTCTCAAAGATTGGATGACAGTAATTGTTTGGGTTTGCTTCTTAGTCCTCTTTTCTATTCTAGGACTCTATGCATGTCTTGTGTCAATATTGTGCTATTTATTCTTCTATAAGCAACATATTGTATGATCTCACTTACAGTAAGGCTGAGTATACACAAAGTTAATCTAAAATGGAAGAAATCAGAACGTTGACCCCCTATCTCTCAGTACTATGAAGCAAATAGGTTAAGGCCATGGAACTGTTCTTCAGGGCAAGGGGCCAGTGGTAGTCGTGAGAAAGTGTTTGACTGTGCATCTAAGACTAGTTTTAACCCAAGGATCCTCTTGCTTCTGTTTCCAATACTGAGATTACTGTAATATGTCTTTATGCAAAATAAACTGTTCTAAAACATGTTTTGGTAAGCACTTACTGAAGAAGATATTTAAGTTCTAGTCTATATGGTGTACAAATTATGTCTCATTTAAAAAATAAAATAAAAAATAAAGAAAGTATAAAAAAATAGATAGAAGAAAATGTTGAACTGGGTGTGATGATTCATCTCTGTAACCCCAGCATTTCGGAGAGCTGATATAGGAGGAGTGCTATGAATGCTAGGTTAGTCTGGGCTAGATAGTGAATTCTAGGCTAGCCTGTGTTAAAGAGCAAGGCCCCGTCTCAAAATCAAATGTTGAAAAGGTCAGGTTTTTTTCCTAATTAAAAATGGAAAAATAGAAAAATAATTTTAACACATACAAACGTCTTTTTCTCTCTGTAGTAGACTCTTCATGGTGGTCAAATAAATATGGAAATAATAGGGAATACATATTAATACAAAAGGAAAAGAAACTGTTGGAAAGAAAAAACAAGACCAAAAGAAAAAACAAGGCCATGACAGAAAGGAAGAAAGGAAAAAAGACTAAGTCTTGTTCCTGAGCTAATCCATTAAAAGAAGAATGAAACCTGGAAGAAAACATGGCTCCACAGACCAATAAGAACCACAGAAACACACACCCATGAAACAGATGAAAACAGTTGCCTTGGACATGCTGAAGCATATTTATAAGACAAAAGAGCCATAAAAATGAATTCAAAATAGGAAAGACTCAGTGAAGAAGCAATAGAAGTTAGTAAAGAACATGAAATGAAAACTGACCACTTAACACATAGACTGGACTAGAAGAAACACAAAATTTACATGAGTAAATAGGTCAGATTTTCTCTATAATCATGTATCCTGTGACTGACAGGACATTTTGTTAAAAATAATTACCTTGATAATCAAAACTCCTTCAGAATAGCTGTAAAGCTTTAGTTCTGTGTTGACGAACTCACATTGTAAAAGCTTGGGTGTATTTTTATAGGACTTCATAGCTAAGACTAGAACACAGCATTGGGGCTATTGTTGGGGTAATGTAAACTAAATAAACATTTTAATCTTCAAAAAAGTTAATAAACATGGCCTGCAATGCTAATGGAAAATGAAATACAAAAATATTTCAAAAATTAGAGAAATGAAAAAATAGAAAAAAGTTATAAGTGTAGGAGACAGGAAATTCTTGAATGTGAATGATGTCCCTTTAAAGACCGATCCCTTAACAAGCAGTTAAGACTAATGATCAGCAGAAGGAGAACAGGAATGAGCACAAAGTAGAGGTCAATGATGACTAAGTTAAAGTTAGATATGAAAAATAAATTCAGGTGTGCTAAAAGTACTTTAGGTAATATGTACATTTAAAAAGAGCTAAATGATAGGAATCTGTCATTTAATCTGTCACAAAAAAATTGTCAGAGGAAATGTATATGACAATCATTTTCTAATCTTATAATGATATGATTTCTATAAATTTAGAGAAATATCTGGTTGTAACGTGAAGTTACATGCCAATTAAAACAGAACTTAAAACGGTGAAAGCTTCCAGAGAAGACCATCAAAGCAATGGAGAGAACAAGTAGGAAAACTAAGATTCCAGGGATCAGTAGAAGGGTTCATGCAAACCTGATGGCCTGAGTTCAATCCTCTGAACCCATGTAAAGGTGGAAGGAGAAAGCTGACTCTACAAAGTTGTGTACTTCCCTGTCCCCATCACACACACACACACACACACCACACACACACACACACACCACTGGTAACAAATAAATATAAAATCAGTGGAAGCCTTGATTTCTTTAAAAACTCAGTTCTTTTATGTAAACATGTTTTTGCTTCAGTCCTAATGATAGGATGTTCGTTTGTCTTTTAGTTTGTCCACAGCTTATAATTGCCTTGTGTAATTGCGTGGTCTTTGCTAGCTAGTAACAGCCTGGGGAGGGGCATGGTCTTTGTCAGCTGGAGTTAGTTGAATTCTGAGGGGCATAAATGTGAGAGCCCAGAGAGAGAAGGAGTGGCAGCTTGGAGGAGACAGATAGAACACTGATAATGCTTTGAAGAAGACTGCTTGCTGTATTTACTGGTTTGCTGGCTACCTGGACTACTGGATATCCTGATGACTGAGAATGGTATTGCCCACCCCCCCCGAAGAATCCTATGACCATACCCGGTCAGAAGAAGTAAACAGGTCACTGAGCTGCCATGGGCCACTTCTGTGAAGGGGTTCTAAGTTATCTTCATGCATGGTCCTTGTTTGGAGTATTAGTCTCAGAAAAGACCCCTCTACCCAGATTTTTTGGTTCTGTTGCTCTCCCTGTGGAGCTCCTATAGGAACAGGGGAGCAGCCTTACCACTCCACAGAGGAAGACAAAGAAGCCAGTCCTGATGAGACCTGATAGGCCAGGGTCAGAGGGAAGGGGAGGAGGACCTCCCCTATCACTGGACTTGGGGAGGGGCATAGAAGAAGAAGAGGGAGGAAGGGTGGGATTAGGAGAGGATAGGGAAGGGGCCTACAGCTGAAGTACAAATTGAATAAACTGTAATTAATAAAAAAAAATAAGTTAAAAAAGTAAACAGTTTTATGTCCCCTTTCCCTTCTACCGTTCTTTCTCCCCTACCTAGAGTTGGGGTGAGGGGGGTTGGAAGGCAGGTAGAGGCTTTAGGAACCCCAAATAAAGAAGAGTTTAAAAACAGCACCTACATCTAGAAAGACTACTCAAAACTTCAGTGGGATGAGGACACACTCAGTGGAATACCCATTTTAATACACAGAAAGTATGAAGCCAACCAACTACAAAGAGCACAGGAAAAATATTTTCCCTATGTAAGAATTCAATTGGTTCATGGCCAATTGCTGAGGAATTTGCAGGAAATAGGCTCCACACCAACAAAATGGCAGATAAGATACTACCCTCTGGCAATAATGGTAAAAACTCAGGCCTGGGCTGCAAGTGCTGGTAAGAGTCACCCAGGTGCAATAATTGCAGTGTTTTTCCATATAGTAGTATAGCCACGATGGGAATTCATTGTGAAATCAATAGGAGAGATTAGATGATCTTCAAAACTTAAAAAAAAAGACTAGATGACCATTGCAAAACTCAGCAATGGTTTAGTTGAGTTCTGGGGAAAATATACAAGATGTTCTGGAGTCCTTTATCATAGAAAAGCCAAAAGAGGCCACACTGGTGACCTCACTTTTCCTTCTGGGGTGACCATTTCTGCTGTTTTCTGTGATGAGACTCTCCAGCAGCATCTTGTACATGAGTGAAAAGCGTACCTACAAAGGACTGGCCCACACCAACCATGTTTAAATATGTGAGCCCATCATGACCTACAAGAAGACACTTGGGAACCACCCTTTTACACTAAGGAATCTTACCTTTCTTTATGGACCATGGCACTGAGCAACACTATGTCCAAGAAAGGTAACTTTTCTTTAAAGAAGAGGTATTTCTCTTAATAATCAGGAGAAAAATTAATTCAAAGGTGTGTTTTATAAATTGTAAACACATGAAACCCTAGAAGTGTTACAAGAACAAATGGCATGCTGCTTCTTCCTAGAAGTCACCACACCACTCACCAAAATGATCTCACCGAAATGTTCAAGCATGTTCACAGATTCTTAAGCACCTAGAATAACATGCCTATCTATAAGGAATACAGGACAAAGTACACTACACCACTGATATGGAATAAGGAAAACCCACGCTAAGGAGAAGCTGCAGAATAAGTGATCTAGTTCCTTCAACAATTAAGTTTCAAAGGGAAAAATCTAGGAAGCCTATTTTAGGAACTTTGCATTATCATAATTAATCTTTGCAATGAAGCAGTAGGGCATCTGGGTGTCAAAGTGAGATGTGTGATGTCACAATAAATCACTATGTTGTTAAAGCGGGGCTCTGCAATGGCACAATGAAACATTACGTTGTCACAGTGGAGCATCTTGATGGCACAATAGGACTAATGTCACAGTGGAAGTCAGTGTCAAAATGCAGCACTGTGACGGCAAAGTGGACTAACGTGATGAAACAATATAATATTCTGATGTCACAATGGAGCATTTGATTTCAACATGGATAATTGTCATGCCACAAAGTGTCATTATGATGTCACAATATAGCACTGTGATGCCACAAATTACACGATGTTGGTACAGCGAAATACTACAATTCACTTTTATGATGTCACCACAGAACCTTTTGATGTCACAGTGACATACTATGATGTTGCCACTGGCCACTGTCATGTCACCAAGGATTAATGTGATGCCACATTGAGCCACTTATACTGTGGAGATGCTAAGTAGAATACTGTGATATCACAAAGCATTATTTGGGAACTACAATTGAGCAGTGTAATGTCACAGTGGGACACTCTGATTACAAACTTGGACATTGTAATGACACAGTGGAGTATTTGGTATCACAACATGACACTGTGTTGTCACATAGAATTTTTAAGTTCCAATGGTGCACTGTGATGTCATCTTGGAGAATTGGAATGTCAAAGTGGAGTACTATAATGCCACAATATCACTGTGATATCACTCTGCATAATTTGATGATACCAGGGAATATGGTGAGCCACAATAAGTGCCTGTACAGCATGGGTTTGTCACAATTCATCTCTGTGAAGTCACCAGTTTTCATATCAATAAAATTAGGTCATTTCCTTTAAAAAAACAAACAAGAAGGATGAATGAGTAGGTCAGTATATAATATATATGAAGCCACACTGTCAAAGTATTGGTAAATCATCTGGGTAGTATATTGAGGATGATTACAGTGTTCTGCTTATCTTTGCATATCTCTTCATCTTACCATAATGAAGAAATATTTTTAATTCACACACATGCATGCAAACATCAAACAATAATGACTATATGAATATTTTAAAATTGTAAGAGAACCCCTATTAATTTAAAAAGAAAATTTATGTCCTTATCATATATATATATGATATGATATATATCATATATATGTATATATATAGTGTGTGTGGTGAACATGATATCCCTCATAGGTAAGTAACTCTGAAAAGCCTAGTTGTGTGCTTTCTTTTTCTAATAACTGCTGTATTTAAATATCTGTCAAAGTCTCTTAACTCTAGCTCTGTTCCAAAAAGGAGACAGTCTATAATATGTTCAAGATATATTAAATAAAATAAGATATTTTAAATAAAATATATCTGGTGGTAATTCAACTTCACACACCCAGTGGAGTGTGTAAACGTGTTTTTCTGGATTTGTCTTTTTGAAGAAAGTATTATACTCTACCATTGCCTTGATCCCATGGTGGTTTATATCATCTTGGGTTAATAAGTTTTCTGTGTCTGTATCTAGTATATTGGTTTCAGTTTACTGGAATATATATTTTAAAAAGCATTCCCCCCAAATCCTCTGAATTTTATTACTATTTGTTTAGTGTCTCTTTTTCATGTCTACCTTATTAATTTTAGTTTTCTCTCCTGCTCTTGGTTTGCTTGGATAAAGATTTGTCAATCTTTCTCATCTTTTCGAAGAATCAACACTTCATTTTGTTGAAACTTTGTATTGCTTTCTTCAATCTGCATTTTATTAATTAATTGCCTTGACCTTTATTAGTTCTCTCTGCCTACAGATTTTTGGAATTTTTTTCTGCTTTAATGTTTCCTGCATGTATTATTGTGTGGCTTAAATTTTCTTTAGTTAATGTGAGATTTTGTTATACGGGGATTTATAGCTACACTGTTCCCTCATAGAGCTGCCTTTATTGCACTCCAGAGATTCTACTTTTACTTCTTCATTTGATTCTAATATTCTTTAACTTTCCTCCCTGGTCTCTACCTATCGATCTAACCTCTACAGGCAAATGTAAGCACACACACCAACATATACATATGAATACATGCATATTACGTACCCACATATACACACACAATAAAAATTTAGAAATAAAATAAATCCTAATAACAGTAGTTTTAATTTAGAGAAAACTTTTACAAAATATACATATTTATATTTAATATAATATAAAAATTCAAGTAAAATGTTAAATGAATTTGTGTGAAAATATTCAACAGACACTTTGGCATTTCATTTTTCCTCATGACATGACATAATTGTTTATAATCTTTTGGTTGATGAAAAAGTTAAGAATGACAAAATGGTTTCCTTATGCAGCAAGTTGGAGTTGGAATTCAGCTTTCTCCCTCCTTTCACTCTCAATAATTATGCCATGTGTTTTATGATAAAACTTTCAAAATATTGCATGATAGCTAAGTGGTTGGATGACTTAATTCAGCCTCGGTGATTCTTCTGTCTCTATCTCCTTGGTGTTGGCATTACAAGTGTGAGCCATAGCCCAGCTTTTCTTTGTGAATGCTGAGTTCCTATGCTAGCACAGTGAGCACTCTACTGACAGCTATTTTCCCATTCTCTCGGCTGACAACTGTTAAACCAGCAATGTTTGTCTCTGGAGAGACTGTCAAAAATGGCAGTGGTACCTTCATTTCAAGTTATGGTGGCTGGGTATTGAGGAAAGTTTTCAAGGAATAATAGCCTAGGTTGAGGTGAACCTTGTTGACTGAAATACTACTGCTCTGAGGATCTAAATTTTCTTTTTGTGTTTGCTATTCAGTCACAGCTCCAGAACCTTCTGAGCAAGTTAACATAAAAACTTCATCTTTTAAACGTTCACATTATTTTATAGCAAAAGTTTAAAATCTGCTACATGATCACTTGAATGTGCATTAGTGTATGAGTGTCTCTTTCTCTCTGGATGTGGCTTATACTTATTTCTTCACATTTTTTGTTATTATTTGGGGAAAATCACATTGCCATAGAAGTTCAAGCTTGTTATCTATACAGCAGAAATAGTCCTGGCCATCAGCCAAAGTGAACACAAAACTTAGTCTGTATTTGCAGATGTACTCCTTGCGTCGCACCTCTGACCTTCTGTGTCCTACTGCCCAGGTTCCCTCAGTGTGAATGGCATTATGCACTGGAAGCCAGGCTTCTCTTCAGGGAATTGTTTCATGACAAGGAGAGACTTTGTTAAACCTGTTAATTACTAGTTGTGTGATCCTTGTTGAATGACACATTTGAAACTCGAGCCTTGATGTAGCTCCCAGAGTCACCCCAGCTAAAGACTAGGCTTGATCACTGTAACATCACCATGTCCACGGTGTGCTAGATGCTGCCATGTTATCTAGATGGCAGGCTTTATCTGTGTTTCCTAGGTCATATTCTCTCCCCTCTTCCAACCATGAAGACAAGAATTCAAATAACACACACATGGAATGATATATACATAGAATACCTATAAGTTAGTTTAAAGCAGACTATATTATTTGTTTGGAGTTTAAGAAGCAATCTTAGGCTTACTACTTCTTCATACATCCCCATGTTGACCACCGTTCATCCCTGAAATATGTGACTCATTGGAAATGGAATTTGCCCAGTGGTAGTTTTCAGTAGGAAGACAATTTTTGTCCACTGTTCTTATCTTCAACTAAAACTCAAATATGAAACCACAAAGAACTACTGTTGGTGCCCAAAGAGTAAGATATATCATATTGGAATATCCCATATTAAAATTATCCCATATTAGAAATTGCTGTTGGTGCATGGAGACTTAGAATCATCTTGGTAATAACACTTGTGCATGAATGAAATCAACATTTGGATGGAGAAGGAATAGCCCATATTGGAAAGTAATCATGGTTTTTATGTTCATTTGTGTGTGTGCCTTGACAGCTTTTTGGAGACCACAGCCTACTACTTCATGAAACCAAAAATTGGAGAGAAGGAGGTGTCCCCAAATGTTTTCTTCAGTGTCTGGCATGAATTCAGCTCTGACTTTAAAGACTCTTGGAAAAAAGAGAACAAACTGATTCTGCAAGAGAGGTAGGTATTTTCATTTTCACAATGGCATTTAAAACTGGTATTTGATTAAGTGTGACTCCGTTGGGGGTTGCCAATTTTTATAACATGAATGAAAAGTTTGATAGCCCTCACCCTGGAATACAAGTTGAAGAGGTGCTGATACTTGGCAGTTTGACTAAGAGGAATATGGATTAGATTGTGATTCTACAGAGACTAGATGAGAGTAGGGGCAGTGTCACTGTCTATTAAAATAAATTCTATCATGAAGGAACCACAAAAAAAAACCCATATGAAGGACTGAATAACCCTATGAGATAAGCCCTCTTCTTTCTAAATATGGCTAGCAAAAGCTACAAAGGTCAGAGGAATAGTTTTTCCTCCGTTCATGGTATATTGTCAGTTTTATCAGCTCATCTCAAAATTTTACCCAGATGTCTCCCCAAACCATTAGAAGATTATACAGTTTGAAAAGACCCCCTCAAGAATCTTGTAGAATTATACCACATTTCCTAAAATAAATCTGTTCAGGAATGAAGAGAAATTTTTCTCTCTTGAGTATGTGAAATAACATCTCAGGGATTATGAAATTTCACGGAGGCATATTAAATTTTAACTCATGAAGAAACTTGGCCCTCCCAGGACAACATCCCCAAATAGCTGAGTCTAGTGGGGAAATGAAAGAGAAACATAATCTACCCAGAAAGCAAATCCTAACACAGAACCAATTAGTGCACTTCCTCACATCCGTGCACTAACAATGGCTGTACTTCAGTTCTTTAGAGAGCTTACATCCCGAGAGACTTGGTTCATCTCTACTATAATAGTCCATAGTTTTCTGCTTGTTATCTTCTGGTTGGTCTGCTTAGACATACGCCATGATTGATTCCTAGTTTTCATGAATGAGTAGGCTTCCACATCTCCTTAAATAATTGTGCATGGAGATGATGCAGATATGACCCTCACTTCCACCATTACAGCTACCCATCCCTTCTTGTGGCTCACTCCCTCCAAATTTAGCTGAATTGGTAATTTCCAGGTTCAAGGAGAAACGCTATCTCAAAAAATAAGATGCTGAAACAATCATGAAAGTCACCCAAAGTCAACCTCTGGCCACCACATTCATGCTCACACAGATGCACATGTACCTGCACACATACATACACACATACACAAATACACACACCATGTCACACACAAAAGATAGTCATATTTTAATCACTGTTCTGCCATATATTCATTTACATAAACCTTTGTGCATATATTAAATGATATTTTTATTCTCTGCCAACCAAAATGGTTGCTCAGCTTAGAAGGTTATAAAGGAGAAACATTTTTAACCGTAGCACATTAACATATTCCTCTTCTTTAATCTCTGAATTTAATTAATTTCACCTAAAAGAGAATCTAAAACCCACTTACCCGTGGTTTACAAAGGAAAGCATAGCATTTTGTATAAAGCAGTTATTTGTAGCATCTCTTGGATGAGGAACCTAAATGAAGATAGAATGGGTCTGATTTGGGCATCAACCATACAGGAACAAATACAGGAGAGGCTGCCTTGAGCAAGCCTGTCAAAGATGCTAGGGGACATAATGGACTCAATCATCATCATTTCCTGTATTGCCACACATAACATAAAAGCCGCTAAGAAGATGTCATCCAGTAGGCCATGCTGAGGCCCACTGATTCAGACACATGACCATATCTTGGAAGGAGCTCTGTCTTTAAGTGGCATTAACATCGCTCTTACCATATGGAGTCATTGAGTCTGACATGCTCAAACAAATCACCTTCACTCTTCAACCAGCCAGACCTTGTTCTGATGTCCTGGAAATGTCACATCTTAGAAACATGCTAAGGGCCGTTGGACACACAGTGGATGATTTTGTGGCTGTTTTGTGAGTTGATTGACCCTAAGTGCTTCTAACCATCCACTTCTAAGTCTACTACATTTGCTTCTGATAAAAGGCTAAGGCGGAACATGTGGTAGGCCAGGAAGGACTGGCATCTGTTATGTCTCTTGGCAAATGATAGCCAGGCAGTTTTGAAGAGCGGAGCCATTGATCTGCAGCATTTGGGCAATGTTGTCCCTTTTCTCAAAGCTGGATGCACTCCGTAAGTAAAAACAAAACAAATACACACAAAAATGTGAGGTCCCTGTTTAAAAACGAACAATTTCAAAACTTCAAAGCATTAACGCAGACCCAGAGTGCTTCTGAGAGCTGTGTACCATGGTGACTGACTATCCAATTTCTCCATCTTGTGATATCACCTTGACATTATGATTTCCATAGTAACGGTAACTTGCTTCAGAAACTCTATGACCCGGGGTAGGCAATGAGGATATAATGAGCTCAAAGTGTGAAACCTCTGACCCAGCCATACCATATGAATAGACAGAACCTTAGAAAGAATTTAGACACTTAAGATGTGATACTCATTCCCCAATAATACATTCCCTCTCCTGAAATATTTGCTATAACTGGCATATTTTATTTAAAAGCCAAATCTTTATTGCATAACAGCATATTTTCAGTGTTTTATTTCATGCTATAAATTCCCTTGCTTGGACTATAGTATTTATTTCTCAGCGAGAAGGTTCTTGTTCATATTTCTAGGAGAGCTTTTACCTGTGTCTTACTCACAATGCTTTTCTTTTGGTAAGTCTGTACATAGTTACTGATGGCCTATTTATATGACTGCCATTGACATGGACATAGGAATGTAAACATAGCTCACTAGAATAATGAACATATTTTTTTCACACAATTTTAAGTTGACCATTGTAGGTCATATTTTATTTCTTTATGTGAATGGGTGTCTTGTTTTAGTGTAAGTCTGTGGGCCATGTAGATGCATTGCCCACAGAAACCAGTAGGGGATATTAGATTCTCTGTAGCCAGACTTAGGGATGGTTATTAACTGCTCAGTGCAGAATGGCAATCAATGGGTTAGGCATGCATCCCTGGAAATCCCTTAAATCAAACAAATGTTTTATTTCTTTATGCGAATGGATGTCTTGCCTTAGTATATGTCTGTGGACCATATAGGTGCATTGCGCACAGAAACCAGCAGAGGGTGTTGGATTCCAAGTCTTATGGGTGGTTATCAGATGTCATGTGGGTGCTGGGACTCAAACGCTGGTCCACTGGAAGGGAAGACTTCCTTTGTTCCATTTTCAATGTCTTCTTTCTGTTCCACTCTTTTCATTCTCTCTCTCCCCCTTTTTGTCATGCTCTCTTGCTATCCTCCCCTACCACCTCTCTCACCTTTTCCCCTCCCTTTCCCTGATTACACTGTTCTTCCACTTTCTTCTGTGGGTTCATTTAATTTTCAAGTCAAGCTTTTTCTTTAACAGTAGGACTCAAGTTCTTTGGCCTTCATGAATGTCCATGGCAAACATTTTCACAGCCCAGGCACAGAATACTCTCCTCAGCGCCCTCTAGAAGAATTCCAGGGTAAAGTCCTAATAAGCCCTGACCAGCTTCAGCTCTATCACAAATAGCTCAACTGCACCTCAATTCATTCCTCTAGCCATGGGTTGGCATTATTGACAGTTCCCTTCAAAGTAGGTTTTTGGGGGAGGAAGGGGGTAAGGGAAAATCAATTTCTTGAAGAGAGGAGAGAGAGAGACAAAAAGAGTAAAACTGCTATCGCAGTTCATCAAACCTGTAAAAAGTTGCTTGTGTAATTGCCAAAGTGATTTAGCATGTGTTATGTGGATTTTCTTGGGGAGATGTGAGCAAATGTCTGTTTACTCCAGCTAGAGAATCCATGAGAGACAAAAGAAAAGGCCTTATTCACGGCCAGCGTAGTAAGCCAGTGAGTTATGGGGGTAATTGGTAATGTGAAGTGCTACAGGCTGAAGCATAGCTAACATAAAGACAGCTGTGTCACCACAAAGCCCATCCTGCATAGGAAATGATTCTCTGAGGCTACATCCCTGAAGCTTCCTGCCCAACTCATAGACAGCTCATTGACTGGAGAGTCATGTGTCCCTAGCAAGCATTGCCGCACTTATAACCTTAGGGAAATGCCTTGCAAAAGCTCCAACTTCCTGATCCTAGTTGTTTCAGCCACTTCCTGAGTCGCAAGGGGCAGCCGTCAAGAAAGAAGTGTTTCAGTTCTGTGCATAGAAGTAACCTGAACAGTGGTATTAGTTGTACCATTGAACTCTGACTTCCTGGTAAAAATTTCCTTGCTCTAATTTGTTATTTATAAACAACCGATTCTTTAATGTTTTAAGTCCTGTGTGAATGTTTCTCACCTTTTTATTTCTAACTGAGATCTCATCATAGGGTAGGAGGACTCTGCCTTTCTAGCTTTGTCTGGATAACCTGTGAGGTTTCATTAATGTGTTTTCTAATAGGGTATGTTCCCTCTCATTCATGCTGAGTAGATCTGTCCTCTTTCTAGATGTGGTTTGAGAAACATGGGAGTGTTAGTTGCTTGCCAGTTATTACTCTAGGATTGTCTGAAAGGTCATGTACCCATCAAGAGTCTTGCTTTCCTCACCTGTAAAGTGGTGATTACATCACTCCTGCCACATCAATGCACATATAGGATGAAATGATGTACTTGGGTACAGATTACAGTACCTATACATTAGAGGTTCATGAGCTGTTCCCTTATCTTTTAATATCAATGACATCCACACTGGATCTCCAGGAGATGATCTGGCATATTAGTAAGAAATAGCATCATTCTAAGAGCATAGTTTAAAGATCCATGGGAGGGTGGGCCTTTGTTAAAATGTTATTCACTGCACACTGTACTTCTATATGAATGCTGTCTGATAGAGTATTTCTTCTATATGAACCACTAACCCACTGACTTTGCTGTAAGTCAACAAAAGTGGTATTTTTCCATCTACTTGGCACACATATACTTGGCACACATTTAAAAATCCCTTTTTAAAGAGATTCAGACATGCCATCACTGAACAACAAAAAACATGAAAAATATAATTTATAATTCCATTTGTGTGCAATATTTAGGAAGGTCAGGGATGTGTTAACAAGCCTTACCAAGCACCCCCCTAAAAATCTCACAGACTATGCTTGTAATATGTAAGACCATAGGAAAACTTCAGCATTAGTTCAGCACCATTAACAAAACTTTGTAGAGATGGGGCAAGAGCCCAAGTGGTTAAGCACCTCTGTACATTTTGGTCTCTGATTAATAGACTGTGGGGTAGATCCTGGAAGAAGAGGGGATCCCCATCCCCCTACTCCCATGTAAGCAACTTCATCTCACCTCTGTTTTATTGTGATTTAAGATCAGTATTCAGGCTGAATTCTCATCTGAATAACTCTGTGGGGTTATTTTTGCTTTTCATTCAATAAATCTTAAACATCACTGGGCACCGAGGTGTTCAAGTCCTTGGGAAGGAGATCTCAGCTTCCTTGACTGTATAGTCTAGCACTGAGTGGTGTGATACAAAGCATAGAATGAGGCCAGGGGGTGAGGTCTATTCAGAAGGCTTTGAGCCTGAAGCTTATAGCCCATGTAAGACTTTTTTTTCCCAGACTGTTTAACACTAAAATAATTTTAGACAACAAAATTTATCTCCAGAAAACTGGCCCCCCAAGCTGCATGATTCATAATGTGGTATACCATCATTTCATATTTAATCAGTTAGACTTTTAATTCAATAAATCAGTTGTGACATTAGTATGAGTTATGTTTAAAATGTTGTCTAGTTCAATTCACCGCTTTGTTTTTCTGTGAGACAGGTAGTTCTTGGCTAGCGCTCCCTCTAATTGCACCAGCCTGTGGCAATCAGTCGGAGATCAGCTCAGCTGAGGTCTTCAACTAGAGAGAAATGATTTGGATGTTTGTGCTTACAAAGTCATGTATGATATTGGAGGTTTCTCTTGCTGTGTTAAAATTCTTTCTGAAATTTGTATTCAAGTGATTCAGCCTTAGGTATGATGTTATCATGGAAATTTGGGAAGGAAGAAATCACTTTAAACGCAACTGAAAATAAATTTCAAGGGCGATAAGATAGGTGAAATATCCACCACCCAACATTTCTTGAGACAGGATCTCTTGTAACCCAGTCTAACTTCAAATGTTCTGTTGCCAACACTGACCTTAAACCTCTGACCCTTCTGCCTCTACCTCATTGGAATTACAGGTATGTGCCACTATAGTTGGCTGGTTTTATGCTATGGTAGGGATTGAACTGAGGGCTTTGTTCATGTTAAGGTGCTGTGCCGATCTGGTGACATCCCAGATGCTGAAATCCCCTCTGTGTTGCTGTATAACAATAGCAATGAGTTGGCTGACCATTTGCCTTCTCCATTCAGGTACCTAATTTAGAGAAATCACTCCTAACAAACAGCCTCTTCTTCCTATTGCCAGCTCTCTAGCACGGAAGCTTTGTCTTGGTAGTGCTTGAGCAGACGCTTAGAATCTTACTCCTAAAAACCAAGACACCAAGCCCGTGGAAGACTATTCTTCAAACAACAACCATTACACACTAACTTTCTACAACTTCCAAGCAGTCTATAATGCCATGTCTTTCGCCCAAACCATAGTGATTTGTTAACTTACTTCTCACTGCCACTCTCCAACTCACTGCCCATATAACAGTCAACAATTTCATCACATAAATCCAACATGTTATGAGATAGATACTCAGGAGATAAGTCAGCCTCGCTTTTCTTCTCCTAAACTGATTTCTTAAACTCTGGATGTTAGCAAGTTTACTTAGTAAAGTTTAGTCCTCCTAGAAGGATATAAACAACCCGGAGTGGCACTTAAATAGGAAAGAAGCATTGGCTTCTTTGTCTTATCATGCCTCAAAAAAAAAAAAACAACAACAACAAAAAAAAAAAAAACCAAACATTTTTTAAAGCTCCAGGGAAGCATTTTTTTCAAATGCTTCTTGACTTCTATCTTCAGACTATAAAAAGAAAAAAGGAAAAAGGAAAAAAAAATACATGATCTGAAGATATAAGTTAGGGGTAGGCCTAGTATGCACAAGGCCCTAGAAGGAGAAAGGAAGAGAGGTTAAGAGAGAGGGATAGGGAAAAGAAGGGACAGAGTAGAGAGGGTTGGAGAAAAAATACCCAGTCACAAGTGGGAGCAGCTCTCAGGAGTTGTAGCTAAAGCACCTAAATAGAAATTAGCATGCCAAACAAAGACAACAGCTCATCCAAAGATATTTTTGCTTAACTGAGTATTTAAATTGTTGTACAGTTTCTGAGTGAGTTTATGAGCGCTGACGAGGTATCTGAACCACTTCTAATTTCCCATCAGCATTTGCTAAAAGTATTTTTGATGATTTAGCCAAGTTTATAGTAGAAATATCTTGGATCAAAATATGCTTCCTGGAAAATATGAATCAAAATTATCCCTCAAAAAATAGTGTCTTTTAACTTATATGGGTTGAAAATTGCTTCAATAAAATTAAAGGGGTAATTCTTACTTCCTTTAAGATAATTTTAAGGACTACCATGGTTGTTCCAGGAAGATGAACAGATCTACCAGGTTTGCGTAAGAGAAAATTAGTTAATATTTTGCTTTGTGGGGACTTCTGCTGGAGCCTGAATTTTTAAGATAACTAGAATCTTAGGGATCAAAGTGCTTTCCACGGGTCTTTTCTGCCATGACATTGCTCCCTGTCCAAGGCAGAAATCACTCCTCAGTCTGCATCAGGGATTTCCACTCAAATATTGCTACTTTCCCACTATTGAAATGCAGTTGAGAAGTCAAAGGTAATTCTTCTGCACTTAAAAATGTGGGGCTTTAGAATGAATAACAACCAATCAGAAACTAGGCTTGAGAGACACAGAGGAAAGAGGTGGCCTCGGCCACATCAAAAATATTAGTCTCTGTGTGAAGCCAATGACAGAGTAAGGCTAAGACTTTTTTTGGTCTTTGTTTTATTTGGGCCTTTTTTTAAGGGAGTAGGTGAGGCCTTTTTTTACTGTACTTACTACTAGCAAGCAGACACTCCATGAAAGCTAATCTTACTGATGCTGACGAACTAGCTACAAAATTACAGCATAGTCTTGGTGGTTGGCATTTACAGTCAAGTCAAATGTCCATCAATTAAACTACAACCCTCAGGACAAATTAATGTCACATAGATAGTTTATGGGGTTTTTGTTGTTGTTGTGAAAAATCTGTTGCTTATGGTTTGCTCCTCCTTGAAAATGAACTTCAAATTTTAAATCATCATTGTTCAAGATTTTATATAGAGAGAATATTTTCTGGCTTTATTCAGGTGTAGTTGACAAATTATTTATAGATAGATAGGCAAATGGTTGGGTAGTTGTATACATCCTGAATGATTGTCATAATCTAGTCAAATGATATATCCATCATATCACATCACATCACAGAGTTACACTGATTATTTTTAAATTTAATTAATTTATTTTTTATTTATTACAATTTATTCACTTTATATCCCAGCTTTAGCCTTCTCTCTCATCCTTTCCCAATCCCACTTTTCCTCCCTTTTCTGTTCCCATGTCCTTCCCCCAATCCACTGATAGGGAGGTCCTCTTCCTCTTCCCTCTGATCCTAGCTTATCAGGTCTCATCAGGACTGGCTGCATTGTCTTCCTTTGTGGCCTGGTAAGGCTGCTCCCCCATTAGAGGGAACTGATCAGAGATCCAACCACTGAATTCATGTCAGAGACAGTCCCTGTTCCCCTTACTGGGGTACCCACTTGGATACTGACCTGCCATGGGCTACATCTGTGCAGAGGTTCTAGGTTATCTCTGTGAATGGTCCTTGGTTAGAGTATCAGTCTCAGAAAAGACCCTTGTAATGAGATTTTTTGGTTCTGTTGCTCTCCTTATGGAGCTCCTGTCCCCTCCTGGTCTTTCTATCTCCCCCTTCTTTCATAAGATGCCCTGCACTCTGCCCAAAGTTTAGCTATGAGTCTCAGCATCTGCTTTGATACCCTGCTGAGTAAAGTCTTTCAGAGGCCCTCTGTGGTAGGCTCCTGTCCTGTTCCCTGTTTTCTCCCTCTTCCGATGTCTATCACATTTGCCTTTATGAATGAGGATTGATCATCTTACTCAGAGTCCTCCTTCCTTTTTAGCTTCTTTAGGTATACAGATTTTAGTATAATTATCCTATATTATATGTCTAATATCCACTTGTGAGTGGAGTATATACCATGTGTGTCTTTCTGCTTCCAGGATACCTCACTCAGGATGATCTTTTCTAGTTCCCACCATTTGCCTACAAATTTCATGATCACCTTGTTTTTAATTGCTGAGTAGTATTCCATTGTGTAAAAGTACCACTATTTCTGTATTCATTCATCAATTGTGGGATATCTGGGCTGTTTCCGGATTCTAGCTTTTGATTTTTTTTATAATAATAGTCCTTGAATTTGTAGCTATAATTTTCCATTTAAAGAGTAATAATGCAAATCCAAGTCAATGAATATAGAGTTGTACCTAATAGAATCCCTAAATTAGTATTAAGCATTTTTGCAATGTAGCCTCTCTAATTATGTGTTCAGATTAACATATAGACAAGCCAGAGGTCCTTTTCCTCAATCTGTTTTAACATCTTTTTATTTGAGCAAAATGAACATTGTACTTTGGTATATTTCTTCCCATTTTGGCTTTTGTGCCTGTACTTCCTGGATAAAGTCTGAAATAACCCACCTAGAATCTCTGCTCCCTAGAAACTTTTCAAAGTTTGGAAAGTTTATCTAATCAGCTTCATCTGTCATTGTATCTTGGTGATGTTAAGCATCCTCTAAATAATCTATCAGCTCTGTCTCCATCCTCTCCGCTTTGCCCTGGCCATGTTCCACCTCCAATTGATTACCCACTTCTTTCCTATGAGACTCATAGTTCAGCTGGCACAGAAACTCACATACCCTGTCTCTATGAAAGGCAGTGTCCCTGGCCAATGTGTCTCCACAGCTCATTGATCCCCTTCTAGAGAAAGACGTCTCTGTCTCCTTGCTGAGACCTTATGTGAATGATTTAAAATTTGATGGTAAGCCATCTGAAGTACTTTTAGGGAAGCTGTGCCTACAGTATGAGGCTCATCTTAAGGGCAGTCACCTACTCCTTTATATAAGGGCACAGAACTCTCCTGGTATGGGTTGCCTCTATTTTTGTCACCTAAATAGAGATGGCTCGTAGTCCTAACTGACAAAGGGAAGCTAAGGTCAAAATACAAGCCAAGGTTTGCTGCTGTCACTGGACAATCAGCAAGTAGATCCACTCCACCCCTTGGGCATTTCTTTTTCTTGGTTCTTAAAATTAAATACTAATTTTTGGTAATCAGTATTCTATGTAATTTTTAATACTATTTAATTTTATGTATATGAGTGTTCTGTTCACAGGTATGTCTGTGTACTGCTTGTGAGCCTTGTAATCAAGGACAGAAGAGGATATTAGATCCCCAAGAATGGTGTTACAGATGGTTGTGGAGACTGTGCTGGAAACTCAGTCTCCATTCTCTGGGAAACCACCCGATATTCTTAAAGGCTGAGCTATTGCTCCAGCTCCAGGAAGCAGCTAGCCTCGATGAACACAGAATCCTGGCTGTGTTGTTTGTCAGCCTACAGCTGTTTCTCCAGAGGTGGAAAGGACACTGTATGTAAGGTCATGTCCATCTCTCCTTCAGCTTCACAATGTCCTTCTGCTCCTGGAATGGTTCCAGGAGACAGCATGATTAGAGCATGCCCCGGAGGAAAAGCTAGGAGCCCACATTAGATTTACCTGCTGGCTCCTGAGAGCATATGGATCCCTCGAGTTTCATTAACCCCAAAATGACCTTCGTCTCCAACAAATTATGGATCAGGAGGGAGCAAAGCTACTGAGTTACAGAAGGTGTGCCTATTTAATATCAGCTGAATACCACCGGGGTGTAGGAAAGAGTATTGCAGCACTCAGTAAGGAGGCATTACACAAGCAGTTGCTTTGAAAAAGAAAGAAAACATGCGCAGTTCTATTAGTGATTGAGCGTTTTGCTCTCTGCAATTAAGTAATATTAGTATGATCCCATTTTACAGTATGAGTATCTGTGGTGGGCTACATTAGCAACTATGTTGAAAATTAAAGATTTAAATTTAGCAATATAAATAATTCGTTTTCTAGGAGATAAGTAATAAATATTCCTACAGAGAAGGATTCATTTTCCTCATTTAAAAAAAATATTCAGAACTTGAAGGTTATATGTGGGGATGCCTACTCCTTGGAATTTAACTTTGCTAAAAAAAAAAATAAATGTCTTGGGTATAGACAGTTTTAGGTGAGAAAAAAAGAAAGAATTCTTGATTTGACAAAAATAGGATGAGTGGTAGAAGAGTGAGCTACATCCCTAGCTCTTGGGTTGATGATATAGTGTCTCACTGGCTGAGGTAGGCCCTCACAGACCTTGGGCTTCTGCATCTCAAGTACTGTAAACAAACCCATGTACACTGGGTCTAGCAATCTTTAATCCTTATATTGTTGCAGTTATCACTATGCAGCTAGACAATGTGTATCTTGCAGAAGTAAAGCACATCAGAGTGTATTTATTCATAAGAGATCTTAATTTTATTAGATGGGATCATTTTAAAAATTAACCTCTAGGGTTCAAATTCTTAGGCCTAGGGTGAACATTTTTGGAAAGTTTTCTAAAATTACATTTGGCCACTTTAAAGTTTTCCATGTGTGTGTGGGAGGTAAATAAGATGAGACAAGGAGGGTATATTTCATCAGCTAAGAGAATTTTTGATGTTCTCAGATAACATAGAGTTTCATTTTAAAAGTCAGATCTCATATGGCTATTAATGTATCCTTAAGTTTTAATACTGATGAGCCCATAATTCTGTACTATTATCTCATGGGTTAGTTTCCTACAGCTTCATATTCTTCCAGAAATTTCATTTTAACAAAGGCTAAATAAATGTAGTAAGTGGTAAGAACCTGGGACTACATTTTAGAAGTTCTGGATTTAACACACACCTCTAGTGGCACATGCATAACCCTTAAACTATTAGTTTATCACTTAGAACCTCAGTTTTCCAATTTATAAAATGGAGAAACTGATATTATGTAGTTCCTGGAGTGAGTTAAATGAGCCACTGAGTATAAAATGTCTTACATAGTCTCTCTCATACAGAAACTTCTCAAAAAGATAGATTTTCTCTGTATATCAAGTTCTGGCTCTCCAGCACTCACTCTGTAGATGAGGCTGGCCTCAAACTCACAAAGATCCACCTGCCTCTGCCTCCTGAGCACTGGGATTAAAGGCGTGTGCCACCACCATGTGTACTGAGAATGAACTTTCAAGAAAAATTCTAACCTTCACAGAAAACCAGGGTTCATGGACGAGATGTGAGCTACCCACAGTGATGTGCATTATAAGAAGGACTCTAAACTGTGAAAATCATTATAAAATGTGTACCATAAGCAGGACTATAAACTGTGAAAATCATGAAATTAAATATTTTTTCTTATTTACAAAAAAAAGCATTATCATTAGCAAATTCATGTTCTAAAGGTAAATTATGTTTGAAAGACTTAATATTCGAATTTGAAGAAACATAGCTCTATTCTACTAGCCATTCTTACTAATATATATATATTTCCAAGTCATGAGTTTGTATGATGCCAATTTTAAAATGGTGAAACTGGAAAATATTTAAGCTTAATTGGCATTAGTTTCTAACTTGTAGAACTAATTTAAGGAGATGAAGAAAACATGGGATTGAAGCAATTTGTGATATTAGCTGCAAAATTTCTAACATAGTGAATAGCTCATTGTGGGTGCTCTGTGTTCTAAATAGTATCATAGGTCTTCAGAAATTACTGCTACTGGGACAGGCTTAATGGCATGAGCCTTTAATCCCAGCACTGGAAAAACAGAGGCAGGTGGCTGTGAGTTCAATGCCAGCCTGGTCCTCATAGTGAGCCATAAGCCACTCAAGGCTACCTGTTGGGACCCTGTCTCAAACGAAAAAAAAAAAAAAAAAAAAAAAAAGAATCAAGCCTATTATTGTATATACTTCTCACAGTGTGAGAAGTATATGAACAGGATAGTGAAAAAGAACTGGGCAGAGTGATGTAGAATATGGAAAATCAAAAGAGTAGGGGTGAACCAAGGATATTAGAATGAGAGTAATGAAACACAGTAATTAAGATACATAATAGTGCTTAAAATAGCAGGTAGAGACTACAAAGAATCAAGAATCACTTTTCTTCCAGGAAACACATATCATCGTTTTTTTAAGCAGAACTATATAGACTTAACTGATACAACCAAAGTAGAGGTGTGTTTCCAGTGGACACAGTTCCACGGAATGCATTAAGTGAGCAATCTTCTGCATAAATCTCCAGCAATTATGCAGGTTTGTTCTTTTTCTTTTCTGTTTTCCAACCCATTTCATTCCAGCTAATTGTGATTCTTTTTATGAATTTCAGTCTACATACCACAGGTCCGTGTTTAGTGCAGAGCTACACTGTATAACATTAAAGAACAAAAGCCTCTGGCTATCTTTATGCATTGCAATCTTCTCAGTTAAAAAATAAGCCAAAGTATGAATGGAACTAGAAGCACAGAAGTTGGAGTTTGATGTAGACATGAAGCTGGGTTTGTTTAAAGTAAGAAGTGAGGCAGGATCTAGAGGCTAGCTAACATTGATGGTGAGTTTGATGTGATGGTAGAGAAGGAATTGTTGGTTTTGCAAAGATAAATGGATTGATGGATGGATGGATTAATGAATGGACGGATACTGGAAATCACACAGCTATTTCAGAAGAATACACAACTGTCTGAGGAAGCAGCATCGCCAGGCACAAAGGCTTAAGTGCTGTCCAGTTGGTACTTTTCTACTTGATCTCTCAGCAGTAAATATAAAATTACCCTGGTCAACTCTGCCACTGAGGGCTGTCCAGTAGGATGCTCCATATTCAAATGAGAAAGATGGGAACCAAACACTATATACAACTTCTCAGCTGATGAGAAGTAGAAATATAACCATCAGAAAGCTGGTGGGCAATCACAGGATGTAAATATGCTGGATTTTCCATAAAGTATATAGCCACATTATGAACAGTTATTAGAAACAAGTTGTTTCATCATTCTGATTTTATAAAAGCTGAGAATTAAGTTCTCATATCTGAGGCCTTAATTCCCAGGGGCTGTTTTCATTCTCTATGTGGTTATTTAATGAGTTCCTTTAGGAGTAATAAGGGAGTGCACAAACATTTAAGGATAATAATTAGCATAGATGCAGTTTTGCTCATCATCTTATAGTCTGGAGTCATGCTCTCTAATCTACAGTTTGAAGACAAGAGAAAACCTATGAAATGAAAACTTATTCTTAGATTTGCATAAAAGTTATCTGTCAGCAAAACTTTTCTGAAGGTGTTTATAATCTCTATGCTTCCAATTTACCAAATATTGTCTTTTTTATTATTTCATGCTATCTGACCCTTTCAGTAGTGTGGTATGCCATACTACTGTCTGAAATGTAGAAGTGTCTCAATTCTGTAAGGCATCTGGCTACAAAATTTTAGGGTAAAGGATTGTAGAGTAAATGTATCATAGGCTGAGTGAGGTGTACATGTGCTGGTCCTTCTTCTCTATCTAAAAATACAAGGATATTTCAATCTCTTAATGAATCTCCTCATGTATAAGGTTAACCGTGGAGATCCTAAGGGTTACAAGACGTAGCTTGGGAGGCATGAGATAAATGGGAAGTCATGGATGCTTTTGTCTAAGTTTTCATTTCCATGTGTAGCCATTACCCACAGGGTTGCTGCTGATGTCTTCTCTATCCTGAACCTCATCTCTCCATCCTTCCCTCTCAATTTTAAACTTTCCAATACTCTTTTCTTAGATCATTCCACATGTGATTGGAGTTGCAAACAAACAAAACAGCTACCCTCTACCATGATTTTGCTTTCAGTATAGGAGAGGCAGAAACCAAGGAAAGGCAGAATAAGAGGAAGCCAGTTTTCTTGTAAGGTAGCCAGATAGTGTATGAGAAGTGGTGTGTAAGTAGGTACTTGAAGGTGGTTAAAAGAAAAATCTAGCTAAAACCTGGAGGAAGAAAATCCTAGACATTAGGAGTAGCGAGTGTACAAGCTGAGGGCAAGGATAGTTAATGAAAATCCAGGGTGGCTGGAACAGGGCAATTGGGAGGGGGTGAAGGAGACTGGGCAAAGAGAACTGGGATCAGAGTTTAGTCTAGTAGAGCAAGTTCAGGCAGGGTCTGAAGAGAAGAGTCAACATGGTGAGAGCCCTGTGTGACCTTGCTGTGCTAACTAGAGTGAGGAGAAGACTAAGAATTGGCCTTTGGAGTCAGGGTCTTCAGGGCACCCTGAGGGTGCTCAGGGATACAGATGATGGAAACAGAGTGGAGAGAGCAGAGGAAATAATTTTGAGAAACATGTTCGTTCAAAGGGTCACAGTTAAAAGAAGAGCTGGGTTGGTGGAGGTAGACAAACATTGTTTGATTTTCAGATAGTGGGATAAAAGACATACTTGTACCCAGATAGGAATAGTCCAGTAACAGATAAATTGAGAATCTTATTCACTCCTAGTGAGTGTGCTGCCTTCATCTGCCCCTGCCTGGTATCTCTCACATCTTCGTCTTAATTAAGCCATTTTTTTCCCTCTTGCACAATTCCAAGCCATTATGATATAAATAGCTTTGTTGTGCTCTTTTATGGGTCTTACAAGAAGGAAATTGGATAAACTCACTATAATCTAATTCCTACATCTAGCAGCTCTTGCAGTCCTTCACATCCCCCACCAGGTTCTTCAGCGAGTAAGACACAAATAGTCTGTACACAGCAATTTGCCAGACATGTGTCAAAATGAGCATCACATATCCCATGAGAGTTTAACTTTCTATTTCACTAGCTGTGGTCAATAATTTTCTGAATCACTTAAAAAAAAAGAAAGAAAAATATCTATGAGAGTAAGAAAGATATCTTTGAATAACATGCATGAGCCTTGAGTTCAGTTTCCATCACATACACACACACCTTAACACAGAAACATAGTAAAAGGGTGTTTGCATGAACAATATCAGATGTATTGGTTAACCAATTGGCGTGTTCATCTCTGGAGAAGACTATTTCCTTGTCTCTCAACTATTCTTAGACTCCTGTAGTTTTTGCTTAGTGTTTAAATACATGTACATACTAGTGACATCTACAGACTGGACAGGTTTTCACTTATTTATGTATTTACGTTACAGGTGTGGGTGTGCGCGCGCATGCATGTGTGTGTAAAACAACAATGAAAGAAAAAAAATCCAATGATTTTGACAGAGCAAATGCACAGGTATATGGGAAGGTTTGGAGGGAAGAAAAAGAAGGGGGAAATAATATAATCATACTATCTGTAAAAGTGAAAAAATGTCAGATGTAGTAAACAAAATTATTTTCCAGCAATACAAGTTAAACTTTGCTGTCAAATATAAATTTTTACTATTTGGGGCCACAATGTGCAGCAGTATCTGTTTTGTTTACTATCGTATGCTTCAGGTACCAGTAACTATTGCTTTCACATTAAAAAAAAAACGTAAAACCTCTTTAACATGTACATACATAACAAAATGGCACATGGACTATGCTGCACTGGAAATCCGTGCGTCAGATGGAGTTAAAAGACACATGAGAGCAAACCAAGTTTTATATTTCCTCTGTCAGAGATTAAAATATGAGCGATGGGGAATGTGATGAGAAATTTAAACATTTTAGTGTATGTGTGGACACAAATTTTGAAATTTTTAGACTCAGTTAAGCTTCTTACAAAATAGGATGAAGGTAGGTGTAGTAACCCACCTCTAATTCCTGAGGTCAGTACCACAAGTTTGGAATCAGACAAGTTAGCAAAGACACATCTTCTCAAAATCCATGCACTTTGGAATTTATGCAGAGATGCATAGTTTGCTTTGTTTCTGAAGCTTCACAGACAACGATAACAAAAAAATATTACCATTAAATTTTATGGCCATTATCTACCATCTAATATCCCTTCTTACTCTTAAACGATAATGCCTCATTTCCTGTTTTCTTGTCTCTGCTTCTCGTGTTGTTTTTGTTTTTTCTGAAATCACTAAAAATGATGAATGAGGACTGTCTTTTTATTATCCTATGATTTGATCTGCATACATTTTCTTTCTCCTGCCTACGCTGCTGATGGAGTGTCGTGATGGTTAAACCGAGCCAGTCAGTCATGGATGTTATCCTAACATCCTTACCCCCCCCCCTTTTTTTAGTTCATTGGAAGAGTAAAATCTCAATTAACAAATGTCCTGGCATGAATGTAACCATGTTTAAACGAATAGATCTTCATTAATCATGCCTAGCATTGTCTGTGCCTCTTCACAATAGTCATAGACTCTATCATACTCTCATCCCATTTCAGTAAAGAGGAGCATGAAGGTTGAACTCATTTGTAGGCAATGTTTGGAAGCAGAATCCCACTGCCTTCACCCTAGCCAGTGCCTCCTCTGGGAGCACCTTCTCTGTTCTTGGTGACAGACTGGTAAACCAAGTGATGTCTCTCCTACCTCTTTCCCCTCTTCCAAATTATTACAGTGTTGAATGGAGTAGTTTTTAATTTATTGCTTGAAAGATTGTTTCCTCTTTGCATCTTCTTTTCATACTCAATTTGGAAATTTTTGGCTTCACTGTGTAGGGGCAGGAGGGAGGGTGAGAGCCAGGGGAAGGAAGAGATAAATGGCCTACAGCATTTAAACAGTAGCCCTAAGATGACAGGTGACAAAATCAGCTCATTTGGGAAGGTGTTGATCCGGAGCGCTGGCTCGGGCCACTCCTTAGCAGCTTCTCCTTTTTCTCTGTCTTGCTTTGTTTTTGCTTTCCCTCTTTTCTTCTTTTAGCTCTCTTCTTGCATTTTTTCTATTGTTTTGTTTTTAATTTCTGAGAGATCTGTCAGAGCTGACAATATGTGCAGTTTAGAATGACCATGGACTTTTAATCCTTCTGCCTCTACTTTCCAAGGGCTAAGATTATATAGGTGTGCACCATAGTGCCTAGCTTTGTGGGGAGGACCAGACCTTGAGCTTTATGCATACTCCACAAGCCTACTGCTAGCTGAGGCAAATCTCCAGTTTCTTCTTCCTTTGTTTTCTTTCTTTGTTCCTTCCTTCCTTTTCCCTTTTTTCTTTCATTTCTGCCATTTGTGGCAGTAAATCTGAACCCCAAGGCAATGTATTTTCCAATCTCAACTGTGAAAGGAAAAACGTCTTGCTATATTAAAATGAGATTGGAAGAAGAGGGAGGTAGAAAGACCTGGAAGAGACAGGAACTCCACAAGGAGACCAACAGAACCAAAAAACCTGGGCCAAGGGGGTCCTGCAGAGACTGATACTCCAACCAAGGACCATTCTTGGAGAGGACCTAGACCCACTGCTCAGAGGAAGACCATAGGCTGCTCAGTTTCCAAGTGGGTTTCCTAATAAGGGGAGCAGGGGGTGTCTCTGACATGAACTCAGGGGCTGACTCTTTGATCACCTCCCCCAGGGGGGTGCAGCCTTGCCAGATGGAAGGTTATGCAGCCATCCCTGATGAGACTTGATAGGCTAGGGTCAGATGGAAGGGGAGGAGGTCCTCCCCTATGAGGGAACTAGGGAAACAGCAAGGGGGAGAAGAGGGATAGCAGGTGGGACTAGGAGGAGATGAGGGAGGGGTCTACAGCGGAGATACAAAGTGAATAAATTGTAATTAATTTCAATTAATTTTTTTAAATGAGAAAAAAAAAAGAAATGAGATTGGCATTTGGAAGGAGCTGTAGTTACTCAGCTCAGGAGTGGCAGGAATCACTGAGAACAGCTGTGAACATGGTTACTGGTCTGTTCCAGAGGAGGCCTGAGGAAGCATTGCTGTCCTGTGAAGGAAGTCTAGGCAGTTTTCAGACCATCATTAGAGAGCACTACTTTCCGAAGTGGTGCTCACAGGCTGCCTGTGTTGTACTTTCCCAGATGCTGTCTCTGAGTGCATTTCAGAAGGACTCAGTCCAAAAAGATAGGTGAAACTAGAGGCTTGCGTTAACGCTAGCAACCCACGCAACAAGTACAGAGTAGGAAAGGGGTCTGTCTTGTGCTCAGTTCTCTCCCTCCTCAGCTCACAAACATATACCCGTCTCAAGGTCCTTCAGGTGAAAACACTGACAGGCAGACACTAAGACCTACGTCAGAAGGTGTTTGAAGCATTTACCGCATAGGGATACCGTGGCAGAGAAAGTGCAAACCACTCATTTGTTGAAGAACACAATGGTATTCCTTAACTTCCTCCGCTCTTTCTTTCACACTCAGCAACAATTTCTCTTTCGAAAAATATGAACAATCGAGTTTTCTTGGTTATTTGAAAACAAGACCCATCCCTCAACATACTTCCTGATTGGTTTTTATAGTCCCTGAACACCAACTGCAGAAGTCCCTCTGGAACTGTACACA
The DNA here is from genome assembly GCA_028658305.1 of Pachyuromys duprasi. Taxonomy (NCBI): domain Eukaryota; kingdom Metazoa; phylum Chordata; class Mammalia; order Rodentia; family Muridae; genus Pachyuromys; species Pachyuromys duprasi. Next base: position 17,963,079 of record CM053759.1, on the reverse strand, counting down.
AATTCAGGGGTTGCCCTTAGAACGCACTGTCATGACTTGCTTCCGCTCTTGTATACCTCTGACCTGTAGATGTTGAACTGAATTGTCCCTGCAAACCCGAGCTTCACCAGGGCCAGGCTTGGAGTTGCTGCTCCATAAATGATTGTCAAATGAACAAATGAGCTGAAAGATCCCATGACGCCACCTTGACGCACACTCCCGGCAGCTCTCATGGCCCCTACCATAAGGAATGACTGGACTTTCTTTCATGTAAAATTAAATATGTTTGTATTAAAATCAGCTTCCTGTGATCCTAACCAAGATATGTTCTAAGACTGCTGCAAATGAAGCAGAGAAAACACCAGGATGTTTTGAGAATCTAAATACTTGTGAAGTACTTTTTTTTTTTCATGTTATGAAATGTTTTAAAGAACTCCAAGCAAATTTAAAAGGGGATCTACTAGATTTTGGCTAAGTGCTAAAAAAAAAAGTTCCCTTAATTCCCTATCCAAATACTTCAAGCTTAAATTTACTGGCAGCTATTTCAGAGGAAGATGGGACTCTCAATTCTTCGGTTTGTTATAGGGAAAATGTTTTTGTCTTCAAATGTTTAGGAAGGGATTAAAGGGAATTTATGGCCTAGGGTGAAAGTAATAAACGTGGTAACAATGCAGTGTCTAAACTGTCACCAGTTTCTGGAATTACTGACTGCCCAACCTGCATTTAGATTTTGTGTCTAAAAGGAATTACTTTCATATCATGCTTGAGACGCCTGCCTGGATCAGCAGGTCATTCTATTGTTTATGGAAGGTTGAATCAATTATACAGGAGATAAATCCTGCAGTTCGATCATTTGCTACAGAGCCCAAGAAACATATTCAAGATTCATTTCTTTCAACGAATTTAATCAACATACGGTATATTGTTTTAAGGTCAAGCCACAGACTGTTCAGTTTCTTCTGACACACTTCATGATTTAATTAAATTTATTCTTAAGGGGGAAAAAAATCACCAAAGTAAGAAATAAATGAATCTGATAGATCATGTTCTTTCTTGTTGTGCCTGCTTTTTTATTAATGGAATCCTACCTCACAGGTTTATTTCTATTTCTTTAATAAAAACAGTTGTGACTTTTTATTACATAATACGACTTGTAGAGAAATGTTTTAGCAACGTAGGCTTTAGTCTTGGAAAGTCTTGTCTGTAGTCACAGTGTAATACTTTTATTATTTAAGGGTGTCCCAAGGTTAGAGGTGATAGGACATTGCCAGTGTTCAATGAATATAGAATTCGTCTCTAAACTGCACCTTTCTTTCAGTGGTGCTTCTGATGGATGGAGTACATTTTTTTCTTGGAATGAATACACAAAAAGAAACCCTAAGCACGTTAAAAATGTAACTGGCAATGGTGGTGTATCCTTGCAATCTCTGCACTTAGGAAGCAGTGATTTCAGATTCCAGGGCAACCTGGCATCCACATGAGACCTTATCTCATAAAACAATGGGAAAGGGTGATGACTGTTTTTGTTGTGTTGTTGTTGTTTTCATTTTTAATTTTTGTTATCATTTTGAATGATAATTGTCAGCACATGGCCAAAAGAGGGGCACGTAGTGAACAATGCCTTGGAGAATTGTGGACAAAAGGTAGAAAGCCTTTTCCCTCAAGTCTGTTTTGTGCCCTGGGTTGTTCTCAGACATAATTTCATGCCTCCTGTGACAAACATTTACATTCATTTTATAAGATGTATCTATCTTTGTTGGACATCTTATCATATAATCTAATATATTAGATTATATTAATCATTATATATATATATATATATATATATATATATATATATATATAATATAATCTGGTCAGTGTGCCCTGAATTGGGATATGGCCTTTTGCCTTGCTTTTCTGTAGCCTTTCTCATAGTTCACCAAGGCTTGGTACATCACGGTCATTCTTTTGACTATGTTTCAACAGATAATTGCTTCCATGCTTGATGAATTTTAATTATTGGAACTGCCCATAATTTTTATTCCAATAGTCGTTTATGTATAGGTGAGTATGGTGTAGAGAAAATGAAACTAAAGTCATTTCAGATCTTCATGTGAATTCTTACATGATCATTCTTAGCTCTGCAAATTCTTCTGAGTTAGGTAGTAATGATCTCTTTTGTATTTATGTAATATCCCATCTCAGGGTGCTCAACCTCACATGAGTGAGCTGCTCTATCTCTAACAGTTTATATTTCAAATCAAATAATCAAATATGGGAAGCATGTGTGTGTGTTCTTTCTCAGTCATTCAAATCTTTAATGAGTTGATATTTTCCCCCTTGTTATAAAGTAGATTCCTGTGGTCCATGTGGCCCTCTGTTTAAATAAGCTGTCTTCTTCTCCATTCAGAGTTAAAGAAGCTGAGGAAGTATGTAGGCAGAAGAAAGGAAAATCACTCTATAAAGTAAAACCGAGACACGACTCTGGGATTGTAAGTACTGGCTGTTCTTTTTTTTTTTTTTCAGCTTGTGGTGGTATTTGCTGTTAAACCATGTCTTTGCAATATATACAAACTTATATAGTAATATTTCAATCATATTTGTCTTATGTTCAGATAATTAATGAGCTTCTAATTCTAACTGCCTCATTGTGTCTTTAGTCGGGACTTTGTAGTTGAGTTAGTTTCAAAGTTGGATGTTTGAAACTTGAAAATTAAGATAAATATAAGCATGGACATATGTGATGGCCTGTGTCTGCTGCTTGTGGTAGGAGGATGAGGATAGCCTGTATTTCCTCATTATGCATGAATCACAGGCCATTGATGCACTTTAACCCTGAGTGACTAAGATAAGATTTGCTGCATAAAACTACATAGGAAATGACACATGACATATGCTCTCAAGTAGAGTATCTGGAGTCTGGCCAAGATACTAATCTAGAAGGCTAATTTAAGATTCCTCCTATATTATATGTCTATGTGAGTGAATATATACCGTGTGTGTCTTTCTGCTTCTGGGATAGCTCACTCAGGATGATCCCTTCCAGTTCCCACCATATTCCTGCAAATTTCATGATTTCCTCATTTTTCATTGCTGAGTAATAGTCCATTGTGTAGATATACCACAATTTCTGAATCCATTCCTCAGTTGAGGGGCATCTGGGTTGTTTCCAGCTTCTGGCTATTACAAATAAAGTTGCTACAAACATGGTTGAGCAAATGTCCTTGTTGTGTACTTGAGCTTCTTTTGGATATATGCCTAAGAGTGGTATAGCTGCATCTTGAGGAAGCACTATTCCTAGTTGTCTGAGAAAGCTACAGAGGGGATACAAAGTGAATAAAGTGTAATTAATAAAAAAAAACATTAAGAGGGAGGGAATGGGAGGGTAGGAGGGAATGGGGGAGGGGGCTATGCCTGGGATTCAAAGTACCTAACCTGTGATTGAGATAAAAATAAATAAATTAAAAATAAATAAATAAATTAAAAAAAAAAGATTTGGCATAAAGTTTTAAAAAAGATTCCTCCTTGGCCAAGTTCTCCATATAGTAGAACACTCTGAGAAGAAATGTTGGTTACAAAGGCAAATTCTCCCTTCTGGTACTGTAGAAGTTGTGTTGAAGGTTTTGAAGGTGTCCTACATCTCTTCTTGCGAGGATAAGTAGTGCGAAAATTTAGGACATCAAATAAAAGCATTTGGGATATATTTTATTTTGTAATTAACCATTGTATTTATGGGTCTGTGCATGTGCATACAGTATCTAAGGTGGTAAAAAGGGGGCTTTAGAGCCTAGAGCTGGACCTTCAAAGGGTTGTGAGCCACTTGACATACGTTCTGGGAACTGAACTCTGAGCCTCTACAAAAGCAGTGTGTGTCTTCACTGCTGAGCCATCTCTACATTAGTATAACACAGTCTAAATGGAATAGACAGTTAAGATAACTCAAATTGCCATAGGATTAAAAATAATGCTGTTTAGAAAGTAGTTCTATACTCAGGAAAAAACATTACTTTTCTGTCAGTCTTTCTGTATCAATATTAGACTTTTCGTATGATGAATTTGTCTTATGCTGTTTTCTGATCAATTTAGCTTTCTTAATAATGCTATATTGGATAAGAGGAATGATTATTTGTTGATCATGCTACTGTGAGATGAGAAAGAGTTAAAACATTTCAACCAGGAATTCAATCCATTGGTTTTGCTTCTGTGTCCATGCCTTTGCATGTAGGATCTGGAATGATAGGGTTGCGGCAACACACCCCGTACACATACATTGCAAGTTAAACTTTAAGGACTTATTTTCTCAAAAGCATTTGATAATTTCTTTCAATGAAAAAAATTTAAGATGAACCAGATACCATTTACATAAAGTTTTCTGAATGAATTGATTTTTTTCACCTTTATCCAGAGAATTAAATAGAAATAAAATTTTTATTTGGGCTGCTCTAAACTCCTTTATTTTTGATTTTTTTAAAACTCCATCTGGTATGTTTGTTTCAGAAAGCAAAGATAAGCATGAAAACCTGAACTGTGAAGAGCAGAACAAAACAAGTCACTGAAACAACTTCCACAGTGTCTACACCTGAAGGAAACTACGTCATTCTGATAATTTTCCCTCTGAACCTCTTGCATAATCTTCATGTTTTCTAGACAGTTTGTTGATTGTTGAATTTTACTGTATGTTCATATAAAATTGCAAAAGTGACCTGTGGAGAATTGGACGTCTTTTCATTTTGTAAACGTTATGGTGTTATACCAACAGATCCAAGTGGCACATCTAAGAGGCACTATGCATTAATTCTGAACATGCTCAACCTTAACTACAGTTTCCTTTTGTGTGGTTCTCTCTCTTGTCACAACAAAAATATCTTCCTTTCTACTGAAAACCAGAACTCCACACCAATGTGATGAGACTTGTGGGTAAATGTTATTGCCAGTGAATTCTATGTATCTACTTCACCTCTACTTACACAGATTCTATTTTGAGATGTATGTATAATGTATATGTCATGATCAGTGCTTTCCTCACTCTTAAGTTCCTCTCTAAAATATGTTCCTTTAGACCCAATGAAAAGCTGATCCTCAGCAGAAGTAAAAAAAAATCATAAAATTTCTCCCTGTGTCTTACACTATGATACTTCTCTCTCTCTCTCTCTCTCTCTCTCTCTCTCTCTCTCTCTCTCTCTCTCTCTCTCTCTCTCTCTCTCTCTCTCTCTCACATATACACTCAAATACTATCTCATACACATGTACTCACACTCTTTCTCTCTCTCACACACACACAAGCTTCACTTAATATTTTCAAGAAATGTGAATAAGTGAAGTTCATGAAATTGTCTAATTTATTTTTTGATGACCACTTATAAAAAATAGAAAAAATAGATGAATCAGATCTATCTAGACCTTGTAAAGTAAAATACCTGCCTGCGTATTTTGGCATGACTGAGTTGTGATCGTGTGTTATGGCAGGTGATCTACAGCTATGACATGAGGTTATGTTTGCCCCTCATCTACAGGGCTCTAAGGAAGGATTTTACTCACTCTTATCAGAAAAAAAGGGGGAAGTTTTCCATTCTTTCTGAAGATACTTTAAAGTCAGCTCATAATGCATTAAGGGGGTTTTGTATAACATTAATAGTAGGTTCTTTTAAATTGCTGCTAACATTATTGGTTGAGAGCTATGGTTGTAGAAAAGGGGGGAAATGTGTTGCTATTGCAAACCAGTTATGGACAACAACTTAAAAAGAAAAAAAACAATAATGTTCTAAATCATAGCTGTACTTGTATTTATGTAAAGTATGACCTCTTGCCTTTTACTTTGTATTTTAAGTGCAAAAGAGCAGTAGTGTTTTTTTCTTCTGTTGTTGATTTGTAGTTTTTCTGTCCCTCAGTCCTTCTGATGTGTATATTACCACTCTTCATTGAAGTAATAGGGCATTTAACAAAGATCGCTATGTGCAATACTGTATTTAGTGTTTCTATTTCAATTTTCTAGGATGTTAATTTATATGAAAATAAAATGAATAATAAAACATCTCTGTGTCAGTTGTATGCATATCATGTACATATACTTAGAAAATAACCATGGTCAACTCTTGCAGGGAATGGGGGTTAGTCTAAGCATTCACATACACAAAGAGAATGAACACCAATGATCTAAGGAATCTGGAAGTTAAGTCTCTCATGATACCTGAGTAAGAAATCCTGATAAAATATTGACTCATCACCAAGTTGTTTTCTTTCCTGGGAGCCAGCAAACATTCTGCTTCCCCAGTCTCCATTTCCATCAGGATATTATACTTTACAGTTTATTATAGACAAGACCAGACCCAAGTTGTTATCTTGTCCCACCAAAACCTTCATTCTTTGTGTTACCTATCTCAGAGCCTCCATTCTCAGAATCAGGAATCATTCTTTATATCTTACTCTCTCTTGAGTCACTCATTGATTCAACTGCCAACACTGTTCTTTGTGCCTGATTTGAAAATATTTTTATTTTCCTCCTATTCCATGAAAATTCTGATTCAAAACTGGTCTAAATTACCTTGATAGGTGTATTAAGGTTTTGGTGTTGTTGTTTGTTTGTTTGTTTTTCTTTTCCTTAGTAGAAATACCCAAGGAAAGTAACTTACAGAAGTGGTTGATTTGGCTCACAGTTCAAGGGGATACAGTCATGGGTAGTGGGAGCATTTGGGAACTGGCCATATTGCTTATACAGTCATGAATCAAAATAGAAAGAAAGAAGAAAGAAAGGAAGAAAGACAGGAAGAAAGAAAGAGAATCAAGAGGAAGAGAGAGAGCAAGAAAAGAAAAAGGTGACTGTTCTCAGCTCATTTTCTCCTTTTCATTCAGTCTAGAACATCAGCCAATGGAGTGATGGTTCCCATGTAAGAGTGGGTATTCCTACTCCAGTTAGCCCAGTCTAAAAGCTTCTGCTCAGATGGTCAGAAGTTTGTCTCCTAAGTGACCATAGAACCTGTTAAGTTTGCAATTGATATTAGTATCACAATGACATCAATTGCTGTCATATTAAAAGATTTGCTTTACAGCAGTTCTTGCCTTCACAACAAATCTATTTTTAAAAAAGATGATAGGTCTGCATTTTCTACTCAAAAGGTCTTGTTAGTCACATATATCAAATTATGTGATCTTAAATTATCCAAAATCTTGACTGTGAATGAGAGAATAATCTGCTCATGCCTTGGGTTATAACTCTCTGCTTAGCCCATTTGAATCCCGCCTCCAGCCAGACCAAACTATCTTCAGTCCTTTCATGCAGTGCTCTTTTTAAACTCCCATATGTACCCCCTGAAGTTCAAATATTGGAATCTTAATACCCAAACAATCAGTGTCGGGGGCCTAAGGGGTGTGCTTGGGTTATAAGGTAATTAGTGTCATTACTGAGGAAGTAGAGTCTCATTGAGAAAAAATAAAATCACTGTCTTTCATGCTGTATTGCCATATGATGCATTCTGCAATGGTCAGAGCAGAAGGAAGGTCCTGACCACATATATTCCACTGATCCTGGACTTCCCAGGCCCTAGATATAAACTTCTCTCTTTTCGTGTATTGCATAGTTTATGGATTCTGCTATAGCAACAGAAAATAAATCCATCCACTGCAAATCCTTTTCCATGTTTTTCCTCACCTTGAGCCATCATCCTCTTATCTATCTAGCTCACTAGTAATCATATCTGAATGTAATAACCACTTACTACAGGGCATCCATTGGCACCAGTCTCTCTGGCTTCTGGGATGTTATAGATATTAAGTATTTATTAAAGAAAAGCAAAGTGTTAAGTCTGCCACAAACTTCAGGAAAACCGAGGACAGAGGATAGAAAGAAGTTTATTGTTGGGAAGGGGTTATGGTAGAGACAGAGGCTGACATTAGTGTATTACTCAAGGTTCTCTGTAGAAAAAGAACTTTCAGGGTGATTCCAGTAAGTGTTCTGTCTTTGAGAATGGATGTTTCAGTTGGTCCTCAGGGTACATCAGAGCTAGGCTCTAATGCCAGTGAAGGAATGAACTTGCCAGTGAGAGCAAGAGCAAGCAGGCAAAGATTTAAAACATCTTTCTTCCACATCCTTTACATTGGCTGCTTCCAAAAGGTATGATCCAGATTAAAAGTGGATGTTCCCACCTAAAAGATAATTAAAGGTTTATCTTCCCACCTCAAAAGATACAATTAAAAGTGGGTATTTCCATTTCACATGATTTAATTAATTAAAAATATCCACCACAGGTGTACCCAGACACTTGGGTTTTAATTCCAAGATGTATTAGAGCTGACAACTAAGTTCACCCCATGTCAACTTGACACACAATCATATCTCCTTATATCATGCTTAATTTCCAAACAAGAACAATAGTGAGGTCATAATTATGCCTAACATGACATAACTATCCCTTATATCCACAAATTCATTATAAATTTTAGAATAGGTGACAATGTAGACGGGAGAGGCACAAAACTAATTCCTTATAATTATGGCAGTTAAGTAGGTATAAACGTGAAAGAATCTTCTATAGTTTAAGAAATACAAAGCTGTGAGTTTAAAGTTTTGAATTTCTGAATTGTTCTAATAAAAAAAAATGTATTTTGAAAAGTATAGATGGTGGAAAGGAATGAACAGGGCTGGTACATAAACAAGGAGTCCTGTTTAAGGTAACAGGAAATAGTTGTATCACACTGGAGCAGAAGGACCAGGCCAAAGCCTAGAACCACTGATGCAGGCATCCATGCAAATAACTACCTTGGATGCCCTAGGATGTTGCTCATATCACATGTCTGATGGCAGGAGAAAGCAGACCAAACTGGATATCTATAGCACAGTATCACTACCACAAAGGAATGTGGGTTCAGAATGACCTCACATGATATCAATGACTACATTTGAGAGAGAGAGAGAGAGAGAGAGAGAGAGAGAGAGAGAGAGAGAAAGGAGTATCTTCAGACCCATTTAGACAAGTCTGCAAACCACACCCCCTAAGGCCACAAATAAAAGTCCTAATTAGGAAGAATAGACCTAGTCCTGCTGAAGAAATAGAACAACAACCATTCATGTCTAGTGCCCATGATAAAATTTAAAGTCGCTAATCAATGAAACAGGAAAGTAAAACTTTCAGGGGCTAAATGACCTCTAGGAGGGCATGAGTGAAGTGACAACTGGTAAGCAGGACAGCGGTACTGAGGACTTCCTTGGGATTATGACTCATGAAAAGAAAGCCCTGCTGATGTTCAAGAGACATCAGCAGACACACAGGCGAGACTCAAGAAGGACTCCACATAAAGAAACTGGCAAAAGTTTCAGAAAGGCTAGAGAAAATGTTCAGAAAAAAACGATGGCTGTAAGTATTCTAGGATCGAGGAATGGCATGGTCTTTGCCTGAGAATGCAACTAGTGCAGGACCAAATAAATACCACTAAATTTGACCTAAAAAAGTGGAACTGAAACAAAACCTTTGGGAAGAAAGAACAAATCACCTACAACAAAAGGACAGTTACTCTAAAAACAGGAAATGAAGTAGTTTGAAAACAGCAAATCAAGTCTGGCACTGAATGTGATAAATGTTTTCAGAATTTGAAAACTAAGAGTATACTGTCCCAAAACCTCACAGGAAGGTCTGGTAAAAGGCATGTCCCAACAAGGAAGCAGAGGACCCTGAAGTAAGAGGTCATGGAGGGCACAGGAATCCAAGTGTAAATCAACTTCAGACTGTAAACAATAACAAGTCATTTTCTTGTTTATAAGAGATTAATGACAAGATGACTGGGAAATTTTAAGAAACTAATTCAGTCATGCTAAAAATCTTGCCTTATTCTCTTTGTATAATTCAATGAATGCTGGGTTTTTAATATGTACCAGAAACTGCTGTCAGCCTTGGAAGGAATAGACATGAAGAAAGTGTCTTATGCCCGCAGAGCCTCCATCCTGCGCTGAAGGAGAAGAAACAGAAGTTGGATGTGAAATAATACCAGGTGCCATAATAATAATAATAATAATAATAATAATAATTACCATAGTACTTTACAGAGACTTAATACCCTTCAGAGTAGAAATGGGTGCTCTTATGGCTGGAAAAATTTCTTGAACCAACACTATCTCCAGAAAAACACATGGATGCTTCATGAGTTTTAAAGCAAAGAATAGAGAACACACAGGAATGTTCAATGTATTTAGAATTTGTTACAAACATGTGTAAGTATCTACATGACATTTGGGGGATAGTTATCACAAAAATAGAAATATTAAAAATGTGGGGGGAGCTTATTAAACTGATGGCCGAAAGTTTATTTAAAAACAACAACAACAAAATATGGTAAAAACGTGTGGCTGGTAAATGGGAGGAATCAGGGCTGGGGAGAGACTTAAAGGCTCTGAAAATCCAACGCACATATTGCCTGAGTTATACCTCTTGCTGTTATTGCTTCCACTTTCCAGCCAGCCAGTGAACTCAGACATTGAAAGGATGTGTTTTTCTTTGTCATGAAATGCATCTTCAAGTATACAGTACAAGTAAAAAGGCAATAAAAAGAAGTGTAGTGATTTAAAGTGCTGTGGAGGTGGGATCTGTACCCTTTCTTCTCCCAGAAATTATCCTGAAGCAACACAGAGCAAAAACACTAACTTCATCTTTGATTAAAATTAGAGGTATCAAAAACCCAAACCAAAAAAATGTGTGGGAAGTCCTCCAGTGTGTGGCTGAGAGGAGGTGGGGAGAAGACGCCCCTGAAAACCTTTTTTCAGAGAGAAGCCACATTCCTTGATGCCATCTAAGCTCTTCTCTGTGAAACAATGGAGCTTGGATCACTGATTAGAGTCTTAAAAATCTTTAAGCAGTCTTTCTTTCTCTGTCTTTTTGCCTCTCTGTCTCTGCTTTTGTCTCTCTGTCTCTGTCTATCTCTCTGTCTCTGTCTGTCTCTCTCAGCAAAATATCTGGCTCTGCGTCTCAATATTCACCCTCATCTGTTGCAGCAGGAAGCTTCTCGGATGATGGCTGAGCAAAGCTATGAGTATAGCAGAATGTCATTGGCAGTCTTTTTATCTCTACATATGTTGTTGTCCTAACACCTATAATATTTGGATTTACCCAAGACTCATGGGATATCTAGTCTCTGGTTCTCCATCACCAAAGTAGTGTCAGGCATGGATTCCATCTCATTGACTGGGCCTTAAAGTCACTAAGAGGTGAAGAAAGAACCCAGAATGAGTAACAAATACCATGTAGCACTTCATGCAAATCCTTCATGTGCAGGATTTGCTAGCAAAGTATGGGTAAGCAGATAGCTTGTCTAACTTGGTAAAATGCCTGTTTATTATATTTAAAGGTCTGGGTTCCATCCTTACCAGTGCATAAACCCTGTGTGGCAGGGTTTGCCTATATCCCAGTTTGGGGGAGGTAGAAGCAGAAGAGTAAGAAGTTCAAGGCCTTCCTTTGCCACATGGAGTTTAAGGTTAACCTGGGACACATGAGACCTTCTCTCACACTAATGGAAAGCAGACACTTGCGTGTGCACACGCACACACACACACACACACACAAACTCACTCTGTCTCTCTATGTAACTCTTCCTCTACCTCTTTCTCCCTCTCACTGGCACAATTTTTTTCCCGATCTACACCAACAACAAATAACCAATGTATGGTAAACACGCTGTTCCAAACCAACTAACCAATCAACATTATTCTAAAAGAATAGTTGAATATAATGCAAAAGCATTAACAATGCTGTGCCTACAAGTGTGATGTAGTCAATGGTAGAACACTCACCTCGAATGAATAAGGCCCTAGGCTTGACACTGTGAAAACCAACTCATTGTGAATAATGATAAATATACTACAATGTGAGCAAATATTAGGAAGATTTTGAATATTATAGTACATGTCTATGAAGGATATAAATATGTGAGATAAGTATGGGAACTAAAAAAAATCAAGTAACTACTATCACTTTTGAAGAAATGTTTGAATACCATGGCTTTGTTCTTAAATGATCGAATCCCTGAAGGTAAAATCAGCTGGACATAACACAAAAGCATTAACACATCTATGCCTAGAACTGTAATGTATAATGGTAGAATACTCACCTAGTATAAATAAGGCCCTAGGTTTGACACTATGAAAAGCAAACATAAGGATCCCAGCGGAGATCTAGAACAGGACCAGGATGCCTACCTTTCAAATACTGTCTGTTACTGTTCTGGTAATAGAAAAAAATAAAAGATATATAATTGTAAGGGGTATGGTAATATCTATTTGTTATCCAGAAGATGACATACTCGGTAAGCAATTAAGATAATAGCATGTCATATGAGGCCCAAATCTAACATACAAAGATCAGGAGTATTCATGTATTCTCACAGCATGTAGTAAGAAGTTAGAGTGAGAAAGGCACCACACCTACAAACGCAAGTGACACCTGGTGGAAGGGGCACAGTTCAGTGAGAGCATGTGCCTACCACACGTGGGGCCCTGGGTTCAAGCCCCATACTTCCAAAAGAAGCAAACGAAAACCAAAAATATTTATGAGCTGTAAAGAAACAATTGAGAAAGCCACCAAAAAAAGAAAAAGAAAAAGAAAAGGATAGGACAATGTCAGTGCTCCTTAAAGAAATCTCTAGATACCATGTGATCCAAATAAAATATCAACAGGAAGATCTGAATTCATCTATGTAGGGTCTCTGGAGGCAACTGCTCCTGCAAGAACAAAGCAGATACTTTAGAAAATGAACAAAGAGGTTGTTGTTGTTTCCATTTATTCCTCTGATTCTTTGGATTTGTCACAATTTGAAGAATAAATCAGTATCAAATTATTCCAAAAAAAATTTTAGGGGAGGCATTGATCTCAGCTCCAATATCAAGTACACTCATCTGGACCATTATGTTTAATCAAGTGGGAAATACATTGGAGGTCATTTATGTGGTCCGCATCTCTATGGCAACCCTGTCAGACATCCTGCCCAAGGAACATTTCAAAACTCCTTCCAGGCTTGAGAAATGACTCAGTGCGTGAGGGCACTTGTGGTAGCCAGAGCGTAAGTCTCATCCTCAGAGCCATAGAGGCAAAAGGACCGAATCCATTCCCACATGTCTTCCTCTGCCATATGCATGTGAGCCCCTGCGGGCACATTCCTGTGCATATTCGCACACAAAAAGAGCTTATGGAGAAGAAGTTGCCACCAGGGAGATGAGGAGCTGGAATGTTCTGTGGCAGGAGCTGTGCATGAGAGGCAGAAGCACTGTGTGTGAAAGAGAGGAGTTGCTGAGGTGAAGGGTCACTGTTGACATCATCAGGCCCCATTTAAACAGCCTTTCTGAGGAACTGTTTCTTCTGATTCCTTCTTCCTCGTTATTGGAAGAAACATTTTCTCTGGTTACTTGGCCCGGAAATCTAAGCTCTGTTAGGAGTCTTATCTATGATTGTGGTTTAAGACATGACTTTTCGACTTCCATATCTTTCCCCATATCTGACTTTTAGTGCAAATTCCAGCTTTATTTCTTCAAATGGGGAGAAAATTCCTACATATGCCATTTCATTTTCACTGCAGGCCGAACAGCCAGAGAAAACCCCCATCATCATCTGCCAATACCAGGGCCTCAGGGTTCCCATCTCTTACGCCCCCACAGTCTTTTCTCACCAGGAGAAGCCTCAAATGGAGGAGCCTACAACAAGTACATCCATGGTGAATCCTGAATGCTGTCTTCTCTTGTTCTTTCTGCCCAGCTCTCAGCATGTTCTCCAAGTTGAAGCCTCAGGACTCCCCAATGTATGGAGGAGGAGCTGGCTACTTATTGTTTGCATGTGAGTATGTGAACAGGGCGAGAAACGGGATGAACCAAGGAAGAGATGTCAAAGAGTTTGTCTATTCCAGGTGCCATGGTGAGCTTTCAGGCCACTGACTGATGCTTCTCCCTACGTTCAGGGTTCTGGCTGTCAGTTTTGTTCAGTGGGAGCTTTCATTCAACAAAGAGTGTTCGTTTTTGTTTCTCTTACCCTCTGGCCTGAGTTGGGGTTCTATTCCTGTCAGAGCCCTGCCTCATGTGAGCAGAAGGCAAGGGTTTCTACCCTTATCAATGAAACTTGGAAATCTACAAAATGGGAGACTCAGAGAAGCTCAGATGGATACAAGATCCATGCTGAAGGCCCCTTTCCAAGATGACATGGGCAGCAAGACTCTTCAATGACATTGTATTTGCATTGGGAAGGGAACTCCAAAAGCACCACTTTTCTGACTCATCATCGATATTGGAGTTGGCTTTTCAGTGATACAGCTACATAAGAGTCATCCATTCTCTTATAGGTAGTCCCTCATCCATGCTCCAAATAAACTCACAAGTTTACAGTGTTAGACAGGAATAGAATAGTTTCTTTGATCTGTTATTCCATACTTACTCAATCTGAGAAGACCCAACTTCTGTTCATGTCTCTCTAGAAAAGGACACATAACACAGGGAAATGAGAGGAGCACACAGAGAGGATGCTGAGGAATACAGAGGAGGAAGCATGGGAATGCTGGGTCCTGAGGCTGGGGCTTAAATGGGGGTGTGAACATAAAGTCAGACAAGGGGTATTTCTCATCATGGAAGGGGTGTCTAGATTTAGTTCTATGGCAAATGCCCTAGGAATGGTGATAACCTTCTGGGATGATTCTAGAAGAGAATGAAAGCTACAATCCAGATTAATGAAACAGGAATGCAGAGGCTTCACTCTGTGTAATGAGAATGTAAAGTCTCGGGGAATTAAGCATACTCATATGGATCCAAAGCAAGCAAATAGATTTAAAATTTGAAGAAACAAAACAGTCAAAAAAATGCAACAAAACAAACATCCATCTACATCCCTAGGAAATCCTCAGCAATAAGCCTGTGTTGTTGTAACTAGATGCCATTGGACATAACAATAGCAAGCTCCCAAAATAATACAACCCAAGCATTAATGTTTAGGATTTAGATGCTTGTTTGTTTGTTTGTTTTTGCAAAGTGTGGTGGAATCATCATGGCTCTCATGGCAGTCCAATCCTAATTTGGGGGTGATTAATACATGTGGTGTTTCTGGAGGCAAATTTTTAGTGTTTCTAGATGGGCTACTAAGAATATTACTTAACACATGCAATAAAAGTAGCAGAGATGTTGCTAAGAGGTAGGAGAATAAAACTACAATTTCTTCTCAGTTTCCAGGTTAGACTTGGAATGCATTGGCTGAAGAAGTGATTGGTTCCCTCTGAGTAAAGATCCTATAGTATCAGGGCAACTCTATCCATTTATTATCTCTCTACTCCTAGGAACATTGGACCACCTATTTAAGCAAATGTGTTTTAGAGCAAAGGGAAACTACTTAATGCTTTTGAGGATTTCTCACCACTGGGTTGTAGCTGACACTAATTTCTAAATACTGAATGAACCACCACGGCTGCCTTTTGAAAACTTCTATTGAAGCTACTCTGATCATAGCTAAAGACTGGCTCTTGGTGGATCACTGCTTGGAGAGCCATGCCTTGGAGAATCCTACTTATCTATTTTCTCCTCTCCAAATACAAAGTTAGAAAAGATACCCTTCGAGATTTGAAGAAACCACAGATTGATTCTTTGACCTTAGGTGAGAACTCTTAGAGTAGTGAGTAGGAAGTGGAAGCTCTGCTCAAATCTCCAGCAAAGAGAGCAGTGGCAGGAAGGGAGGGTGAATGCAAAATGGAAGTATTTTAATTTTGCTCTGGCCCCTAGGTAGCCCTATTTATTTCACGTATTGGCTCTTGGAAAGATAACATGTGGCAGGAAATTGCAGTGCAACATGAGGAGTGGTCTCTGCCAGGGTAGCAAGTAGGATTTTTGCCCTACGAACCAGCAAGAGAACAAGATTAAATCCACTTTTCTGTGGGATGGACACCCATTTTGTTTATTCTGGAGCCTCTAGCTATTTAGAATATTATACACAATACATGGGGCATGGGAAGTCCCTGGTTTTGTTTGTTTGTTTGTTTTCACCAGACATTCTATATTGAAAAGTAAAGACATCAACAAATGCTCTGAAGGTTCACATAGTTCATCTTTGGTCACATGGCTAGGATGCCTTTTGTGTTTGAGAAGCTGTAGCTATAGAGCTGGTAAGGGAAGGTTATAAGGGAGATACAGAGGATATGCTCAGGATGGTCTGGTCTTATCATTGTCTCCCATGCAAACAATAGTCAGCGGCTGTAGAGCAATCCTGAAGTAAGCCTTCTGGAAATTCTTATACCCCAAGCCGTTCACTCAGCAGCGGTGTTTCATTTGCATTGACTTTACAATCAGTCAAGTCAGTCAGTCAGCTAGAAACAAGCCACCTGTAATTCCACAGCTCAAAGTGGAGTGTTCTCGTTTAAGAAACCCAGCTGAATTGTTTTCATATTGAATATAAGTCATCAAAAGTCTACAGAGTGAATCACACATGTGTAATTTTATTAAGGTTTTTATTTTTTATTGATCGTTGCATTTTTTTTTAAATGGCAGATAATTCAGTTCGCAGGGAAATGACAACACTGTGAAAAGTGAGGTGTGTTTAAATTAAGAAATGTTGAAACCTGTGGAAAGTAAACATAAAATTAAACAAAAGCTCCGAACAATTTCTGGCTTCTGTAAGACACGAGTGTGGTGTACTGGCTACAAGAGAGAAGGTGAGACCTACAGTGGACTTCTCTTTGCGTCTGTTTCTCAAAGCTTCCTCACTCAATATTTCTTATTCCAAGAACACTGTGAGTACATTCTGTATTCAGCTGGTGGGTGTCTTGGAAAAGGCATGAAGCTCCTATAGACTGGGACTAAGAGCCATCTCCACCAATTCTGTCTGTTCCATGCTGTTTGTGATTCTCTTAGAAAATCTCAAGCTCCAGAGGACAGTTTGTGACATAGGCCAGGGGTGAACTCCCAGAGACTGGATGAATGCACTCTGAGTACACCAAGATCCTTTACAGAATTCGGCTTTTATGGCACATGACGCCAGGGTCACATATAATCCTAGAGTATCTTTATTTGTTCTATAACTTAATAGTATACCTATAAAATAATTACATTATACTTATAGCTTTTCTTCATTTATAAACAAGACAAAATTTAAATACAATTTGAGCCATTTGAAGGTAAACTTTATACATACAATAATCCAAGAAGTAGCCCCAGACCACAGCATATCATATTCCTTTCATGGGTACACCCACAATTGGGATCAAAAAAGGGTGCTCACATATATGTTTTGTGGGTTCCTAGCTTAACTCCTCCTCTACTTGTGTGGGTACCATTGACATGGCTTGGTTCTGCAGCTGGGTGTGAGGCTCTTCCCTCCACTCTGGTTATTACTTCATCATCCTCCATCAAGGACACTCATCTCCTCTCCTTCACAGCTTTTCTGCTGTAGGTTCTGCTCTGGCTCTAGCTTAGGATTTCCTGCTAAAACTGAAAATTGCAGCTCTGACCTCGGCCACCACCCTCTTCATTTTTTACCTCCATCGCTGGGGATTCTTTCCCTCTATGAGTTCTCCACTTCTTGTTTCTTTCTCCTGATGCCAGGCTATGCACTCCCATTTCTGAAGCTAACATCCTCTCCAAAACCACACGGTCTATGCTCAGGGTTTACTGTGTGGCAGAAATAACTGAACTAGAAACCTTGCACTGCAACTCAGGCAAAAGAGTTAGTGGCACACCTATCCCAGCTCATTCCAATCTTCCTCCTCCAGGTGACAGGCTGGAGAGGTAGCATGATTGCCAAGTGTCCAGAAGCCTGAGTCTCTAAGCAGCTTGTGTGTGGTCTCCCTCACATACCAGAAAACCCACTTTTGGGCAAGAGCGTGCACTCAGAAATTACCGACCAAAGGATTTTTAGCACATTCTGATTTCCACCAATGGCTTCTCATTCACATTTGTCAGACTCCTTACATGCCATTCACAGGAAGGCCTCTATGGGACAATTGCACAAAGAGATTGAACTTAAGTGTACTTTTTGGAGGAAACTATAAATTATTTTAATGTCCTCACATCAAACGACTATATGACAGAGACTTCAACAACTCATCAGGAAAGTCAACAGGTGATTGAAATGTTTCTTGGCATTTTTAGGGATCTATTCTTTGTGAAGGAAGCTATTCTCTGAGTGACAGTTCAACTACATTACTACCCTCTGTATTTGCATAGTATTTCTGCCTGTGCCACAAAATGTCTCAATGCCATATATTATTACATATCTTGTAATATAATTTTTTTCTTACTGTGATGGCCGTGAAAACAGTACCAGGTCCATGCCATACGTGCCTATCAAGCTATGTGGTTTCTCGGTGACTCCTCTGTAGACATCACCTGTACCAGTCTGATTTCTACACTATGCTGCAACACTTTAGCATCTTCCGTGATGTCCTAGTACAAGTAAAATCATGATGTGTCCCTCTTCCATACTCAATGTGGGGGAAAAAATAGAAGGTGTATGGCAGTGAATTGCTGACCTGGCAATATTTCTTTGTAAAATACCTTTTACACAGACCACTCCCTGTTCTACCCTATTCAGAATGGTGCTGCAATGCCAGGGTCCAAACATGTGACTTGCTACATGAATAGGTTGATAATACTTTTAACCGCTTTTTACATGATAGGTCAATTATGAAACTGACGTTAATAAAGAGACTTGTGTGCGGGTAACAGGCTAATGGCAGTGGGAATAGTATGCACACCAGAGTTCATCTTGAGTCTGCCGATGGGGGCTATGAGGAGCAAGAGAGAAGAGTTGGTGGTGTCTAGGGGTGTGAAGGATCTGGCCTGCTCATCAAAGTTCCCAGGAAAAGTCCGTTTCCTGATCCACTTAGCTCTCGTTGTCCTTGTGGTATCAGGTTCATTCGGAGATCCCTCGTGGGTGAGCATCTCGTTTCTGGATGCTGCCCACATCGGCATCACAGCAGCGGCAGAGCAGGGCAGCACCCAGATCAGAAGAATGAATGCCCACACCACAGAGGTCCGGTGGCCAACAGAAGTTTGCGACAGAAGAGTGGAGTGATGCGTCCTTCACCAGGGAAGGGTCGAGCTGGAGTGTCGGATGTGGCCAGGGAAAGGCTGGCTTTCCACATGGTGGAAATGTCAATCCCGGATTGACAGTGTATTGCCTGAAAAGTCCTGTTTAGTTGCTGGGAGTGGAGTTTTCCTACATCTTCTGTGTCTGAACCACAACCTGCATTTGGAGACACAAGTGTGGCCTGGGATGGATCTCGGACACGTCGACAAAGCTCCACTTGCGGTCCACATTTGTGACAAGGACACTGTTGGCCCTAAGAGACGCATTTGGTGCTGACAGGGACACCGGGCAGAGTGTGAGTGAGCTCGACAGAAGTGGCGGTGGTGCAACCCAGGGGCAAGGGTGCTCAAGGCTGAGCAGCATCCTGCCCTGGCGAGTTCACTGCTTGTCGGAGTCATTCAGGTTCACGGACATGCACCGACAATGCTTCACCTTCTGGATTTTCTTGATTCGGAAAGGTGGGTCGAGACCAGGACATTCGAGCTCCACGATGACGGAGGTGACGCGTTGGGGCTTGCAGAAGGCGCAGGACTGGAAGGAGTCCTCCTCCTTCTTCACGTGCCGCGGGATGTAGAAGGAGTTGCACTGGCCGTAACAGAAGCGGTTGAGGATGGTGCGGCTGCGGCATCCCTCCTCACTCACCGTCTGCCGCAGCGGCTGTGTCTTGCACCAGTCACTCTTGAGGTACTTGCGTTCGGTGACCACGAGAGCTTCCTGGCTGGAGGCCAGCACCTCCTTGATCTGGTGATGCCATCTCTCTGAGTTGTTGCTGCTGCCATCCTTGTAAGGAGAGGGGATGGCGCCCGCAGGCCGGTTCTTCCGGGCTTCGGCTACCTTTGCCAGCACAGCCACCAGGAGCAAGGTCAGCGAGAGCTTCCAGAACATCCTGCAACGAGGAAAGAGTTGGTCGCGGTTACCGAGTGAACATCCAGCTTTTCCTCTTAGTGTTTATGGCTGAATAGCCAAACATTAAACAGTACAATAGAGGTAGCTGTGACTGTACTACAGAGTATCTTACAGCAAGTACATTGTTACCGCTATTAGAAGGCCGTGCTGTGGTCTGAATGGGAAGCAGCCCTTCTGGCTCATGCTGTTTGAACACTTAGGTCCCGTCTGGTGAGGCCTCAGTGACGGAAATGAGTCATCGAGGAGAAGAGCTGGTGTCATTTTTTGTCTCCTCTTTCCTTCCCTGTGGCTGAAGAGCCCACCTGTGGTACTGTCATAGCACCTGCCCTGAAGAGGCAGGCTGTATCCCTTTTTACACTGTGAGCCAAAATAAGTCCTCCCTCCCTTAAGAGAAAGCTTATTCAGGCATTTTTGTCACAACAAGAAAAAGATCCTTGGCATAGCACTAAGTTCAATGATTTCAGAAAGTAAATAAATTAAATAAGTAAATAAATAAATAAAGGCGCTAGTGTTGATGTAGCTCAAAGCCAAGGTACATTAGTAGCAATAAGAGCACCCAGCTCTGTAACCTAGGCTTCCAGGAATGTGGCTAGCTCTTTCTTTAAAAGTCATGTTAAAATGCCTGTGCCAAATCATAGTGTGTGTCACTGTCACTAGTCCAGTCTTTGTACATCATTCTGAAGATGGTTCCTTCTGTCATCAAGTATGACTGGAGAACTTGTTACCAGCAGTATATTCCTGTTACAGCGGTGCTGTCAGAGAGCCCCCAGATTTCATGGGAGTCCTTCAGAGTTTGCATGAGAGGTAGAACCTGGTAGGAAGCCTTTGTGGGTGTGGCCTTGAAAGAGACCAAGGGATGAGGTTCCCTTCTTCTCTCTTTTATTTCTGGCCTGCAATGAAACAAGCTGCTTTCTCTACCTCTCCTGCCTCACTTCATCTGACACTTCTCCATGGACCCACCCACCCGTGGACTGAAGCCTTCAAAACTATGAGCAAAAACAAACCTCCCATCTTTTTCAGTTATCTTAAGTGTTTTGTTTCGGTAAAGGACAACTGACTATCAGTGAAAGTGTGGTCATAGGGGATGAGAACATGTGAGGAAAGTGTACCGATTGTGCTTGGAGAGGGAACAGGAAATATTCTAGGCAATCTTAAGTCTAGGGTAGATGAGTCCCTTAAAATCTGAAAAGGATGGGCCGCGGAGATGGCTCAGAGGGTAAGGTGCTTCCTGTGAGAGCTTGAAGACCTGTGTTTGGATCTCCAGCAACCGTGTAAAGAAAAGCCTGGCATGGAGGCACATACCTCTGATTGCAGGCTGGAAGGCAGGGAGAAGGGGATCCAGAGATAACTGGCGAGCCAGTCTAGCCAATCACCGAGTGCTAGGTTCAGTGAGATCCATTCTCAAAAATAAGGTAGGGAAGAAAAATTTTAAAAAATGTCCTGGTGATAATGCTATCATAAACACAGGCTAATATTAGAGAACTTGGACAGCATTGACCAATGGAAGAAACATTAAAGAACTGAGAAAGGATTTGCTTTCTCCCGTTACTATAAAAACATTTGTCCACCACAATTATTAATTTTTAAGTCCAAGTTTCTTTTAAGGGCTTTTCTCACGCTTCCTTGGTTCCACATATGAAGTGTCATGTGAAAATGGCCACACTTCCAGCAGACCCATGGCAAAAGTTGATACTTGGACTCCTTCAGCTTATTGGATCTGTGGAATGATTTGTGATCTCAACAGCCTCTTAAAAGGAGAGTCTTTTGGTTCTATTTTAATAATTTCCAAGATTATTAACATTCTAAGTAAACAAAACCAAAAGTTTTCGAGTCTCAGCCAGGAGAGATTTATGGTCAGCTTAGGCCTCAGTGCCTAGCCCCACCAACAGCTTATCGAGAACTCTTGGTCAGTGGCGTGTTTCCCCTCCAGCGGCTTCCTGCTGTTGTCAGGGAGAAGGGAGCTAAAACATGCTCAGATTGATCTGGGGCAGAAATGCTTCGTGTGAACAGTATTCGATGTGGTGATTAGTAACAGGCGTTCTTTGAGCACTTTAAAATGGCATGCAAACATCTGGCATCCATCCCTGGAAGTGCTGTCTCCCAGGAACCAAGGAAGTGAAGCAAACTTCCAGTCTTTAGGAAAGGGAAAGATACTGATAAAATTTATACTACGGGGCCAAGTCTGGGTAGCCTCCCCATCCCAGCTCTCTTATACAGAGCTCTCTCCTATACCTATCTTATTTCTCCTTCACATGCGGCAATAAGAAGCCCCAAGGACCTGGCAGCTCAGCACCAGGACAGATAAACTGGTTGTTTACCTGTTTTGCTACAATGACTATTGGGGAGGTATCCTTATTATTTTTAGGGGCAGTTGAGCCAGCTGCTGTCACTGACACCTACTCTGCTGGCCCTTCCTCCTGTAAGGGTCACTGGAGGAGAGAAGGCACACATCTCTCTTCAGTTTATCATTCATTACACACACACATGTCAGTAGGCTGACCAGGTCCTGAGGTTAGCATTTCAATGCTGTCCCAAATGTCTTTGGCTGGAGGCTAACTACCTCTCAGGAATGCTGCTGTGACTGCCAGTAATGACCGCACAAGGATACTTCATTTTACTCTCCCATCTTGTGTTTGGCTTGTATCAGAAGAAACTCATAAATAACTCCTGTTGGTTTTATTAACCATCCTCCTGGCCTGACAATGTTGTCAATTTGCAAAGTGTGCCAGGACTATAAATGCTAATGGCCTAAGCAGACTAGGTTGGCCAAAGTTGACTGTATGAAGAGAGAGCTGGTAGTGGAAGTATTTCCCCCAAGTGAACGCCCTTGGACCCAACCTTTGAAGCCAGAGCAGCTTACCACCTAGGCAGCCAAATAAGAAGTCCCTCTATCAGCTCTTCATAGAAGGGTCAAGACGGAAGACAGGCTATGACAGGAAGCTTCTAATTTCTAGAAAACCTGTAGCAGTGCTTAGTCATTACACTTACACATACAAGCAAAGGACAAGGATGAAGTGAAGCTGAGGACCTCACTCTCAGAGTGACCTTGTCGGGATGTAGACAGCAAGGCAAGGCTGCCCTGGTCTGTATAGGAGCAGAGGACAGAATGGCCACAGAACATTTTCTGTATCCTACGAATTCCAGAACACCAGGGAAGGATGATGGAAAGCATCTGAAAGAAACTTCTCCTCTGCTCAACAAGACAGGCTCTAACCAAGCAAAACAATGCAAACCCAAACCCAAACCCGCAGCCATGTTAATCAGCAGGGATTGTTGTCTATGGGCATACTACAGCCACCGCCTCAACAAACAAAGGTACTTCATCTGTCATTTTGAGTCCTATACTGAGAAGGTATTGTTTAACTCCTTGTCTAACTCCCTAGAGACACATGTGGATTTCCTTGGTTTCCCAGATCATCCTTAGCTTGGGGTAGCTTGTTGCTGAAACCACTTATCTCCCCCCTCCCCCAACACACACACAAGTGTAAACTGGGGCAAACTGAGGCCCACAGAGCCAAACCAAACCTGAGGTTCTGTTTTGTATATAAGCTTGGGCTGAAACGTGGCCACACCCCCTCATTTACCTTTTGACTGGTTGCTTTTGTGCTGTAAGGACAGAATGAGTAGTGCAGGCGGTGACCATGGTGCCCACAAAGTCAAAAAATATTTACATTTTCCATGTGGCCTCTCACAGAGCTTAGGAAGTCCCCCATCAAAGCCCAGCCATGCAACTTAGTTGTTTCCTGTTTTCAAAATTTCTAACTGTTCAATATTTCAAACAGAGGGGGATAGAAAATACAACAAATCTCATGTGAGTTGTAAACAGCATTGACATTTCTCATCTGCATTTTACAGTCTCAATATTGAAAAACATAATATGAATACAGAGAGAGGGAACATTACAGGATCCTCTCTTGGCTCCCTCTGAATGTCCTCACTCAAGCTACCAGCATTCTGCGTTTGGTCTGCATCCTACAGTTCGCTGCTTATGTTTCATTCATGAGTTTTGCTTGAGTGTGTGCAATAATTCTTTACATAAATAATATCACTCTCTACTTTCCATTTCAGAAATTCATGCTTCAGATTTTTACACCCGTGAGCACTTGCAGACATCTGCTCATCCCTCTGCTGGCTATTAAAACGAATCATATCCGTTCATCTTACTGAGAGACTACAGGGATCTTTCTGCTTGTCCTCTGAGGCTGATAGTACCACACCGAGCAGCTTTAGGATCTATTTATTTATGCCTGCCAGTTGCAGTTTTGTCTTGCTGTTGTTTTGTTTTTACAGAAGACCCAGAAAAGTGTAAACGTTGGGTCACAGGCTGTGCTTAGCTTGAACTGGACTATGTTTCTGGGGTCGCTTTCCAAGTGCTGATGACAGCATTCTTTCGCCAGGGTAAGTAGTGGGTCCCTGCTGCCGCACATCCTTGCCAACACTTGGTATTGCCACACATTACTTTTGCCCGTCTGGGAAAAAACTGTGAAAGTACATCTTATAATGAATTTTCATGTCTCTGATTAGAAGATCATACCAAGTTCAAACACAGGTGTTCCCTGACTACAAAGGAGAGATTGCAGATAATCTGAAGGCATAGAAGTTGAAATATTGAGAGAGGCAAACTCAGAAGTCCTAGCTATAAATCTCTGAACTGTCAGGAAAAGGCTCGGACATGGCTAGCAATTTCAAAGCAGAAATATCAAGGCCTCCCCACATGATTCAGGAGTTTGAAGTCCAAATGGATTAATTTACTTTTTCAACTGACACTTTCTGGGCCCAATGTGACGATCATTTCATCCCAGGGAAAAAAAAAATCCATTTCATCTGAAAATATATATATATATAGCATGCTTTTAAAGAAGTTTTTAACAAAAGGAAAAGAATGATGTATGGTTATGTACTTTGATTTATGGATTTCAAAGGTATCAGTGTTCTTAATCTCTGAGCAAAGTGCTTGGATATATTCAGGATAAGCAATGTGACCCAGAGCCAATATGGCAGCAGACTGTTATAGTCCATAAAAAAAAAAAAAATGGGTGAGAAAGCTCTGTGGCAGCTGTGACATACACAGGCAGGAATGCTTTCTGTTTAGAACCCATCCATCCGAATGGGACGGATAGTAATAGACCCCGGGGGCCTTGAGCTTCCCATACATGACCCAACATGATTCATCGCTGGCTTCCTCCAGATTTCCCTCTATGAAATGATGTTATCACCCTCCAGACCACTTTACCGCTAGGAGGATAATGGATCTGACATCAAATACTACCCAAGAACTCTCTATGAGTTTTATTTGAAAGGAAGAGTAGTGTAGTCCACGAAGGGTTTTGTAACCTGTGTATTGTTTTCCCAGCCACCAGGCAGTTCCTGTTGCTTCTTCTTAGGTCAGGAGTTTGGGTTGGTGCTGGAAAGGCTGGCCTCAGCACAGTGACTGCATACCCCAGTGCATTCCTCACCCTGCCAGGACGGAAGTGTGGTCCCAGACTATTATCCTATGTGTGTATCCAGAAAAATTAGAGAGGCTTGTCTGAAATGCTTTGAGCAGAACAAAAGCATTCCCACTCACTCATATTTCCAGATGTTTGGCTTTGCTTGCTTTATATCAGTTTTTAGGAGGGACAGTAGCTCATAGTAATGTTTGACAAAATAGAAGCCCCCCCCCATTTACTTCCTCCTGACTTCATGAGAATATGTGTGCACCTGCTTTCTCTTTATATATGTTTTCTATTTTTACATGTTACCCTTGATTTTTCTTTCTTTTCCTGTTTTACTCAACAGGCTGAAGTTCATTCATAAAGACTCATTTATTCACAATCCCATCTTTTTCTCCATCCATGCTTATGATTTCAACCATTAGCTCTCTGCTCCTGACTCTCAGATAGTATACCTAATTGCCTACCAAGCATTTCCCATGTCCCCTACAATCCTAGTTTTCATATGTCCTCTGACAATCATTCCCCACGAATCTGCTGCTCTTCTGACCAGTGAACAACTCAGCTTCTTTTCTTTCAACCAAAACGCTGAGATTGCTAATTCACAACTTCTGAACTTATGAATTCTAAGTTCATAATGAACCTTCCACCTACAATGTTGTGGAAAATTGGTTGGCCCAAGCCATTAAGCTAGCCCCATCTTTCAGTTAATTGGTTTTGATACGGGCTATGGAATACCTCTGGGATTTTTTTTTCCTAGATGAAAAAGGCCTGCCAGGAGAAATTAGTAATGCAATTTTTTTTGGTGGTGATGCAAGGATTTGATACCTATTATAATGGCATTAACAGTCAGATTGACCCAGCATGGAATCACTTGAAAGCAGAGTAATCTTTGGCCTTTGGGCATGTCTGTGAGCCATTCTCTTGACTGCTAATTGGTTTAAGAAGGCCCACCTGCTTATGGAGGTAGCATTCCCTAAGCATGTGGTCCTGGGCTATTATAAGGAAGATAGTTGAACCTGAAAATACCATAGACCAAGCCAGCAAGCATCACACTTTCAGTGTTTCAAAATATTGCTTGAGGGCTCTTACTTCCCTCATGAATAGACTGTGGCCTCCAAATAAATAGCCAATAAAGTCTTTCCTCCCCTCCATCGCTTTGGAAAAGTTACTTGTCACAGAAACAGAATGAAACCAGAACAATGTCCGAGGCTGGGGAATCCTCCTTGCAGGTGTGCATGTGAGAGCATCAGACTTTTGCAGTATAGAATTCAACAGGGGGACAGCAGCATTCCTGTTTGTATAGATAGACCCATGAATCTAAACAGGTTTGGTTACTCTGCCCTTGAACTCAGAGATATTCCTGCCTCTGTCTCCCAAGTGCAAGCTTCAATTTTTAAATTACATTGGTTTACTGAAAATTTGAGCTTATCTTCTCACATAATTAATCTATCGACCACTCTCTTCCATGTCTCAGTTGTAGATATCTCTTAGAACCAGGTCCTTGTCTTCTGACGCTGATAATAGTCACTTCACTGGCCTCCCTGCATCCCATTCTCAGAGTGAGCTCCCATGCTTGATATTTCTAACCAGAAACTGACTAAATTGTTCCTTTAAATTTCATCCATTGAAAGTTTCCCATCACGAAATCAACCTCTTTGGCAGCTTGCAAAGGCCTTCAAGGATCTTTGTCTCTTTCTTGTCTCATCCCATGGCATCTTTTCACCTTCTCCTTTGTATGTGAAACCTACGAAACTACATGTTCAACCTTATGTAAGTGTGCTTGCAGCTTCTAAGCATCTGTAAAGCTATTTCTATTATTTATTTATTTATTATATGCCTGATGTATTCCTAGGGTCACTGTTAGTCACTGGGTATTATTTGAATATTGTTTTCATTGTGACATAGTCCATAATTTCTAAATTATCTTTGTTTCCTGTGTTTCTCTCTCTCTCCTTCTTTTATAATTCCTTAGTTATAGCCAACAGACACAACATACTGTGACTACTGCATGCACATTTTCTCTCCTCTTTGAATGTATATAACTGGAAAACAAGGGTATTTAATCTTTGTTTCCAAAGGCATTTATGATGGGTATGGAGAACGGTTTGGAATATTTATTTATGGGTGATGAATGACTGGATGAGTGAATGGAATTTACCTCTAGTTTTATAAATGCAGTTTGTTTACTGGGTTTTAGAATCAGGGTCTCAAACAGCTCAGGCTGGCCTTGGACACTACTGTGCTGTCCAGGTTGGCCTTACGCTTCTGATTCTCTTGCCTCCATCTACCAACAGCAAAGATTGCAGCCATGTGCTACCACACCCCAGCAGATGCAGCTTTTTAAAAATTATTTTAAAAACTATAAACAGGAGGTTGAAGCTGGGCCAAGTTTTCAGTAAAAATAGTGCTTGTTACACGGTCTTTGGCAGATAAGTTAGTACATATCTAACTATCAAATCCAGAAACACACACTTCTGAAAATCCCTGAAAGTCGTTGCCTATGATCAGTAGTCACTGTTTCACCGTTCACCTCTCCCCGTCCGTTTCAGACTGCTGTCCATTCCTCTTTGGACCACTTACCTCATGTTCTTTGCAACCTCTCCTCTTTGCAACCAGCTCTGTTTGGTATCCCATCTTTAAACAGGCATTATGATTAGTCTCTACAGTTGTTCAAGGTGGTATATGCTCAAGGGGATTAAACCTTAAATTGCAATCAGTATACAAACCTACAAGCTCCATTTCTTGGCCCCCTCTTAAAAGACTGGATAGGAAAGGAGCTTATTTTGAAACAAACAGTTTCTGTTTCCTGCTTCTTTGGGCATTCCCTTCTATCACCTTAACAACAGAAAGGGATTGCTTCCATCCTGCTTGTTCTCATTTTACGTTCTAGAAATAAGCAGCATCCATTCACAAAGCATGCATTACAAAAACATCTCCTTACTTGAGGTACCTCTTTACAAAGGTAGGGCACTGAAATGTATAAGTCCATGTTTAATAGCTAGTTACTAAGTTCATAGCATATTTATAATATTTGAGCAAATACTGTTATTCACTAAAATGATTAATCCTCATGAAATTTTTACTATTTTAAGCTTTATGGCCATGGAATAAAATGTAAAACATATGCTTACTTTCTTTCACAGAAAAGGATGACAGAATAAAAAAACCTTACAAGTATAAAACCTTCTAGGAAAACTAGAGGGAAATAGGTATTTAAGAAGGAAAAACAATTATGTAAAATTTTTAGAAGGTTATTTTATATGTATTTTTTAAAACATGCAGTAATATACAGGAGATACCCACAGTATTTAGAGAGCTCTAGAGATATTATGAGGAAGGATTTTAGTTTGAAAGACTCAATTTGAGATATTCTTTAAATGACACTCACTGAAAATTTTAGATGTCCACTAAAAAGCCAAAGGTTATATTTAGAAATAATGATGTTGGAGAGTCATGCAACAGGGCATGCAGAAGTCTATTATTACATTGCATAAATATGAATAGTGCAGTAATAATGCTGGGCAAGAACAATAAGTCACCCTCCATTTCTTTGGTTCATAAAAATTTTATATCCACATATAAATGTTAGGAAATGCGCTCAAGCTCCATTCCTCTCTGATTCATTCACTCGTGTCTCTCAGGCTCTGCAACCTCTCTTTCCTGACAGTTTTTCAAAATACTTAGTTGGCTAATCTGTCTGAAGAGACTGGAAAACCCTGTATTAAGTAATCTAATTGAAACAAGAAGTCTGGTTTGGTTGGTGTTGCTTCTCAGGCACTGTGCCTCCTTCAAGTTAGCTGCTATTGACAAGTGATGCTGAACTCAGACAAATTGGAGGGCAAATCCAAGGCTCTGGACCAAAGAAAACAAACACAATCAGAGACAACCAGGAGGCTGAAACATGCCAATGGAGATGGAGCTATGGAAAAACTGAATAAAAAAGTGTTGAAAACATATTAAAATGAATACCAAGAGACAGATCACTCTCCACTTACATGCCCTCAATAGGTGGCAATTTTGTTAAAGATGTATGCATTAACTGATCCACTTGTTCATCAGGCATGCTCTGTGCACGTCCTGAGGTTTGACACATGAAGAGAATTGTTAACATCCTAGAGGAAGACAAAGGTTGCAGCAACCTTGAAAATAAGAGATTATGTAGTTGTGTTTTTGAAAAGAGCCATGAAATCAAAACTGATGGCCTGAGCCAAGGGCCTATGGGAAGAGAAAAAAAATTTTTTTAGAAAGTTGTATTTTCATAGATCCAAGAATAAGGGAGAAGAGAAAGTGTAGCTTATTTGAGTCAGTCAGTGTATCAGTTGGCATTAGTCAATTAAATGTCTATATGCAGTAAGAAAGAAAAGGCCAGAAGAGATGGATTGCACAAAGCTGAGCTGTAGTTCTTTCCAGCTGTGTGGGGGTAGAAAGAAGACTCGACTGTAACGCAGATGAGAACTGGGATGAGGATGTGGGTAGAACTCTAGGACAAACAGGCTTTCACTGCAGTGCAGAGAAAGGACATCCAGCAAGGTGACCTTGTAAAAGCAGGAAGAACAAAGGCTGTCAGAAGTTGGGTGAGACAGCATCTGAAAAGGCTTCCCTCCCCAGGGAGCCCAGGAAGCTCCAATGGACAGTTCCAAACCCATGATCGCACAGATGAACCTGGTTAAACCCAGTGGGTCCTAAAACAAATCAGAGACATGAATGGAAAAGAGGTGTCTAGGGATGTATAGGGTGTGACAGGATGGGAGGGAGATAAAAGACAGGCTGAGAGTAATTTATAATGCATTATATGCATGCATGAAATCGTCTAAGAACAAATCTAATTCATGAAAGATAAGTCTTTGTTGGATGGATGGGTTTGGGTCCAGGTTGATGAATGGGTTCCAGGGAAGGCAGATGTGAGTGGGAGCAAGATTGCAACAGGGAAGGAATGAAGAAGGCAAGAGGGAAGAGGGAAATGATTTGTTTTCCAATATTGCTGATATTCTTTCAGATATTTAAGAAACTAAGTAAGTAGACGATTAAGAAGGCTAAAAGGTATTTTTGTCTGTTTGTTTGATGCTAAGGATTAAACCCAGGGCCATGTCCGTGGTATATTCTATCACTGCCTTCTTTCCCCCAGTAGTGTTTTTGAATCATAGTTCATACATCATACTCTTGACCCATTTACAGCACTTCACCTCTAGTCCCAGGCAATCAGTTGTTCACTTTCTGTCTCTGTATAGTTACCATATCTGGAGATATTAAACTATTATTTTCCATCTCTTGGAAGATGGATTAGCTGCACAAGCAGGAAGGCATGAGTCCTCCTTGCCAGCACCCATGTTAAAAGCTGGGCACAGTGGCACAGGATTTTGTAAAAACACCTGCACTGGGAAGGCGGAGAAGGGCAGATTCCCAGGGCTTTCTGGCTATAGAATCAGCTTAATTGGTGAATTCCAATAAGAGACTCTTGTCTCAAAAAAACAAAGAGGAGGGCTGAGAAATGACACCCAAAGTTGACTTCTTCCTTTCACATGTACCTATAGCTGCACAACATGTATGTTCCCACACAAGAACATGCACATGCTTACACACAAAAACACCTACACAGTCTTCTTTTTATTTTCAAGATGCTCAATCCATCTCTGTTGGCCTCTTCTTTCCTACTGCATATAGACATTTAATTGACTAATGCCAACTGATACACTGACTGACTCAAATAAGCTACACTTTCTCTTCTCCCTTATTCTTGGATCTATGAAAACACAACTTTCTAACAAATTTTTTTCTCTGCCCATAGGCCCTTGGCTCAGGCCATCAGTTTTGATTTCATGGCTCTTTTAAAAAACACAACTACATATTCTCTTCTTTTCAAGGTTGCTGCAACCTTTGTCTTCCTCTAGGATGCTAACAATTCTCTTCATGTGTCAAACCTCAGGGACATGTACAGAGTATGCCTGATGAACAAGGCTCTGTAACATAATGGAAATTGTAGACTGAGTTACCTTGAAGCCATGGACAAAATGAATCAAATATCAAACTGGTTCATGGCCTTGATTGATGTTCACTCTACTTTTTCTTTGGTCTCCCCAATGATCTACCTTCTCCTAGCATATCTGACTCACTGCTTCTCTCTGGTAGAAAAGCTCCATCAGAGTAGAGACAAAGTCTACCATATCCCTATAATTTAGCACAAGTCTCACCACATAAAAGATGG
The DNA here is from genome assembly GCA_028658305.1 of Pachyuromys duprasi. NCBI lineage: Eukaryota > Metazoa > Chordata > Mammalia > Rodentia > Muridae > Pachyuromys > Pachyuromys duprasi. Next base: position 17,931,553 of record CM053759.1, on the reverse strand, counting down.
TCAATGAATACTTATGAACAAATGAATGGAGATCAATATTTTTGACAAATTACAGATGTTTCATTTGCTAGTATTCAGACATCCAGACGGTAAGTGGTATTTGAGAAGGGAAAAGTCTGGGAGGGTAAAGGCATCATCCCTTTGCTTTTTATTTGGGAAATAAAGCGAATTGAAGTGTACCGTTCATGCAGCAAATATTTACCGAATGCACATGTGCTCGTGATGTTTGGTGTCCATTCTGCATTTTATAACTCGCTGTTTAGATCTTTGCTTAGATCAGCATAATTATAAATAATGTAAACAAAATGGACTTCCACTGAACTTTTGAAGTATTTGCAGTGAGTGTTTCTTGTTAACATCAAACAGAACCACTTCTACCTTAAGCCAAGCTTATCAAATATTTTCTAACATATTGTTTCCAAGTAATACTGGCACGTCTTTCTCAAGAGCAAATTGCACAATATTTGTTATTGGTATGCAATACAATTCAATGAAGACTCTTCCATTCTTTAAATGTTGCTGTGAACCAGAGAACTTAACTAGAGATGCAGATCCTGGATGCAAACACTGGGAGGAATGCTGACATCCATGATCTGAGTTAGAACCTGAGAATTGGCATTTTTAATATGCATCCCTACTCTAAATCACAGTCAAGATTATTTATCTAAATTGTAATTATCTGGGCTCTGGTCAACCGGCAAGAGCAAACTTCATCAATTATGTCTTCATTAATAAAGATCAGAAACAAAAGGGCAGGCATTCGGAGCAAGCAGGGGTAGCATTAATGGAAAACAAGATCTAACAGCTCTTCAAGAAGGATGCCTGTGTTCAAAACATTTTTTTAGTTAATAGTGGTACAGAGATGTGAGAGAGATGATCCTTTTCATGCTGGCTTTAGGAGTATTGGCAAAGTCGAGTTAGAACCCAAGAACCTACAAAACATTCATAAATGGTTATTAGACATATAATATAAGATAAGCATACTAAAATCTGTAGTCCTAAAGAAGCTAAACAACAAGGGAAACCCTAGGGAAGATGCTCAATCCTCATACAGCAGGGCAAATGCTATAGACATTGGAAGCTGGAGAAGCCAGAACAGGACAGGAGCCTTACACAGATGGTCTCTGAAAGACTACTGATAGAGGTATCAAAGCAAAAGCTGAGACTCATAGCTAAACTTTGGGCAGAGTGCATGGAATTTTATGGAAAAAAAGAGAGCAAGACAGAAAGACCTGGAGGGGACAGGAACTCCAAAAAGACTGACAGAGCCAAAAACACAACTGAGCCCTGGGGGGCCCCTGAACAGAATGATATTCCAACCAAGGACCATGCATGGAGAAGATTTCGGCTCAAATGTAGCCCATAGACTCAGTCTCCAAGTGGGTCTCCTAGTAAGGGGAACAGTGGCTGTCTCTGATATAAACTGGCTCTCTGATCACCTCCTCCTGAGGGGCACAGCCTTGTCAGGCCTCAGAGGAAGACAATGCAGCCAGTCCTGATGAGACCTGATAGGCTAGGCTCAGATAGAAGGGGAGGAGGACCTCCCCTATCAGTGGACGAGGGTATGGGTATAGGGGGTGGAGTTGGAAGGGAAGGGGGCACAACCAGGCCACAAATTGAATACATTGTAATAAATGATGACGATAATAATAATTTAAAAAGTTAATGGAATGCAGAACATTTAAGTTCAGGGAGACAAAAAGCAGTGACAACTGTCAGGGTCTAGAGAAGACAGATGAAGAATAATTCCTGAGTACAAGATTTCCTTCTGGGGTAATAAAAATGATTTTAACTAGACAGGGCTGGTGATTGCAAAACGTAACAATGGTAGCAAAGGCTATTGAGCTGTGCACTCGAAGATCAGTGGCTTCTCTGTACTGTATGTAATTTTCAGAGCTGGGTCTTCTGTGTTGCTCAAGCTGCTGTGAATTCCCTGGCTCAGGGCCTCAGCCTCCCAAGCAATTACAGATGAATAAAAGCAAAAGCACATAACTGGGCAACATGGCTAATGTTATATCATCTGAACTTCATTTCAATTAAACAAAATAATTAGCAGAGTGAACAAAATGGGCATTTCAAACAAGTACTCTAAAACGATGTGAGTGATAAAATTTTTGTTTGGGGAAGTACATGGATTGCTTTAGAATATTAAACTTTGTATCTCTGAGAAGATGTGAGTGTGAAGGGTTTTGGGTGGAAAGCATTACTATATGTGACTCAAGTTCACTTGCTTCATTTTTTGAAAACTTAGCCTCCCCCCCCCATCATTATATTTTGGTGACAAGACCTCAAATTCAAACACAAGTAAATAATAAATATGAACAATTAAGAAATATATAATATATTATCTATATATAATAGTATATGATATATATTCTATTTATCAACACATGTTTAAAGTATTTAATCATTCTAATTTGGTTGGTGCTAACTTTTAGATATACTGGTAATGCTGCTATGAAGACTGTGTAGTTAATTTTTTTGATACATATTGTGTGTTTAATTTTCCATTACATGTCCAGCATTACAAGTTCAGTTACAATTAGAAAATACAAACAGAACAGATTTTATTCTTATTATTAGCCCTATAACTCCAACTTAAAGTCCTGAAGATACCTGATAAAACAGGGTCAGATGAAAGGGGAGGAGGTCCTTCCCTATCAGTGGACCTGGAAAGAGGCAGGGAGTACATGAGGGAGGGTGGGGTTGGGAGGGAATGAGGGAGTGGGCTACAGCTGGGATAGAGTTAATAAAATGTAACTAATAATAAAAATTAAAAAGAATACATTCTGTGTAGTTAATTTTTGATAATCATATTGCCTTGGCTTTATCATAAATATTCTCCAAGCTAAGTTTAGATATGTTGGCATCAAACGGAATGCTTTCCTGTTATATAAATAAAAAAATGTGTTTTTTAGAAAAGCAATAATTTGAGAAGATAACTTAGTCACAGGCCAGTATAATAGCTCTGTAAGTTGTGACTGAAATTTTCATCTGTTTTCCTAATACTGGGGCCCTTTTCCCGAATTTCACAATTACTTTTTAATCTTGATCAGAGTTTCTTAAATTATGGTAATTAGAAATGCATGTTTTGTAGCTAGCCTGCCTACCATCCTCAACATCCCTTAAACATGCAGAATCAGAAACTGTAGAGATGAGATACATGAGTTCTACCACTGCATTTGGGCAAGCCTTACAAATCATTATACAATCATCTGTGACAAAGCTTTTAGGAAAGAACTTGACTTATAACAATGTTAGTAATTAGATGAAATTTCTAAAGCTTCATGCTAACTGCAATTCATTAAGATGTCCCAAACTTGTGATTATTATTTTTTAACTAATCTAACACTCTGGCCCTCTGTTCATTTTAATCATTGTACATAAGGAGATGTCGTAGGAATGATTTTGTATGAAATTTCATGAAAACCCCACATTTGTAGCTCAGCTTACTTATAGAATTCTCTTGTTATCCCATCAAAAGCCACTGGTGAGATTATTGGCTGGAATCTCATCTGTGCATGGGGTTCCCCTTTCCAAAGAAGCTTCTGTTTCAGTATTTTCATCTACCCATAACCTTCACGAGACACTTACCATGAACTTACTACGTGCCAGGCCCTGTTGTAGGCACTGTACAACAATCAAGTAGACAATATTAGCCCAGTTTTTTTCACTTCTAGATAGATAGTTCAAAATAGTATTGGCTTGTCACCCACCGTTCCCTTCAGTCCTCTAGCATCTCAGAAACACTTTGATTGCCTTGGAAGTTCTATAAGCAGCTCCTTTTGTATTTCCCCTCATTTGCTCATTTCCTTTCTCTCTCTGGGAGGGCACTGTTAAGACTCCGTGAGGTTGGGACATATGAGTTAAATAGCACAAACTCTTAACACAAGCACCAGCATTTAAAGTAGAAGGGATTGGGATCATTGCAAAATATTGTAAATGTTAGGGGCTAACAATTTGGTTTTGTGGGTTTTCTTCCTGAGGCTGTGTTCCAAAGAGGGCAATAAAGGGTAAAACTCATTAGGGCATCATTATCTTTTGTCTAAAGGAAACAATGTGCGGTTTCTGGGCAGCCCACTTGGTGTTTGCATTGGCCCTGGAAGCCTTTCAAACCAACTATATTGTTTGAACAATCTCCCCTCTTGAACATGAAAAGAGCCACCAGCGAACCACAGAGTCCATGCTAAATTACTAGGTGATGACTCCTTTGGCTCCTAAAGGTTTCTAGATCTTAGTCATTGAAATCATGGATCTTCCGTCTGAAGAAAAAGATCGCTCCCTCTAGGGAGACCTCCCATGCAGTCTCCCCTCTTCTGTGCTTCTGTGTCTTCTGAGTAGTTTGCTTTTTATTCATTGTTACTGGGTTCTCTCCAACTCCAACTCCTATTCTAGTGTGAGTGGTGTGTGTGTGTGCTGTGTGTACACGTGCACACATGCACATGTTCAAGTGTGGAGGCCACAGTTCATAATCTGGTGACTTTCACCATCCCTTTCTACCATATTTTTGAGACAAGTTCTCCACTTGGCCTGGAGATCACTTCTTTAGCTAGGGCACACACCCAGGATGACAGGCATCACCAAACCTGGCTTGTTATGTGAATGATGGGGAACCCAAACTCATGGCCTCATGCTTGAGTGGCAATCAGCTTATACCATCTGAGATATCTCCCTTGACTGATAAATTTCAGTTGTTTGGCAACTGCAAAGTATTCCCAGATGAAAATTGTAAACTTGAATTTGAGCAGCCATTTGACCCACTGGGCTTGATCCAAAGGTGATCTTAGATGTATGTTGAGGGCATCATTGTTGTTGCCTATGCTTGCTTACCTTTCTTGGGAACTTTATTATACTTTTTAATAAAGATGTTACAACAGGAGCCTTTGTGAGGAAACCATATCTGGCTATATCTGGCGCTGCCCGGGAAAACTTCATTCATAGGGACTTTCCTAATATAACATCCAATGCCTTATCTCTCTAGAGTAATTCTGTCTAACCTGCTGATTCTTTTATTGTGATCTCTTATGGAGATTTGAGCAACAAGAACAGAAGCTATCTTCTGGTTTATAGTGCCCCTTAGTTGTTTTAAAGTAGTAAGATTTTAGTATTAGAGAAGTATAGTCCAAAAAAGCATCATAAATTAATTAGCTTTGATTCTGAGGCTAATGTGTGATAGCTTACTTTTGTTGTAGTATTATCAATGGTACAGTATGATCCATCCACAAAACATAAATCAAAAGATGGAGGTTGTTTAGAGCCTGAAGCTTCAACTTCCTTGGGTTGATCTCTATTTATGCCAATACTTATTGTGACTGAAAACTCGATTAGATTTTAAGTCTCTGCACCAAGATTTCCTGTTCTCCAAACTGAGGAAAGGTATAGAACATGTGAATATCATTGTTTTAAGGAACACACACACAATGCACATATACACACACAAACACATACACATATGCTCATGCGCACACTGTAGTGATTTAAATAATAGTGACCGCCATAGGCTTATCTATTTTAATGGTTAGTCATCAGGAAATGGCACTATTTGAAAGGATTATAAGGGTTAGGAAATGTAGACTTGTTGGAAGAAGTGTGTCACTGGGGGTGAAATGCACACATACCTATGCTGAATACACACACATGCATATACATAGACCAACACACACATACACACACAATCTAGAATTAGGAGTTTCTCAAAAAGTAGTTGTCTAGTTGTCAGAAGAACTAATTCTCATTTTCCAGATGTATTTAGACATAGGATTCAAATGAAGATTTACTCTGACAAAAACGTCTTACTTTTTCTAGATTTATCAGTGACTTTCTGCCACCTTTTATATAGTCCGACCGTAGACCTTTCCAATGGCCTCATTTTAAGTGTCAAAAGAAAACTATGACCCCATATCTAATACTCAAAATACACCTGACATCTTTTTCGCTCTCTGGGACCCAGCGGTTGCTGATCTGGTCCTGCTTGCAATCTATTTTTGTGCAAGCTTTGTGTCACAAACACAATTCGGACTGGATTTCCCACCCCTCTGTACTGCTATTGGTCACAGTAGGGTAAGCACAGACTTAAAAGACTCTGGAGCCCAGCATCTTGAGGAAAAACAATCTTAGGGGACTTCATTAATCACCCCGCCCCCACCGTTTCATCCACATTCTCTACTGAAACAGTAACTCTCAGTGAAGCCAAGCCTCAACAAAAGGGTAGAATTATTTGGGTAGTGATGGTATCCTGCTTCCACTTCCTCGAGGCTTGAATTATAGGTGTAAGCTTCAGCCCCTGACATTTCACCCTAGTGCAAGTGAGCCTCATTTTTGTACAGCAAACGCTTGAAAGCTGGCTCTTGTTGGCTTTCTAAGTCCTTAGATGAAGAAGTTGTGTTCTAGAGTTGGGATAGGCCCCCTCAGCATCTTCTGCATTCTCTTTTCAACACAGTTATGTAAGGGGCAGATACAGTGAGGCCAATAATGATCTTTCTCTTGACTCTGTGTCCAAAGAATTGTTATAGCTGAATGAGATGTTGGGGCACTGGGGGTGGGGGTCGCAGCTTGCAGATACGTTGCTCTGAGGAGCAAGCATTAACACATGTGTCTCTCCATGCATCCTTTCTCCCATCAAGTTCTAAAAAGCATGACTTTCATATGTGTAACTTTTTAAGAGCGTGTGTTATTTGTTTGTTTGTTGTTTATTGTTCTTTTTTTGTTTCCATTACTCATTTTAGAATAATATTTTATTTTTTTTGAAAAATGTTTATTGATTCTTTTTTTAAATTTTTCTTTAATTTTTATTTTTTTCTTCACAATTTATTCATTATATATCCCGATTGAAGCCCCCTCCCTCAACTCCCCCAAGTCCCCCCTCCCTCCCTCTTCCCCCTTCCCAGGGCATGGAAGAAGAGGATACAAGATTATTTTACTGAGCAAAAGAAGTCCTTTGGTCAGGGAGGGAGTAAGTATAACCAAGTACCCACAATCTGGCTTCTTATCCTATTCCTTGAATATTTGGAGCGATAGAATAAGTTACTCTACCAAAACTAGCTCTCAAGGCTGCAGTGCCTGAGGGAAATTTTGCTTTTGACCCAACTTGTCCACTCTGATCTCCTTGTCACATCTCTTCTTTGCTGCCCTGAATTACAAAGTCTTTGTCTTTTGTGGGTGTGTTAATTGTCCACACACTAAGATGTCAATATGCTCCCTCGATCCCCTGCTTACTCATTTATTTATACAGTTTTTTAATATGAAATTAAAAATGCAACAAGTATTCCCAAGGGTAATGAAATGTCAAGTCTCAGTGACATTTTCTGGAATACTGTGTACTTGCTGAGCAGTGCAGCTCTGAGACATTTCCTGTTGGATTGAAAGTGATCAGTTCTTTCTACTCTTAGGGTGAGTAATCCTTAAGATCTACTGCTGATTACTTGTGTTTTTATATATTTTACATGTGGTGTGTTTTGACAATATATGTGCAGCCTGTACAATGATTTTTCTTGGAAAGACTGCTTGGAGCAAAGCCTATTGTGTCATCTCTTACTCCCAGCCATGCCCCTGCCATGAAGCTCTTACAACAGCCCAGACTGAGGCAGATTAGGCTCTTATATCAGACACAAGATGAAGGTAGAATGTACACATGCCCAGGTCACAGTACAAAAACAAAACAAAACCAAACCATAAGAGGCCAAGATAGTGGGTTCCCCACAAACTCACTAGTTCTATCAGGATGACCCAAGTGAACACAAAGATATAGAATTTTCAAAGAACAACCATAAATTTCATTGAAGAATTTATGTCAAAAATAACAACAATTACAAAAAGAATTGAAAATTGAATAGAAATGCTGAAATAAAGAGAACAAGATAGAGAAAATTAAAGTAAATCTGGAACAGGATTTCTCACCCTGCTGTTGCTATGTGCTATTCTCCAGGCT
>CM053759.1:17898626-17918626 GCA_028658305.1 Pachyuromys duprasi | reverse complement strand
TAGAATGCCTACTTCTCTGGGCATATGAAGAGATGGCTTACAGTGTGCTGGCTGGAGAGAAACCTGAGCCTCTGCCATGGGGTCAGCTATCCTGTTACCTTTTAACCCGATTAGCTGATATTCCACTAGCTAAGCAATACTTACTAAATGCACTCTGCGCTAGAGCAATGGTTGAGAAATGAAGGAAGATAAGCAGAAAAGAAGCTGTTGAGCAGGAAAAAACAAAACAAAACATGACGTCCATGTTAGGGAGAGGGCACTTCCTCCATGTCCCTTATCTGTACCCATAACCTGTTGGTTAGTTCTAAAATTTTTTTCCTGCTTAATCCTTACACTAATCTCAGAAGTAAAATGTGAAATTCTATCACTTTAAAAAATCTCTCTCTCTCTCTCTCTCTCTCTCGCTCACAGGATGTGTGTGTGTACAGGTGTGTATGGGTGTACACATGCTGTGGCACGTATATGGAAGGCAGAGGACAACTCTGACAGTCAGTTCTCACCTTCTGCCTTGTTTAAGTCAAGGTCTCTCATTTACTATCACATTAGCTTAGCTAGCTGCCTGGGAGCTTCCTGGGGGATTCTCCTGTCTCTGTCTTCCATCTCTCTATTGGACCACTGGGATTACAGCTATGCTCTACCATGGCCAGTTTTATGTGGGTTCCGGGGATCTGAACTCAGCTCTCGGGCTTGTACAAGTGAGCAGTACTTACCCAGAGATCCATCTCCTCAGCCCAAAATGCCACTCTATTTTATTAGGGAAGGAAGTATTTTTCTTTAATAGCAATAGTTATTAAAACTATCGTTGTAATAGTTTTAGTAAGGTGCACAGTTATTTTCCTATATCACTATTTTGAATTTGAAATCACCTATAGTGCCCACTGGAAGTCTTAGAAAAATAACGCTGCACGAACACAATTAGAACAATTATATATATAATTAAAGTAGATTAGTATTAATTTTAGTGTCTCTGATTTTGAAGTATGTTTAATGTATGCTCCAGTTAAATGCACGCACACACACACACACACACACACATTCAGGATTAGGACAACCAAAATAGAATATAATACTTTCGGTTCTATTGACTGTGTAACAGTGTTATGGGTTTATGTGTTTCTAAACTGTCTAAGGAAAAGGACAAGGAGGCACAGGAAGCAAAGTAGCAGCAGGAGGGTGGGAAGAATTCACTGGAACAATCTTGCTTATTCAATGTCTGTTCCGGACCCAGCGTGTCATACCCATGATTTTTACTGCCTATACTCTGTAGATAAACACACTAAACACACTAAGGCTTGAACTGCATGGTTAGGACCACATGGCCACTGTGTAGAATCAAAACTCAAGCCCCAAACTATCCAAGTTCTACACCTTCAACTTCAATACTCACTATGTAAAATGACAGAAGTCACTGAGGCCTCACTCATCTTGCTTCTTCCCACTTGAGAAATATGAAGATATAGAAAGTTATAAGAACAAGGTGGATAATCTTGTGAGGGATTTTCAGAAGGATGACCACAAATGAGAGTAAAAATGTGCTGAGAAGAACCATTTCTCAATGCTAAGCACCTGAAATTTCATTTAACTCATACTAGGAAGCTTTTTCTTTCTTTTTTGGGGGAGGGTAGGTTATATGCAAGGAGTCAAAGACTTATGGGAGATTGACTTCTACTGAAATGTGTGCCTGAATATCAGACCTGACTAATAGGAGTGGGGTTGCCTCTCAAATAATGAGATTTCTCATAAGAATTTGAAATTTCTGGTACTGGGTTTTACCATGTGAATGGCATAAGTTAGAGGCTAAACTGTTTTCTTTAAATTATCATATTCTGATCTTCAAATGACTGTGGTTCTCACCAACCAGTCATTCCATACTTACCTGCCTTTAATCCCTAGTACTTTGGAAACGTGGTTGACTAAAAGAAGAAAGCTGAATTGAACTTGAAATATCTTACTGGATATATGGTTTTCCCCCTTATATAAACCTGAAAGCCACACAACAGCTACATTCAATTAATTAATTTAAACAATGAAGTAATTGGTAACAAGTATATATCTTGGTCTGTGCAGTGAGTGGCTGAGGCAAATCTTCACTTGAAAATGTGTCTCTCTGGCCCCTTAGTACAGGCCCAAGTGTTCTGGCAAGTCACTTCCCACTCTACCAAGACCTTGCCAGAGAAATGATCAACAGGCTGCCTGCTGAGGTTTTACGACTGTAGCCTTAGAACAGCTCTTTCAATCCAAGTAGAGCTTCAGACTCAGCACCTAACGTTGCCAAAGCCACATCAAGGAGAATCGTTTAACCTGAATTATTTTCCATCTCTTTCTCCTGCTTCTTCATGAAGGGACTCTTGGGCTTTTCTTGAAAGGAGCATTTGATGAATCCCTATGTTCATCAGCCAATGTTGCTCTAAGGTAAAAATATGAGTAGAACTGCTGGGTTTACTTTTCTTTTTTATCTAGCCAGTTCTAAGGATGGCATCATACTCACTGCCTTTATCCAGTTCTTCAATAAGGGTGCTGGGGAGAAAGGTTTCTGTGAGATTTTCAGGTGAGGCTGAGCAGAAAGATGGGGATTTATAAAGCTGGCAGAAGCGATGTCAAGGTAATTCATCCAGATCCTTATGCTGGACTCATTTGAGCCACTGGGTTGACATCAAGCAGACAAACTAATAAATAAAATATTCCCTAAGATGAAGAATGTGGTGATGGTGATGATGATGGTAATGATGATGGTGATGATAATGATGACGACCATTTTTTTTTTTTTTTGGTAGTAGGGATCCTATAGGACTTTGGTAGTCTACGCAAAGTGCTGTGTCCATTGAATTCTAGTCCCAGCTCCATTTTTTTCTTACAAAGTTAACTAATTTGGTAATTGAATTATTTTTATCAACAGTTTTGCAAAGCTTCAACAAAACATAGCAATTTGGAACCACAATAAGCACAGAAAAACAATGGCTCATTTACCAAAACAGCAAATTTGTTACATTTTGGTTGTCATTGCCCTCACTACAGAACGATCTCATTGGGAAGTAGCTTCCAGGAGGATCGCCCTTCTGATCTGTTATTATCTCAGATAAGTAAAAGAACAAGTTGATAGAATACTTTTATATATTACATGCTTATGCAACAGTAATAACTTAATTTGTTCAAAATACTACTGGTTACAACATCCCAGAATTATCAAAGATTATAAATCTTTAAGAAAACTGCTGGTGGTGTGTGTTAGTTACCTGAGTTGGCCTATACTTTCTGAGAGCACGGAGTTTTATGCTGCCTTTCTTTATTACATGGGGTGGACCCTTGGGACCTCTAAAGTAGTCTTTTCTAGCTTTGTTTGTGTCACTGTGGAATGCTTACACTGTTGCTGCTGCTGGTGTGAGAACAGTCATTTCATAAACAGATCCAGAGGCAGTCCTGGTTTTCACCACTTGACTACTTTGTACAGGTATGTCAGACCATAGGTAATCCTTCAAGGCTAATTCACATATCTATGTATGGAACAGTAAACCTGAAGTTGGTCCTACAATAAACCAAGTATCTAATTTTAGAAGCCATTGATCATTTGACAAGCTTATCAAACCCAAAGATTTTTAAGGAAAGAAAATAGATCTGTCCTTCCTAAGCTGTGGATTTCTGAATGCTGGCTCCATAAAAGGCGTCTGCAATCAAATAAATTGAGTCAACCCCTGGTAAATAGAGCTATAGAGACTCCTTTTCTGGAGGACATAAGTATGACTAATGTGATATGTGAGTCTCTAAAAGAGAGTTATAGGGTGCAGGATTTCCTGAATTCTCAGGCAATGGGAGAGACCAGGATTGTCATCAAGGGACCAGCTAGACAGGATGATTTCTAAGACTCTTACCTGCTCTAAATTCTCCAATAATCTTCAGTTTACACGACAACCAAGTTATTCTGCAGATACCATCTATACTCTTAGCTTTCAAGGTTCCTCTTTAAACTATATGACTCTTTCCTCAAAATGGCATAAAAGATCAAAAGGATCACATGTGTCATCCATGAGAAGAAAGGGACCTTAAAACCATTGTGCAGGAATGGTGCGATTCAAGAAGCACATTGCTGCTCAATTTTAAACCATAGTTTTCATCACTAACCACCCTGACAGAGCACAGTCTCACATGATATGGCTCTTAGAAAAGAAGATATGTAGCCCGTGGCAGCTCAGTCTCCAAGTGGGTACCCTAGTAAGGGAAACATGGAGTGTCTCTGACATGAACTCAATGGCTGGCTCTTTGATCACCTCCCCCTGAGCCAGCTTACCAGGCCACAGAAGAAGACAGTGCAGCCAGTCCTGATGAGACCTGATAAGCTTGGGTCAGATGGAAGGGGAGGAGGACCTCCTCTATCATTGGACTATGGGAGGGACATAGGGGGAGAAGAGGGAGGTATTGGGAGGGGCCTAGGAAAGGGACTACAGCTGGAATACAAAGTGAATAAATTGTAATAAATAAATAATAAAAAAGAAAATAAGAGAAAATTTTCAGAGGCCCTCTGTGATAGGCTCCTGTCCTGTTCCATGCCTTCTCCTGCTTCCAATGTCTATAGTGTTTGTCCTTTTGAATGATGATTAAGCATCTTCCCTAGGGTCCTCCTTGTTGTTTAGCTTCTTTAGATTTCAGTATGTTTATCCTATATTATATTGCTAATATCCACTTATTAGTGAGTATATACATGTTTTTCTTTCTGCTTCTGGGTTACCTCACTCAGAATGATTGTCTCTAGTTCCATCCATTTGCCTACAAATTTCATGATTTCCTTGTTTTTAATTGCTGAGCAGTGTTCCATTGTGTAAATATACCACAATTTCTGTATGCATTTCTTGGTTGAGGAATATCTAGGTTGTTTCTAGATTCTGGCTATTATGAATAAAGCTGCTATGAACATAGTTGAGCAAATGTCCTTGGTGAATGGTTGAACATCTTTTGAATATATGTCCAGGAGTGATATAGCTGGATCTTGAGGTAGGACTATTCCTAATTTTCTGAGAAAGTGCCAGATTGATTTCCAAAGTACAATCTACCCAGCAGGATATTGAAGCAGATGCTGAGACTCATAGTCAAATTTTGGGCAGAGTGCAGGGAATCTTATGGAAGAAGGGTGATAGAGAAAGACCTGGAGGGGAAAGGATCTCCACAAGGAGACAAACAGAGCCAAAAAATCTAGGCCTAGGGGCTTCTGCAGAGACCAATGTACCAACCAAGGACCACACATGAAAAGGACTTAGACCTCCTGCTCAGATGTAAGCCCATAGGTGGTTCAGTCTCCGTGTGAGTTCCCTAGTAAAAGGAGCAGGGGCTGTCTCTGACATGGCCTCAGTGGCCGGTTCTTTGATCACCTCCCCTGGGGCCGGGCAGCCTTGCCAGGCCACAGAGGAAGAGGATGCAGCCAATCCTGATGAGACCTGATTGGCTAGAGTGAGATAGTGGGAAAGGAGGACCTCCCAATCAGTGGACAAAAGTAGGGACATGGTGGGGGGAGAAAAGGGAGGGAGGGTGGAACTGGGAGGAGATGAGGGAGGTTGCTACAGCTGGGATACAAAGTGAATAAATTGTAATAAATAATGAATCAATTTAAAAATAAGTCATAAAAAAGAAAATAAGAAAATCCAATGGTATATGAACAATGCATTAGCAATTACCAAAAAATCTGGAGATTCTTCCTAGAATCTCTGTATGTAGAGAACTCCAAGTCAAATTTTATTCTTTTGTTTTTAAGATTTATTTTCTTAGCCTGGCATAGAGGCTAAAGTACATTCCTTTAATTCCAGCACTTGGGGAGGCAGAGGCAGACAGATGAATGTGAATTCAAGGCCAGACTGCTCTACAAAGCAAGTCCAGGATAGACAAGGCTACACAGAGAACCCCTGTCTTGAAAAAAACAAAGAAACAAACAACAACAAAAATCCCATGATTTCTTTTCCTCTCTCTCTCTCTCTCTGTCTCTCTCTCTCTCTGTCTCTCTCTCTCTCTGTCTCTCTCTCTCTCTGTCTCTGTCTCTCTCTCTGTCTCTCTGTCTCTCTGTCTCTCTCTCTCTCTGTGTGTGTGTGTGTGTGTACGTGTGTAGACACATTCATTCCAGTGCCTGCAAAAGCCAGAAGAAAGGGTCAGATTTCTGGGAGCTGGAGTTACAGGCAGTTGTGAGACACTTGGCTTGGGTGCTGGGAACTGAACTTTGGTCCTCTGCTTGAGCACCAAACGCTCTCAACCTCTGAGCCAGCTCTCCAGCTCCTAACATACCGGTCTTGCTGTTGAATTTCTTTTTCCCTTGCATACAAAGAACAAAAATTAGGCCTTTCTCCAGTCTGGAGAATCAATGCTTGAGGATAATAGTAAAATGTGAATATACTGACTTTTGCTGTTTTAAAGAAATTTCAGAGCAAAAATAGACAATCCTATAAACTCTGAAATTATGACAGACATCTGGGAGCCTGGGATATTAAGGGCTTTGTTGTGTTTTTGTTAAGTCTTCAATCAGATTTAGTGACAAATAACTGGGATAATTGAACTTCTGACCAAGGAACTCATGGAATTAAAAAAAGAGAAAAACTCCCTCAAACCGAGATTCATTTAGAAACTCTTGTTTGTATTCCCATAAGAGGAAGAAATATCCTCATCCTTATAGTGTTCTTTTCTTTCTCTTTTTGGCACAAACTAGTAGTGTGAGTTTGTGTTCCCTTAACTGTCTCTACCTCCGTTTATGGAGATTTTTTTTTCTTTATTCTAACCTGCTGGTGGACTTTGAACAAACAGATGATATAACTAAAAACTGATTTTCTTGGAATACCGCTTACTGGAGGAAAGACAGCATGATTAAAATAGACGTAAATGATGAGATTAAACGTGATCAGAGATACACGCCAGCCTTAGGGAATGTGTCCGCCTCTGTAAACTCAGGGTTTACAGTTACTGTAATTTTAATCAGATTTGAATGTAATAGTATTTCATAATTTTCCACTAAGCCTTTTCTCCTTTCTTTGGAAAAGAAAAACTTCCCAAACAAGAGAAATTAAGGAATAGAATAGTATAGTTAGTGTGGTTATGTAGCAAGGCTTAGTTTCCACACACATGATCTCTGCCTGTTCCCTGACACAGACTTACAACTGTGTCTACGCTTGTCCTTAAATTCCAACTGTCACCCTGTTTCTTCAGTCCAAGTGGATGGAAATGGAAGCTATTAGGAGATTGCTTAGTTCTCGCCTTAAATCTTCTGCAACTAACTTTCAATAAACTACATGACTATATTTTGAACAGTGTAGATGACGCTTTCCTATGATAATGTGAGGAACTTGAGTTAAATGAGTTTAATTGTCACTTCACCTCTACAGAGCTGTAAATTTTAGTGAGATCTTGTAAAGTTAACCAAAGTTGTGCAACTTATTTTTATATTTACAACCGAAGAATCTGACAGCCCAGAGGATGAAAGGGTTATAACGTGCCTTTACCGAAAACCAGTCCATATCAAATGCTATATATAATTTCATCCATTGGTCTATGCAATAATTACCCCTGGAAATCACCCTCATCATTACCGTCATCTTCATCACAAGTATATACACTATGTAGTAGAATTAAGGAAGGAATGCTAAGGGAAGTTCTTTTATAGGATAGCCAGTGAATGATGGAAGGCCAGAGTCAAACCCAGGCTCTCTGTCCTCTTTAATTATACTTAGAACCTGTGTAGTTACTCTCTATAAAATTTCACTCTGAAGAGTCCACTGTTTTTTTTTTAAATGCTCTTCAAGTCATTTAAGTTTGAGTTTGTTTGTATTCATGTATTTAATCAGTAACAATTCATTACTATCGTGGATTCTGACACATATTATGGCACAGTGGACATTATAACATTCACTATAACCAGAAAGAACTGAATGTTATGGAGGAATTATAATAGAAAACAATGATAATGTCACATAGCATCGACTGTGAAATATTAAGGCAAGTGTGCCTTGGGTGTGGAGAGGGGTATGAATGAACAGACATTAAGGAAATCAAAATCAGTCTCAATCAAAACATCTAGCCTTGAAAAAGCTTGGGAAGGTAAAGTCATTCAGTGCAATGAGAAGAGGCAATTAATTTTATGTGTATTTAATATATATATATACATATACATACTCTAACCTCTGATTATATATGCATATATTTATACACATGTATTTATATATAAACCTCTTATTATATGTATGTGTATATATATCATATATATTAGAGGTTAGAACATTGCATGTTCTAAGAATTGTGAGTAGGTCTTCATAGCTGAAGGGCAGGCTACATGACAGATGCATGGAGATGAAGCTAAAAAACATAGTAACTGAGAAGCCCTCTGTGTCTCACACTAAAGGTACAACACTATTCTGATGAATTTAAGGAGTCCTTTAAAACTTTTAAATAAAAGTGTGGGGGGGGGAAGATTTATACAGTAGAATCTACTCCAGTATAATCTGCTCCCTCCCTAAAAATCCAAAAGTTGTGATAAGGAGAAATGGCTGAATTTGAGAGATTTGAGGATACACAAGCAGGAAGGAAAGGATTCTGCTGTATAACAGATACTAGAAGTAGGAGAGAAGGTGAGTGAATGGCTATGCCTCCAGGTTCTCTGACAAGACTGACACCATGGGTAGTGATTATCTCCATTCTCTGAAAGCCAGCCTAGAATGCCACCAGCACCTTGGTAGGAAGGCAAACTTTAATTGGAAACATGTCATTCTTGGGTTGCCTGTGAAGTTCTTTCAGATGGAGAAATATCCCACCACGTTACAAATAAAACCCGGTGCTGAGTTTGGATCATATGAATGTATAGGAAATGTTGATGTATCTACAGCAAGAGATTCTTGTGGACAAGTCATCAAAACAGTCATGCCTGCAATGTGTGCTGAGCAGTAAGCTCTGCCTTATGATTATACAGGCAAAGCTGAGGGGAATATTTCAAGTTGATTGGCAGATCAGGGTAAAAATATGAGGTACTTCAGGGAGAGGACAGCAAGACAGAGAGATGGGGTATAAAAATACCCATGTTTGAAAAAAAAAGTCGTTGTCATTTGACACATGAAAGGGAAGACTGCACATCACAAGCTGAAATGGAAAACAAAACAAAATGAGAGTAGTGAACAGTCCAGTGGAATGATCCCAGTGAGAGAAAAACAACAGGCTGAAAGGGCACTGGTGTCTGGGTGAGAAAAGCAGAGAGATATGTTTAGACTAGCAGATCCTTCGTCTGGGAAACTTAGAGAAGCCACATGCTGAGGAACCAAGAGACTGCATGTGGGGATGAGTGGGTATTGGGATGAAGTGAAAGAACATGTATTTGTTTCTCATCTGAATCTCAGGAATCCTCCAGTAGTTATAGAAATCCAAGTGCCAGGGAAGGAACCCTGCTGAGGATGATAGATTTTTGTATCTGTAAAAATAATGATTAAAATTTTAATTGTAACCACTTAATGCATGTATGAGTCGATTGATGGGTGTTCTGCATCGGTGTACACAGTAGCTCCATTAACTCCCATGACTACAGTCTGAATGGAAGTGAACTTTGTCTTTATAGAAAGTGTAAATAATAACGAGATGACCATGCGATCTGTCCATAATTGCATAAACTAGTAAAAGTGAGTGTAAGAGCTGGAATTCCAACTCAGTTAGGTTGTCAAAATTAGGCTTTTGTTGCTGTTGTTTATTTTTTGATATTTAAATATAACTTTCCCTTGAGTTTGTAAAGCATGAAAACATTGCTTATTGGCCTTTTGCTAAGATCAAGTGTAATGAAGCATGAAAACTGTAAAAAAAAAAAAAGGAGTGATTTACAAATGAATATATAAAACAGGATAAGAACATCACTTTGGGAAACTAAATAATAATAAACAACTAAAGAATAAATGAAAAAGAAAGTATTTTCCGGGGGGCTTCTACATAAGGACAACTGAGGCCTGAGTGGAAATGAAGAATAAGATAACATTGAAGAAAGTGCCGTCCCATGTACTAGCTGTCACAAAGTGAATCTGGACAGAGTTTGGTCTGAACCCTTTGGCTTTGGGTATAGTCAAGATGTTAGGAGTCTTCATCAGAGCAATTTCACTGCAGCAAATGTCACAAGAGTGAAATGGTGACTCATAAGGATGCTTCTCCATAGCCTCTCTCTTTCATTCTTTCCATCTTTCCATTATTTCTATTTGTATAATATCTATACTATAGATATTTTTATAATATTTATTCTATATCTATTTGTAAAATAGAACCTATCTGAACATATGTAAACACATGATTGAGGGAAAGGATGGAAGAATAAAAGAAAATGAAGAATCAAAGAGGGACAGTTAGGTGGAACTTAAAATGAAAGAAATAAAGAACATGTTGGACAAGATTTGCTCCTTTTCCTCTGAGATAAAGAACAAAGAGAAGCATCATGGAAGGAGACACTGTAGGGCTGTGGGGATTTGTGTCTGAGCAGACCCTCTGTAACCTAAAGGCATCTCCTCAGAAAGCACAGAGATAAAACGATCCACCAAGGCAAGGGATGAGAATGTAGAACGGGTGGTTGACTTAGGAAATAACCCCGGCTGGAAAGGGGGGAGGAATAAAGCCAACATAATAAATTGTCCTTTCGGCGTTCTATCTGGCATAGAGGAAGTGCCCACAAAGCATCACCCATTCATTGTTGCTGCAATAGTAGGTGCCAGTTTGAACAGTGTAGCTATTGTGGGACCAGTTGGGCAGAAAGGGTTTTGAGGGAAAGGAAGGTGAGTGACAGAAGATAGTAGGAGGGAATATAATCCCAACACATGCTGTATATGCACGAAGCTACCAAAACACAAAACAAACACAAGCCAGTAGAGGGAGCCTAATAAGTCCTACTGGCAGTTTGGGTTTATTTCTTCATTATGACAATGGAAAACAACGATCATACAACTCCTGGATGATACCTGCCGTCACTCATGCAGCAGATTTTATGGTGGTTTACAGAATTGTCCTTCTGAGACTGAATGCTGAAATAGTTTCCTGTAAAGATAGAACTTCACCCTGTTAAACTTAAAGAATTGTTAATCCTCAAAATGTTTTTTATGTGTTTGAAAGAATGGATTTCAAAGCAATGAGAGTCAACCAGTAGAAAGAGGAACAAGGAACAGGATTGTTATCATTTTTTAATGGCTGTGTGGACTTTCAATATATTCTGAGCATTTGAATAAGCCCTAAAATGTTTAGGGGATTAGGGCTGGATTCACCTCTTCAATGGATGGTATCTCTGTCTTGCCTCTCATTCTCTTGGGAATGTTTCTCCTTATCTCCAGCAGTGCCAATCACAACAAGTAAAATGAGTATGAGATTTCTTCCTTACTGTTAGCACACTGGAAAAGGGTCATGGATTCACCTAGCAGGTTTTCTTTATCTGTTTGCTTTTGCTACAAGGTCTCTCATAGCCAGGCTGGTGTAGAACTTTCTATGTAGCCAAACATGGTCTTGAATATCTCTTCTACCTCCCCAGTGCTGGGATTGTAGGCCTGCACTACCATACTCTGTTTATGTGGGCTGAGAATGAAGCCCAGGGCTGCATGCATGCTGGGCCAAATCTTCCTTATCAAGAAAGCCATATGTGCAGTCACCTATTTATTTTTTTCTCTACTTGCATTTGTATTAAAGACATTTATGAAGAGCGTTTGACAGACACAGCATTAGCCATTGACAAAATATCAAATGGGTCAAGGTATGGCATATGCATATCTCTTTTGAAAAATGAAATTGAAACTTGACACAATGAACTAAAAGTATTTTGAAACATCTTTCAAAAGAGCAGTTTTAGATACCATATGATAGAAATAAAAGGATGCCATCAAACCATCGAGTCATCTTGGCTGATGTGAAGTGCATGGCAGAAGTCTATTAAGGGCTGGTGTCAATAAAAAGGGAGAGGGGGACACCAGGTCGTACTTACAGAAATTCAGAAACAGAGATGTTTGAAGGAGGAAAGACACCTTCAGCTCCCTGGCCAGGGTACAGCCATGTGCACTGAGCCCTTTTTCTCTCCATTAGTCTTCAGCCCTTCTGTCTTTATTTGCCACCTTCGTTGGCTTTCGTATGCATTCTAGCTTCAGATCAGTTGGTAAAGTGTTTATTACACAGTTAAAATGGCCTATACTTAATCCAACAGAACCCATAAAATATAAATAATAAATGAAATATTTTTAAAAGGAGCATATCAACACATTCCTGCAATCCCAACATTGTATATGCAGACAGGATTCCCAATACTAGCTGGCCAGCCAAGCTAATGAAAACGGTGAACTCCAGGTTCTGGCAGAAAGCCCATTTCCAAAGCAGAAAACAGTAATGCGTAGAATGACTAAAGTACACACCCTTTTATCTACCTCTGGCCTCTACCTGCACCCCATGCACGCACTTGTATGCCCATGAGCAGAACACACACATACGAGCAACCTGACCACCTCAGCTATTTGCATTGCTTCACTTGAGGTCTTCCAGTCTCTTTTCTACGTGTCTCAACACTTGGGATTTTGCTATCCTCCTGTTCTGTATCCTGAGCTTGGGGGAAAGACACATCTCACAATCTCAAAGTATTTAATGGGGTGGGGGAGGTATGCTACTCTATTTTGAGAGAAAATCCCCACCTCTCCCTTCAGACACACAGTGATGTAAACTGTAAATTGTATATTTCTATTACCAGATTTTAAGGCAGCCTCTGATCATTCACATTGGGCTCCTTAATGATAAATATATGGGTTTATATATAGTTTCAGGACTGTAGAAGAACTGAAAGCCTGTCTTCAGGATCCGCAGGCCCGTGGTCTGAACGGAAGGAGGAAAAGGGACCCTGGTTTCTAACATAACCAAAGTGCAAGGCTGGCAGCTAGAGAGGGAGGGGGCCCTTAAGCTGCAGTGTTGTTGTAAATTTTCCAGTAATCTAGCCCTCTGAATTGCAAATACTGGAAACCCGCTTCTCCTTCCTGCTTCACACTGACAGCAACACTTTGCCTGCCCACATCTGAGACCTTGTGGCTTTTGATTCATTCTGTTGTGGATGCCTCTCCTCTTGTTTTCTCAAAATGTAAATATTTGTTCTGTCTGCATCCTAATTGCCAGTCTTGGTGTCTTATTGACTACGAGGGCTGCGGTAATGTGAGTGCCTCAGGATCTCTTGTTATGTGCTGGGATTTCATGTCTTATGACATTAGCTTGCTATAGCTGACAGCCACCCTGTTCTTATGCCCCTGACTAACTTGCAGTTATGTCTATAATTGAAACCCACTATTATTTGATTCCCCTCTACAGAGAGGAAAGGCAGAGCTATCGTCCTGTACACACAGCAAACCACAGGAGCCTCGGTGAGGGTCTGTAATGACCGGGCCCCTCCCACGCAGGACATTTGCAAGCTTTCTACTAATGACTTTAATTTTCTTTGTCTAGACTAACTTATTGCATTTAAAGTGCTGCTTTTCTAGAGGGCAGGGGAAATCATTAGTCCTTCAATGCCAGCCAAATGAGGAGGGGTGAGAAACACAAACAATCAAGAAAGACAGTAAGAAGGAGCCTGAGGATTCGTCCATGAATGGGCTATTTCCTGAAGCACACGGCTAGCTTCAAGTCACCCATTAGGGAAGGAAGCTGTGTTCTAGAAAGAGTAGTGTCTATGGCATCAGTGGCAAACCATTAGAGAATCTGTAAATTGAGAGAAGATGGAGACTTTTTCAATGTAGACAGGTAGTCTAGAGAGAAGTGCTGTCCAGCTATAGATGTTCGTGGGTGTCTGGGGAAGAACTTCTCTATTCTGCCACTATTATGGTAAGGCCTGTTTAGGCTTTCGACAGTAAATCAACAAAAAAGGGCTGGCACATGTTTGTGATGAGTGCACCGGGGAGAGAGTAATATGTTGGCCACAAACCCTTTTGAAAATTTCTTCAATGACAGGACGTTGGACAAGAGCAGGGTGGTCACTCACACTTTCTAAAAGCCTGAGTGGGAAAGGAACAGAGATGCCTCAGATGGCCTGGACTTCAGACTAGGAAGATGAAGTGGAGGGGCCCCTGAACAGACACTGTGTGCTGAAAGGCCTCTGGGCAAGGCTGGTCCTCCTCAGTTGGCACCATCTCTTCAGTTCCACATGCCAAAGCATTGGGAACATTGGGAGTGTCTGGGGCCCTGAAAGGGTTTGTCCTGGGGGACGGTCTATTTAGCCAAGTCCTCTACGCATCTGTGCTTGCTCACTTCCCACTCCTCCTCAGCTTGTGTCCTCTCCACCACTTTTGCACACTCAAAAGTAATTTGGTTTCCTAGGCTCGGCTGTCTCTTTTCACTTTACTCCTGTCTGCTCCAGTTACCTTTCCCCTGAAATACCTACTTTGCAGTTTGGTTGAACTGTTGGTGAGGCAGAATTCCTAAGGCTTTTTATTGGTGGCACAGATTTTTTTCCTTGTTATTTATTCTTTACAAATTTTACATAGGAAGGATTGTTGTTTTTGGAGTAACCCTCAAGCTGCATCTGACATGAAAAACCAGTACAGTATATTTCTGTTTGTTTGTTCTGGTGGCTTAAAAAAAACTTTTCAGTTAGTTAGTTTTAAGAGGACACCTGTGTGACATGGAATACATTTGCAGGTCAGAGGGCAACTTACAGGAATTGGTTCTCTCCTTCAATCATGTGAGATCCAGGAACCAAACTCAGATTGTAAGTTTTGGCAGCAGGCCCCATCATTTACGAGCCATCTTGCAGGCCGGTTCTGGTGGTGGTGGTGGTGGTGGTGGTGTGTATATTTGAATTTTGTTTTGTTATTATTTCAAGGCAGGTTTTCACTACGTTACCCTTGCAAATCATGGGCTAAAACAATCATCCTGCCTCAGCCCACTTGTGTAGATAGAGCCACAGGTTCATGCCATCATTCCTAGCTTTGTGTTTTCTCCAGAAGGATGAGGGGGAAACTTGGGTATTGCTAACTCTTCCTAAATCTGAAGGGGCTTTTGAGGTAAAGATTACGGTCAGCTCAGGGTCTATTCTGTGTCCTCCTCAGTCCTAGGTTGGACAGTCACACAGTCAAAGGTAACTTTTGACTGCCTTTGCATTTTCCCTGTTACCCACAATTCTCCATGAGAGGCAATTTTTTGTTGATAACCCTGTGGTTTTCTTCTGGGTGTGACTTTGCCCTCACTTTGGAGGGATTTTTGGTTGTCATTATGGGAGGGCTCCTACTTATGTGTAAGATGGAGGGTAAAGATGGGGAGAATGAGCCCCAATGCACCTGCCTCTACATCCATAATCATTCCATAAAATTGCACTGTCCTTTGCTAACAGCACCTACCCTGAGGAATCCTGGGTTAGACTCATTCAACAACCATCACATCCCTGCGGGCATGTGGATGTCAAACATACTCTCTCCACTCCATAGTTTTCAAGAATTAGTGATTTTCTTCCCCTTATGCTGTCAGATAATTCTTTTGGATTTTTCTCCCACTCAGATTTGACAGAATTATAATCCTTGGATTATTGGCATGAGACTGAAAACCAAGCTAATCTCCCAACAGGCTTTGCTTATGTTTCTTACTTAGGACAAAGGCATTTGGGGAGCTTAATAGCTTCATTTTGAAATCTTTTGATATCAGTTAAACCATCCTATCTAACTGAAACTTATACCAGAATTAATTTTTTTTCTGAGAGAATATGTATTTTCTTTTTTACAAATTTTGTGAGATCCCATCAAAACTGTTGTCTTCTTTGTATATTCCCCTACTGTCCTTCCTGTATAGTACCCAGGGGCTAAATAAGTGAGTCTCCAAAATGTTACCCTGCCTTTCTTTTTCATTTTAAAAAGCACCTTATTTTTAAAATATGTATTAATTATTCTGTATGCATTATGTGTGTATGGGGCGATACACAGGTGGCACAGCTCATGTGTGGTCAGAGGACAATTTGAAGAAGCTGGTTCTCCCCTTCCATCATGTAGGTTCCAGGTATGGAACTCAGATCATCAGATTCCATTGCAGGAACCTTTAGCACATGTGCCATCTTGAGTTACTTTAGGCTGGACTTAGCCATCTTACATTACCATTCTACAGCCTAGGAGAGCACACAGGGTCAATGTACCATCAAATATGTTAGCTTATGAGCCCAGATGTAATCACAGAAAATTCATGTTGTTTTTTAGAGTAAAATACATTTTGAAAAAAATGCACGACCCAAGCGTAAGCTATCTAATCAAGGGAAAGGTACTATGATGAACTGAACCCACCTTGACGTTGGTCTTTCACATTTGAAAAGTAGTTGACAGGCTTAAAGTGATTTCCGAAATTTAACACCCAAGGGAAATACTAATATAACGTGAAAATGCTAGACTATGAAAGCTGTATTATTAGTTTTTTTATGGAAGACTAGAGGTGATTCATACATTCAACGTGTCCCAACTGTGACCGAAAATACTCCTGAGCTGTCAGGTGGCATGGTTTTTGTTATTAGAAGGAAGATGATTGCATTCCTGTATTTCCACCATTTTCAAGGCCACCCATATCCCATCACTTGATTGTGTGTGTGTGTGTGTGTGTGTGTGTGTGTGTGAGAGATCCTCAGAGCTCCATTTCTGTTTCCCAATAATCAGCTCTGTGTCATGGGATCTACATACACGCACACAACTAAAGTGTTAGAACTCTGGGTTCTTTTCTAGCTCTCTCATGCTTCTGAGAAGTTATGCAATTCTCAAAAATCAAAACTAATGTCACCCTCACCAAGTAAGTTCATAAAAACAAAATCCAATTACAAACTACATATCCACTATAGCATAACTGCTTTGCATAAAGCTCAACAGAAAAGCAGTTGTTTAATTAGCCAAGTGATGCTTATTACCTAGTTATTGCCTTAAACCTCAATAAATATCAAACAATACAGAACAAGTCTGTTAAAAAATGTTAATTTTCTCTGTAATTCCTTCATAGAGTCCTCCAATTTCTCCAAACAGAATTTTCTGCCTATTCATCTGTGTTACAAAGTTAATTCCACTTGTGCCAACAAACATGAGGCACGCCAACATTGTCATTTCTTAAGGAGGTTCTGTCTGTACTCATTATTGCCTCTTCCCTAGCATCTATGATGGGGTTTTAAACATAATCAGCTACCTATGAGTAATTGTTAGATTTACTTAAATTATTTAGAGACATGAGTAATGGAAAAACTTGCTCAGGATACAGCTTTTATTTGTTTCCATGTGTACAATCTTTTTGTAGATTTAAAAATGTGTGTTATGATGTGTTGGTAACACTGTCCATGGTATTTTTGAAAGTAAAATATATTCACTTGATTATAAGAAAGAATTATCAACAGGTAAATAGATACCTGTCATGTTGCTTATTGCTTTAACATATCATTTCATAAATTGTAAACAGAGGTAACTTATCCTTTGTGGACTTGCAACATAGTGACCTGGGACAGCCTGAGGAAATTACCACTAGAAGGTAATAGACATAGATAGAAAACTAGAGGAATTTGAAGGCTGAATTGTTTTTGGTTTTGTTTTGAGACAGTTTCTCTGTGTAGTGCTGGTTGTTCTAGACTCACTTTGTTGACCAGGCTGGCCTCAAACTCACAGAGATCTGCCTACCTCTGCCTCCCAGAGTGCTGGGATTACAGGCGTGTGCTTCCGTGTCCAACTGGTTTACATGATTTTTATTTTTATGTTATATATTACTTATTTTATATTTTTATGGAGGGCTAGGAAACATTTTACTCTCTCTCTCTCTCTCTCTCTCTCTCTCTCTCACACACACACACACACACACACACACACACACATCAGAAAAGAATAATTCATGAGACAGAAAGTCCTTGTCTTGGGATGGGAGGAGGTACCAGGGATACATGAAGCTGCTGAGATGAAAAGAGAAAGGAAGGTCCAGATTCCCTTTACAGAAAAGAGAGTGATTATCTGATGGTTACAGCCACACAGAACTGACTTTGGAAACAAGGTAAACAATGCTTGGGGGACAAATAGAAGTCCAGATGAATCTACAAGTGATTAATCTGCAAAGGAAGCCACAGTCCAGCTTTCTACACTTCTGCAGCAGCTTTCAAGACTGGGAGACTGCAACTGGAGCTTAGGACAGGGAGCCCTGTGAAAAAGCCAGAGCGGCAGCGAGAGTTCTTGAGGTTGCTCTCGGAGATCACTCGAAAGGGGAAGAGAACAAACTGTACCGCCTACTAAAAACTGAGTAAGGATTGACCTGGACCTAAATGTAGAGTTGGAAACAGACTTTTTTAAAACATCAGCAGCAAACCCAATATTGACTCTTTTGCTCCATGTCATCATTGCCTTGCCCACATTTCCCCTGAACAGTGATCTTCCAAGTCACACATTAAAGCACAGCAACCTGTGCTACAAACAAACAGAGAAGACTATAGTGATACTTCCGCTGCAGGTTGACAAATCTTGTGATATATCACAGCTTCCATTGCGACTCATTCCAACCACTCTATTTTGGTTTTCTTGTTTTTGTTTTGTTGTGTTTTTTTCTATTTATTTATTTATTTATTTATTTATTTATTTATTTATTTATTTATTTATTTATTTATTTATTTATTGTTTTCTTTTGGGGTGGAGGTTTCAAGGGCAGAGGGCAGATATGGAGGGGCAGGGAGATGAGGAGGATTAGGGTACATGATGTGAAATTCACAAAGAATCAATAAAAAGTTAAAAAAAACAAATTGAAAAAATTCACGGTGCTTTTCATCATATACTGGCAGGAATGTGAGTGGTTCAAAGCAGATGTGATGACCACACATGCAATAAGTGGATGCTTTCAAACAGCTACAGTCTAGATTATTTAAATTATATCCTTGATACATTCGAATGCATTGAAATCACTACAGCAAAGCCATGATGATCAATCAGGATAGAAACAATTTTAAAGCAACAATAGTTTTGGAGAAAAAAAATTCTCCAGAGAACAAAGGAACCCACTAGAAGTGTTCTGTGATGGGCTGAGTGTTTCTGGATGATCTTTAATTTGATTTATTCTGTTGTCTGCTGAAATCGGGCTAGTTTCTTGTCTTCTGTGGAGCTAATCCAAGCACAGAGTCTTCTTCAGCTTTGGAAGAAACTTTGCGCTTGGAAGGTTTCCATGACGGTTCAAAGTAAGATGAAACACTGGTTCTAGAGAGATGAAATGATCATAGGACTTAATCTCCTGCCATGAGATGGAATGAGCTGATGTTTGCTGAATATTACATTTAGTTAAAAATACATATTTGGATATTGTTGTTTTTCAATGAATTCTTAAAACTCTAAGCATAAATAAAAGTTAAGAAAACCCACAAGTTTTCAAACAAATGTTTCTTTTCTTTTTTTTTAGTCTTTTTAAGGATGGGACTAGCATTAGGTAAAGTCATCGAAGGCAAGTATGCGTTGACTTAATGGAAAAGGAAGGAAAACCTGAGAAAGCAGTTTCTTGCAGCAAGGGTGCAGGTGATGGTACCATCTTTTCCGATCTCATGGACCAGGGAAGCTGCGACTTTACATAAGTCAAGAGATGTATCTAAGATTAGGCAGCACTAGTAAATTATGTCAGCCAGAAAGCCATCACTCTCCCTTGTAGTATGGCACCTCTCATATAGGTCTCTTTATCTTTATAGTATAACTAGATAAGGTTCAGTAGCTACTGTAGAGGTTTTCCTTGCAGCTGTAACATTAGGGTCTTAGAGTAGAAGTGACTGTGAAATCATGCAGTATTTAATCTTCTGTTTCCTGTAAGCAGCTAATGAAAGAATGCAAATGTCTGGGAGCATCTTACTATTCTTTAACAGCTGGTAAGAGCTTTCATTTATTTTTTTTCTTTCTTTCTTTTTATTTTTTTATTTTTTTATTTTTTATTTTTTTTAATTTATTTATTTTTATCTCAATCACAGGTTAGGTACTTTGAATCCCAGGCGTAGCCCCCTCCCCCATTCCCACCTACCCTCCCACTCCCTCCCTCATCTCCCTCTTCCCCGCCCCCTCCAAGTCCAC
>CM053759.1:17807785-17898126 GCA_028658305.1 Pachyuromys duprasi | reverse complement strand
TAAGAGTGGTATAGCTGGGTCTTGAGGAATCACTATTCCTAATTGTCTAAGAAAGCGCCAAATTGATTTCCAGAGTGGTTGTACAAGTTTGCATTCCCACCAGCAATGGAGGAGGGTTCCTCTTTCTCCACAGCCTCTCCAACATGTGTTGTCACTAGAGTTTTTGATCTTAGCTATTCTGGAGGGTGTAAGGTGAAATAAGAGCTTTCATTTAAAAGCATAAATAAAGGCTGGTTTGGGAACCCAGTGTCAGGGTGGTGGGTCGTGTCATAAAGCTCTGCTATGTAGAGGCAGTATGATTCAAGACTCTACTTTCTGATCTTAGATTAAGGTTATAAATGCAGAATAATGACCCCCTCAGCCTTTTCTTTGTTGATGTGGTGGAACGCACCTCATGATGGTCTTGAAAAAGTGCATATGTAAGGTGGCAGGACATAAAACATTCCTTTTCTGTTGCTCATCTTTTCTCCTTTTGGGTTTTCCATGGCTATTAATAGTACATGGAGACCACAGTCTATCTATTTAAGGATTCATAAGATTATTTAAGCATTCCTTCCCTGTCTTTTGCATTTCCTGCCCTAAGTACCAGAAAAATATCTTCTCAGGAAGAAATGCAGTGGTATTTCTGGCAGAGACTGTATGGGAAATCATATATTTGCAACCTGACCTCAGAATGCTTTGATGCCAAGGGGCATCGTGAATTCTATCTGAAATCACAAAGGCTTTGCTTTGAAGCATCAGATTTCCTGGCCCTGAGTCATTGTGACCCTTGAATCAAAAGAAAACAACTGGTCTTTTCAGGCATCTGTCAAAGCTACACAGACCCAATGGGTATGCTCAAGTGTAGCAGAAGCAAGAGCCAAGTTGGGTTCTCGCCTTCTGTTGTCTACAAAGCCAGCCTCTCTTATATGGGATGCATCCAGCTTTCAAGGACACAGAGCAAAGATATATTTAATTGGCTCACTCAGAATCAAGTTGTATAAATTTTTTGTAGCCTCATTAGTGCCTGCTCTCCTCATGGCACCAGTTTATCAGATGCATAGGTGTCTCCTCAATTCAACATGAATTGTGGATGTTGAGGCAAGTGACAAGCTTCCACACTCAATTAGACAACTTCCCGGTTAGCAATCATAAACATGTGCACACAATTTAACCAGTTAACACTTCATATTTAAGGCAGTGTGGGATCTCAAGATTGTCACCATTTATTGGCATAGGTGACACTTTTAAGACCAATTGACCTTCATTGTATACAGAAAAATAGATAGAAATCTAAAGCAGAACACACAGGCAGACAGACAGAAAGGCACAAATGGATTCTCTCTCTCTCTCTCTCTCTCTCTCTCTCTCTCTCTCTCTCTCTCTCTCTTTCTCTCTCTCTCTCTCCCTCTCTCTCTCTCTGAGAGACCATGCATTTAAAAGTAACACATTGCTCAGTGAATACAGCTCAACTCATCTTTATGGAGTTTTTTCTTCTTAATTCCCTGTTAGGAATGGAAAAACTGAACCACCACCAGCCCTTCCTGGCTAAAGGGTTAGCCCACCTGTCATCTTCCCAGCAAAGGCCATAGCTTCTGCAATTGATGGAACCATCAGTTCCTTGAGTTGGGTGCTATATGCATTGAAGATTTGAATCACTCATTTTTTTTTCTTGATTTTAGACCTAAAGTCTTATTGATCATTTTCCAGGTCATTTATTTAGATCCTTCTTGCAGTCAGAGATAGGAGGATCCCAGCAGCCTCCTGACCAGAGAGTAAAGCCAAACTGCTATGTGCTCCATAGGAGACTCTGTTTCAAAAAATAAGGCATAACACAATAGAGGAAGACATCTGAGCATTGACTCTGGCCACCAATGTGCCTACTACATCATCTATCTATCTATCTTTCTATCTATCTATCTACATACACATATATTATGTATTTATGTATCTATCTATTTCTCAAATACACACAGACACACACAATTCCAGGCACATTTTATACTCAAAATGGTGTCACCCTAGAATCATAAAAATCAATACATGTATAGTTAGTTTGTGGTTTCATGGAGTATGTCTTTTATTTTAACTACCAATAAACATACTTTATCCTGTGTTCATTTAATTTTTCTCAAGTTTCATTTAGGTCCATTTCAGAGCAGTAAGTAGCTCTGCTTGGGCTATGTCTCTTATGATGCTCTTTAAAGGGCATTACAAGTAACTAAATGGGATATAGGTAGTAAAAATATAAATTTAGAAATTTAGATTTTTTTTCCTTGACTCAGGAAAGTGATCAAAACTAGTAAGAGAATCACACAAAATGGAGGAAGAAAAAGTATTTTAATTTTAAATCTTTCAGAAGCTAAAATTAAAGTCAGTTTTTAAGGATTGGGTATGTATTGGGTGGAATAGCACCTGATTCACACGCATGAGTCCATGTGTTCACAACAAGCATTGAGAGAGGGATAGGGAAGAGGGGAAGGGAGGAGGGAGAAGAAAGAAGAGTGGTGGAAATGGAGGAAAGAGCAGAGGGTAGGAGAAAAGAAGAAAAATTCAGATCAAAAAAATTTGTAGTTTTAAAAGTGATATCATTAGTGACTATCAAATAAACCAAATAATCAGGAAAAGAAGATTTCAATGGTCTTTAACTTTCAGATTACAGGATTATGGCTCCTATGTATTCAATAATTAGCAACAAGTTGATAGGTTCCTTAGCTTTATTCAGACTTCTGCCCAGGAATCCTGGAGAGTGGAAAGAAGGGGAGCTGAGTGTCAGATTAATTAGCATCCTAAAATTTAGTCTCAGGAACTTCTTTAAGGACATAGGTACAGTGATACCTGACGTGTGTGTGTGTGTGTGTGTGTGTGTGGTCAAGCCTACTTTATTTGTTTAAAGGAGCGGTGGCTCTTAACTGAAGTTGAATTTGTCTAAGTAAGCAATGGTTTATTGTTCAGCTTTGAGGCCGAATCTCACTTTGTGACCCAGGCTGTCCTTGCATCCCTGGTAACCCTCTTGGCTCAGCCTTTCAAGTGCTGAGATTATAAGTGTGGGTCACCACACGGACATAAGCAGTGATTTTGAAGAGGAGATGCCAACGCAGACAAATGCATTTACCCAGGCAGAGCACAGAGATTATTAAATTGTCAAGGAACAAAAAAGCATGTTTCAGATTGTTGCAAAATAAACAGAACAGGGCTTTAAATCCCACAATTTGTACAACGTTTGTCATGTATTCCTAATGGTTTTTATCTTGTTCCAATAATTATAATGCCGTCCTTCTCTGGGAATTTGGGTTGGCGTATTCTATCCCCGTTCCTCTCCTTCTTCCCATTAGTTATGCTAATATTAAGAACAGACTGTCACTTAACACATATAACTGTATCCTAGGAGGTCTTATTTTGTATTGGTTTTTTTTTTTCTTTTAACCTGCAGAATTTGAGAGCAGACAAATCTCAGTTCGAATCCTGATTTTCTCCTTCACTTATGTGACCCTGAATAGGTTTTTCCTTCTTTACCTCTTGGTGCCTCAGCTTCTGTATCTGTGGTACTAGATTGTTGTAAGAGTTGCAAATGTGTAAGACACTGACAACTGTTACACAGAGACCATGACACACGTGTGAGCCTGAAAAGCATTTGCTGTGTTAACGGCAATGAGTGCATGTGATGGCTAAATTTTCAGCAAGCAGTCAAACATTTAGGAAACATAAAAACTTTTAGGATCAAATCAACCCTGAGCTGATCAGAGAAAAATATGGGTCTTTGTGTAGCTGAGTGCAGTGTACCCTGTTACAGTCTCTGGGGCTGTACGAGGGCTGGACGTTCACTAGTCACAAGAGCACATGACAGGCCATGTTGGCATTAGCTCACAACTGTCTACAACACCAGTTCCAGAAGATGCAATACCCTCTCTGACCTCTATAGGCATCAGGCAGGCACACGGTGCACAGATATTCATGTAAGCAGAATATCTATACACATAAAATTATAATTTACATACAAATGTAAGAAGAGATAAGTGTAAGATGGGCCTTCGGTGACTTGAGAGTTTAAAATGTTTGCGGTAGAAAGACACTGAAAGTCTGCTATGCGTTAGTCACCCACCCCAACTATCCCTGGAGAAGAGCAGGATTGAAAACAGATGCAAGAACTGCAGTCAATTCGAAATTCCCACAGAGTAGACAGATTGTAATTGCCAAGATATTTTAGTCACCTTTGATTCAATAACATGGGGCTCTTACTTTTCTGTGTTGA
The DNA here is from genome assembly GCA_028658305.1 of Pachyuromys duprasi. Lineage (NCBI taxonomy): Eukaryota > Metazoa > Chordata > Mammalia > Rodentia > Muridae > Pachyuromys > Pachyuromys duprasi. The sequence goes on along the minus strand of CM053759.1, from coordinate 17,893,895 downwards.
ATTAAATTTTTTAAAGATATAACAAAAATTGTCTCTGCAATACCACACAAGCTATGGGCTTCTAATGGAGAATATCCTAATGATGTATGCAACTCAGCAGATACTGGAAAGGATAAGAGGTGGGTAGAAGCCATATTTATTATCAAACCTGCCATTTTTTTTCTGTCCTAAGATTCCAATACCCTCAAGTGGCTCTACATAACATATTATTTTAAGTTATTTGATCTTTGAAAACTAAGGAAAATCACAGTCAGAGATATAAATAAGATCAGATTGAAACAAATTTCTTTAAAATGTTCCTATTCCTGGCAAATGCTAGACGATGAGCTTCCTGAGATTTTCTGGAAATCAAAGTGAGTCTTTAAAAGAAAAAAATTATGAATAGGGTCAGTGGGGTGGCTCATCAGGAAAAGGTGCTTGTTACCAAGCCTGATGACCTGAATTTGGTCCTGGGTCCCACGTGTTGAAGGAGAAAAGTTAACCTCTGATTTCCACATTCATACCATAGCATGTACACACACACACACACACACACACACACACACACACACACACTGGGGGTGGTAAGGGGAGGGAGAGAGAGAAAGAGTAAAAATCTTAAAGTATATTTAAAAAAGACACATGACAATAATTCATTTAAGAAAACAGGATTTTTAAAAAGAGAGACGGAGGAACAGGGATGGCTCAGTCAGAAAGGTGTTTACTAACCAAGCATTATAACCTGAGTTTGGATCATCAGAACTTCTAAAATATCCAACATATGCCTCTTACTAAAGCATTGTGGGTGGAGGGTGCAGAAACAGAGGAGGCTGCATCTCCCTGGCCAAGCTACCCAGATGAACTAATGAGCTTCAGGGTCACTGAGAAATCCTGTCTTAAAAAGTAAAGGTGGAAAGAAAAGGAGGGAAAACATCAGTACCCAAGTATCCACACTCTCCCATCTACACATCTTGGTGTAAGGAGCATGAGGGATGTGCATGTGTCTGATGGGTGACAGTGATGGAGTGAGACTATTTGAAGTCAAAGAGCCTGAGTCTCATCTTTGTCAGTGGGACATGAGCAAATAGCACAGACAACTGGAGAATAAAGATGTTCTATCTTATGCAGGGAGATCCACAGATACTACAGCAATCAGTGCAACGGGGAACATGGAGCGTTCATGGAGTTTTAGGAACTGAGCTAGGGTGGCAGCTGAGAGAGATCTGACTGGACAAGCTTTGTAGAAAGGGGGAAATGCCTGTAAACTGTGCAAAACCAACACTGGTGAAGTAGGACAAGACTCTTGAAAAGTTAAAAAAGCAAAACAAAATCAACAACAATATTCTAATCACCTAAGTAAAACAGCAAGTGTGGGAAAGGAACTTTCTGATGATGACTTAGGAAAGCGGACGGAAGCATGAAGCATTCCAAATTATAACTCCACCAACGATGATTAATGAGATAATGATTTCCATTGATCAGAGGAACAGTGGAACAAATGAAGCAGGGGAAGCCCTGACTCTGATACCCTTTCATTAACTAGACCTCGCACTGAAAACTTACAGCTCTCTGAACCCCATTTTGCTCTTAGAAATCTATGAAGGACCCCAAGGAGCTTTTGTTTCTGTCAATTTTAGCTATCGCATCTTATTGTATTGCAAAATAAAACAGTTTGAATTATTTATGACTTCCCTTTAAAATAATTCATGGCGTGTTTCGTTAAAATTGTATTTTCAAAAACAGCAATATCGAAACTTAGAGAGAATGATATTTGTTCACATTTTGGCAAATCTATTTTAATATGTACCTTAATTGTTTTTTATGAGCTGCTAATCAATTACCTTAATTAGACATTTTTAGTTCGTTAGCCAGGCAAGTTGGCTCATGACTATGAGTCAAAAATTCTGAGGGGCTTCTTCAGTGAAATAAAGTTCGAAGCCAGTCTGGTCTACATAGTAAATTCACAGCCATTCGGGGCTGCCTCATGCATACTTATCACAAGCTACCCTTTCTTATAAAGACTGTGGATAATATTTGGTAGAACACCAAAGCTTGAGATGAAACAGTTTGCTATATTTGACTTGACATGAGCAACTTTTTGCCCTGTGATACATTAAAACCCACTGGCCTACTACTGGGACCAGAAGTCCATAAGGACCAGTTTATGTTTAGAAAGCATGGTGCTGATATGGGTATCTCATATGAGTCAGCTAAAACATGGCTGACATAGGATATCCAGGGGCCCTAGTCACCACAAAATGTCTGGTACTAGGTGTCTTGGGAAATCCCACAGTGAATAGTAATGTACTCTCTTATATAACTATTCCTGAAAGAGTGTCACTTTCTTGTGGGCTCTGTATAAATATGGCCTTTGTGTTTCTAGGCCTATGTGCCATGTGTCTACCCCATGAGGCCTGTGTGTCATCTGTCTGTGTGTGTAGCCATGTGCCTGGACATCTGTCTGCCCTTGGTGGCCTATTCATCACTGTTCTGCAGTAAAAAGTATCTCTCTGTATTTTATCTCTCTGTGAGTCCTTAAAATCTTTACATTATCATGGCTCCTGTGACCCTCCTCCTTTCCTTGTATCAGAGATTGGATATCATGATCTTTTTTCACACTGGCCACGACTTCCTGATTCTCCCACCTTACCCTTCTGCCTTCTAGAAACAAGGGGGTGCACCACCACTCCCAGTTTAGAGAGTACTCAGAGGTGAAACATCAGTGATTGGCTGTATGTTAGATGGCACTCCTGTGATTGGTTGTGTTTTTGAAGTTATTGGCTATGATTAGACAACCCTTACGTGACTGGCCTCAGACACTAGCAGTCTTACTTATGTCTGCTTTTGTGCTATCTGAGTTAAAGGTGATGTAGTGAAAGATATACAATGTTTGGGTATTATCGTGGCTCGCAGAGGGTGACTATGGACTGGATTAAGTTGTAAACTCCTTGAGCGGGAAGATTAATTCATTTTCTTTGTCTCTCTGGGACTGTACTTAGTACCTGAGGTGGTCAAGAAGCATAGTGAACTAAATAATGAAGGGTATAGGGAGACAAAACAATTGTAACAGCCTAACAATAGGCAAATTTAGCAGGAAACTAAGACAATAAATAGATCTTCCAAAACCGAAATTTCTACATGGTAGTTCTTTTTGTACTATTTTAAAAGCTCATCTGTGTTTCCCTATGCCCCATCACAACCAACAGCTGCAGGAACACAACAGGAAGTTCAATTCTCACTTTCTAAAAAAGCCTCTACCCATCCTTTCTTCTTCCAAATCCATCACCTGGCTCCTGTCACATAGCTGGGATCCAGTCCCCACCCATGATCTTCCATTAGTCTGTAGACTTTCTCTTCTGCTCCCAGCCCCACTGGAACACTTATCTAAAATTAGAGTATTTCAATGATGTGTTTCCTGGTGACCTAATTGCCTGAATTGTATATCGTGTGTCTGATCAACTGTTTAGGATCATTTAGGTTACATGTCTTTTGCTACTCTTTCCCACCATTAATTGTTTCTTAATTAATTTATCTATGACAAATTATCTCCATAGATTTCAACTTTCTGAAGTGTGGAAATGATCTCTTTCAAGGTAAGACTCAGCCAGGCTTCAAGGTTAAACTTATAGTTCTAGTAATTAAGGAGGCTAAGATAGAAGGACTGAAAATTCAAGGCTTGCCTGGGCTACAAGGTGAGTTCAAGACCACCCTGAGCAGGAATGAGAAAAAAAGTAAAGAAAACAGAAATAATACTAATAGGAATAATAAAAGTTAAAGAAAAGCTGCACAAAATGGGCCTTCCAACAAATGCAAGAGTCCAGTCACTCACCGCTGAACTATTTGTCACTGATAGATTCAGGGAAATGAGGAATAAGAATCATTGTCTTCAGTAATAGACACACTGATGACCCTAACACATTACAGTCCAAATCCTGTGGTAACACAAATGGCCCTGGTTAAATCACATGAGCTACAAAGTAAGCCTGGAAAGGGGCTTGTTGGAATGAAAAATGGAGCTTGTCAAGAAATAATCACCATATAATCTGCCATCATTTGTTGTCCTTACAGATCCCACCATGCTTAACATGGCACAGGAGTATTTAGTCAAGAAGCAAAGGTGTTACCTGAGAGAACAATTAGCTACAAGGGAGTGAAAAGACAGGAAGGACTGTATGTGGGAGGTCTGAACACAGAAGAGCTAAATCAGATTTTCTGAAGTTCAAGTTTCCAAGCATGTCCCATTACATTTTACTTGCTCATCCTAACAGACCCAGGCAAAAGGGGAACATGGTGAGGAATTAAGATCTTCAAACACCTTGGTATTATTCATAGGCCCATGACATCAAATATTCTCAGAACTGGTCATTTCAGTGTTTTCACGGAAAGATTTTTGATTCTCTTAATATCTACAAAATTTTGTCATCACACACACACAAACCCTGTAGTAACTGCACATTGAATGCAATTATTGTGATATGGATTGTATCACATAGCAAATACATCTTCCTAATCTTGCACATAAATATTAGCATTTCTTGTTTATAGAAATGACACCGGTCCTTTGAAGGAAAAAGCAGCTTGTCTACAACCAGAGCTCCTAAAATCGGCACTGGCCTCTGTTGATGTCTAAATCTCAGCTATACTTTTGATTTCATCTACCCAGTAAAGCCATTTTTTGATTGACTAAAATATTATAAATTACCTAGCAGAAAAATGATTAATTGCACACATAGTGACTTTTTGTATGAACATTCAATCTGAAATTGCATGTGTTCTTGCTAATTCAAAGATTCTTTATACAAGCCAAGGACATGAGTATTCTTTGCAGGAAGCACATTTGGCCAAAGAGTATAGGAAAGGCAGATGATACAACCACTGCCTTGTTGCTGACTCAGAAATATCAAGAACGGTAATGATAAACACTCCACGGGCCAACATTTTATTCCTTGGTGAACTCTAATCTATGAGTGTGGCACTGAAAGTTTGTTTACCTGCCGACCCTAATGAAGTGACTGACAATTAAAAAAAAAAAAGAAAAAGAAAACGAGCTGCCATTTGAAAACTCATAAGCAGTATTTCCTCTGAGAAGAAGTCTTTTGGTGCCTCTGAGGATTATGGCTCCTGTAGTAACAGGTGGTGTCAGGACTCTGAACCTGATCCTTTAGGAGCTGCCCAGTGTGCAGTTTCCTGTTTCACTGTAGGTGTAATCTACGCCACAAGTTTACTATTTCTCTGTGGGAAAGACACCAAGGGAGAAGGTCCTGGACAATGGCCCAGGATTTCCAACGGCTCTAGAGGAAATTACTTGTATCTGATAAGGCCTTTCCATCAAGGCATGGGAAGACTGTTCTACAGTAGGACGTCTCTGTGTGTGCATGCCTAAAAACATCTTGTTTGTGACTTAATGTCTCTACACATCAACTGCAGTATGCCCTCAAAAGATGAATACTCCTCACTAGAGAACACAGTGCTCCCCAGGCTAAGTTCACGGTGAATGGACTTCTGTCAGTTGGGCTATTGCAATATTACAGGGGTAGGAATTGGGTTAGCAGAAATTGCTGCATGAATACATTCTGTAACATAACAGCATAACAAATGGATTTAGGCAAGGACAGAATAGCTGAGGATGGAAAAAAAAATGTGTTCTTTGCCTAGCTATTAATCCAAGTATGGGATAGGGTTGCTACCTTTGTCTGAATTTCCCAGGACGTTAGTCAAGAGGACGCATGTGAACCTTAGACAATGGCTTAGGAGCTTGAGGACTCTCAGTGGACCAGGCTAAGGTAGCCAAGTAGACCCCCAATTATGCTGAACCTCTGTTGGCTCCTGACTTCTTTTCTTTTTTTTTTCAATTTATCTCATGTTAATATTTCATTTTACATGGATAGGAAATCTCCTGTTGTTTGATGTATGAATGTGAAATTTGAAGATGGCTTTGTGGCACTTTCTGTCATTATTTTATGTTTTTAAAGGTGGGGACAAAGTGGAACTCAAGAGGTTTCCATGACCTTCATATACATATAATGCCCTTCGTTAAATTTACACAGTTCCGTGTTATCATTTACTTAGGAGATACTACCATCAAATTAGATAAATAAAATTTTCAAATTGAGGCCACCCCCAGTTTTTCAAAATTTGGCCATAATATTGCCTTACTATAGATTTTTTATTGACATTTTATAAATGTTGAATGACAGAAGCAGTTTGGAAAACAATGGAATTTTTAACAACATTAAGACTACACCTACTGTAAAATTCAGGCATTTAGTCAAAAGAGAGAAAGGATTTATTTGAGGTGTCTTGGATTCTTATGTTGGTAGTGACTATATAGTATGCTCAGCAATCAAAGAGCCCAATGTAAGATGAAGGGATAAAGAAACTAATATAGAGTCAGACACAGCAATGGTACTCAGGAAAAAGAAAAAAACAAAACAAAAAAATGAAGTGGGCTGGAGATATATTTCGGTCGGTAGAATGTTTGAGCACCTCTTGTGCATGTCCGAGGGTCTGATTTTGGACCTTCCAAGGCTACATTAGAAATAACCAGATAAAGCTGGGCTTGACTGCACAAGCCTGTGACCCCAGCACTGGAGAGCACAGATGGTTGGATCCTTGGATCTTGGCTGCCAGCTGGACTGGCCAAACTGAGCTCTGGCTAGGTTCAGTGAGAGATGCTGTCTCAACAGATATGGTAGACAGAGACTGAGGAAGACACTGACGTTGACTCTAACTTCCACCAGCATGCATACTCACCTGAAGCCACCTACATGAGCACATACATGCAAGATAGACAAGCATGAACTACTATTGCAGGGCAACACACAAATAAATCTCCAAACAACAAGCCTAAATGAAAAAGACTACACACACTATATGATGCAATGTGTACAAAATTCTAGCACTGAGTTGTGACAGGAAGATACAAAATTGCTAGAAGAAGCTTCTGAAGCAATGAGAGTAGTCAATATCTTAATTATGCTAATGCTTGTCAAAAGTATACTTTTTAAGTACGCATAGATTATAAAATACCAACAGGTACAACTAAGTTTTTTGTTGTTGTTCTTTGTGTGTGTGTATTTTTTTTAAAGAAATGCAATAGAAACTTCTTTCTGTTTCTAATTGTGTATTGATTAGCTCCAGATAGATGCCTGGAGGCTACATGGAAGTCTGACCACCATGCTATTACAGGTTATTGACAGTCTCTTACGTGCTTTGGTTGCCTCTAATTAAAAGACCCATTTCACTGTGCACACACAGCAAGCAGCGACCCACTGCTGCTCTATGCAGGGTGGGGTCTCTTTTTTATATTAATTAATTATAGTTTATCACTTTGTATCCCAGCTGTAGCCCCCACCTTCATTCCCTCCCAATCTCACCCTCCCTCCCTCTTCTCTTCCCATGCTCCTCCCCCAGTCCACTGATAGAGGAGGTCCTCCTCCCCTTCCATCGGACCCTAGCCTAGCAGAATTGGCTGCATCCTGTGGCCTTGTAAGGCTGCTCCCCCCTCAGGGGGAGTGATCAAAGAGCTAGCCTCTGAGCTCATGTCAGAGACAGTCCCCTGTTACCCTTACTAGGTCACCCACTTGGACAATGAGCTGCTATGGGCTACATCTGTGCAGGGGTTCTGGGTTATCTCCATGCATGGCCCTTGGTTGGAGTTTCAGTCTCAGAAAAGACCTCTGGGTCCAGATTAGCACTTGGTTGGTACAGACAATTCTGCTTTGGGATTTCACTTAGTCCAAAAAGTGACAATGTGATTATGATTTATGTGACAATGTGAATACGATTTAATAAGGTATTTGTATAGCAGGTCACAAATCCTTTTTGAATTAGGACATTAGCTACCTTGATAAAACGTATACAGATATAACTAGTTGAATAGAATATATTAAGTTCCTTGCTGCATTTTAATATAAAAATCACACTGCGCCAAGTTTTGGACATTATGACAAACTGAAGTTTACTGAGTGCGGGTAGGAAATGGTTCATATGTTAAAGGACTCTCAGAGTTATGCTGAATATCTACTGGTTCTTAATTTCCATTGTTTAATATTTCGTGATTAAGCTACCAAGATTGCTCACTGAATAAAGGTGCTTTCTTCCAAGCCTGATAACATGAGTTCAATCCCCAGGATCTGCATGGTGAAAGGAGAAAACGGACTTCTGCAAGTTATCCTCTGACTTCCATATGCAAGATGTGACACACCCGCATCTGAACACACATTCACACATGCATCATGTGTGCACACACACAGACACACCAAATTAATTAACAAATAAACATTAGACTACTTTAAGTTATTATCTTGGTAAGGAACTTTAACAGAATCATCCAAACTCTTTTTGTCTCCGTGCTTTGGTTTAATGAGAAATATCCACATATAGGTGTTTTTATGGAGTAGCCTAAATCTTTCAGGCTGATTCTGCCCCTGAGTTAGGTATATGTAAGAGGATGCTCTGAGAAAGATGATCAGTGATAAAAAATTAATTTTTTTTCTAAAGTTTTGTACTTTGAATAAAAAATTAAACACTTTTCTGTGATATTCTAGTTACACTCAACTGAATGAGCAGCATTTTCCTAAAAGCAGGCAGATCTGGGTAGGAGGCAAAACCCTGGAGTAGGAAGTCCATAATCAAGGGTATGTCCCAGAGGCTTAGAGACCTGTGTACATCCATCCTTTATGAAACAAGATCCCTTTGAATGGGCAGATTTCTGAGAGTCTGCTAGAGTGAAATTGCCTGATTTGAATGAACCTATAGAGAAGGAAGGTTTGGGGTAAATTTCTGGTTTGGCTCCTATATTTCTTGCCCTTCTAAAAATCTTTCCAGAGGTGCTAACTGGGCTCTCACATGACATGGCCAATCATTTCCAAGGTTTCAAACTGCAGAATTAGAAATCACAGATTTTATTTGAGCACCAAAGGACAAGGGAAGCCAAATGGCAGGGCTGCCTGCTCCCATCAACCCTCCCACTGTGGAGACATGCTGACTGCCAAGACCAGCTACCCACGTCAGCATGGCCACTTGGAACCAAAGGGGAGTCTGATTACAGCCATAGGGCCCCATGAGGATTTTGGCACCTTTTGATCCAAGATGAACCTGACACTGGACCAATAATAAATCGTATCTTCTTTCTTTTCTCTTGTCTTTTAAAGATTTAATTGCAGCTAGAATACTTCAATATATTTACAAACATCAAAAAAATCCTGAAGGAAATTTTAAATAAAAAAAATAGTATTATCTGGATTTTGAAGCAAACCCATGATTTGCAGAGTCCTGTGAACACAATGTTGCACATAGTTGGTAGAAGACTGTCAAACATCGTCTTACCAGAGAACTGAGTTCATTTCATCACGGCTTTCCCACTCATTGTAAGTCCTTAACCCGCTCTTTTAATCTGAATTCCAAGGACAACAATGAAAGGAGCTCACGTCACCAGACAGTGACATGAAATTCTGTGGCCGGTGAAATTGAACAAGTCTTCGCTAGATCAAATTGCCATGAAGAGTATAACATCTGCCCATCTGCTTGCTACTGCAGCAAGGAAAGCATGGCCAATGCCCATTTTGTCTGATAACTTCGAGCCAGTGACTACAGGGAATTGAAAAAAAGAATTCCAGGTGTAAGGTATGCATGGCCCATAATCCTCATTCCTTATAGATACTGGCCTTTTTCTTGGTGAATTGGTTTAATGAGAAACATCCACATTTAGGTATTTTTATGGAGTAGCCTAAACCTTTCAGGCAATCAGTTGTTTGTTTGATTCTGTCCCTGAGGAAGCTGTATGCAAGGAGATGCTCTGAGAAGGATTACCAGTGATGACAAAGCCTAACTGGCTCTCCACAAGCTTTACAACTTAAACAGAATTACAATCCTCTTACCCTAATAGTAGTTTTGTAATCTTTGTGACCCTGGAAACAAGCCTTTAAGAGGTGAGGCTTGGTTGAAGGGCTTTTGTATGGTGGGCATGATCTCAAAGAGAAGAGTGGGATTCTTTCCCCTCAGACCTCTCTTTTTGTCCCCATCCATCACTACATAAAAAGCATCTTCTGTTATGTGTCCTTTTCCTGATGTGCTTTGTCATCTCAGGTAAGGACAACAGGGCCAACCATGAACTGACATCTCCAAAACTGTGAGACAAGATAAATCCTTCATCTTTTTAAGTTGATTCAAGTATCTACCATGGTCAACAGGTTCAGACAGAATCAGTCCATTAAAATGCAAGAACTATTGAAACACACATCCAAAATTAAAGTCATATTCTGGTCATTATTTTATTTTTTTTCTGTTTGCCAACTCCTTTCCTCCCTCCTCCTTTCTTGAACTGTAACAACATCCATCCTTCTGACTTAGAAAGGAGTTTCAGGGTCAAAGTTGTTTCTACCCTCCAATCTTTATCATTCACAGCTGAAAGACATCAATCTTTTCAATAGTTAAAGAAAGCGTGGCATATAATTATATAATACAATACATATATATATAATATATTTTAATCCAAAAATCTTACTATTTATACTTATGAAATGGAATTTTTCAAAGTCAGATATTACCAAGAATCAGACAGGCACAGTCAGGAAGACTGGATTACTATATTAAAATGGAAATTTCTTTCCCTAATGAAATCTGTTTGTCACCACTGACTTCCAGAAAATAGAGCAAATGGTCTTTGTGATGTCAGATGTGCTGCTGGGTAGGATATCTTAGTATCAAGCATATACCTTGTGTTAGACATTGGTCCTCAACCCTTGGTAACTGAAGGATAGACTTGTAGCAGAACCTTTAAGAGGTAAGGCTTATTTAGGAATTTTCCATATTTATTACACCTTTTAAATTTTACACACACACAATCAAGTCCATGAAACATATTAATGGAAGTGAGCACAAATCTAATAATTACTTAATAAAACTTAGAGGAGACCAACAAAGCCAACATATCTGGGGCCAGCGAGGAGTGCAGTGATTGATGCACCAACCAAGGATCATGCAAGAAGAGGACCTAGGCTCCCTGCTCAGATGTAGCCAATAAGCTGCTTAGTCTCCATGCTGGCTCCCTAGTGAGGGGAGCAGGGGCTATGTCTGACATGGACTCTGTTGCCTGCTCTTTGATCACTTCCCCTTCGTTGGGCAGCCTTGCCAGGCCACAGAGGAAGAGGATGCAGGTAGTCCTGATGAAATTTGATAGGCTGGGGTCAGATGGTAGGGAAGGAGGGCTCCCCTTTCTGAGGACTAGGGGAGGAGGATAGGGAAGAAGAGGGAGGGAGGGTGAGATCAGGAGAAGAAGAGGGAGGGGGCGACAATCAGGGTATAAAATGAATAAGTTATAAAAAATGTTTCAATAATTTACTAGAAATTGCTTACGGAGCAACTGTTACATAATGACATGTTACTACACTAATTTGATTAAATTGGTCATATATAAATTAGTATATATATTTGCATATGCACACTATATATGTATATATAAATATATATTTATGTATACATGCTATATTATATATATATGTATATATATATTAAAGTACACAGGAATAACTCCAAATCTTAGGTGTCATATTGAAAAATTTTTTTAAAAGGAGGAAAGAACAAAACAACAATACACAGAACACTATTAATAAGAAAACCCAAGAAGGAATTTTGCTTCAAATAATGTTTAGTCATATTTCTAATTTTAAGACATTCTTTCCAACTTCTTCAAGCATCAAACAAGCACACACCTTCCAGTGAATTGATGTTTTTGGCAAACAGAGGCAACAGCAGAAAAATGCATGGATTCAGTGTGAACCAGCTCACTGATGAGGATGGTATGAGATTTGAATTCATAGAGGACTTTGATTGTTTGCATCCAGATGTGGAATTGTTTGTAGTTTCTGTGCACTTTGGTTCACTGTTCCATCTCCTGAGAAGCATACCTTTTGCTAATCTTGTCAATGAACCTTCCTTACTCCTCTTGACTAAACTTCCTGATCTTCCCTGGGGACAGTGAGGAAGGATTTTGGCGATCTCTTTTCCTGTTCAGGTGTCAGGCAAGCCACAAACCCTTGAAAAATCATAGCTCTGCTTTGGTGACAAGACAGTATTATTTTTATAACTATACAACCACACTATGACATAGTCCATAACCATGACAAGTCCGTAGCACCAAAGCTTGCCAATCAACCCTGGCTTACCTGGTTAGTACTGCAGTAGAAACTGAGGGATGGTACAGGGAGTCAATGATTAAAATGAAAACACTATTTTTTAAGTTTAATTTGTTGAAATAAAATCAACTGGATATTTGGGTTTGACAGGGAATATTCAGGAAACTGAAGTTATTTTTTCTTAAAGGTTAAGATTCCCACTTATAATGAAACTAAAACTACAAGTTTAAGCTGCATGAGTTGAGGCTAAGTTCTGCCAGTCCACAATGTGAAAATGTGCCCTGTATGCAACAGTATACAGTGTTTATAAGTTTATAAGTTTATACTTGTTCAATTTTATGTGTCCAGCATGGTGTGCCTTGCTCATTTCTATTACTTTCTTTCCTGTTGTTGTTTTTGAAACAGTGCTTAGGTTGGCTTAAAACTCTCAGTGTAGCCCAGATTGGTCATGACCTTAAAGTCATCACCCCTGAGTCTCTGGAGTGCTGTAATTATGGACATACACCACCACACCCAGATTCTATTACTCTTTAGTGAGCAGGTCAATGAGATGCATATTTGAAACCTTTAGCCATTTTTTCCATATTATTCTGTGTCTCCATTTATCAGTATCAAAATGAGTTCTTCCTTTAGAATGGGTCTTCCCATGTTCTTTTCCTTAGTCTGCAAGGCAAAGATCTCCTTTTCAATTTATTTTTAAAACATTTCCAGCAGTATCAATAAACAAACAGAGGCTCTGCTCCTGAAAATGAACATGGAATTGAGTCAACTACAAAATGATGTCCCCGAAACTTACTGCAACAAAGAAAAGTTCTAAAATTAAAAGCATGCTTCTTCTGTCACGTGTCATACAAGAAAAGAAGAAATCATAACGTGTTCCTAATTTAGATTCCTCTTCTTTACCACAAACATAACTTTCTCTAACAACGACACTCACACTATGTTCTGCCACTCTGGCGTCTGCACGAGATTTCTTGTTTTCTGTTTTGATTCCCACCATTTGCACATTGCAAAGAGAATGAAAGCTGAATGTGGTAACATACTCCTGTAATCCCAGCACTTAGGAGGCAGAGGCGGGAGGATCAGTTTGTAAGGCTAGCCTGGCCTACATAGCAAATTCCAGGACAGCTAGGGCTCCAAATAAGATCTTATCTCTAGCTAAATAAAATTAACTTAACTCAGTTCAGTTGTCTACGCATCAAGGAACCTACAGCAGTAATAAAGGGACTACCATTAAAGTATCTGTAGTCTGAACACATATTGCAAACCAAAGCATCATGAAACACTTTTCCTTGAGAAATTGGAGTGTATAGCATCAGTCTTAATGGCAATTCATAAGTTAGTGAACAACGTAGTTAACAATATCAAGTTTTAAAGTATAAACGATATGTATATATACATGTTAATTATATATTCTATATAAAATGTTTTGTACTTTTATTTGGTAAGTTTATAAAAATCCACAAAGAAAATGAATAGAGCTTAGGCTAAATGTATTTGAGAGAACCTACAACTGTAGTCAATTGAACTAAATAAGTCTCTTGCTTACTAAAGACAAAATATCCAAGAACTTAGTCATCACTTCTTGAGAGCGCTTCCTGACCAACTTAGTATCTCACAGACACTGAGAGGAAGGACCATATGTGCACCAACCTCAGCAAGCCAAAAGCTGGAGGTGGGTGTTGCCGTGGGCAGCTTGGGGTCTGCATTTATTCCTCTTCCATTACTCGGGGAAGGTAACTGTCTTTTGGTCTGCTTGCTCTTCTTAGGATGTTGGTATAAAGGCCCTCAATGGGACACTGGTTGGCCCTGCAGGGTCTTTCTGAACAATGCTTCTCATTAGTCTGTCATATTTCCCAGTCAATTATTTTGTTTTGATTTGTTTCCAACTTGCCTCCACCCAGGCTCCAAGACCTCAATTTCACTGCTGGTAAAATAAATGAAATTGGAATTATTAACAGATGCCATGCCATAAATCTATATGCGCCTCTGCCAAGAGCACACAAGCTTTAAGCCTGCTTAAGAAAGTTAATAAGATAATCACCTATAAACAGAGATCTTGGGGTTAAACAGCAGGTCTCCAGCGGCCACACAGACAGCCCCTCACCTGTTCAAGAGGCGCATTCCATCACTTCATTGTCTTTCAGGGCACAGTCTCCTAAACACAGATGTCCAGTAGTACACAAGTTTAATTGAAATGCAGATATAGAGATGCCTCAGCATACCTCAGTGAAGGAGAAGCCAGCCTAGGGACAAAATTTGGGGATCTCCGTATTTTTTAATGTTTTAAAATTTATTTTCATTCTTTTGAATTGTGCCTGTGTATGTATGTTGCAAGAGTGCACGTATGTATGAATGCAAGTGCCCACAAAGACCAATTCCCCTGAAGCTGATTGCATGTCGTCTGCTGTGGCTGCTAAGGGTCTAGCTCAGGACCTCTAGAAAAGCAGTACGTGTTCCCATCCATTGCGCACCCCAGCCCCAGACATCTGTATTTTAAACTGGGGGAATGGTGAGGCTGACTTGATGATGTTATTTCATCCGTCCTTGGAAGTAGCCTGAGCAGGAGTCCCGAGCTGGGACATACGGCCACTCTCCTCCACTCTCTATCTCTTCTGCACTCTCTCCTGTGTCTGAATAGCTAAGTGTACAGTTTTCTTTTTTCCTTTTTCTTTTTCATATCAATTACAGTTTATTCACTTTGTATCCCAGCTGTAGGCCCCTCCCTCATTCCCTTCCAATCCCACCCTTCCTCCCTCATCTCCTCCCATGTCCCTCTCCAAGTCCACTGATAGGAGACATCCTCCTCCCCTTCCATCTGACCCTAGCTTATCAGGTCTCATTAGGACTGGCTGCAATGTCCTGCTGTGTGGCCTGGTAAGGCTGTTCCCCCCTCGGGGGGATGTGATCAAATGAAAGGTTCAGCTACCATGATCACAGGAAGAAAGGGTAGTTTAGAACACTGAGCTGATACTGTCAATCACATATCCTTTACCCAATGAAAAATGGTCTTTCATACTCAGGGTGTTTTCTGTTTTAGAAGAGTTTCTCTCTGCAGACACATGCTGTCTGGTTATTACCTTTTAGTCTTCCACAAGGACAAGGGAACTCCCAAGGCTTCACCTGTCAGATTCCGTATTGCAGTGACATCACACACATACACACACACATACACACACACACGTACGCACGCATGCATGCATGCACGCACACACACACACACACATGCGTACACACACACAAAATCCTTCCTCACAGTGTCTATGAGATGATTGGAGATTGGTGAAGTTATAAAAAGATTGGTGAAGCTTATAAAGTTTTGAAGTTCGTTTTGGAGTAAATGTTCCCACTAGTCCTATGACTGATTTCTTTCTTTCTTCTTTTTTTGTCATTTAACTCAACAGGTATCTGAGGAAAATATGCAGGAACACAAATTCGGGATCAGAAGACACAGAGTAACATTGGGCAAAAGAGATGCAAATCCTCTGTATGAAGACTACATCTCCAAGGGCTCAGAGGAAGGGGGCTTCTCACTGCCTAAGGTGTCTCTCAAAATAATTTCATCACTAGTGCTCTCAAATGAATTCTTAAAAGAATTTGAGTACTTTGAAATCATGGTCCATGTTTAAAAAGGGAGAAATAAAGCAGACCTAACTCATGCAGAATTTGAACAGAAACCTCTTTCTGAGATGAGTTCTAATGATAGGAAAGAGTCTGAAACATCCTTAAAGACAAGCTTTCTCTGCCTCAACATAACGTGGGCATGAAGATGTCTGTATAACAAGATGGAATCCTTCACTGAGCATAGAGTTACTCGCTCACTGAGAACCATCGTGTGCCAAGAACAGGGATGCTATTAATACTTGTAAAGCTGCCTGGACTAGAAATCCATCACTTGCAGAAGTGCAAGTCCTTTCTGATCTAAGGCAATTAATATAGTTTGACTTTCTCCTGCTCTCTGCTTAGCAGAAATGGACACTGACTCCCTTTTCTAGGAAGGACAAAAAGATCCAAGGAGAAACTCCTCAGGAGTAGCTGTAAGTCAATAGTGCTCTTCCTTCTGTGTGCCTCTTCAGTGTTCAGTGAGTTCTCCAAGCGCAGAAGCATTCTCAAAGTGAAGCTCTGGCACCTGGTGCTGAAATGAAAGGAAGGAAGTGGGCTCTGGGAGAAGAGCAATGAAGCAGGCTCCTAGCCATGCCCCCCACTGTCCTGAGAGCAAACACACAGAGATTGCAGAAACAGGATCAGTCAAGTTTCACTTTTGTACCTCTGTTATTTCCTTCAAACAGAGTTGAAGGCCTTTTGTTGTGGAAGTTTTGGTTTATATGTCAACATGTTTTTGTCTTAATCCCAGATGTGGGGTATGGGTCTGATTCAGTTTGTCCACAGCAGCTGACTATGCGCATTGTGCCGGCTCTGGGAGGAGCTCTTTGTGAGCTGAAGAGAGTTTAATGCTGAAGACTCTGGGAGGGAATAAAGGCCAGAGCCCAGTGGTAGAAGGGGTACTCCAAGGAAGAGGAACGCTGATGCTCTACCTCTGCTGCCCTGGTTGCTGTTGATGCAGAGTGATGAGAAAATGTTGGAGATATCCTGAAATGAGGATATCCCAAGGAACCCGATGACCTAACCAGCAGGAAGTAGTCTAAGAGGTCTATGCCCCATCTCCCCACTAACCTTGTTTCTCTTCTACGTAGTGTGGAGGAAGAGGCATAAAGGAGGAAGAGGCATAAGAAACATAAAAAAATAGTTTTTAAAAGAACACCTACAGCCTTTTCTTATGTTATTACAAATGCAATGGTTCTTACAGAGTAGAGTTCAGAGTAGAGTAAGGTTTAGTTCTTTACCCATCTCTGCTTAAAGATACTTTTGGCAAAGAAATAGCACTACTCCAGATTCTTAGTTAGGCCCAGTCTTGTGTGCTTGTGACTTCTGCTACTCAAGAGTCTGCAGCTCACAAGTTCAAGGCCAGCTTGGGTTACAGGGTGAATTCATTTTTATCCTGGGCAATTTGGGTGCCTCTGTCTCAACATATAAAGTAAAAAGAGGGCTAAGGTTATATTCCAGTAGTAGATCACTTCCCTAGCATGTGTGAGGCTTTGGGTGCATTGTCCGGAAACACCTATCCTCCCCTAAATCAAAAGTTCTTTCAAGGCTCTATCCCACCTTCCTTTTCTACTGATCTAAATAAACTGGATAAATGGGAGACTACAATAAAATAAATAAAGTCTCAGGCACTAAAGCAATCAATGAGGATGTTTGAAAATCTTATATGACATATATTACAAATATTTCTGGGTCATATTAGCTGTTCCTTCTGCAAGAATGATTTGACTGGCTCTACCATCCAGTATTAATTATGCCTTTTCTATTTTTGAATGTAAGTTTTTCCTAGTCATGTATATCAACACACAAGTTAGAGAAAACAGATCAGCAGAAAACTGAAATCATCAAGGACCCTAACACTCAAAGATAAACCTTTTTTAAAATTTCACACTCTATTTATAAAGATTTCTTCCCAGGATTCTAGGATCTTAACACTGTGTTTGTAAAGCAAATGCTTTAACTACTGAGATAGTTCCCCAGCCCTAAAGACAGAATAGAATATATATAGTCACATATACTGACTGAATATATGCTGCCCTCCTGGCAGTCGTGAGTGTAAGATATGTATTCTGCACTATTTTTCAGTGCTGTTGCACTGGATTAAGAGCTATTCTCCTAATGGACTTGCTAAATTCAGGAAGTCAACAAACAGATGTCTGTTTGGGGGGAATGCTCAAACTCTGGTACTTATAAACGAACAATTTGGCAGCAGAGATTCTGAAAGGGTTGCCTGTAATTGTTGTTGTGAATGTACTGTGGTATATCCACCTAGTCAGTAATTGGGTGTACAAAAATACAGCCATGAACCACATAACAATGCTACCCAAAATGACAGACTACGGATGCATACAACTGTAGTTCCAGAGATGATGATGAAGCTGAAAAACTCCTGTTGCCTAGTGATTGCATTTGTCAAACTGGTATTCGTCTGTCCCTCCTGCTTGTGGAGATGATGGAACAAACCAACCTAACATTTCCTCAAATGTATATAAACCTCCAACCCACTAAGGCTAAGGGGACAGCATGCGAGAGGAGGTGGGAATCATTTAAGAGTTAAAGGGTATGGAGGAGTCCTTTGAAATTCGGTCTTTTAGAACTTTGCACGTATGAACTTACAGCAACTGTAGTTACCTGCACTAGACCTACAAAAGTTCAGAACAGCCAAGATTCTGGCATAGATGAAGGGGTGCTCTTCACTCCTAACTGAGAAACTATTGGCCAGGGATTTCTACTGTGGGAGTGGAAATCATTGTTTTGGGGGCATGTGACTACAGAGAGGAGTCCCATGTTCTAGTGCATGACTCCATATCCATACACATACAGGCAACAGTAACTGGACTTATTGGGTTATTTTTTTTTTAAGACATGAAGTTTGGAGGGGGCATTTTGTGTGTTGGGAGGAAGAAATGGTAGATACAGTCATTGTATACCTGTACAAAATTGATCGTAAACTTGTACAAATTTCTCAAGAATAAAAAAAAAACATTTTTAAAACTATACCATTCACAACACAGTGAAAAGTACTTGGTAACAAGAGGAAGTGTCCATTTTGCTGGTCTATGTAGCTACCACGCTATCTCTTTAATCATCAGTTTAGAGGACACTTCTGGTTATTTAAAAAAAAAGCCACTATTAAATACTATGTGGGCATTACATGGATTTTTTTTTGTGGTTTCCATCAAAACACCACATCCAGTGACTGTGTAACAAAGTAACAAAACTTCCTAACAAAACACTTCTCAGAAACATTTCTACACTTACTTCCTATCACTTCTGTATTTTACATATTCAGGAGAAGTCAAAGTTGTCACAGCCTGTTTTATTTATTTGTTTGTTTGTTTATATATGAGAAAATGTGTAGGCATTCTGAGTTTAAGATTTTTCTCTTGGGTAAGAGGGTGTATGCTCTTGTAGAGTATTAAAAGTCAAGGCTGTATCTATACCTCTGTTTTTCTGACAAGACAATTACACCCCCACAAAATGGTACTACTGTGTCAGAAACAAAGTTGAGTTGGGATGACTGAAGGAGCTGAAATATATAAAGCAGCCTAAACTACTCATCAGCAAGAGAGCAATGAGAAGCCTCAGACAGTACAGAATTCTATTTTTACTATGCTCTTTGCAATACTCACTACCCTATATTAAAACTTAAAAGCCAGTAAAAGATTAACCAATAAACTCAAGCAAGTATGAAAATCTACTGCAAAAAAATAAAAAAGGATGGGAATATGATTTCTTCTCCTGAAAGTGTCAAAACCAACCAGAATGGTAGTGAGTGCCTTAATACCCACAGTTTATTCTACTGATTCTGCTCTCCACCTTCCCGTTTCTTTGTGGTGGTTCCGCAGCATCTTTGAATTTGGTTGGTGCTAGAGGTGAATCTCTCTACAAGGCATTTCCAGGGTTAGTGGTTGTAACTGCTGACAGTTAGCAGGCTGTATCGGTGCTGGTGGGAGGGCGGTACTGTGCATAAATAAGCCTGGTTCAAGGCAGAATGTAGTAGGCATTCTGAGAGAGGTGCAAAGTCCTTAGGGAGGATGGAGGAAGGGAAGAGAAATTCTGGCAGAGGCAGGAGCTTGCTGGAACAGGTGGCCTTTAAGCTGGGCCTGGAAAGATGGGTAGGATTTCAACAGGCGGATGTTGGGTCAGGAGGGGGAGTCCAGAACAAGGAGCAGGAGGGACCCAGAAGAATGCAATGCTGGCTCAAGTGAAGGGGGTGATGGATTGTCAGGACACAGTCAGAGGCAGAAGAGATTTGCCTGTAGAACCATGGAGAAAGATGTTTCCTTTCAACGTCCAAGAGTTTCCTTTCGGTGAATAGTGTTCTGTGAGCAGGGAAGTGTCACAGATCTGCATTTTAAGAATACTCATCTGAAAATATATTTTATTACATTTTTATTGACTTTTTTTAGTTTGTGTGCAAGCATGTAAGCATGTACATGCTGTGGCATTTGTAGTTCAAGCAGACCCCAAACTTTCAATCTTCCCTCTCAAATGGTAAGATTATAGATGTATGCCACAACTTGGGATGCTTTTTCAGATTAATCCTCATCTGAAATGGAATATTGCTAATTAATGCATTTATGATGTCTAAAGAAAATACAACTAGAATTCTGAGCTCCAATTCATTTCAGATGATGGAGTACCTTTTAACAATTTTGTTTGGACCCATGGGTAGCAAGGGGAAGAATCTTTATGGCAGCTTTTTGGATAATTTGAAAATAAACACTACTTTTCAAAAAAGATTGGCAGATTAATATTTAAGCTTTAAAACTTAGTAATGGATATTATGCTTTTTAGCTGTCTGTTCAAATTTGACATAATTAGGGGCTGGAGATGTAGTTCAATGGGCTGAGTGTCTGCCTAGCATGCAAGAAGCATTGGACTCAGTTCTCAGCACACTGTAAACCAGGCTTGGTGGAATGAGCCTGGAACTTCATGCAGCACTTGGGATGCAGAGGCAGAAAGGTCATAAGGTCACCCCTGGATATGCAGTGAATCTGAGGGTATATGAGCCTGGGATAGGTGAGATCTGTCTCAAATAGCCAAATCGACTCAGGTGGGGCTCCTGGGTTTTGTATTATTTGACCAATAGAATTTGCTGATAATTTTCTTGATATGTTCCTCAATGATGTAGAAAATTCAATGATTCTGAACAGAATCTCCCCAGGAACAATGCTGTGAGTGATGATCTGTGTGTCTCTAAGATGATTTCAACTTTGGGCCCCTGTGTTCTCTGTTGTGGAGCCAGGTAGCACAGTCTCATAACCCTCCTCTTACCAGTGACGTTGAGGAGAAATTTGCTCTTCTGACCCATATACCAAGCTGTGAGGTTTGACACTGAGTTTCAGGTCTCCATTCCCCCTGCTGAATATCCATTAAGGCTCACCTCAACTGCTCCCACCTTTGAGGAGCCTTCTTCCCTTCTGTGGTCCCCAGACATGACTAGATGGGGAAAGAGATTTGTCTGTGGCCCATGGACACTTGGATCCTCTCCTAGGACATGTACCTTGTGTGTTCTCTGTGGAGAGCTGTGTAAAGCATGATACTATCAGCTCAGCCTTCAAAGCCATACACATTGAGAACCAATTCTGTCTCCCTGGGTTATATGTTGGGGTACCCTGAGTAAATCCTCCTTACTGAATTTTAGTGTTCTCACTCATGGGATTAGGTGATTATTAAATAAGTGATGAACAAAATCAATTAGCAGATCATGAGTCATGAATAAAGTTTTCAATTGGTTGGTAGTGTTGCACTAACGTCTACAATGACTCATTTAGATTTTCTCTGAACTGTGAGCTTTCTTGACGAATCCTTAGCAGATTTTTCCCCTAGTCAGGAATATGAAGATCGTAGTGGCTACTCAATGCTCACAAAGGAGTGAGCATGACTGTCCTCATAGTCTGTTAAGTAACATATATGATGTGACCTTGGCTGTGTAACTGGAGGACTGACACTGGTCTATTGACCGTTATGCATTTTTTTCGTGACCTTATTTGCCCTGCAATAGTTCCAACTCTGCTTAGTGTCCCAGGCAGTTTATTAATAGCACCCTCCTCCATGCTCTGAAAGCAATCTAGTTTGGATGATAAATGTTATGATCACGCTAGTATTGAGAAGAGTCTCATCAGCGTGATTCCCAGAATCAGAGCTTGTCACCAGGCAGTGCACACAGCACACTCAGTGGGTATTGTGGATAGATGGCAGCCAGCCACTGTGTGTGACGGGATCCCTTATGCAGAGGAAATGCTCAGCCATTGAAGCTGGCAAGAGAATGGAATGGAGAGAATCGGATCATTCTTTAGTCTCTCTTTTCCTGGAAATAAACTTGGGAAGGCTACTGGATGAGAATCTAAGAGGATGAGAAAAGTGCACTGGAAAATCCTTTGTGCAATTTAGGATGATTGGCAGGACAGTCCTGCATGAGTTGGACATTCCAGATAAGTCTAATAAATCTGAAACCAGATATTGGAAAAGAACAAAGTTGGCATGTGCTATTTAGCACTAATTGAGTATCAGGATTCAGGGAACACCACCCTGGGATTCTATGTCTAGTTCATACCTCCATGTCTGCATGTGCATAGTAGCTTAGCCCACACTCAATGTATAGACAAAGTGTGTGTCCATGTCACCAACTCACAGGCTCCTTTCTTGACAATTTTTGCCGTCTTAGAATTGTGCTCCATCCTTCCATGTCTCCATTTCCCTCATGTCCCCTTCCTCCTGTGAAAATTTGGACATTACAGGCTCTATAGTGTTTTACTTTCCAAATCATGTTCTGACTTAGGGAACAAAGGTGGTATTCCCTTTTAAAGGATTTTAGACTCCAGAAACTCCAGCGGAAAGGCAACCTGGGTCTGATCCATGCATCCTGGAGCTGCCAGGAGCAGGCCTAGCGAATGGACAGAGAGCACAGGCTTTGGAACCTGGTCCGAATGCCAACCCCTCACTATTTGCAGTGTGGCTTTGGACTTTGATTTGTAATAATATGTCCTGGCTCTGTGAGTTGCTTTGAAAAGTAACTGATATTTTTATTTAGCATTTAATATTGACCCTGGGTCAGGGACTAACATGAAGGCCAAGAACAAGCACTTAAGTGGTTTGTAGACAAGGGGCTAAATTTTGATGAAGAACAAGGGTAAATAACAATGCTTGCTCACAGTCTGCAATACATTTGCAACGATTTGCCTTGGTTCCTGGTATAAGTACCAAGTTAGTTGTGGCCATCATGATGACAGTTATGACTCTGAAGAGTAGATACTGACTTTGTTGTACTTGTTACTATGGCACCAAGGGGATTCCTGAATTCAGCTGAGAGATGTTTTTTCTTCCTTCAAGTGTAACGCTGAATCCTGAATGAATGCATCATTTCATACATCATTCTCCATGAAGGAAAACTTACTTGTGTTTGAGAGAACCACTGTGTTTCTTCAGGGGCCCACCCTAACCTTGACTGTCTCACTTGCTATTTATTGAAGGTCCCTTTTGTGCATCAGCTTGGTCTTACAAGGTGAATGGTCTGTTTTTAACATGCTGTCAAGTGCAGTTTAAAGCACTCAGGTAAAGCCCTGTTATGAAATAGGATTTGAACTCAGTTGCCACTGGTCACGTAGATGTACCCAAACTTGTGTTCTGATAGAAAAACAAACATTTGGTTAGCTCCTTGTACGTATGTGGAGGAGAAGGGGGTGGGGGACGGAAAGAAAGGAATCTGACCTCTGGGCACTCACTTTCCCAATCCTGCATTCTGGCTGCTGTTCAAGTACATAAAGGCTGGAATCGCCACACCTGCTCAGCCCTGCTCTCTTCTACATGAAAAGCCAGTGAGCGCCAGACATGAAACAAAAAACAAAGAGCATGATGACTTTTCTGTGGCATAGTTCCTCGGATCATATTTTTCTAAAGAATTATACCTGAATGTGACATGCTTGGATTCCAATAGTCTTTGAGATTTTATGACAGTTGTTTCAGGACTTCCAGGGGCAGGCAATGGTGGGGACAGCCCAAACTGAGGCCTTTGGCTCTAGAGTACAGCAAAGGACAACAGCCAGAGTTTAGAGAGAACACCAGCTGCCGAAGGTGATTCTTGAGGCTCAAGCCTGCGAATCATCAGGATGTTGTGGCCACCGCCAACTCTAAGTACTAATATGTCACATAACCCTGGGTGGGGAGGGAAGGACTGCATGCCAAAGTGGCATGTGACAACCAATAAGCTAAACTGCTGAAAGAATGACTCATGCAAGCTGTAAATTGCTGGGGACAATGAGGCGGCTACGTTCTCCAGCATGGTGCTTGATGATCCTGGCTAGGTGAAACCCGTGACGCACATTCTCATTTTCACCTTGTTCCCACTTGGTTTGCTCACAGATTGTCTAGATTATTTTGGTGGTGGCGGTGGTGGCCACACTGTCTGTGAGCCACACACATGCAGGTGTTTGCAGAAGCCATGTGAGGGTACTATATTGCCTAGAGCTGGCGTTGCAGGTATCTATGAGCTGCCTGACATGGGTGCAGGGAACAGAACTCTAGTTGTCTGGAAGAGCAGCAAGTATTCTTAGCCTTTGAGCCATCTCTCTAACAGCCCTTGCTTTTAATTTTTGAGACAGAGTCTTAATAGTACCACTTTTAGCCTGGAACTTGCAGTGATCCTCCTGTTTCACATTCCCATGTGCTAGGATTACAGGTATGTACTGAGCTTATTTTACAAATTATATCTCATTATTTAGTAGTCCTAGGGTTTGAATGCAGTGTGGCGCATGCTAGGCAAGCATCCAACCACTGGGTTATAGATGCAGCTCTTGCCTGCACTATTTGCTTGTTAGTATTTTTTTTTTCCACAAGTGAACAGGGAGACACTAAGTGGTAGGGCTATATCCTACTCTTTTTATATTTCTTGTGCCTGGCACACTTAGAAACTTTATTGAAACCAGTGAAACATGTAAAATCAGAACTTAGACAAAGGGCTTATAGTCTAAACCAATGACCACCATGTTGGCACCATCTGTGACTCTGTTACATTTCAATAGAGATCCTGACTTCCAGTCCACATGCTGTAAGTTTTTCAAGCATCCACAGAACCTGGTTCTAAATGTCTACCCTATGCCAGCTACTGAGGGGGTTATGCAAATGGAAAATATCTCCTCTGTTCCTTTAGCAAGATTAGTCTCTGTCATGAATCACACTCTGCATATTCAGAAGCTACCCTAATAAATATCACTGGGTTTATTTGATAGTTCTGGCTGTCATTTGAAACAGAAAATCAGTCCAACACCAGTGCAGTTAATATCAACTCTAGAGCTCCAAGCCTCAGTTGGCCAATGTTTTCATCATATGGAGACAATCTGAATTTTACTACCATAGGGGAAAAAAAAAAACAAGGGCAATATCTAATGCAAGAATTAGGAGTGCATATCAGCTTTCACAGCACTGTTTGGTGATTATAAAAGTACACATATGTGTTGCCATGAAAAGCATTTCTAGTAGCCAAACTATCATGCTGGTGTGTGGTGAGTGTAGAGATCTCAGTGGCCTCTTTGCCTTTGATCTTTCTATTTTCTGAAGTTGTGAGATCTTGCATGCTCCAGTGATAATCTGGGAAAACATACAGCCACTATAAAAGGAAAATTTTCTATTAGTCCAGGAATAATCTCTTATAGCAAAACCACCTGACAGGACCATGTGGGCATATATTACCCGTATGAAGACCAAAGATATTTTTACAACTGTGGATTATTTTCCTTCCTTTGTTCAAATCCATATGGTGCCTATTTGCACATCAGTCATCTGCAGTGCTGTCTTATTCAACTCCAAGAATAGAATTGAAAATATTTGCTCCCAATTTCTATAAAAATAAAACTTGGTATTAGTTGCTCTATTTTTCCACAAGCGCATTTTTCTATGGTGATGGCATGTCACCTTGACAGGAATTGGATGACAAGTGTGAATAAAGCCACCATGAAATATGGATCTTCTGCTCTGGACACACACTGTTTGATCTGCTCTCCACTCTCTGCTGCTTCCTCTTGCAGAATTAAATGTCTGCCTCTTTCTTCAACAAAGGATACTTGCTCCACTATGAAAAAAAAATCTATCACTGGACTGTTATACCTCATATAGCCAATCTGCCTGTACATCCATCTTCCTATCCATCCATCCATCCATCCATCCCCTTGTCATCAAGTAGAGCATGGTTTAAAGGTTTGTCTGCTAGTTTGGGGGGAGCTTCCCCAGGGAGATGTCTGGCTGTGGTGTATATGCTTCCTGAAATAAAATGGGAAGAGAGGAGGTGGTGGGTGACATTCTACCAACATGCCCGTCTGAAAAGAGCAGAGAGTGACCATCCACCAACAAGCAGGAGTAGACTTTGAGGCTCATTTATTTCCTGAGTCCTGTCTAGAAGTTTCATCTGCTACTTAAAGGAATTCTAAGTATGATCAAATAAGCCAGTCCAAATGAGGGCTTTGGACCATAGGAGACACTGGTTTGGGGGTGGGAGATGACTTGAGCACATGTATCGCAGAGATAATCCATTCTAATGCCATACAAATCCTTTAGTCCAAACAGTAGGGAGGAGGGGAATCATTGCTCTCACTTAGGAAATCCCAAAATCACTACAGTGACTGAAACCAATAGGGAGAGGCCGCGCTGCCCCTGCTGAGTAAGCCCCAGCCTAGGCGGGTTTCTAGATGAGCCTGGGGAAGTTTCATTGGATCTCAATCTTGCAGAGTCTAAGCTCTACCATGCGTACTGACATAGTACTGAAGTGAACAGGAGAAAGCAAAAATCCTATCTGAACAACAGTAAAACTTCCCGTGTCAACAAGCACAACACTTTTCTCAGCTTGGGCAAACCCATGGCAGGCTGCACCTTGAACCTCTATGTAAACTGCCTTGTAGCATTTTGTATAGGGTCTCCTTCATGGTGGAGTCTTGAAAGGGAGCATGACACAGGAGAGAGGGTGCAGGGAGGGAAGAAGGCTGGATTCTAGCACTAGTTCTACAATGAACCAGCTCAGAGTTTGAAAAAGCAGGTGACTTCTGTGCTAACGCTGAATGGGTATATAACCATATATCTCTGTCTAAAGCACTATGATTTATAGCACATCAATCACATGATCCAAGCCATGAAGAGGCAGAAGCAAGAAAGCAATCATGACAGCAGCTCACAACAGGATCTGTCTGGCTATCCAGTAATAGTCCTGAAGTCTTCCTTGGAAATGACATTTTGCTTCCCCCAAACTCAGGAGACCTTATTTGTGCAGGCTTTTACTAGTACTCCCCACTTTCCACCACGTGCCCTTATTGTTGACACACACATCTTGCATTCCCTATGAACTCTAAGCTTCTTCAAAACATGGTCCACCTTTTGATCTCTTGCCATGTCTAACCCCAGCTCTATAAATACTTGCTGAATGAATCAATGATTCTGTGAAGAGTGTCTGACTAGCTCTTTTTCCAGATAATTATTCTTTTTACTTCAAAGATAAAATTGAGACGCAAACACTCCAACTTATTTATCTCAGTTTACAAATTGAAGTTTCAATTCCAAAGCACTTAAGAGTAATGAAATGGTCATTTAGCAAACGTTCATGGGCTTCCATTCTGACGAATATTCCATTAATGTCAAAAGCCCAAGCAAAGGTAATAACAATAATGATAATATCAATTATACCAAGAAAAATACTAAGTGAGTTTTTTGACTGGGCCAGCTTTCTAGCTCAGAACATGGTCTTTGGGGGAAATACTTCATATCTAAACTGAGTACAATCAGAAAGAATGTTCCTTATATTGTTTTCCCACAATGTATTATTTTTAAAATATAATCATTGGTTCTGTAATAGTGATGACCCCTATATGTGATATTTTTTTCATTCATACAGTTGCCAAACATTAAAAATATTGACTCAGGTGTGATGTAATATATCCAAAACATAAAGGTGAGAAGAATATAGTCTTTTCAAGAAATGTCAGTGCAGAGGAGGATAAAACCTATGAAAACAGCATTTGGATATTACATGAAGTTCTAATGCATACAAACTCTCACTTTTTAGCACACAAACTGTACCTGTCAAGTATGACCAACTTATCTTATGGGAAATTATTGATTTTGAAGACCAGCCATTAAAAACACAAAGACCTGTGCCATGAGGTATTCACACGAGGACTCTTCGCTTGTGACATATCCTTCTGGTCCAAGCCAAGGAAATTCAGACAGAAGGGAGGCAGTCTGTCTACATTCCTGTTTCTTTTGAGCATGTAGAGCTTCCATGGTGGTTGGTGCTACTGAGCCCTAACTCTGTGCGTGAGCCATGCCCCTGTTAACTATTGATCCCAACCTACAGCATAAATATTTTGGGCTCACATTTTCAATACTGGCAATTTCAAGGGTTAGAAAAGCTATCATTTAATGAGCCTAACTTACTGCCTGTTTTGTGAGATTTCTATATTTTGTTTCCCAAAGACCTCCTCCTTTTTTTTTTTTTTTTGGTCTAATAATGTCTAAAAATTCCTCTGAGACTAATTTTAAAAGAATAAAATATAGGATATTGTAAAGATATATAATATATTATTTAAATAATAATGATCAATAAATGCATCTGAATGATGCAAGAACTAATCAATACTATCCAGAAGGACGTTTAAGGTTAAAGTGTTACAGTTAAAGTTTTGAGGTGATGGTAAGTCTTAGTTATGTTTAGGAATCTATATGTCAATAAAGCATCCAAGTAACATTTGATTCTACACAATTGTATTTTTTCTTTTTTAAATTTTATTATTAGTTACATTTTTTTAACTTTATATCCCAGCTGTATCCATCTCCCTCATTCCCTCCCAATCCCACCCTCCTTCATCTCCTCCCTGCCCCTTTCCAAGTCCACTGCCAGGGGAGAACCTCTTCCCCTTTCATCTGACCCTGTTTTATCAGGTATCTTCAGGATTGGTTGCAAAGTTCTCCTCTGTGGCCTAGCAAGGCTGCTCCTACCTTGGGAGGGTGGGGAGGTCAAAGTGCCCACCATTGAGTTCATGTCAGAAATAGTCCCTGTTCCCCTTACTAGGTTACATACTTGGATACTGAGCTACCATGGGCTACATCTGAGCAGAGGTTTTAGGTTATATCCATACATGGTCCTTGGTTGGAGAAATAGTCTCATAAAGGACCCCTGTACCCAGACATACTTGGTCCTTGTGGAGCTTCTGTCCTCTCCAGGTCATATTAACTCCCCCTTCTTTCATATGATTCTACACAATTGTTTAACACTATTATTATCTAATGCATTCATTGCTGGAGTGGGATGTTTCCATTACAGACCAGTAGAGGTCAAGATGAAATTCTTCCACCATTCAAGTTCTCAGAGTTCCTTGAATTTTTATAGGACTTCTAATGTAAGAAACATCTAAATGTTCTAAGCCTGCCCTCTTTGCTTAGCATGGTGTAGCATACCTGCAGTTCTAGGACTCAAAAGGCTGAAGCAAAAGAGCCAGGGATGTGAGTTCTGGTCTAGCCTTACTACATAGTAAGAACTTTCATAGTCAAAAAACAAAACAAAACAAACAACCTCCCCCCCAAAACACAAAAAACCCAAAAGCCTTGCTGTCTGAAAATAATACAAAGAAAATTAGTCACTTAAACTCTTTAGTTTCCCTTAAATTACGTTTTCTATCTAAAAACAATGACACTCCCAAATTTTCAGTGACATTATCATTTTCTTATTCACCAAGAGGAATTTCTTCACTTTCAAACTAAACAATACAGCCAGAAAATGTGCTTTCATTCCAAATTGTTACAACCAGTCTGCAAAATCTCCTGGGAATAGAGGACAAAGTTACAGTAGCACCTTGGCATCATCTATGATCAGAATAGTTGAGTTAGTGTTTTTTAATGCTTAAGCAATAACTTACATTTGTAAAGAGAATAGATTTTTAATACTTGATTGATTTCTTGCCAAAATAATTGTTTAAAAGTATTAAGAGGTTAGGTAAACTAAATCAAAGAAAGCAAACAAGGAAGGAAGAGGGAATGAGGGACAGAATGAGGGTGAAAAAGGGAAGGAGGAAGGGAAAAAGGATGGGAGGAAGTGAAGAGGAGAGAAAGAGAGAGGAATATTTGGAGAGAGAGAGAGAATCCCAGGGCAGATGATGGAGTTTGAACCATTCAGAGGCCATGTCTCCCAGGAGATAAAAAGCAGCCTTCTATCTCAGCTCTAAATTAGGTGTAGTTGTATCTTAGTGGATTCAGACCAGATACAGTTTGTTATTTGTTATGCACCAGTTCTGGTCTGGGAAATAAAACATTGATTAAAAAAAAAAAGTCTCTGTCCTCAAGGACCGTTTGAAAGTGAGTGGAAGATGTAATAAAAAACTCACACAAAAAGTCTTAACTCACACTCAGCTGGATAGAGAAGTATGTAGAACGGATAGAGAATGGGGTGAAAAAAAGGATTTAAGTTACTTATAGTACAATAGACTTCCTGTTGTTCAGAAGCCTTGTTAACTAAGCAAAATTCACACTGTATTTTCAGAGTGTCATAGATTATGACTCCTGTCAAATGTCTTTGGTCTTCGTTGTGATGCTGAGGTCTTGGAAGTACCCCCTCTTCTTTATTGTGGTAATTTATGTCCTCTCAGTGTGCTCTGCAAATGATAACACCTTCTCAATACTTAGGAATACTTGAATGAAGGATAAGAATGGTGGGTTTGAAACCAAAGGTCTACAATAGCTTCACTAGTGATATTCTCTCTCTCTCTCTCTCTCTCTCTGTGTGTGTGTGTGTGTGTGTGTGTGTGCGTGCGCCTGCGTGCGCATGCTTATATGAGTGTTTGGGGATAGAAGCCAAAAGACTGTTTTGGGTCTTGTTCTGCAGATGCCATCTACCTTGATTTTTGAGACAGAGTCTAGTGTTGGTCTCATGCTCATCAAGTAGGTGAGGCTGGATGACAGCAAAAGCAGGGATCTACTTTTCTCTGTCTCTGCAGCTCTGGAGGTACAAGCACATTATGCTCTATGTGTTCTAGGGCTTGAACTCAAGGTAAATTCCTTACCGACCAAATTATCTGTCTAGACTCATCTCTGCAATATTGTCATTCCTCAAGTGTTGATAAGCTCATTGGTAAAATGGGGGTGCTGATGAAAATAATAGCTCATACTTTTTTGGTAAAAACTGCATGAGATAGCTATAAAATGTTTAGTGAAGTCACACTTGAGGGAAATGTTTTACAGAAAGAAGAACAAAGATATAAAGTCTAAGACTAACATGAAGCATAATGACACACTCATCTTTTTAATGCAAAGAAAGAACTCAGAACAATGGTAGGCTTTCCAGGAAAACGTGTAAACGAGAGCCAAGTTGCCTTACTTTCTTGGGCTAAATATTTTTCATAATGTTTACACAATGGTTTTCTAGATCAAGAAAGTATTAATATGATTTTACTCTCTGAAACCAAGCAAGATTTCTAATCTGCCTCCTCCAAAGATTGAGAGAAAAAGAGCCTCAAAGAAGTTCATACTTTTTGGTAGGATGAGGTCTTGAATATACATACCTGAAATCCACATCTCTGTGTTACTCAGAGGTTTTCATGAGGAACAGTTTTGAGTAATCTCTTTATGTAGAGGATGTGGTCCCAAGATAGGAAGCACAGTCTTATTCAAGGGGCTGGCATAGCTAATAGACTTAGGTGCAGTATGTCTTCCTGTATTTAGTCTATGAAATACAGCATGAGCATGTAACTAATATGCTCATTTGGATACGTACCGAAATCAATATTAAAAGCACACATGTAATCCTATGGTTATTACACAAAGAGGCTCAATAGCTATCGGTGAAATGCATGTTTGTATGATTGAACAAATGGTTATATTTTCAACTATTCTATGCTGTGATTGCATTAACACTCATTAATAATAGTTGCAGGAAGTTAAGGATCTCTTGAACAGCTGATGAAATTTAGATTCCTAGCAAAGACGATTGGTAGGAGTAATTTTATTTTTATAGCTACCTAATTTTTACTAGCTATATAAATCTATCTATTAGTTTTTCCCCAGTGCAACTAATACAACTAGGAAATACAATGACATTCATGTTATAATTGCATGAAAACAGTTAGAGGTGACTGCTTTTTCATGAATGAACAAGTTAGCTTCTTTTCAGCCTTGTCACAGTTACAGAAACAGGTTGACTGATACTTTTAAGGAATACAGTATCTTATCTAGACAATGTCAACCTAGAAATTCATATGAGTTAGGTCGTCTACTGCTAGACGTCTTCTCTCCGACTTGCAGTAACACTTAGTAAATGGCAGGAGAGGACAATGTTATGCTGAAACTTGTACTAATCCATACCATGAAAGTCATGTTTGAAAGTATTTGAGTTCTTGGCCTCGTGTTCTTCAAAACCTACCCCTCTGGAGAACTTCCCTAAAGCCATGTATTTCCTTTCTTTGTGATTTTCTTGCATACAAGAAAAAAATCAGAAACAGCTTTTAAATGAACTATTTGAACAAATATGTCCTTTTACTAGGGTTATTGTCCCAACCAGAATGTTCTTACCAAAAGATTTTTTTAATATTCAAAGTAATCTTTAAAAAAGAGAGATGTGCTGTGGTTTATTTGACTCTCTGAAAGAAGTTGGGGGTGGGGGTGTTGAACCAAGGTGAACTGAAAGGCAGCAGTGGGAACTCTGAGTCTACTACCAGAGGTGATAAATATTACACTATTCCCCAACCTCCTGCTTAGTCCTTTCTCTCTCCCTCGCTATCCCCTACTCTTACATCATGGAGCTTGGTTTCATGAGGACCCTGAATAAATCTAGCAAATCTAGCTTTCTGCAAAGCTTCAGCATCGAGGCATTGTACTATTCTCCATAGAAGGATGAGTGTGACAGAAGCCAATGCATCTCACAACAGGGGAGAAGGGAGACACCGAGTGACCTCATTCTTCTCCCAGACACTAAAGAATTTCAACTTTGTCCTTGAAACCTCTTTTCTTTGATTCAGAGGCACCACACCTCCAGCAGAGTATAGTGGCCTTTAAAAAAAAAGTAGATATGAACTCTTTCAAGGTCTCCTTCCTACACACACGGGCAGCTGCCTGGGCCTTCTCTAATTCACCCTATGAGCTTGGAGCCATGCTTTCTGACAAAACTACCTTGGATTTCCTTTCTCCACCCTCTTAACTCCCACACGGCTCTGAGATTCAGGCCATCTCAGTCACAGGGAACCACAGCTTTCCCAGAAAGAGACTGCTCTGCCTTCTCCAGTGTGAGTTTGGAAACCCCATTCTGAGCTTTCTCCTTGAGCCCTCACATAGAGCAGCGTGAGCTGTATGGTGGACGAACCAAAGAAAGCAAAGCGACAGGCTCTGCCAAAGCCAGCATGTCTAAACTGCTGAGACACCTAATAAGAACACACAACCTCTTAGCAGTCCTCACTGCCAGTTACACTAGGTAAGAACTTTTTCTTCTCTGAGCACTTAGAGCCTACACCTTCAGAGTAATCTCTGAAGATAAAATCAGCACAAGGAAATCCCAGGCTTTAGACTATAACTAGGAGGGGTTATCCATGTCTTATCTCTTAGAGGCAGATACTTGATTATTGCTTTTGTTAGTATGTCTTAGATTCTGGGTATCACTGAAACAGCTTATTCTACATCTCTACTTTTAAAAGTCAGTTTCCAAAAGTACTACTGATTTTGCAGAGGCCTTGAACTTACGCTTAAGACATACTTAACAATAGTGGTTGGTTTTGCTGGTAAAGTAGCAACAAGCAAACAAACAAAAAACCATTAGTCTTGGTGAAACCTCAAAGAACCCACTCTTCCTCTCTTTCCTGTATTTGGTTTCCCATTCTTTCATCTCCTAATAGTATAAAAATTGCTTGAGGAGAGTTAACAAGTGAAGCTAGCTAAAAGAAATAGAAGCCAGGCTCCCTAGTCAATAGTTTGCTCTCCTTATTTCAGGCAACTCCAATTCTGAAGCAAAACTAGGAAAAAAAAAAACCTCTGGGTGAACTATCACTTTTTAAGATTCTACAGTGCATTCTAGGGGTAGGAGGGCACATAAGCCTCAACAGGCATTCTGTAGTCACTGGGAAATTGCTCTAAGCCCATGGAGAAGAGACATCACTTCTTTTCAGAGTTTGCATGCTGCCCTCTTCTGGCTTGTATGTCCAGGCTTGTCAGCACATCAAAATGCTTATTTCAATCCCACACCTGTGTGTGGTGTACCTGGGAACACAGAAAAGAGTGTTGAAAATCTTCAGGACTTCTCATTAAATGAACATCTTTGAAGCTAACCAGAGGAAATAGAGTCATTTTCCCTCCGGCTCCTGGATTCTCATTTTAGGCTGCCCACCATCACAGAATCTCACTTCGCATTCTTGCTGTGTGAAACATCTCATTCTCCACCCTCTTAACTCCCACACGGCTCTGAGATTCATCTCCACAAATGAATGCTCCACCAAGGGCTGGGCCTGTTAATGTGCTGGAAAGTCAAAGGGATTTTCCTACTAGAAGTGATGGCAGTGGCTAAGATGCCAAACTGGTAGGTTATTGTTGTCATGAATGGGACACCTAAGGACGGCATCTTTGTGTCTGATATGTGATCAAGTTTGGTTTTATACATTATTAAGTCCATGTGTACAATTCTTAGAATAAAGAAAGTTATGTGGTAGAAGAAGCAGGTAATTGAAGAAGCAGATGCCACCATAGATCAAATTTATAATTACATGTCTTTCCCTTCTAGGCACTTCGTCTTACATGCTGGTCCTTTGTAGAACTGATCAGAAGCCTAATACAGGGCCACATTTCCATGGGATGAAATAATTCATAAATGTTCTCATAACTGCTCAAAGGAGTCTAGCACTGAGCTCCTGCTGGACACCTGGCGTGGCTGCTGCCACAGAACTGGAGAACAAATGTGGCTGGCCCAGCCTACAGTGTGCCTGGGAGACTGCAGTCTCTCATAGCTTGCCCTTGAACCTGGCAGGCCACTCATCTCATATTAATAGAACCCAGAACCCAATTCAGGATTCAGCTCCATTCTCTTGAATCAGAATGGAGCCAAGGTAGAGGTGTTTCAAAATATCTAAAGGCACGTGATTTGTTTAAATTATGCCGTATATAGTTTGAGGAAATCTAGACCTCTGGCTAGTTAATGTGAGACTTAAAGAGAATGAGCATTGGAGTGCCTCTCTCCATAAAAATGATAGCACAAAATTGCGAATAATCAAAACATTTTTGTGTGTGTGTGTGTATATATATATATATATATATATATATATATATATATATATGCCTACGCTCCCCCTCATCCAGACATATACATATACATGAAAAGCCACAGATACCTCAGCCTGTACAATATGCGTGTATTCAGGCTCTCACTTAGTCAAGACCAACCCACCAGGCATGGGTTTAGAACTGAATGGCAAGCAGAAAGGAGTTACAGAAGACTGACAAAGGCTCGTTATAAAACTACCCAGGCTGCAGGTTAGCTCAGCTGCATCAGCCCGACGACCCCCCGCTTGAGCTTAAGATCCCAGTGTGGAAGGAATGAAGTGGCTCCCTAAAGTTTTCCTCTAACCTCCTCACATGTACCCCCTCCCCACACACACCAATACTAATAATGATGATAAAATAAATCACTCTAACTACAAGCAGACTGTGCATCTTCATACATGCACAGAGATCACCCTTTGGCTCTCCCAAAAAGTAAAAAGGCCTAAGAAAAGCCTGAGACCTTTGGTACTGAGCTGGGAAAATTCGAATAAAATAAGGCTTTGCTGCATCTCATAAAACAGCCTACTATGGTCTTTCCTAGTTGTATACACTGACTAGTGAGCATGTTACAATCAGTTTCTCTGGTGATGTGAAGTGCAGAACACTATAGCAATGGCATGTTCTTTCTTAAACATAGCCTTTGCTTGCCACGTCTATTGCTAGTCATGACTTAAAAAAAAAAAAAAGTCTTGCGCGATCATTCACTTCAGTCAAAGGGCAAAAATGTGACATTTTCCTATCACCATGGTAGAACTACGCATGCATTCTTCTTAATGACGAAAGCACACATTCATCTGATTAAAAGAAAATGGGTCAACTTAAATTCTCCATGGTGATAAGCAAAGTGAATAGCTTTCTTATAGTTTCCTTATCTTGCTTGGCTGGGCACAAGATTTGGGATAAGGGCAGCACTGAAACTCAGGTACCGTGGAGGGATGAGCCAACTGCAAACTGTCAATGAATGGGTCTCTACCAGGAAGTACTAGGAGCTGGCTGAGTAGAGTTCCATTTAGATTCCGCATCTGATTAACTTGGCACGCTGAGGAGACCCCTACTCTGGGTGTTACTAACTCCAGGAAAAGCACTTCTTACACAGAATAGAGACCATGGAGATCATGAGGCCTGTCCAAAACACGACCAACCCTTTATCACAGTTACTCAGTCTCTTTGGCCTTTCCGGGAAGATGGAACTGATTAAGCAATGTTAATTTAATCATAAGTAATCAACATGGGGAAAAATTACATAACCAATTTCAAAATTGTGAATCAAACACAGCGAAATCCCAGGAAAATAGCCATTTTGTCCCCTCCCCTGACAAACACAACTTTCACCTCAAAAATAAACATAGAGAAATCTATACATTTAATGATTAAACAAAACGGAAATACGAATTGACACTGCCTGAAAATGGTTATATTTTGGACAAAGTTCTCTCATTTATATTTTTAACTGTGTAGCTCAGGCTGACCTGGAACTCACAATTTCACCCTGTCTCAGCATCTTGAGTGCTGGGATAAATTCCTATGCTCTGAACCTAATTTGAGAGAGCTTGGAACTCATTCTGTCAGGGGTTCTGAAAGACAAACGTATTTTTAATTCATCAATGAAAGCGAGAATAAGACAACTACGTTTTTAAATTGCTGCCTGGCTTCTTTCCTTTTCTCCTTCAGACACAGCCTAAAGACATAGTGGTATTTCAGCCACGAGGCTATATCCACTTTGGCCACATGCTTAGGAAACCAAAACTACTCTCAAGTCTGCTGTGGCTTCTTGATCCTACAGGGAGCACGTTAAGGTATTCGGTAGGCGGACTGTATTCAAAGCCTGCTTCCTAAACAATTACCTGATGGGTCATCATTATCATGAAGCTCACCAAGGGGCATGAGCACGACAGAATATGCAGGTACTGGTGCTGTTTTTACAAGAAAGACCGCGGTGAAGTTTAAAGGTCTCTGCTTTCCACCTACGCAGAATCCAATAGGCGAATCCACCTGGTGGCCCCAGACACACAAAAGCAACGCACCTACCAGGGAGAACTCAGGAGGGCATTCACTCCTAGCTGCTTTGCGAATCAGCCCCGCGAACAGACGTGAATACACCCTAGGTGCCTTGGAAAGGCAGAAGGCAGAAACCTGTGCGCAGTCAGATAGGTCGTGACAAGCCGCATACCTGCAATGACGAGATGGACGCCTCCTCCTCGGGTCCCTTGCACGTCTCCTTGCGCCTCTTCTCTGGGTGAATGACGGGATCCACAGCCGGGTGCGCGCAGGATCGACCCCCGCAGCGGTAGCCTGGTTCCCGTAGGAGGGCGGGGAAGCAGCGCGGGTGAGCGGAGCCAGCGGAGCCCAGCGGAGCGCGCGGAGGGCGGAGCGCGTCTGGCCGCGCCTGCAGATGTGGAAGGAGCTGGAGACAGCACTGGGTCCTCTAGGCGCTGCGTGGGGATATTATCACAGTCTGGGATTCCTATTGGCTCGGAACACCAAACAAATCACACCAGTCACCCCCTCCTTCTCGGCTTCACTCCCCTCTCGCTTCTCATTTAACCCGCAAACACACACACACACACACACACACACACACTTCAGTTGCTCGCTGTGTTTCTGCCTTCCTCCTTGCAGACTGTGGATTTACAACCTTGTGGGCAGCTCTTAACATTTTGTTTAGCAGACTTCCAACCCTAACCCCGTCATGTAGAGAAATCCACCATCCTTTCAACCGATAAAATACACTCATGCCTTCAGATCTTCCTCTTTAGCATGGACCCAGAATATGAAGACTACAGAAAAACACACACATGCAAGCACTCACGTGTGTGTGTGTGTGTGTGCATGCCTACATGGAGCCAAGGTTTCTTTTGTTTTGAATAACTGAGGCTGGTGAAATGAAAGGCAAGCCGATCCTGTGGCCATTAGTGAGTTGAACTAATAATAAAATTCTTAAATTGATTCAGTCAAAGTAACCACCATTTAGATTTGTCTTCTCTGCCATATGCTGTCATTATTATCCCTATGTTTTGCTTATTGAAAGCAGAGATCTCTAATATGAATTAAGACTACTCAGCATCCAGAGAACATAGACCAATGCTTGCGCACGTGGGGTGGACATTCGAACCAGCTCACTGTGATGCTCGCTTGATACTAGCGTCTTCTCTGTGGGATCATTGGTCTCCATTGACTTCTTCAGCATTGTGTCTCTGTGACAAGGGCACCTGGGTGAACAAAAACACCTGGGGAAAACGGTTATCTGTATACATGCACAAAGATAACCCTTTGACTCTCTCAAAGAGAAAAAGGCCCAAGAAAAACCTGAGACCTTTAGTACTGAGCTGGGAAAATTAAAATAAAATAAGGCTTCACTGTATTTTATAAAACAGCATACTATGGTCTTTCCTCCCCAATAAGTTTCAATGGCACTGCTGGAAATTTGAATGACTGCTTTCTTGGCAGAAGCTCTCCTGACACCACAGAGTTCCATTTTAAATTTTGACCTGACACTTTCTTTCCCAGAATGATCATCTTTGTATACCTGATCAAAACTTGATAGTCTGGCTTCAGCCAACTCAGAGCACACTTATGTTCAAAATCCTAGAAAATAATGTTTCTGAAATGTGTTACCAACCAACATCCTACCTGCTTTCTTTTCATGTTTGGACACATTCCAAGAATCCGGAACTGCAAAGCTGTTTTTCAGAATGGGCCAAACTAAAATCAGCCAAGACCTCCCATACTTTATAAGGGAATAAAACCGAATGATGAAGAGGCTTGCTGAAGGCAACAGCAAACAGAGCTGGAAGATGGGGTGATGGCCTCCCTTCTATTTTCTTGGAGTTGCCTTCCCAAACTAACTATGTACACCAAAGGAAGCTGAAGAGTTAACTCAGCAGATTAACCACTCTCTGCCTTTGTCCAAAAGAACTAACAACAGGGGCTCAGTCAGTCACCCTGATAATCATTCTACTCATTATTCCTGAACTAGTCATATATACAAATAAGTTATCAATCACTTGGTTTAGAGCTGCCTTTCAGGATAAATACAAATAGGCATCCAACCACAAATAATAACAAAGCAACAACAGCAACAATAATAACGGATATTTATTTTTGCTTATTACATCCAGGGCTCATTATGGCTTTTCATATCACTAGAGAGATGGTGTCAGTAGAGTCATGAATAATGTAAAGGCACAGATAACATGGCTTCCTATCTGGAAGGTCAAGGCAGGAGGACCTTGAGTTCCAGGCTTGCACGGGCTACATACCAAAAACTTTCTACCCTCTGTCCCAATAAGAAGGGAAAGTAGGGAGGGATGGAGGAAGGGAGGAGGAAGGAAGGAAAAGAGAAGTACCTATAAATCTTAAATTCCATTATTTCATTTCAGGTAATAATTCAATCTAGTTAATGAAGAGCAAAAGTAGATGATTTGAAGGACACTTCCTGTCACTAATCAGTTATGCAATTAGTGGAAAATAAATCATTCGCATATATCCCTCACTCTACTGATCATTTACTGCTTTAAGAAGATGATTTTTTTCAAAGATAATGCCCATATGCTACAGCTCATTAAGGCTTGCTTGTAAATGGTGTAGAGACTGATAATAATAAATACGCTCTTGCATCCTGGTGGGAACAATAGTGAGTAAGCAGCAGTGCAGCTCAATGGCCAGAAGCTCCCTTTTCATATTCTACTCTACCGTGTTCTCACCCTGTCTACTTCAATACTATTTGTTTTAGTAAGATACATTCAAAAGTGGGCATGTACTCAAGAAAATAGGTGAAAATGTGCACATTACAATTTATAAGAGATGCTGCAGGGAAATGGTGGTCGTGTCTTAGAGATAGAACTTGTGGCAAAGTGGATAACATTCTTTCAGCCATTAAAAATGGAAGGGGATACACTTATAATCCATGCAGTGTTTTAGGTGCATTTTGTCTTTTTCATTGTGTGTGTGTTTGTGCATGAATGTGTATGTTCAAGTGTCTCTGGTTACAGAGGTATGTGGGTAAGTCTGTATGAGTGCATGTATGAATGTGTGAGTATGTGTGTGTACAGGCCAGAGGTCAAGCTTGGGTGCCATTCCCCAGAAACTGTTAACCTTATTTTGGGGGACAGAGTCTTTCATTAGGGCCTAGCTCTCATCCAGCAGTCTAGTTTGGCTGGCCACTGAGACCAAGGCTTCCTCTTATCTCTGCCTCTTCAGCACTGGGATGATTACAGGCATCTACCACCTCCGTTGGCTGTCCTTTTTCCTTCCTTCCTTCCTTCTTTCCTTCCTTCCTTCCTTTCGTTCTTTCTTTCTTCCTCAGGGGTTCTGGAGATCAAATTTATGTCCTCAGGCTTCCACAGCAATCACAGTTCCCACTTAACTGTCTTCCCTGACCATTCATCAGCGATTTCTTATTTGAATCTTTAAGGGTATTATGTGTACTACAGGTAAACGTTATTTGAACCTGACCTGGTCATGTTAATGGTCATGGAGAAATCTTAAATGGATCCAAAGCTTGAGATTTTCTCAAGGATTTCTTCTTAAAAGAGAAAGAAGGAAGGAAGGAAGGAAGGAAGGAAGGAAGGAAGGAAGGAGAAAAAGAAAGAAAGAAAGAAAGAAAGAAAGAAAGAAAGAAAGAAAGAAAGAAAGAAAGAAAGAAAGAAAGAAAACCAACAATGGCAGACAAAATTCAGACAAGGAAAAGACTTCTTCCAAGTAACATTTTCAGCTGCTAAAAGGAGTCCCTCTGGGGGAATTGGAGATCGTGAAGTCACTGACTGGTCGGGAAAGGCCTCAAGTCATTTAAAGAGATTTTGAAGGTGTTGCTAGAAAGTCAGACAAGATAGCCTAAGGTTCATTTCAGCCTTAAAATATCTGCAACTTTATTATTGGACTTAATGTTTAAGAGTAAAATTGTTTAAATTATTTTGATATGAATAGGTTTAAAGTCTTTACTGTGCTGGTTAATAAATGTTTATTCCTCCATATGATGAAATCTTTGTCTTATGGAACACCATAAACATTTTTGTTGATGTTCTGTTTAGACCCAAGACTCTAAATGAAATATTTATCATTCATATTTATATATAAATAATATGAGTACATATATATATATATATACATACAATTACACACACTGATTTTTCAACTGTTTCTATGGAATAGAATTTATTATTCCTGCCCAAATGTTTACAAATGATTTACAAGACTTTTATAGGAAAAATTACAGTCCTTACTGTGCTTCAGTATAAGCTCCTTGGCCATGAGAGAGCCATCTGTCATGTCTGTGTCAGCCCAGCAGAGCAAAGAGCAGAGTCCACAGATGAGCTTGGGAAATTAATAGGAAAGAAAATGACCACACATTCAGCTGAAGCCTCGTATTTTCCCTTAAGACCCAGAGAGCAGGTGGCCATGGGTTCTTCTGTCTCATTAGCCCATGTTTATTAGATGTCAGCAAAATCTTTGATTGTACTCTTGGTTCTGAGATGTGGACAGGGAGATGAAGTGGGTGCAATCAGAGCAGAAAGCCACCTTTGACCCAAAGGTGCTGTTGTAGTGTAAACAGCAAGTTCATGAAATATAAATGAAATAAAATTTGAAAACTGTGTCCATTTAGCAGAAACAAATGTCCTCTAAATTCATATATCTCTACCCATAGATCAGTGCAGCTCTAAGAGCTCATCAGAGAAGTTTCTTTGTTCAGTGAATGATGGCCAGACAACAGAGAATAAATTTTAGTGGAGTGCTCAGCCAAAATGGGACA
This sequence comes from Pachyuromys duprasi, assembly GCA_028658305.1. Taxonomy (NCBI): domain Eukaryota; kingdom Metazoa; phylum Chordata; class Mammalia; order Rodentia; family Muridae; genus Pachyuromys; species Pachyuromys duprasi. The sequence continues at coordinate 17,852,159 of CM053759.1, read as the reverse complement.
ACAATACCATATCCCTTCCTCACGGCTCAGCAACCATTGTAGAAGAAGAGGCAGAAAGACTGTAAGATCTGGAGGTTGGGGTGAGGGGACCTGAGTGAAACAGTGTCTTCTGGACATGACAGAACTGCATCACTCATTAACTCAAAAGAGTTATGGTTTCCTGCACAAGACCCACACATGATGAAGCCATTTGACAATCATGAAGTCGGAAGGGGTTAATAAGCCCCCACACCCAACTGTGGAGCAATGGACAGTTGATGGATTCTGGAGAAGGGAGAGGCAGGTTTTTTTGGTTTTGTTTTTGTTTTTTTTAAGTATGCTTCTTGGTAGGTTGACTACTCTCTGGTGAATGATCCCGTACTCAGGAGTAGATTGAGCAGCACAAATTAGAGTTGATGGGTTACTAAAAAGAGAAAAGGACATAGAACTGGGAGGACTATAGGGAGGTGGAAGTGGATCTGGGAGGGAACAATGAATGATTTGCAGAATGAATATAACCAAAATACATTGTTTGAACTTCTCAAAGACTTAATGAAGAAATGAGAAAAATTTGGACGTGGCACATTCGTATTGCTGTGCTCTCGGTTTCTGAAGTAAACAGAAATATAAATTAAATTAAGAGAGAAAATACTTACCTTAACTCACAATTGTAGAGGACTTCACTCCAGTGGCTATAGCTGTTCACACTGCGATGGACCAGAAGGAAAGGAGCAAGGGGAAAGCCAGAGACCTGCAAAGGCCTGCTTTCCCCTATAAGCCTTATCTTTCAAGGCTTCTAGAACATTCAAAGAATGTATCACCAACCGGGGACCAACCACTGAAAACATGAACGTGTGATGGACACTTCTACATGTATCAGAGAGAGTGTTAAGATGGTCCTCTTCTTGTGCCGGCCACTCCCATAGCTCATTCTCAGACCTGCTGGTCAAACTAAGGAGGCAGACAAGCACAGTAGCACACATGGGTGGAGATGCATTCTGTCTGTCTATATGTACCATGCTATTGACACCAGGCTACGAAATCCAATCTTCAGCTTGTAGGGATCGTGATGGTTGTACTTTACCCAAATTTCTTCTTTTGAATAGATTAAACTGGACCTTTTATCATCTATCTATCTATCTATCTATCTATCTATCTATCTGTATAATTGGAAATTGATAATATTAGAGGTTTAAATGTTAAAGAAAATCCATGGAGAGTTATGGATATGATAAAATCAGCATATAGGCAAGACAAGATAAATCCAGTTGTTTCTAACTTTCTAATTTCTGTGTGCATTCATGTACTAAATCTTCAATGGGCCAAGAAGAGTTGTGTGGGTTTCTCCCATTTGGAAAGGATGCTAAGCAAGGAAAAGAGCTCATACCTAGCAAGTTATAACAGAAGCCTGGGGCTAAGGTTTAGTTGATGGACATCATTACACAGTTCTTAGTGTGTAGATATTGATGTCACTGCATTAGATCCTGAATCACCTAGTGTTTGAGAATCTACTTTAATTCATGGGTATCAGCTATCATACATACAAAATGGGATCAAAAATATCTGTGAGTTTTATAAGAGGATTAACTTAAATTTTACTTTAAATGGTCTACCGAGGGCCTGATGTGGAGAAAATAATAAGGGACAAATTCCAAGCTTGATGGGACAGGCCCTTCCTGTGCTATAGAACAGAGACTTGACTGGCATCAATTAGATGTGGCAGAGGTATGCTCTCTGGATGGATTTTTGCACTCCTAGGATTACATACTGAGTGTAGTTTTAGAAATAAGCCCAAACCAGTCAAAAAATCCTTCTTACGAGAAGAGCATAAGATGACTAGTCTACTTTAAGACATGCAGTCAAGGAATCACCTTAAAATAAGTGTTGACCTTGTCTTGGGGAGAACCTGTGTCTCTTCCATACTTCCCAGTATCTTTGGTCCCTAGCAGGCTGTCAGTGCAGGTTAGATAAGTAGCTTAATTAACTAATTGGGTGGTAATTTGTTAGCAAAATGATAACTTCCTTATGTAGACTGCAAACTAGGAAGAAAATAATTTTAAAAAATGGGTTCCACTGATAAGGAAGGTCCTCCTCCCCTTCCCTCTGATCCTGGTCTATCAGGTCTCATCAGGACTGGCTGCATTGTCTTCTTCTGTGGCCTGGCAAGGCTGCTCCCCTCTCAGAGGAGGGTGATCAAAGAGCAGGCCAATCAGTTCCTGTAAGAGGCAGTCCCTGTCCGCATTACTATGGAGCCCACTTGGATATTGAACTGTCATAGGCTACCTCTGTGCAGAGGTTTCAGGCCATCTCCATGAGTGGTCCTGGACTGGGAGAGGGACACAGGTGAGGAAGAGGGAGGGTGGGATTAGGAGGGGAGGAAGGAGGTATGGGGGGATGCAAAGTGAATAAACTGTAATTAATAAAAATTTTAAAAATGGGTTCTAGTATGTTTTATCCATTAAAATTTGTGTGTTTCTTAAATATTTGGTGACAGTTGATCAAGAGAGCTGACTGTCCCTGCCTACTTCCCTGGTTGACACTGGCAATCAGGCTTACTCTGGCTATGGGAATAAATCCAAAATTTACATGTATTTAAAAAGCAAGCTTTGAGAGCCCTCCCATGGCCCAGTACATTTCCTCTCTCTTTTTTCTCTAAGAGACTATTCAGGTCCTTGGGTCTCTGAATGAGGACGGCATGAAGCAGAGCCACATGTGCCAAAGGTGAGTGGTACAACCTAGCTGCCACAAGGCGAGGAAACTATCGGTCATTTCTTGACTATCCTGCAACATGAACTAAATAATCTTTCCATAGTGGACATCCAAGTGTTTGATCACTCCAGCTATGCCTTGCTTCACCCCTTTGCTTCTTCAGTTGGTGTCTTCAAAAATGACAATCCCTGCTTCGAAGCACAATAACAGAAGAAAGCTCCTGTTCAGAGCTTCTTCCACACGTCACTTTCCACACTGATAAGATGCACGAATGAATATGAATACATACCATCTGATCTTGCATAACAACTAGCTATGATGTAAGACCAACATGCTAAGCAGTGATACACAGGCCCGTGTATTTACAATTTCAAATTTCCCCATGGATACCTCCTTCCTTCTTCAAATGTAATCTTCAACTTGAAAGTTCATATCATACCTTCTAAACTTTACCTAGCACTGTCTTTCCCTCCCCTTCTCTGTGCTAACAGTGCTGAGACATGCCTTCCTCTCTACAATACTCCCTATAGAAAAATCTTCTTTGTCCCTTATTCCTACTTGGCAATATCTGTGTGCTTCACTTTTTTTTGTTGGCTCCCCAGGAAACACGGTTGCTATAACAATGAGACACACACTAGCTGCATGATTAAAACAGAGCTCCAGAATCAGATGGTCCAAGTCTAAACCTGAAATACATCATTATCTCTTCACCTGTCTCAGCCACAGCTTCCTTCTCTGTAAAGCAAGCTACCAGTAAGCCTTGGTGGGGTTTTAAATGGGGCTGCAGTATTATTTAGCATTGCCTTTGGTAGTAGTTGTGAAAGCAGTTCTTTGTTAGATGAATGAAAAAAAATCACTGTCTAGTAACACTATTCCCCTCCACCATGTAACACATTTTATTGAAGAGACACGTGGCCCAATGCCTCAGAAAAGCCACTGATTGTCACTCAAATAAGTTTCTGTATAAGTGGGAGAGTTGAAATTGTGTGTGTGTTTTAATATTTTGTGTTTTATAAATCATAAGAAGTGTTAATTTTCAGCTAATGACTGCTATCAATGGAAATGTACAACATTAGAAAAAAAAAGTGAGAGCCTCCTCCATGTTTGGTGCCTGTGTGGGAAGATTCTCCCATTTGTGTTTTTTAATAATTTGTATTTTTAAAAAATACTACAAAGTATTGATTTTCAGTTGCTCTCTGCTCACAATGACAATGTACAATACTGTTGTTTCTGTTTATTTAATTTTTTAGTGTGTGTGTGCATGTTGTCTATGTGTGGAAACGTGCACGTGGGGGAATGGAGGTCAGAGGACAACTTGTGGGGATTTGTTCTCTCCTACCCTGGGTGTATCAGGATTGGAACTCACAACATCAGCCTGAGCAGCAAGTGCCTTCACCCCTTGAGCCATCTTTCTGACCAAGGGCTATTGTTTTTAAAACTCTGATCCAGGTTATTTCCCAAGTAGGTCAAGTCACCCACCTCCAGCTCAGGGCCAGAATGAAAATCAAACGATCTGTACTCTTACTTCCGATCTCCCCAGCACAACTACTGCCTTCTGGAAGGGCCTCAAGCAAACATTCCTGATATATTTGGAAGGGAACAAAAGTTAGTCTGGAACATTTACAGAGGTTTTATATTAATGCGCATCCTAAGCTGCCCTGCACAAACTTCCGAAAGCAGCAGGATCAGTGACGGGGACAGCTGGCCAGCCTCAGAGCAAGCTTGGCCCCATCAGGATTTGGGGACTGTCCCATTAGGAGAGCAAGACTGAGAGCCTCCTCCACAGCTGGTGCCTTTGCGGGGAGATTCTCATCAGGACTAGTTACACAGACAGGGTCATGGAGTCATAGGTCTGTAGGGATTGGGTAACAATAAGATTACATCCCTCAGACTCAGGGCTTCAGAAACTCATGAATATTAATAAAGTGCATGTGTCTCATCAAGAGAAATTATTGATTAAACTTCTGTACCCAAGCGTCAACATATTAGGGGTTAATAAAGTGAACTAAATTGATAGGGAACACTGATCTCTAACTTAGGCAGCAGGACAAGATCTGGCCTGGCCAAACAGACAGTAGAGACACACTGTGTCCTTATGATCAGTTCTGAGGTCAGTCTGTTACTTGATATCATAATAGCAACAAGAATCCTTATATTTTACTCATTGGTATGTATATACTTGTGTTTACCACTGGTCACTTCTAGAGGGTACAAGAAAGAGATAGTTTTCTATGAAATATCAAGGAATTAAGCCTCACAAACCCTCTTGATCTTCTGTGACTCTGAATGATCACCCTGCCCAGCTTCCTTTTTGACAAAAAGAAATATTATACATACATTGCAAGGTCCTGCTGTGTCCGATGTGTATTTTCCTATGTATATTCTATATTTTAATGATTTCTCACATGAGCTCTTTGTTTGTGTGTACGCAGTTGAAATTATTTTATTTCAGAAGGCACTAAATCCACCTAAAAAATTTCTCGTCCATCTTTCTTTCTTCAGTGTGTAAGTCTTGTCGCAACTCCATAACAGAATTCCACAAATCATGTGGCTTATTGTATTTGCCCTGACTTCTAAAGGCTGAGTCTGAAACCAAAGCATTGGCACCAGCCACACTTTCTCTGAAATCTTAGGCTGATATTTCCATGGCTTTTTCTGGCTTCAGATAGTAGTTGTTAATCCTCAGTGGTCCTTGGATGCTGCTAGGTTTTGTTTTTTTTTTTTTTTCATGAAGTTTTCTTTCCTCTAAACCTACTACACCATGAGCACCAGAAGTCTTCTATCTTTAGGTCTGACAACCACGAGTAGCATGATAATACGCCGAGAGCTGTGTTTGGTTTGCAGTGTATATATCCAGTTTCAAAAACATTCTATGGGACAGCTGCAGATGCTCCAAAAATGGGTCTGACTTTGAAATCTCGTGGGCATCTTCATTGTCATAATCCTTATGTCAAATGCCCAGCGTGGTATTTTTATTTTAAAACCATTAGTTATCCAGAAAAAAATCATATTCATTTTTAAATTTTCTGTCCATTTTTGACTCAGTGCCCATTCAAATGTCATTTCATGAGAGAAGTATGAACAACACCTCCTTATCAGCTCTTGAATGGAGAAAGGCCTGATTTTTTGGTCTGGTGGCCCCTAAACACTTACAGTGAGTGAGTTAGTGAGAGCTGTGTGTGTGTGTACATGTAATCTAGAGGCCAACCTGGGACCCTAAGGCATAAGCTTAAGGCAGGTACCTGGAGGCAGGAACTGAAGCTGAGGCTGTGGAGGAACTCTGCTTGTTCCACTGTTCCCTTACTTCTGCTTGGCTGCCCTTTTTCTATAACCTAGGACCACCTGCCCACGCACCGCACTCAGAGGGCTACTCCTCCATCATTTAACAATCAAGAAAATGCCTCCACAAATGTGCCTCAAAGGCCAGGAGGCAATTCCTCAAGTGAGGTGCTCTCTCTCTCTCTCTCTCTCTCTCTCTCTCTCTCTCTCTCTCTCTCTTTCTCGCAAGTCGTGTCAAGCTGACAACCGAGATCAGCCATCAACCTCAGTCACACACTAAACTGAAGAAATAGAGCAAAAATCCAATGTGCCACTCCAGAAAGTCATGCGTTCTGTTTTACAAGAAAGACCTTTTCCATTTGTGAAATGATGCACGTCCACTGTAAAGCATTTTATAAATTAGAGGTGTACAGTTAAAAGAAAGAATCATAGCCAATTGTAAAAGAGCTTCAGACACACACACGGATCTTAACAGAGGCAGAAGTGTGCGAAGCTGTTCTGGCACAAGTGTTTACAAACATAATGGAAGGGGAAGGTAGGGATGATCTGATTGGCTATACTCATCCTTCCCTTATTTGGGTATGGTCTGATCAGCTGGCTGCCTGACATTGGCTAATGCATGGCTGCTCTGGGTTGGCTGACATTTGGCTGTTTTTATAGGTCAATGATAGGTTTCCACTTTGCTGTGTATTGCTTGCTTGAAGCTCTTACTGAAATTATGAGGCCAGATTTAATTTAAAAGTCACAATCTGTTATGTTTTGGGTACTGTTTTCTACTATTTATTCCTTTTGTACTTGAGTTTTCTCTGTGTGCTAAACTTGCTTATTGCTTTCTATTTCATAGTATGTCTAAATATTTTAATAAAGTTCAAATGAGGTAATTTATAAATCATGTAGTGGCTACATAATATTCCCAATTATGGACACATTTAACTACCCTCTTTTGTTACATGCTTAAGTTATTGCCTGAGATTTGCATTATGAAATAGTAAAAAAATAAAATAAAAAATTAGCAAAACAATGGTATTTTCTGGATGTTGTTAGTGATGAGTTATGACTGTTAGGTCTAGATTTTTGAATATTCAATTTTTAAATAATATTTATTTTTTCATGCTGATTTCAGTCAGTATTATAAGTCATTTAACCCACGTGGAATTTCATATATCAGTGAATCTTTGAACTTACTTGCTTATTAGTAATATTTTCTTTAATTTAACATTGTTTCTTTTTTTCACTTATTTACGTGTAATCAACATACTCATGAATAGGCCTAGAGACAGAACCTCCTATAGTGCAAAACCCTAAGGCATTCATAAAAATTACATTGTATATCTCAGCACCCTCTTTAACCATCTTAAAGGATATTCCCAATTTTCTGGGTCCAGGAAAAAAAAACATTTCAGATATTTTCCAGACCCCAGCTCATTTCTGCAGAAGGTTTTCTTTGTCTTTCTATCAGAAAGCTTTATAAGCAGCAATAATATTTTATGAGTTTTAATTTTAATTATTTTACTAAAGAGAAAAGAATATTTTAAAAGCAGAATGGTGATATGAGAAATTATTAGAAACAGCCAAAGTTGTAAATTTGGCCACATTCTGATCCTTGTCCTATTTATGTTCAATAATAAAAAACAAAATTGAGGTGCATGGGGAAAGCTGGACATGCACTCTAAAGGCAGCATGTGCAAACTGAGGGGCGAGTACTCATGCTGTTATGACTTTAGCTACTAGGTATCAGAAACTTCCTCTTAGAACTGTATCTCAACACATGGCCAACACTTGCCTCAGAGGAACCTGGAGGCTTTTAATGATGTAAATTCCTTCACTTGAGCCAGGACAAGAGTTAAAAACAGAAATGACAAGTAAGCAACTTCTTCATAAAAACTTACTTACATGAACATTGGAGAACAAATAATTGCCCTAACCCTTCTGCTTCTAATGGTCTGTCTCCTACATGCCTGGTGCTCAATGAATTTATTCATAGTTTCTGCCTATCACCCATGCTTGCCACCTTGGAAGGATTGGAACACAGACACTGAAGGTCAGATGTGTACTCACACTCCAAGGGCAGGCAGCCCTGGATGAGATACCCCGGGTGAAGTGTTTTCATTGGCATTGTTGGTGTATCTTATCCGAGGAAGTAGTTGTAGCCACTGGGCTTGCTATGCTGCGGCCTGTTTTTGTCCATCCTGCTCCTTTCACTTTCAAGACTTAGTGAAGTAGGATAGGGAGGATACACTACAGCAAATGGGAGGGAAAGGAGCCACTCACTCCTCAGAGTCTCGTTGAAGCCTTTCACTGTCTGTGAACCCAGAATTCCAGGAAAATTAGCAACATTTGCTGTGAAGGTTGTCAGCATGAAGGTAACATTTGCTTTGCGTCAAAATATTTTCAAATGAGGGGCTAGAGAGTGTCTCAGTGGGTAAAGTGCTTGAAATCCAAGTAGGAGGACTAGGGTTTGGGTCCCAGACTCCACAAAAATTGTTGCACGGTCATGGAGGCCCACCCATAATTCCAGGTTCCAAAGGAAGACTATGGAGCAAGCTGGTAAGTAAGAATCTGGGCTAGATGTACAAGGTGGAGAGTGCCTGAGGAAGGATTCCTGGTTTCAACCTCAAATCCCCCCACACACACATGTAAATACATGTGTACTCACACCCATGCACCAATGTGCACCTAGACACAACCAGATATGCAGATGCACATGCATACGCAAAATAAACATGCACAAGTAAAATATTTTCAAACAAGGATATTAAAATAGCAATAAAGCACTAGGAAGGCCTGAGTGTATGTAACTTTGAGTACAGCCTCACTCTTACAAGACGTATGTTCTCAACCTTCATTTACACTGAAAACATCCTAATTGCTTGTAACTCTTGTGACCTAGAATCCTACTCTGTCACTTGTAATCCTATCCTGTGCACCCCAGGATCCAACCGGTAATGCTCATTCAGCCAATGTTAAAAACACGTTTTTCCTAAACCCCTGTTCTGTGCCGTAGTGGCTTGTCCTGAACTTCTCTGTGGGTAAGTCAAGGACTTGGCTTTCCTGAGTGGCGGTCTCTGAAAGGAGCCCTTCACAGTGTGAAGCAGGGGACCCATTCTTCTGTGTTTTCCCTGAATCCATTCGGTAGCTTTGTACATTGTAACGTCAGCTCTTTGCCAGCTTTCTTATTTATATTTTCCAATACATCACTTCCCTATAAATGTACATGTGCTAGCCTGGAAACACAGCACTTAGATTTTAAAGGGCTTGTGGTCACTAGAATATTTTTCTGTATTGCTTTCATTGTTTTACAATTTAAAGCTTATTTTCCATTTAAAGATGAAATTGATTTTTGCTTCTTTTTCTTCTATTTATTATTTAACTTGTGAAATTTAATACATCACCAATAAAAGTAACTTACTACTGCAAAGTAAATTGGAAGGAATATTGAGTAAATTTAATGTAATTAAGTAAAATGTATTTGTAATGTTGTATAAAGGGATAGTGAGAATTTCTCTACTAATTAATATCAGAGTTTTCAGACATTGGATTACATGTAGATTATTATGTATAAATCATACATACATGTTAATTCACAGATGTTCCACCTGTAGATGGGATCAGACACACCCTATGTCTTCCTGAGACTAACAGTTTCTAATATGCAATATTCCCAAGGTAGGGAGAAACAATAGGATTATCTCCCTAAATTATGATTTATATCTTATCTAATCTGCTACACTCAGACACCCCACCGCAACGTCTATATAAGTAAGAGATTTTCTTTGTTCCGCTGGTTGTTACTAGAGCTCCTGCTTCTCTCTTTGTGAGTGACCACTATTAATAAAGAATATTTCACTTGGAATCCATCTCATCGTAGCTCCCTACTGGAAGAATTGCTACTATTTAAAACAATACAGAGCTCCCATTTTATATGCATATACGTGTGTTTGTTTACATAACACATATGTGTAGGATTCATATCATGCAACTACTTATTTCTCCACTTCAATCAGTCTTTAATTGATAAAATCTTGATTCTATTCCTACTGCCGATGGAGGCTTTCACAGTAATATTGGTGTTAGTAAACAGCTTTGCCTGAATTACCATTTAGCTGTTATGGTAGGGTATTCGCTAGTATGTGTGGATACTTGTTAATTTTAACAAGAAGGTTCTCCCAAAGGTAAGAGCATATTTTGGAGATTTAGAGCCCTCAATCTCTCACTCCGCCCCCTATCACTCTCCCTCTCTCTTGCGCTAAACCCCAGGGTCTCAAACATGCCAGGCCAGTCCTCCACCGATGCATTATATACCCAGCCTAGAGAGGGCCACATTTTCACATTCATTTCACGTGAGCTGTAGTGTGGAGAGGTCATAGCGGCATGAGGAAGGCTCAAAGCCGATGAAAAGATTCATTGTTCAGCCTTTGAGTTCTGAAAACATTCATCTGCTGAACCAAGATGCTTTTGATTTCAGGAGTCACTGTTAATTATTTTGTAGGGACAGCTGGCATAAAGCTGGACTGTCCCCAGATTTGCTGAGTGACTTGCAACAGCACCAGCCACAGACAATATAGTTTGAAACATCTATGAAAAAAATGGAAGAACATTTGTTTTCCTAATGAAAGCAACAAAAAAAAAAAGAAGAAGAAGCCCTCAGAGATGGAAAGAAACAGGCTGACTTGAGGGAAGCAATGAAATAAGAAATTACTCATCGTCATTAAGAGCTGGTCTCCAGTAGATGTCTCAGTTTGCTACTAGGGCTAAATGCCCAAGGACAGAGGGGGCCTGTTCTCAGTCTTCAGTATATTCAGGAAAGCAAGCTGTGTGTAAGGCATATACATTCATGTCTATTTAATGTGAAGTCTGTGTAGTTTGAAAAAGTCAGCTAAGGTGGGTTCACTAGGGTCATAGGTAACATGGGGACAGGGAGAAGAATAAGGAAAGCGAGCAAAGTACCTCGGCTGGAAACTGGGAAACTCAATAGCAAGTGCTACTGAGTGCCAGCACGTGGAATTAGACACCCGGCGGTGGCATTGGTGCAGACACAGCCCTGTGATGTCATACACAGCGGCCTAAAGAGTTCTTTTAGGACATGTCCACTCAACCAAACCCCAGATTCGTGGCTTCAGGAAAAAAAAAATGTAAGGACTAGCAACCAGGAAGCAACGGTGTAGTTCATTAAAAGAGAATGAGCTTTTCAGGATGAGGAGGCTGGAGACATAGCTCAGTGGCCCTGGTTGCTCTTTTAGAGGACCTGGGTCCGGTTCCTAGTACCTACGTAACGACACACAAATGTCTGTAACTCCAGTTCCCATGGACTAAATGGCTTCAAAAGACACCAGGCATGCATGTGGTACACAGATGTGGGCAAAACCACTCCCCCCACACACTTTTTATGTCTTAATAATAATTAAAAACAAAAACCAATGATGATTAAGAGCATGAATACTGTTGGGAAGAAAGGAAAACAGGTAGGGGCAGGATTCTTTAGGAGAGAATGGTAGGTCATTGTCTTCATATACCGCATGTTGGTGGGTTTAGGGTTATTCTCTTCAAGGGTTGCTAAATAACCAAAATGAGAGCATCTGCTTCCTGAGGCACCTGGCAGGTCCACAAGTCATACAATAAAATCTGTAGGTCACAGGAATGTGGGGAAGGTGGACTACCTTTACTACATGAAATTTGTGTTGGGATTCTTAAAAAAAAATCAGAGCAAATGGATGAGTCCTATACAAGGTCATGTACATTCAGGACTTAGGCCTATTTTCATTGTTATTTTAACATAAAATATTGATATATTAAAAAATATCCCTGTACTGGTTAAAATTTGTCAGAGTTCATTGTTAATTGTCCTGGAATTCTTGTTTCATTATTTTATTATTTTACATGTAGGGGTGTCTCACTGACATGCCTGTGCCTGGCATCTGCATCAGCAGCCGGAAGAGGGTGGTGGTTCCCCTGGAAGTAGAGCTGCAGAAATCTGTGAGCTGCCCTGTGCATGCTGGAAATCAAACTCAATCCTCTGGAAGAACCACAAGTGCTCTAAACCTCTGACTTATCTCTCGAACCCCTGTACTGGAGTTTTTAATTTTCTGGTGGTCAGAGTCTCCAAGCAGATTCTGCTTCTTTTCATTCCTGAGTTCCCATAGGTCCCCTTGCCCTTCTATCCTGCTTTAATGCACCCTCTGAGACTTAGATCCCTTAATCCCAAGGGCTGAACATACAGTTAATTTCTTCAGGCTTGGTAGGGATATTGATTCCACTTATCTGGGGATCATAAGTCTTAACCTGTCGGATGTAAGGGGGCATGGGAGTTCTGAACTTGCAGAAAACAGGACATTGCTTCTCAGGAGGGAGCTGGCTCTTTTCTCCTCCTCCTCCTCCTCCTTCTCCTCCTCCTCCTTCCCTTCCCTTCTTCTCTCTTTTTATCAAGCCTCAGAGGGAACCGGAGTTGACCGGCCATGTCAGGTAGGGAGAGCAATAGTGAGGCCCATGGATCAAGGGTGTGAGTAACAGCATCATACTAGGTTTTTGGACTACAGTTCTGACAAAGATGTTGATGAGTTCGTGGTAGGGGAGGGAAGTGGCTACTGCAACAGCTCACTTATCCAGACAGGAAATTCGCAATTTGCCTTACCCTGCCCAGCCGCAGTTTGTATTCCACTACAGGGATGACCAACTCCTCTTTAGATGTTTTTGAGTCATTTCAGGCTTTGGGTGGGGCAGTTACTATGGACTAAATCAAATCTTTCGATCTCTGTCAAAAGAGATCAACAAAACCATCACTCCAACTCAGTCCTCTTTCCCCACTTTTTTTTTCAGCAACTTTATTAACACAATTGTTCTTAACTTTCTATTGTTTTGTTCCATTCTTGGCACAGGGGCTTGCTCTGTAGCAGAGGTTGACATGGAATTTGCAACATAACCCAAGTTACCTGTAATTCTCCTGCCTCAGGCTTTCCAAATTGCAGGGATAACAGGTGCACACCACTACACTTGATTAGTAGTTTTCAATCCCTTGGCAAGCCACATAGTCTCTGAGACCAAATTGAGATATGCTATTAGTATAAAATCCTCAACTGATTTCAAAAGAAAAAAAAGTGTATAACAAGTCATAATTAATTAAAAAGTTTTATTTTTCTATTTAGTTAGTTTAGTGTGTGTCTGTGTTCACATAGAGGTCAAAGAAAAACTTTTAGATTGCCAGCCTGGCAGCAAGTGTCCTTACACTCTGAGCCGCATTGCTGGCCCTCGTTATTAATTTTGACATGATGTTAACATGATAATGCCTTGAAAATATAGAATGAAACAACTCATTGAAAGGTTGTTAATGTTAATCTCACCTGTCTCATTCCCACTCCCTCACTCTGTGTGTGGTGGGGGAGAGGGTAGGGAAGAGAGTATAAGCCAGAGGAGGATGTCAAGTGTCTGGCTTTCAGTCTCACTTTTCCTTTCTTGAAACAAGGTCTGTCGCCAAACCTGGAGCTACCAAGTCCTATTGATCCCCGTGTCCTTCATCCCCTGGCACTGGGGTTACCTGTGCCCTCGTGGAGAGGCTTAGCCTTTTACTTAAACAGTGCTCATATCCTCCTTCGAGCACAGCAAGCACACTTCCACACTGAGCCATCCCCCATCCTCTTTCACTTTTGAAGTGATGACAAGAAAGTTAAAGATTACATACGCAGCTCACATTTTGTTTTTATTAGACAGTGTCAAGCGTCAATTCCTTAATTAGAAAACAGTGCTCTAAGTCACACACACACAGTTTAAAGTTATACTGAACTGCTAGATGTCCATGACACCATTCTGAACTGGTGGAATCTAGGAATAATACAACAGCTTTGACCTCTTCAAGGGACCATTTTCTGACATGCCTTTTGAAAAAGAATGTTAGCGTGGCTGTGACTTAAAATACTGAAGGAATATAGCATTGTCTACAGATGAGGTGTATACTTTGTAATGTTATAGTCAAGACTCTTCTCAGCTGAGCACAGGGTTAAAGGCACATGTCTTTAATCCCAACACTTGGGAGACAGAAGCAGAGGATCTCTGGGAGTTCGAGGCCAGCCTCGTCTACAAAATGAGTCCAGGACAACCAAGGATACACAGAGAAACCCTGTCTCAAAAACACAAACCAACAAACAAAAAGAATCTTCTCAGTACGACCTAATTTATTTTTCTGTCTTTTCCTGACATCCTGACCACTAGCTTCTCTAGCCAACTTCACCTGCTTTCATCACGCACATGCATAGTCTCCGCCCATCCCTCACCTTCTCCTCCCGGCCTGGGTATGTCTTGTTCTAATTTTTCCTCTAAAACTCCTCATTCAACAAGGCCATCCACAGCATTTCTCCTGTTAGGCCTTTTCTGTCATACAGTGTTGAGATGGCTACTCCTCTGTAGCGAGTCCCATGGCTACTTGCTCGTATCCATTTTCTACCAGTTGACTTCATACTGTAGCTAGGCATTCTCATAAGCATGGGTGCTTCACAAAGATGCGTCATCTGTTTGCCATGCTGCAATGTGAACTATTTTAAGCCATGACCTTACATTGTTCCATTTTTGGTTTTCTACTGCTTTACATATGGCGTGCATTGCCATTAGCACTTGTTCAATCAGTGAAAAGAGAAATTCTAAAAGAAGGATACATTACATCAGGAAAAGTTATTAAAATCCTATGTTGTGTCAATAGGATGAAATGGGGGGGGGAGGAGAAATAAAACACACCTGTCATGCTTCAGGCGAAAGAGATAAAGTTATACGGAGGCCCTGTGTACTTTGAATGTACAAAGTGGGCATGGATGATCATACTGGACATGATGGGATGTAAGAAGCAGAAGGACTCATGAGGAGGTTGACCTGGAGTGGGGAAAGGTGCGTGCTGTGTTTCCGTTAGTCAGACCCTCAATGACTGCAGGTTATAGAAAAGGTATCAAAAATTACAAAACATTTGGGCTTGGATATTGAGTAACAAACGAAAAGTATCCAAGGTTTTAGATGGAGCCAAGGAAGCAGATAAGAACAAAGGAGGCAATGTACAGGAGAGGAGTAATTGTAACAGCCTAATTTTTATTTCTGAAATACAATATCTATGGCCAAGTGACTTAGCAAGAGCAGATTATTTAGCTCCAGGGTGAAGAAGGTGAAATTTCAAGAAGCATGGCTCATGTATAGACAGAAAACAAAAGCATGGGCAGTGGCCACTGTTCTTCTTTTATGACTCATTTGCAAGAGAACTGATGCAGGGACCCAAAAGAGTTCCTTCAGTCTCACTCTTGGAATGCATTCCCACCAGGTCTACCTGACTTTCTACTCAGAGCCTCCTTTAAAGACGCTCCTCAACATTCCTACACTGGGGCTCAAAACTCTGGCACGTGGAACTCTGAGACACAATTGTACATCCAAACAGCGACAGTAGCCTGTTTCATATTAAATACTAGCATTCAGGGTTAGAGAGAAAACCTGATCCCCACAAGTTAGATAAAGACTTGGAGGGGGCGGGGAGGAGATGAGGGAGGGTTGGGGAGGGTGGGAGGGAATGAGGGAG
The DNA here is from genome assembly GCA_028658305.1 of Pachyuromys duprasi. Taxonomy (NCBI): domain Eukaryota; kingdom Metazoa; phylum Chordata; class Mammalia; order Rodentia; family Muridae; genus Pachyuromys; species Pachyuromys duprasi. The sequence goes on along the minus strand of CM053759.1, from coordinate 17,836,654 downwards.
GGGGCTACGCATGGGATGCAAAAAATCTAACCCGTGATTGATATAAAAATAAATAAATTTATTAAAAAAAAGAATTGTCTAGAAATCTAATTTCATTGGAGCTGGTAAATTGGGTCTTTTCCCCTTAATCCCTTGCAGTCCTGGGAATTGTGGGACCTGTATTGGTGCTAATGAATTGTTTCTGGTTCTGGAAATTGACCTAAGATCTTTTGCTTGTGAGGCAAGTGTTCTGCCACTGGGCTATCTCATCCCTTTAACTACCTCTTTAAAAGTCAAGTCTCTCAACACAGTCACTTTTTGAGACTATGCTGGTTAGTCTCTATCTGCTTGATACAAACTGGAGCCATCTGGCAGAAGGGGACTTCAGTTGACAAATGTTCTCCATCAGGCTAAAGTGTAGCATGTTTTGCTGATAATTTACTGATTAATTATCGATGTGGAAGAGACTAGCGCAGTGTGGACAGTATCACTTCTGGGAAAGTGGCCCTGTGTTGCATAAGAACGCAAGCTGAGCAAGCCATGAAGAACAGACGGGTAACTAGCACGCCGCCATGGCCTCTGTGTCAGTTTCTGTCTGTAGGTTCCTGCGCTGACTCTCTGCATAGTCAACGATGGACTGTGGCCTGGAATAACAGACAAACTCTTTGCTTTGAGTAATGGCATTTTGTCAGAGCAATAGGAAGCAAATTAGAATAGAAATCCTGCAGGTGAGTTTGGGGGTGAAGATAAACACAACTCACTCTATATATAGGGAACATTTTTATTCAAAACTCGTTTACTTCCTAGAGGCAAATCTTGAAGCACATTAGATAGCTAAGACCAAAGTTCTATCACAGGAATACCAAATGCCATTGCAGTGCCCTTATCTGCTCAATGACTCCCCCACACACTCCACAGAGCTGCCTCTTTACATCATTCTGAGCCTTAACCACTCTTTCTATACATCTTGCAAATGTTTCCTATAGATTCTGGCTTTTTGATGCTGGCTGAACTAGCAGAAGGCTGAGACATAGGTAGTTTTATAGTAGAGATTGAAAATATCTATATAACACCATAGGGTAGGGCTGACCCATAAGGACAGTACCCTACTGTTCACTTGTAGTTCTCCACTAGCATGCAAAAGGCCTGTAACTGTGCAGCCCTGTGGCTACTCTGCTGCAGCCTGTACACCCAAGTGTGTGACCTGCGAGGGTGATTAGGATCTGTGCCTTGCAGATTCAGGAGAGATTCCTGCTGAGTAATCTACATTCTGGAGTCTCCCTCCTCAAGCCTCCAGGAGCTGTTACACAGCCATCTCTGCCCTGCTGCTTAATGATAGGGTGAAGAGAAGATGGAATGGACTCACACTGACAGCTGATTTGTCACAGAGCCCGGTGACCCAAGCAGCAAGGCACGTCTTTCCTCAGTATTCTATGAGACAACAGACCCCCGGAAGTAAAGCCAGAGACTTGCATTTGATTCCTGAATCTATTTGTTTTCTTGGTAGTATCGCACTGCACAGTTTAACTGAACAGTCTATGTGGTATTCCCACTTTGAGCAACTATCTAAGCTAATTGGGCAGATACATTTTAAATATGCAGGTGACTTTAGTTTTGTAGTATGTATGTATGTAGGATGTAGTACGATGCATCCTTGGCAGATTTTAGCTTTTATCAACATTATGCATTTTTGGAGGAAGATGAAAAGATGATAGAATGACAGCTCATAAATAAGCATTTAGCTTCCATTAAAAAACAAAATGAGACTGGAGTCTGGATCTTAAGTGTTCAGTCTTGGATCACTGAAAATAAGATTTCCTTTCACAAGTCTCCTTGAATAGCTTGTTTTTGATGTAGAATGGTTTATATATTTTCTTTTCATCTTACCATGTTTTATTATGAAAAATTATAGCATATGAAAAGAATAAAGAAGTGCTATGTGCTACAGTGCTGGCACTCAGGAGGGTGAGGCTGGAGCATGAATACAGCATTAAGGCCAGCCTAGGCTACAGAGTGGAAACCTTTCTCAAACTCCTCTTTAAGAAATAGGGAATAATACAATGTGTGATTATGCAACTACATAACAAAGAGCATTTATGTATTTTCAATGTTCTCATTTATCATTCCCTAGACTTGTCAACCATATATCCAGGCTTCCATTCTAAAAATCCTACACGTCTTAAGATGAAAAGTCCAGTTGGCATTCATCATTTGGACAACACTCTCCCTATATAGGCAGCAAAATATGGTAAGAGAGGGGAAACTGGGTAGATAAGGAGGAGTACATTACTTTTCTTGTGGCTGTGACAAAGCAGCTAACAAAAACAACTTTAGGAAGGATGGTTTATTTGACTTGCGGCTTAGGAGACCACAGTCCATCCTGGCATTATTTGCCATAGGTAAGAAAAGAATGATTATTGCTAGTGCTCAGTTAATATCTTCCTTCTCCCTGAATAAAGCGGCCTGTCTCTTCCCTCCTTAATTAAACCTCTCTGGAAATACCCTTGTGCGTATACCCAGAGATGCCTCTCCTAGGAGATTCTAAATCTAGTCAAGCTGACAATGGAGAACAATCATCACAGAGGGCTAAGACAGTAATTTCCAGCTAAGCCTCAAACTCTGAGAGCTTTATACATTTCAAATCAGGATTGTCCACTGATTCTTTGGCTTAGAGAGAAAGCCACTGATGTTCTTTAACTCTCATTCTCTAGATCCAGAGAGACAGTTTCTACTTCCATGTCCTAATCCATTACTGAGTCATGGCATCAACTCAGTGGCTTATTGCAAGCTTGATCTAAGTTAATAAAACAGAACAAAATGGGTCAAAAGAAAGAAAGCCAGATATCAAGTGCACATAACAAGAAAAAAATTTTGACAAGTTTTCTTCATAACTGTAGATGACTGGGTATTTATGTGTATTATAGCCAACTGCTATGTAAAATTCTATTTCACCCTGTGGGATCTGGTGACAAAACTCTGAGATCTGTTAAAGTGAAAGAGTTGACAGTGTACCAACAGGCCTTCTCTCTGCTTTTAGGTTCTGGGAAGAAGCAAGCAATGAAGACAGCTTAAAGGCAGTCTTGCCTGAACCATGGCTAGAAACTAGAGTCATGAGCCATGCGTATTCAGCCATCTTAGTCTACTGAAGCCGTTCATTCCTTAACATATGGTAAAAACATAAAGGATTGTAAAGTATGGTCATAAGAAACTCCTTTGGAACAGAGGATGAGCTGAGATGCAGAGATGCAGAAAAGCACAGAGAGAATGAGAGGAAATTACGTGGAAGAGCTTTCAATATGTTTAAAGCTTTCTTGTGTGTGTGTGTGTACATGTAGTTGTATGAGTCCATGCATTCAGATCTTGTCCTATTTCAACATTCCACCTTACTGAGATTTCTCACTGAACCTGAAGCATGCTGCTTGAGGCAGGCTGGCAGGCTGGCAAGTCCAGTCAGTGATCCCCCTCTCCATATCCCTTCCCCCAACACTGGGGTTACAGACCAGTGTTGCAGGACTCCATGCCCCATTGATGACTTTGAAGACGGAGAAAGCCTGTGGGGAAGGAATGTGGACAACTTGGAATGAAGAACAGCAAAGAACCAGCTGACAACCAACAAGGACACAAAAACATTAGCATGACAATGACAAGAACTCAAATTCTGCCAAAACCACAGTAAGCCCAGAAACAGATTGTTCCCTGAGTTTCCAGATAAGGAGTGAGTCGAGCCAACACTCCAATTTAGGCCTTTCTTAGCTTATCCATAGGACCCAGCAGAGCCTGGAGAGGTTGGAAAGTTAGCTGTATGCTGTATTCTGTAGCTATGGACATGACCACACCCAATATTTATAAACAATTTCATTCAGTGCACTCACACATTTGTTTTTCAAGCATAAGCCAGACAAGGTAGATCTTATTGCAAATTTTGAGATTATTTTCATTCGTATTCAGAAACATTAAATGACTTTGCTGAGATTTCCTAGCTATGGAATCACAAAAATAAACAGAGTTCAGTAAAAAGTTTGAAACCAACAGATGCTGAAATGAATTACCCCAACGGAGGCATGAATATTTACGAAAACCTGCAGGTTTTTTTTCTTCTGGATATCTTTTATTTTCCTTTACTTTCTAGGTATGGAAGCCTTTAGAGGAAAGGGGGAAGATTTCCCTTTGCTAGATATTCCAAGGAGTTTCCATGGTTGGATAGATGGCTCCACAGTTAAGAGCACTTGTTGCTTTTTCAGAAAACCTGGGTTCTCTTACACTCACATGGTAGTTCACAACTATTCAAGAATCTACTTCCAAGGGACCCAACACTCTCCAGGGACACTAGGCACACACATGGTGTATCTAAAGACAAGTAGGCAAAACACTCATACACATAAATAAGTATTTTTAAAAAATAAGAAATAAAGTGAGCTTCCACCGTAGATACAAAACTAAAAGATCATTTGAAGGCCCAAAGTGATTATGTACACATGACGCTTCAAGTGGTTCTTGGGAAAGATGTTCACACCATCCACTCAGTCTCCTTTGATTTCCTAAGCAAGCTTTCCCTTCTTTTCCATATTTAGTTTATGACTAACCAGCTCAACAAATCATCCCTTTGTTTTGTGCTTTCCTTTCACACCATGCTTAAAACAGTAAGCTCTAAGGCAAGCAAAATCCATGCTATGCTCAGATCCTAGGCTAGAATTAAAACTATTTGAGTTTTAACAAGATGCTTAAGTTACCTGAGACTCAGTTTTCACACTGGTAAAGTTGAAACCAAAATCAGCCCATAGGGTAATCTTACCCATAGGGTAAGAATAATGTGTCCGCAGGTTAGCACTGTGTCTGGCATCACTGTAGTTCTAATGTATTTTGATATTTTTATAACTTTGTTATATTAAAGTTCTTCTTTTCCTATCTGGCTAGGAGCAAAGTTTGAGAGCAAGGGCCATATTTCATTTTTGTTAATTTCCCTGACCATCCATCATGATGGCTGGCATGTCACAGGCTCTTGGTGATTGTTGAAAGAATGGATCAATGAGTCCGATGACTCAGCAATTGCTTTGATGTGTCCCTACTACATAACGTGTGTGGTTTTTTTCTTTAACTTTATTTTAAAGGGCAAGCATGTAGTGGGTTGAGGTAAGGCCAGACATTTTTCTTTTGTACAGATCTGAGACAGCACATTGTCAACATCTCCATGAACTTGGATTAAAAACCACTTGATGGCATACCTTCCAGATAAATCACATCAAGAAAGAAAAGCCCAACTATACTCCATTCTTTTCCATATGTAGATTTTTTTAAAGTTATTTATTGACTAGCTGTCGTTGCCTTGCTATCTCTCTGCCCAAGTCTGTGTCACTAATTTTATCTTCACCACCAAAGCAAGTCAGTCAATTGCTTCCAAACTCATGGCCTTGTGGATTTGCCAGTCTGGTGCTAGCTCATACTTTGCCTGAGGTAGCAGAGCCAAGTGGATACACTTGAACCACAAACATGAAAGACAATGTGATTCTCAGAGGATTCCGGAAATTACTTTCGGAAAACACATTTAAACATTTTTAAACAGATGTGAATGAGCTTACAAAAATATTTTTGGGGGTGTTTTCCCACTTTGAGAGGTGAGATCTCACCTATCCTAATCACATGCTTGTGGGTTTGTTGTTTCAGATCTCCCAGGAGATATTTTAAATTATGTGTGTACCTTAGACATTTCTACATACTTACCAGTGATTTTCTAACATTCTGAATTGTCATTTTAAAAGACTGCAATTTTATTAAAATCACATTTCTATTTTATGTTCTGTACAGGTTTTCTCAGAAAGGGAATTGTAGGTGTGTACAAGAATGTGACTGAAGTATGAGAGTAGTACGTGTGCTTGTATCATCAAAATATTTCACTAACATTTTCTGAGTTTCAAAAAATATTGTTTGAGGAAAAGTTTTACAATGTAGCCTTGGATAGCTTAGACCAAGCTCAACTCAAATTTGCAGATATCTGCTTGCCTCTGTCTCCTGAGTGCAGTGATTAAAGTTGTCTGGCACCACATCCCAAAGTGAGGGAAACATAAATTAGTGCATCTTTTGTCTTCATATTGAGAGATTCATTTACTTCTTGAGAAACCAAGCACTAATGCCAGTATTTGTTCAAAACCCATTTATTGAACGTTCCTGTGCAAGAACTATGAGGGAATTTCTACAAAAATATAAAGAGCTATGGATGAATCCATGTCCTGTCAGGCATATTTATCTAAAATACAAGCAAAGATACAAGAAATCATGAGGACTATGAAGTTTAATAAGGAGATACTATTTCTGGCTTGAGGGACCTAAAAAGAAATAAAATATGAGTCTGTCTTGAAATATAGACAGCATTTTGATAGATGGAATAGAAAATGCATGAAGAGCATCCTTAAAAGGTAGGACAGCAAAGAACAAAGAGACAAAATCTGCTGATTACAAAGATCACCCAGAGTGAGTTTTAGATTTGTATTTGACGAAGTTGGAACTTTATGCAGGGAAAATTTGCAAAGTGGTCATGGGGTTTACTAAGAAAAATATAATACTTATACTTTCTAAGGGATTAAACATAAATTTATCAATTAGCTAAAGACTTGGAACCCTTCAGGGAAACCAAAATCAAGGACTAAGCATAGCAAAATAAAAATTTCAACTTCAGAGAAATAGTAGGAAATTCATTCAGCTTAAAAGCTCCCTGAGATGGCTCAAAGACTCAAGAGAAGAGCACAGGAGCCAAAAGACAGGGTGTCACAGCAACTTTGTGGCTCTAGGACTCAAACTTCTCATCCATTTCTTTCACATTTTTTGCCCTTTTTTTTGTTGTTATTGTACTTGCCTACAATAGGTAAGTCTTTAAAATCTTGTAGTCTGAACATTATATACATTTCTTTTTGTGATGTCAATAAGAAGGTAGCCTCTTGTTCACTTTAACATCAACAAACACAGGAGATAGCTTTGATTGATGTGGCTTCAATCAATGACCACACTAGTCCTATTACATGACAATGGGAAAGGGGCATTCTAATTGGTCAAGACCTACTTTGTCATGCCCACTCTGTAATAACTGAGAAAGTTCTGTAGACAAACAATGTCATAACCATTTAACTCATCACATCATGCTGAGAGTCGGTGATTTCATCAATTAATTCACTCGTTTTTATTTCTTTGACGTTCATCTTCTAGACAATGGAGGACATTACAGGAGTTTTATGGAGTTAACACCCATAGCAAGGACAAGATATTACTATCCCTATTGTTAGTTAGAATGAGAAAGAGAGGCTTCTATAACCATTAAACCAAAATGGCAAAGCCTGGCGTGGGGATTGACTTAATGAGGAAAGGGAAGGAAGTCAACAGAGTCAGGAGATATAGCTCAGGAGATATACTCAGGAAACATGGCTCAAGCTGAGATGGAAGTGAGGCCTATCAAAGTCAAAATAGCCTTGTTTATCCAGGGAGAGAGGAAATAGTAAGGCAGTATTAGCTGGATTTGGCACTCCAGGATAAAAACTAGATTAAATGAGAAACCACACTACAAAATATTAATAATATTGTAGAAACAAGAGTTTCCTACCTTAACTTGTAACTTGACATTGCCTAGAGTCTCTTGAGAAGGGACTCTCAATTGAGGGGATGCCAAGATAAGAGCTCACCTGTGGGCCTGTCTGTGGAGGGTTGCCTTGATTGTTAATTGATGTAGAAAAGGCCACCACCCCCAGGGGAGGACATTGCAGCCAGCCCTGAGGAGACAAGATGAACTGGGGTCCGATGGAAGGGGAGGAGGTCCTCCCCTGTTGGTGGACTTGGAGGGGCGGGGAGGAGATGAGGGAGGGATGGGAAGAGTGGGAGGGAATGAGGGAGGAGGCCACGTCTGGGATGCAAAGTACCTAACCTGTGATTGATATAAAAATAAGTAAATTACATTACAAAAAAGAAGAGGCCAGCACCATCCCCTGGACAGGTACAGTCCAGATCCTGGACTATATAAGAGAGTTAGCTAGACATGAGCCTGTGGGCCAGCAAATAAACAGCATTCATTTATGGTTTCTGTTACATCTCTTTGACTGTGGAGCAAGTTCCATGTTTGGAGGTAATGTAGTGTGGAATACCAAGAAAGTTTACCTCTAAACTTTTCCTACCCTTACTTTCGTCACTAATGGCCAGTGACCTGGAAATGTAAGCCAAATAAACCCTCTCCTCTCCTCAAGTTGTTTTGGTCATGGTACTTTTCACAGCAATAGAATGAAACTAACAGATGTGTTTGAAATTACTGTGAGCCATTTAGGTGGGACTTCTTGGAGGCAGCTGCAGATGCTCAAGAGGGAAGCAGAGCTGTGAGGGAGTCTCACTGCTTTCATCCATATAAAGATGCATATTGAAGGTATGTGAGGCAAACAAACTTCCACTGAAAAGTACATAGAAAGAGGAGAAAAATACATAAAGGAAGAAATAAAATGTATGTATATAATAGAGAGGGTAAACCCAAAGCCTCATGCACACCAGGCAGATGTTTTATTGCATCCCCAGGCCTGAAAATCATTAAGTGTTTATCTTTGTTACTGGTTGGATTTTGTTACACATGCACACGGACAAGACACACACACACATGTATTTATGGAGGAAGAGAGGATGAGGGAAGAAGGGATGGAAGGAGAAAGAGAGAGGACTTGCTGTGCTGCCCAGATTGGTCTTGAAATCCTTGGCTCAACCAGTTCCTGAACAGAGCACCAACAGCTCAGGCACTAAGATCAACAATTAATAAATGGGACTTCATGAAGCTGAAAAGCTTCTGTAAGGCAAAGGACATTGTCAATAAAACAACATGGTAGCCTACGGAATAGGAAAAGATCTTCACCAACCCTTTATCTAACAGAGGACTAATACTCAAAATATTGTTGCTATACTGTTCTTTTGGAATGTATACAATTTAGCCTTGTTCATTCAAATGCTGACTTCTCTCCCCCACTATCTGGTTTCAATCCACACATTGCATCGTGATGCTTATTCTAAGTTGCTGTTCCAGTTCTTATCCTTACTTTTCTGCACTGATGGCTAGTGACCTGGAAATATAAGTCAAATAAACCCTTTCCTCTCCTAAAATTGTTTAAACATGTCTCAAGTTTATGCAAACATGCCACTATTTGTTCTCTAAATTGTCAATTAAAGCAGCCAGCCACATTACTGAGCAATGGAGAGGATAGGTTGGGACATCCTAGTCCGGGTAGGATGAAAAGAAAGGAAGCAGAGAGAGGGAGGAGGAGAATCCGCAGGAGAGGTATTGGAACCACGTGGAGAAATGAACTGGACCTAAGATATCACTAAAAGCAAGTATAATGGGTGAACCTGAATGGTAGGAAACTATGCAGGCTTGGAGGTTTAGGATGGAGTAACTATTGCTCAGCATTGTGCTCTAGGTTGATTAAATAAATCCCAGTCTCTGTGAGGTGATTTGGGTATACAGCTGTTTAGGATTAAGTGCTGCTTAACTAAAAGATATATCAACAGTAAATATTAAATGACCTAATACAACATAATATATAAAGAACTCAAGAAATTTGTCTCCAACAAACCAAATAATCCAATTTAAAAATGGGGTACAAAGTTAAACAGAGAATTCTCAACAGAAGAATATCTAACAACTGAGAAACACTTAAAGAAATGTTCAACGCCCTTAGTCATCAGGGAGTGAAAATCAAAACAACTCTGAGATTCCATCTTGTTAAGATCAAAAACTCAAGTGACAGCACATGCTTGCAATGATACAAAGCAAGGGGTACACTCTGTCATTGTTAGTGGGAGTGCCAACTTGTACAACCACTGTGGAAATCAATTTGGAGGTTTCTCATAAAATTGAGATTAGTTCTGTCTCAAGACCTAGATATATCACTCCTGGTCATATACCCAAAAGATACTCTACCATATCACAAGGATACTTGCTCAGCTATGCCCATGGCAGCTTTATTTGTTATAGCCAGAACTGGAAACAACCTATATGCCCCTAAACTGAAGAATGGATAAAGATATGTAGTTTATTTACACAATGAAATACTACTCAGCTATTAATAACAAAGAAATAATGCGTTTGCAGGCAAATGGATGGAACCAGAAAGGTTTATCCTTAGTGAGTTAACCCAGACCCAGAGAGACACCCATGGTATGTACTCACTTGTAAGTGGAGATTAGCCATAAAGTACAGGATACCCATGCTACAATCCACAGACCCAAAGAAGCCAAGGAGGACCCAAAGGAGGATACTTTGAATCTCACTCAGAACAGGAAATAAAGTAGACATCTGAAGCAGATGGAGGGAAGGAACTGAATGGGAGGGGGATGGGAAGGTAATAGGGTGAGTTGGGAATAAGGTATGTGGAGAGTTAGGGTTGGGGTGGGAGAATGACTGGAATAGAGAACAGGAAGTCAGGATGAGGGTATCTCTGGGACAGGGGAGTCTCCCAGGAGTCTATGGGAGTGACCTTAGCTGAGACTTCCAGCAGCAGGCAGTTGAGGAGCCTGAAGTGGCCACCTCCTTTAGCCAGGTAGGACTTCCAGTGAAGGAAGGGGGACACCACCCATAAAACCTTAACCCCAAATTTGTCTTACCTACAAGAAGTATAGGGATAATGATGGAACAGAGATTGAGGGAATGGCAAACCAATGACTGACCCAACTTGAGACCAACCCCATGGAAAACAGCCAACCCTACTAATGATGCTCTGCTATGATTGCAGACAGGGACCTAGCATAACTGTCTTCTGAGGGGCACCATGCAGCAGTGGATGGAATCAGATGCAGAAACACACAGCCAACCAATAGGCCAAGCACGTGGAGTTCTGTGGAAGAGTGAGAGGAAGGATAGAGAAAGCTGTAGAGGTCAAGAACACCACAGGAAGACCCACAGAGTCAACTAACCTGGCCCATGGTGGCTCATGGAGACTGAACCACCAACAAAAGAGCATGCATGGACTGGACCTAGAACCCCTACACCTATGCAACAGATGTGTAGTATGCTCAACATACAGGTCCCCTAACAGTGGGAGTAGGGATTGTCTCTGACTCTATTGCCTGCCATTACCTTGATAGTCCCCACTGGGAGGGGTGTGCTTAGTGCTGCTATGACTTGAGGTGCCTGGGTGGGTAGATTCCCCTTTGGGGGACTCCCCTTCTCTGAGAGAAAGGAGAGGGAGGGAAGGGGAAGGAGTGTGAGGGTGGGACTAGGAAGAGAGGTAGTGAGGCCTGGGATCAGTCTGTAAAGAAATTAATTTAAATTAATAAATAAATTACAAAAAGAAAAAAAGGGAAAAGAACACCTCGTACTGCACAATATAAACTTGTCCTCTCACATAAATATCACATTTATTTTCATTAAGATTTGTGTATTCATGAAATGGTCCTGTAGCTTTTTGATCAGTGAAGGTCTAACCTATTCTCCAGGCTTGGTGGGCCTTTATCTTCAGAATTTGAACTTTGTGTTAAGTTGTCTGAGGGTCAAATTATAGCAAGGAATGGAAGGCTTTTTTTATTTTAAATACACAAGTCATTTTCTTAACTGGCCACATGTGTCCAATATCCTGAGCCAGATGCATCCAATTCTAGAACATGAATGATGATCTTGAAGCTGGCATACGGAACCTGGCTTCCCATGCCAGAGACAGGCAGAGAGTCCCTGCTGGGATTTGCCCAGAATAAGCACAAGCAGAAACTCACCACCCACACACTGACCACGGTGATGAGATTTGGGTTTTACATGGGAAGAGGTTAATATGGTGGCCCAGTAAGAACATTCCTCACAGACACACGTGTTTACTTTATGAATGAAAAAAGCTCGCTAAGATTTTGAGGCAGTTGCATTCTAGGTTTTTTTGCTGAGGTAAATGGAGAGTTAAATGGTGGGGACATGAAGGCTTTCCATGCACTTTCTGCAAAAACAGGAGGGAAGGTTTGTTTCTCTTTCGAGTAAGAAGCTCTCTTTACACCCAGGAAATGCAAATTATGTTCCCACTGGCTAGTGGGATTAAGACTTGGCTAGTTGATTCCCTGCCATACTCCACAAGTTCCTCCTACATAAAAGAAGCAGTGGGCTGTTTCTGAGGGGCTTGGCAGTAGGATTTGTTTTCTGTTATAAATCAGGTGCCTTTGGTAGCTACATCATGATGGAAGATTTGACTAGGACGATGGTGGGCAGGCTGGGGCCTGTAGTCACACACTTTTGGAGCCCTTTCTTCAAGATAATTTTTATGTTACAAATTTCCCTATAGACAGGCTATGTCCATTCTGCTTTGAAGAACAGTCCAATTTAATGATAGTCTTCATGCCTCTTATTTGTGGAATTAGGATCAGGCTCCCTAGACTTGGGTTATGCCTGGGAGCAGTGAGCTTGTTGTGTTATGTATTAACGCCTGCTCTCACTTGGGAATCACTTTTTCCAAAGGGTTAATATTCAGTTTCCAAGAAGAACAAACAGTCTTTCCTTACAACCTGGGATCTGGTGAGCAAGAGTCCATCCGAATAGTTGTCATTGCAAGAAAGCCTGAAGACAGTTGCTGGAAACTGCAAATACCAGTCTCTCACTGTTGCAACAATAGCTGTGATTTCTTGCTATTGCCTGTATTTTCTTTCAAACTAGAGGCAGGACTTGTGATTTGCCATCCACAAATTATTTATTTCACTTATTGCTATTATATCCATTCATTCAACAAACCTAGTGACTGAAAACCAAATGGCATATTAGTTACATTTCTCAGTATTATGCTAAAGTATCTGCAAAACACAACTTACGGCAGGGAGCCGGCACGGTCTGACACAGTGGAAAGTAATGGAGGAAGGAAAGTCAGGCATCCAGGCACATTGCACCCACGGTCAAGAAGCAGAGAGAGAGAGAGAGAGAGAGATGAATTTTGGTGCTCAGCTCCAAATTTTGGTGCTTTTCTCTCTTTTATTCCATTTGGGGTTGGGGCCATAACATCTATTTTCTCACCTCGACGAACCCATTCACAGGCCTGACCAGAAGTCCGTTGCCTACAGCTTGGCAAGTTGACAATCAGCATTAACAATAATGTGTGACACATGTAGAATCTATCTGCCCGGGAAACACACAGGTAAAAGAAGTGGCTAATCAAAAATGTGTATAAATATATACATGTGTATAAATATAAAAGAATATATATTTATGTTATATATAAGAATATATATATAAGAATATATATATAAGAATATATATTATGTTATAATTAAGTAGAACTGTGAACAAAGTAGTCAAAGAATACGTAATTTGCAAGAGGCTTATATTTTTGTCCTCATATGCTTTTCCCTGTCCGTGTCACTTAAATTTGCTCTTCATTAAAGTGTCAGGATTTATTTAACCCTCTTGACAGCCAATTTCACTACATCTTACAACCCAGACATATTTTCTTGGACTAAGAATAATTTTCTCTTTGGTGGCATTGGATTGTCATGCAAGGCGGTCACACCAGAGTGACATCATCTACATACAAATCCCTTCTTCCTGGAAAGAATCTCAGATTCATCCATATTTTCCCTCCTCTGTCATTTATTTCATTTATTGTTCTTCTCTGTTAGTTCACACCACACTTAGTCACACACATGGTGATGACACATATTTTATCCCCTTCGTTCTCTTACATGCTCACCATCATGGACACACACACACAACTCATGCTGCTGGAGTCTCTTCCACGCTGAGTTTCTCACTCTCTAATACACACATGACCTCAAGTTTGTAATTTCCTACAGATGTGCTCTGTCCCCAGAGACTCATTCTCCCTCCTCTGAGCACTGCGCCTTTCTCCAGTACAGTCTCACTCTGAGCTCACACACCCACATCTGCAGGCACTCAAGGCTCATGTCATCACAGACTCCTCCTACATTTCCAGAGTCTCAGTCTTGATCAGTGTAGGGACAGAAGACAGGAACGGTGGGGGAGGTGCCAGGAAGTCCTTTATCCTCCACCCACGTTTGCAAAAATCTGCCTTCCTGAGTTTCTTTCTTACTTTTTGGTTAGCAGAGAGAGACAGAGCTTGCTGATCAGCACGGAGTGACTCTTTCCAAGGGTAGGTGTGATGCTAGCCATGGAATGAGGTAAGAGAGCATCCTGGAGACCCTAGGAGCCATGTCTGGTCTCTGCAGAGGTAGAGAACCACCCAGCAACCCTGGTTCACTGAACACATAATTTTCTAAGCAGTCTTTCTACTGGAGATGTTTGATTGAGCTAGGTCATTGTCTCTACAGAACATATCAAGTCTTTAGGAAATACAGCAATAAAAATAATTAGAAATGACTATTGATAAGTATATGAGAGACAGTTAAACCCTTTGTCAAAAGAATCAGAGGCGAGTATTTCAGGCATGGAGGGCTGTACAATACTGGCTGCACTTAGTCATCTCTTGGAAGTGAATGAATGATCAAGTGAATAAAAATTTACTTATAAAGTCAGTGAAATAACTGACCTCCTACTCTCTACTGATAACATTACATTTCCTCCTAAATTCTCTTTACTATTGACTACCACTTTAACTTTTTTGTTACAGGAACTTTTCGTTAAATTTGGAAATTAAAAAAAAACTTTTAATGCTGTCAGTTTGAGAGAGAATTCCTTCTGTGACCTAACAGTCATGCTAATGAATCATTTTTTGATTAGTGACTACATCTCATGGTGGAATCATGGTTTATTCATCTGTGACCCTCCCTCAGATGTTCATTAGATTCAGGCTGCTTCTAACACAACTGTCTGTTGACCATGAATAACACTTAGAGAACAATACATGATAGAAATGAATCCCAGCACATGGAAGTGGTATGCTGGGCCTGGGTGAGGTCCAGCTAGTAAACAGTGAGAACTGTAGAACAGGGGCTGGGGTGATGAGTATGAGGCACACAGATTGCTAGGTGTGAGTGTGAAGATGGGGCACCAGAATGAAGCTGAGGAACACAGAGAGACAAGCTCTGACCCCAGTCTTAGGTCTATTTACTTGTTTTTATTGATTTATTTTCCCTGATTCAAGAAAGTGTCATGTGGAAGCCCAAGCCACTGCCTGGTCACTCTTGCTTTCCCTCCCACTTATGGAGAGAACGAGTTCTCAGCTTTCTGCTCTGACTGTCATGCGTTGCCACCATGATACAGTCTTTTTATTCTGGATCCATAAGCCCAAATAAACTATTTCTTGAAAGAAAGAAAGAGAGAGAGAGAGAGAGAGAGAGAGAGAGAGAGAGAGAGAAGAAAGAAGAGAGAAGAGAAAAGAAAAGAGGAAAAAGAAAGCCACATGAAAGGGTCTAGTTTTGAGCCAATCAGCTGCTAAGTTCAGGAATAAACAGCAGAGAACAAATGTACCAGAGAAATTCATATGCATACCTAGAGATGCTGTGTTTACACTTTTTATTAACTTCCTTTTGCTATTGAAATGCTAGTTGTTTGGCAACTGTCTCAAAATAATAGACTACATAGAAGCTGTTACAGAGGAGACAAATGTGTAATGACATATTTACACAATATGCTGGGTACAGAAAGGAAAGCAGGTTTGCAGAAAAACTTCATAGGAAAATATGCAGAACACAGATACATGTTTGCCTAGACTAAGGCTCAGACAACTATGTACAGATTTTTTTCTTTTTTATTATCATTTATTACAGTTTATTAAATTTGTACTCAGACTGTGGCCCCCTCCCTCGTCTCCTCCCAATCCCACTTTCCCTGCCTCTTCTTCCTTTATGCCCCTCCCCTAGTCTACTGATAGGGGAGGTTCTCCTCCCCTTCCATTTGACCCTAGCCTATCAGGTCTCATTAGGACTGGTTGCATTGTCTTTCTCTGTGCAGGAAGGCTGCATCCCCACCCCCACCCCCCCACACAGTGGGAGGTAATCAGAGAGCCTGTCACTGAATTCATTCGGGAGAAAGCCCCTGTTCCCCTTACCAGGGACCCCACTTGGATACTGAGTCTATGGGCTACATCTGAGCCTGGGTTTTAGGTCTTCTCCACTCATTGTCCATGGTTGGGGTATGAGTCTCTGCAGGGCTCCCAAGGATCAGTTTTTTTTGTTGTTGTTTGTTTTTTTTCGCTCTGTTGGTCTCCTTGTGGAGCTCCTGTCCCCTCCAGGTCTTTCTGTCTCCCCCTTCTTTCATAAAATTCCATGCCCTCTGTCCAAATTTTAGCTATGAGTCTCAGTCTCTGCTTTGATACCTCAGTCAATAGAGTTTTTTTAAACAATGGAATACTACTCAGCTATTAAAAACAAGGAAATCATGAAATGTGCAGGCAAATGGTGGGAACTAGAAAAGATCATCTTGAGTGAGGTATCCCAGAAGCAGAAAGACACACGTACACTCACTCATAAGTGGATATTAGTCATATAATATAGGATAAACATACTAAAATCTATACTTCTAAAGAAGCTAAACAACAAGGAAGACCCTGGGGAAGATATGTACAGATTTTAAACAGTGACTATTTCTTGACTCTGTGGACTCCCTATTTATTCTAGGTTCTCTTTATTCCCTGCCCCACCTCTTTGCTTTTCTGCCTCCACTGTTGGTATAATGTTCTTTTGAAATGTATACACCTTATACCCTTGTTCATTCAAATGCTGATTTCTCCGCCCCCCCCACCCCCACACTCTCTGGTTTCAATCCAGATATTGTATTGTGATACTTATTCTAAGCATCCTGTCTCAACACTGTGTAAACAGGCCAAAATAAAGCAACTAGACACAATGTTAAGCAGTGGGAGGAGCCAGAGGGCAGGAAATGAGTAGGAGAGCTAGGAGAAGGCAGAGCTGGAGGAGAGATCATGGAACGAGGTGGAGAGATGGACTGGACCTAATTTATCACAAAAAGCAAGCATAATGTGGGAAATCCAAATGTTAAGAAACTGTGAGGGCTTGGAGGTTTAAGAGAGAGTAACTATCGCCCAGCATTGTGTTCTAGGTTAACTAAAATCCCAGTCTCTGTGTGGTGATTCGGTTATACAGCTTTTTAAGATTAACAGCAAGCATTACCAGAAGATATATCAATAGTAAATACCAATAGCTACTTACAACACTCCACAGACATGCACCACATGCGATTACAAAGAGCAATTTGTAGATTTCATTTAGCACAGCTTTAAAGCCTTGTAGTTACGATTTCATTTCTAAAAGAAGCAACGATATGAAGAGACAGGAAAGTTCTTCTCTTGTTGACGCCCCATCATGATCCTTTCCTTAACAGTTGTTTGCAAAAATCATGATGCAAGTTTGTGTTTTAAAACTGAGGGTGCAGCTCAGGAGTTAGAGTGGGTGCATATAGCATACATGAAGCCCGTGGGTCCATCTCTGTCTAGCCCTTTAAACACGACGTGGCAGTGTATGTCCCCTGGAGGAGGACTAGGAGGGGTAAGGTAGGAGGATCAAAAACTCAAGGTCATCTTCAGCTACATAGCAAGTTTTAGGCCAGCCTGGTTGCATAACACTTTGTCCCCAGAAAGAGAAAAGCAAAACAAAACAAAACGATGTTTTGTCAGAATTAAGCAAATCATGGTGAGAGCTGTAATACAAGCCAAAGCACGTGGGGAAAAGCAGTCAGAGCATTGTAAAGTCAGGGCCAGGCTAGATTACCTATAGAGACCCTTTAAAAATAAAAATATCAATGTATTTTATCAAACAGGGGGATGAGCTTGTCAATGAGATTCCAACTTTGTGAGTGAGTAAACAGCTGAGCTGCTATAAATATCAAGGACAAAACCCAGATTTTGGAAGCAAAGTACTGTGTAATTTACGCCAGATTATTTAATCTCTGTGAAAACCATCTTCTTCATTTTCTAGGACTGGATCACTCAATCATACTTTATAAGTGCAGAAAGATGAAAAAAACACAAAAACAAAAAAACATGGCAGAGAGTGACATATAGTAAAAACTTCAGAAAAAGTTGGGTTTTTTTTTCTCTGTTTTTCATTCTCCCCCACCTGCAGGTTTCTGAAAGGAGGGAAGATGGAATGGGCGTGATGTTTCATTTTGTGTTCTCCAAGTCCCCAAGTCATTCTCTCTCTCCTGACTACGAGAAGGTGGATACTCAGACAGTCCAATGCCAGGAGTAACCAGGGCAGGAAACAGGTGGCAGCCCTGCATGTTCTTGAAATAGCAAGCGTAATGAAGTTAGAAAGTGAAACCCTAAGGATAGCACTTCAAACAACTCAGTAACTCTTAAAAAGGAACCTTGCTTGAGAAGCTTTTGTTTTATTTAGTTTTTTTAAAGATTCATTTATTTTTAATTTTGTCCACATCTGTGTGGAGGATTGTGCATACTGCAGGCTTTCAGAATGTCAGACTGTGTAAGTTATCTCCGAGAGGGACTTTCAGGATGTCCACATAACAGTTTGAGAGGAATGTGGAGATACAGTTGCAAGAGCTTCAGTGGACACCAAGATACGATGTGGATACTGAAGCTGAAGGTGGGTGGACGGTTTGGTTCTGTGGATCTGACCTTTGATGCTCAACCCCAAGGATGTGAGCATAGCACTGCTGCCGATTTTACATATCCCAGGGGTGGGAGTGGGGAGGGGTGTGAGGGGTGGTGGGGATCTGTAGCTGCAGTTAATGTGGGACAGTAATGGCTGCTGTACCACCATCTTGGGTCTGCATGCTGTCGAGTCTTACAGATTGTGATACTGCTCCTATCTGGAGTGCCTAGAGAAGCAAATGACTGAAGACATTTTAGAGAAAACAAAACAAAACAAAAATACAGCTGATTTACCAGAGCATTCAAGTGTGCAGAATATGTTTGTGCCTTGGAGTTCTGAGGGCTGTGTTTCTACAGAGTAGCTTTTGTAGAGTTTAATATTTCTAGATATTATTTTTTACATTCCTATGCTTGAAAAGACTTTCCAGGAAAGTAGTGACAAAAATAAATATGTGTATATTCGATGTATGTGCGTTGTGTGTGTGCACATATATACATGTATATGCAGAACTGTTTTGTAAGCATTTGGGTGTAAGCATGTAGGTGACACAGAAGCACACTTTAAATTGTTCAGAGTTAAATTCAGGCAAGTTACAAAGAAGACCTGGGACAAACGGTCCTTACCTTTAACATTGTTTAACCCTGTCTCACTTTTCAAACGGTCACTCTTTTTCACCTCTACAAGGATCATTATTTTCTGGTTGACCGTAGCTCAAAGCACATAGTTCATTGTTGCTGGAAATTAATACTGAAGGATATTCCACTAATTACAGTTTTCCACAGAGTGTGAGAGTTCCCAGGGCTTTATCACATCTCTGCAGAAGCACCACATCCCACGTTGAGCTGCAGCCTTGGGGGCCTCACCCAGGGCCTGCACTTCCTTCTGGACCCGTCTTCATCTTTGGGAAGAATTGAAAGGCAATTTTTTTAGAAAGATTTTGCCATTTAATATCTATAAGAATTAAAACCCCCGTCTGACTGAATTGTATTTAAGTACTCAGTGGACAGTTAACAAAAAATGAAAAAGATACTGTACCTTCTTGTTTGAAGAATTAAAGATCGGCGTCTTTTCAGAGGTGCTGGGAGGGGCTACAACCAAGCGTGAACATCGAGCAGTTTCTAGCATGTTCACTATGTGTGCCTCTCAGGATCTGCTCAACGTCTTATGTGGTACTTACATGAAAGTACGTGTCAGTTACTAAAAGAAATGTAAATAGAAGGCTGTGTCAATTTCAGAAGAACAAACGAATATGAATTGGAACAGGGTGGGAACCAAATAAAAAGTGCTCGTTGGCCAAGGCCGAAGGACCCTAAGTCTTAGCACCAAGGTACTCCCAGGTCCCCAGCCTCAGGCCAGCTGACTTCTCTCTCTCTTTCTGTTTATCTCCTTTTTAAATTTGTTTTTAAATTAATTGCAATTAATTCACTTTGTATTCCAGCTATAGCCCCCTCCCTCATCCCCTTCCAATTCCACCCTCCCTCCCTCTTCTTCTCCCATGCCCCTCCCCCAGTCCACTGATAGCTGAGGTCCTCCTCTCCTTCCCTCTGACCCTAGTCTGTCAGGTCTCATCAGGACTGGCTGCATTGTCTTCCTCTGTGGCCTGGTGAGGCTACTCTCCCCTCAGAGGGAGGTGATCAAAGAGCAGGCCAATCAGTTCATATCAGAGGCAGTCCCTGTTCCTATTACTAAGGAAATCATTAAATTTGCAGTTAAATGGTAGGATCTGGAAAAGGTCATCCTGAGTGAGCTATCCCAGAAGCAGAAAGACACACATGGTATATACTCACTCATATAGACATATAATATAGGATAAACCTACCGTGTGCCTTTCTGAATGAGGATTGATCATCTTACCCAAGGAACTCTTTCTTGCTTAACTTCTTTAGGTGTACAGATTTTGATATGATTATCCTATATTATGTGTCTAACATCCACTTATAAGTGATTATATCCCATGTGTGTCTTTCTGCTTCTGGGATACCTCACTCAGGATGATCTTTTCTAGTTCCTACCATTTGTCTGCAAATTTCAAGATTTCCTTGTTTTTAATAGCTAAGTAGTATTCCATTGTGTAAATGTACCACAATTTCTGTATCCATTCCTCCATTGATGGACATCTGGGTTGTTTCTATTTTCTGGCTATTATGAATAAAGCTGCTATGATCGTGTTTGAGCACGATCCAGGTATAGCTGGATCTTCAGGTAGGAGCATTCTTAATTTTCTGAGAAAGCGCCTGGATTGATTTCCAAAGTGGTTTTACAAGTTTACAATCCCACCAGCAATGGAGGAGGCTTGCTAACTTCTGTTGGGACTTCAGCCTGATGGTTCACACACAGGTGGGGCTTCTTGGTTTTGTATATAGGGCATTGGCTCTTGTTTGCCTACAGGTTTGATTGTGATTTCAACAGTAGTTCCTGACTGGGTGTCTCATTTGCCACCAATGACAAAAATGCAAGGGTTGCCTCTGTCTGACTCATTGGTACAAATATTCTCATTGATGTGTGTAAGTGTCTGAGTCTTAGCCAATAAACAACAAAAAAGAAGAAATTATATACTTTGTAGATTGTGTCTGGTTTATTAAAATTATGGCCAATGATCATTCACTATATTCCTCTATTTTCCTTTTCTGTCCATACAGTAGATCTGGTACTAGTAATATGTGCTATTTACCTTTATTAAATCATAAGTATCCAAAGAAGAAGTTTACATTTTCTGTTTAGCTTTTCAGAGAACCAGCACTTCATTTGATTTTTCTATATTATTTTTCAGTTTTCCTTTTCTTTTATTAATTATTATTTTTATTATTGTATGTGTATCTGTGTGTTTGTTTGTGTCTATATACATGTCATAACCTGTGTGTGGAGGTGAAAGGACAACTTTGTGAAGTGGCTTTGCTTTTTCCTCTTTTATACTGGTTCTAGGCATCAAGCTGATCCAGTCAGACTCATGTCATGATACCCTGCAAGCAAAGCTGGTCTTCTCCTTGTCGTTCTACACATTTGCATTCCATGTTTTCACATATTCTGCTGGTAAGACCATGCAAATGAAGAACTGCTGTATCTTTTTGTATGGCAATGCATTTATCATTGGGTATGATTTCTTGCTTGTTTGGCTTTTTTTGTTTCTGTGTTTGGAGGCAGGGTTTCTATGTGTAGCTTTGGCTGTCCTGGACTCGCTTTGTAAACCAGGCTGGCCTTGAACTAATAGAGAGCCACCTGCCTCTGCTTCCCTGAGTGCTAGGATTACAGGCATGTACCACCTCCTCTGGCACATATGACTTTCTTTATTCAAAATAATTATATTTTCCAGGAGGAGATACATTGAATGTACACACTCTTAACTGTTTTTGATTACTGTTAATATGATTTATCTTTTTCCATATCTATCATTGTTTTTAATATGTCTTTCTTTATACTTAAGATGATCTTTTTAAATTTTAAATAAGTTTTTATTTAAGAAAAACAAAAGAAAACTTATTTTTTCAGTGAGGTTATTAGTTTTGCTATTCAGATTCTGGAGAATGTTGTAAGGGATTGCACTGAATCTGTAGATTTCAGGCATACTGACAGTTCGTTCTTCCAGCCAATAAATGTCTGTTCACTTTTCTGTGTTCATCTTCTGTTTTCCCCACATGTTTCAGTTTTTTTATTGTTGAGATCTTACTTATGTTAGAGTTTGAAATAACTGGTTAGGAAAATTAAATTTCTGCCACTTGACATTTTAAATGAAATTTTCTTTAAGCTAGAAATATTTTATAGCATGTACCGTGATAGAAATAATATTAATATTTTAACAAAATTCTTAAAGTGTGAAGATGCAATATTGCTTTCGAGACAGAAACTTCAGCCAGTTGAACAGAATTACTGTTCTCTTCAACAAAGGTTTCAATTAAGAAATCTCATCCTTAGCTGTTTGGAATGCAGTTAAGCCACCCTAGGAAACAATTTGACAGTTTCTTGTATAACTAGATATATACTTACCATATGATCCAGCAGTCCCACTCCTGAGTATTTTCCCTAGAAAAATAAAAAATATATATATTTTTTCAATATTATGTCCATGAATGTTTATAATAGTTCTACTTATAACTGTTAATACCAAGACAACCTACTCATCCTTTTAAGATGAACTTCTTTTAAACAATGTATATTTGGAACTTATTTTTAAAACACATATTAACAGTTTCTTCTTTTTACTTGGCGTATTTAGTTTTTTATATCTAAAATGATTTTTTCAGTAGAGCTATATTATTTCTGGGGCTTTAGGGCAGAAGCCATGTCTCTGGGAATTCTGAATTCTTGACTTGATCACCCGGTACAATATACCAATCAATACATACAATCCATATATCAATATGCCAATCAAAGGGATGAGTGAGAGCAAAACCAGATACCATTTAATCACATGACCACATTAAGAAATAGTACAAATGAGTATGCTCAGTAACCCTCAACTATAAGTTCATGTTTGGGACACTGATATGAACTTTAAGGCAGAATAATGAAAGAACCAGAGTAGGACAAAAGGTATGCACATTTAAGCAGTCTCGGTCACTGTGGTCTCAATTAGCTCTCTCCAGTTAAGGGGTTTGAAGAAGGCTCTAAGAAGCCCTTATTGTTTCAAGGGACAGGCCATCTCCATAGATGATTGCTTCTGCTTGAGGGTGAATTCATGATGGGGCAAAGGTGTGGCTACACAGTCCTGCTGCTCCTAGACTCCAAGGTGGCTGTGGAATTAGGATGATGACTTGGACCCTTCAGGCACTTTGGGAGGCCTGGAACAGAACGCTGTAAAACCTGACAGTAAGGGCTCCTCCATTCTGTTTATCTTTTTGCCTTTAGCATCAAAGGAGCAAGAGATGGGTTAGATAGGCTTGGGCTGTAGGCAGATGCTCCTGGAGTGGTCAGTCTACATGTAGACTGAAGAGTGACTGACTCAAAACAAAGCACTGCTAGAAAGACCTAAAATGAAGGCAGATACACTGGGATTTTTTTTTCTCCACTTTTATGGATTTCGGTTACTTTGTGGGACCTGGCACAGAGTCAATGCTTTTTAGCACATTCAGTTTCTAAGTACCTAGAACAGTGTTTATACCCTCTATAACTACAGCTATTTTCTGTTTTTAATATCTTTATTCATTTTCCTTTCAGGTTTGTTTCCTATTCTTTCTACGTCATCTAAAGTTTTAATTGGACATTTGATGTGCTCATATTTTCCTTTTCTCCTAGCATAATGAATTGTAATTTTGTTTAAAAAATGTGTCTGAGATTGCATCAGAGTTACCATGCACACATTTGCATTGACTACAAGTCCATGTTGAATAACACTCGTTCATGAGTCATTCAAGTGTCTATTGACAATACAGCCATTTCCCACCTTTCAAAACAACCTTGTTGTTATTCATCTTTCTGACTCATGTGCTATAATAATTAAATACTTAGTTAACATTGTTATTTTGAGCATACAATTTTCTGTAAGAATGATTAAGAATAAAAAGTTTGATTTAATCTTCATTTATTCCTTTTGTAATATTGTCCTTCATCATGTGATGAGTTTCTAAACCAAATTATACTCAGAAAAGAATTTAAGATCTCTTCCAAGAAAGCATACCAGTGACATAGTCCATCTTTTGTTTTGGTTTGGCTTGGTTTTTGAAATATTAGAAACAGGGTCTCTCCCTCTCTTTCTACACACACACACACACACACACACACACACACATTATATAAAGATTTGGCTGGCCTGGAACTTACTACATAGACCAGGCTAGCCTCAAACTCATAGAGATCCATCTGCCTTTGCCTCCTTAAAATTAGGATTAAAGGAATGCACCACCACACCCAATAACACATTTCTTTAATTTTCTTTGTCTAAGAAATGGTTTTACCTTCATTTTTGAAGGGTAATTTCATTAGATACAAAATTGCAGGTTCTTAGGTTTCTTGGCCATTTTAGTCTGCTTCCTTTTCCTTTTACTTGAACAAAAATTAAAAGAAACTAAATGTACTTTTTTCCAACTTCCCCTATAAACAAAGCCTTTATTTTAGTGTGCTTCTTTCAATAATTTTATTTTTCTTTGATTTTTCTGTGGTTTGGATATTACATGCCCATAAGCATTTGATATGTTTGATATCCTCTGAGCTAGTTAGATCCAAGGACTGTTGTCTGTTATTTTGGAAAGTTTTTAGTCACTGTTATTTGACATTCTCCCTGTTTCCTTTCTTTTGGGTATCCTCACCACAAGGTCTGTATAGCCTTTACTTGTCACATGGCTCTTCAATGTCCTGTTTCATCCTGTCTACCATCAATCTATCCTCAGTGTTCTGAAGGATATAAAAATTCCTGATACATATTTTTTGGCTTCTTATTATGTGATGGATGAGAATGATGGCTTCTCTTATGCTTTGAATCTTCAATGTTCCCATAGGTCCTTATGGGAAAGCTTTATTCTCCAGCCTGTGACACTCTTGGGAGATGACACACACGTTAGGATGTAGAGCCTAGTTTAAGTAGATTGGACCACAGGGGTATGCCCTTGGGAAGGATGGTAGTAATAAATCCTCTCAATCAGTCATATACATCCTCCCTTCTCTCTGAGTCCTTCTAGCCCTCCTGACCTTTCTTGGGAAGAAGAGTGGTTTTCTCTACCAACTGTTCATTTTCATAATGATACTACTAAAGAAGGGGAACCAGCTAGACACAGGATGAAGTCTTTGAAACTGTGAAGCCAAAATAAACCTCCTTAAGATGATTGTCTCAAGTAGTTTGTTACAGTAACATAAAGCTGACTAATGTAACTTTCAACTGCATTGGAATGGAAATGGAAACTTCAAGTTACTTAGCTTTGGGTACTCAATTTCTTCATCTGTGAAACAAAGACAATAATAATACAGAATGATATGAGGTTTAAATGAATTAAGTGAAATGAAATGATTGGAACAGAGCATGACAAGTAATAAACAGACCCCTTACTAAGGAGTCTGAAGGTAGGGCTTGAACATGTTTTGCTCTTTTCTTCTAAGTATTGAGCACACAGTAGGCCATGAATACTTTTCTCCCAAATAGCTTTTTGAAGTCCAGCCAGAGAATTAGTAATACCCTTCATATCACATTTTATTCAGATTTTGGAGTCATGGAAGTGTGCTCACAGGTATGGTCTTTTGACTCTGAATCAAAAGTTAGTTAAAATGTTGCTACGAAAGGAAAGACAAAGAAATGTGGCTGGTTTCTACCTCATTTACCAGGGATAGGAGACTGACAAATGATTGAAAACACACTGTAATGTCATCTTATGTGTCACAGATTCAGTAAATTATGTAATATTGGTTTGGACTGATGATCAGCTCCCTTGTATACAATGATAAATTATTTTGTTGTTTCTGTGGTATGTGGTAGCATTTTTTCTCATTTTTACTGAGCATTTTCTGTCCCTTATAACATAGAGAATATTCTCTCCTCCTGATACACATGTCCTGTCAGTCCAGGAAATTTTGAAAGGGCTGGGATCACATTAAGAGTTCTTTATATCGATGGATTCGATCATGTCAGCAGTAATATTCTATTACATTAGAAGTGGAATATCCTTACCCATATTAATCACATATTTTCAGAATTGAACCAGAAATGCTTAAATTGAGTATCCCTTTCTTTCTTTCATATACTGCTACTTTTGTTTTATTTTCATGGATTTATTCATTTCATTCTTCTTTCATCTAGTCTGTTTCTTTTCTTGCACTATGGAAAGTGTTGTCTGCATTTGTACAGTTTTGATGTTACAAATTTTGACCATTTTTATTGAGATGCTTTCAAAATGATAGGCATATAATGAATAAACAAACACAATTTCTAGGGCTAATGAAATGGCACAAAAGGTAAAGGTACTTGATATAAAAGCCAGGTACCATGGAACCAGTGTAAACGTGGGAGAAGAGATATGACTCCACAAAGTTGTCCTCCTAACCTACACAGGTACACTGTGGCACACATACTCCACACACTCATCTTACACACACACACACACACACACACACACACATAAAGAGAGAGAGAGAGAGAAAGAGAGAGAGAAACAATTACTCTAACACCTGCTGTCTTTTAAATCGCTGTCTTCTTGTCTATCTACCTTACACTTCTTTTCCATGGATAATGGGGAAGGTAAACAAGGAGAAGACTTAGCACTTGGTCAATATTAATTCTATTGCCTTAGTACTATTGTTTATGCTCCTTCCGCATCATCTATTAAGCTTCACAGGCTAAGGGATGACAATACAATAAGTTGAAAGAATATCAGAAAAAGGAACAAGAAACAAAGACACAGCATAGAGGTTACCACACTGAGCAGCCAAGAAATAAAGGTGGGTTCCCTTAAGATAAGAACTACAAACGGCTTCTAAAGTTTCCAGTAGGAGCTCCTGAAAGGATATCTTTTGGTCACACATTTCAAAATTATCTATCAAAATAAAGCAAACCACATGCTCTGAGGAAGCCCAAACATCACAGATAGTCCTTAGAGACTAGAATAAGAACCCTGCATAGGATTATCTCAACGATTATTCAAAGACCCCCTTTAATCCAATGGTCCTTCAGGATCAACACCAGGACTTGCCTACAGGCTTGTCTTTTGTGACACATCATACTGTCTTCAATAACATCCCATGGAAATGAATTTCAGCTAATATAGTTTGTTTGAAGGTCAAAGTTCTGTATTCAGAATCATGTCATCCAGAGGGTCTGTCTCCTTCAAGAGTGAACTTTGGCACAACCCAAAAAACAATGGAGCATACAGTCTTGAAGCTGCTTTAACACAGAATTCTTCACATATGTTGAATAGCGTTGAGCTCACAATGGCCCATGTCAGTATCATAGACTCCATATTCTTTTCCTTGCATATGTTTTCTGCCACTCTCTGTAGACTCTCTTCTGCCTCAAATGTCTCACAGATAGGTATCTTCACCTCCAAACTGTTTCACAAATTCTTTCTTACCAATGCTATGAAATTTCTCTTGGTCATGTTAACCTCTATTTATAGGACTCAAGTGTCTTGCCCTGTCTCTTGATAATAGAACTCATTTATCTTATTTTATAATTAAGATATCACATTGACTCAGCACCACAAACATGCTATCCCTACACAAACATTTGAATCATCTGTGACTACCTGCTGTTGTTGATAGTTGTTTTGTATTTTGGCATCCCAGTTCTTTTTTTTTAATTAATAACAGTTTATTCACTTTGCATCCCTCCCTCCTCCCTTCCCAATACCACCCTCCTTCCCCCTTCTCCACCCATGCTCCTCCTCAAGTCCACTGACAGGGGTAGTCTTCCTCCCCTTCCTTCTGATCCTAATCAGAAGGTCTCATCAGGACTGGCTGCATTGTCTTCCTCTGTGGCTTGGTAAGGCTGCTCCCCACTCAGGGTGAGGTGATCAAAGAGCAGGCCAATCAGTTCATGTCAGAGACAGTCCCTGTTCCCATTACTATGGAACCCACTTGGACACTGAACTGCCATGGGCTACATCTGAGCAGGGGTTCTAGGTTATCTCCATGAATGGTTCTTGGTTGGAGTATCAGTCGCAGAAAAGACATCTTTGTCCAGATTTTTTGGTTCTGTTGCTCTCCTTGCAGAGCTCCTGTCCTCTCCAGGGCTTACTATATCCCACTTCTTTTATAAGATTCCTTGCACTCTGCCCAAATTTTGGCTGTTTGTCTCAGTATCTGCTTAGATATCCTGCAGGGTAGAGCCCCTCAGAGTCCCTATGTGGTAGGCTCCTGTCCTGTTCCCTGTTTTCTCTCTCTTTTGATGTCCATTCTCTTTGCCTTTCTAATTGGGGATTGAGCATCTAAACGAAGAAAAACTTAAATCAATCCCACTGAAATCAAGGACAAGGCAAGGCTGCCCACTCTCTCCATGTCCCTTCAATATAGTTCTTGAAGTCCTTGCTAGAGCAATAAGACAATTAAAGGAGATCAAGGGGATACAAATTGGAAAGGAAGAAGTCAAAGTATCACTATTTGCAAATGATATGATAGTATACCTTAGGCACCCCAAAAATTCTACCAGGGAACTCCTACAGCTGATAAACACCTTCAGCAAAATGGCTGGATACAAAATTAACTCAAAAAATCAATAGCCTTCCTATATACAGAAGACAAAAGGGCTGAGAAAGAAATTAGAGAAACAACACCCTTCAAATAGCCACAAAGGACATAAACTACCTTGGTGTGACCCTAAACAAGCAAGTCAAAGATTTGTATGAAGAAAATTTCTAGTCTCTGAAGAAAGAATTAGAAGAAGATATTAGAAGATGGAAAGATCTTCCATGCTCGTGGCTTGTCAGGATTAATATAGTAAAAATGCCCACCTTACCAAAAGCAATCTACAGATGCAATGCAATTCCCATCAAATTACCAACACAATTCTTTTTATGTAATTTA